>CM050166.1:133887974-134545474 GCA_027410445.1 Discoglossus pictus | reverse complement strand
GGACTGAGATCTGGCGACTGTGAAGTGCATTAGAGTACACTGAACTTGTTGTCATGTTTGTGGAACCAACTTCATGACGTGCTTTGTGACACTGCACAATATCCTACAAGAAGTTGCATTAAAAGATAGGTGAACTGTGTCCATAAATGGATGTACATGGTCCGCTACAATGGCATTTATATGTTGCTCAGTTGATATTAAGGGGCCAAAAATCAAGATTTGTAAGACCAGGTGACATCTTTGCAATCTTCATTCGTCCAGTTCCTGTTCCCACTGCAGCTTCAGTTTCCAGTTCTTAGGAGTGGAACCCAATGTGGTCTTCTGTTGCTGTAGCCTGTCCACGTCAAGATTCGATGTGTTGTGCGTTCAGAAATACTTTCTGCATACCAGTGTTGTAACATGAGGTTATCTGAGTTATTGTCGCCTTTCCATCTGTGTTTTAGTCCACAGAACTGCTGATCACTAGATGGTTTTGTTTTTTCACACCATTACTTAGAGACTGTTGTGCGTGAATATCCCTGGACATACTCCCGGCACCCAGGGTTATTCCACGGCCCGTCACTGAGCTCTCTTATCTTCCCTACTCTGATGTTTGGTCTGAACAACAAATTAATTTCTTGGCCATGTCTGCTGGCTTTTATGCATTGAGTTGCTGCCACATAATTGGCAGATTCAATATTTTCATGGAGCAGTGGTATATATGTTACCTAATAAAGGAGCCAAGCAATTTGTAATCTATGGGTGGATCTCTAGCCTAAACAGGAACTTATATCTTCAATGTAAGTTGATTTCACATAAAATATTTTATTTTTAATGAGAATGAACTGAAAAGTTGTTAGCCGATACGAATTAAAGATTAAAAAGATTGTACCCTTATAGTGAATTTATCTTACATTTAATATAAATGATATTCTTTTTATGATTTGGTAGATTAAATTAGAATATAGGTAGCTCAAACCACTGTGTATAATAGTTCCTTCTTTGTATATTCTGTATAAAATCCGTTTGTTATGCTTTCATCAGCATGGTTACTTAATGATTTTTACAGTGTGGACTGTGGATTGAGGTTGTGTTCTTTTTGTGAGAAAATGTACAGAGGAGCAAACATGTCTGACCACATTTGTATCGGTGTGGTAGCAGAGATGGGGGTAGAGGATGCTTTGTGTAACTCAACAGCCCTTTGCATGGTAAATTTGATCTAACCAGCAGGCAGACAACAATGCAGTCCATCAGGAATGGGCTCTTTTTGTTGTTGGTTTGATAGCTCCTGAAATGCAAGGTGTGCGAGTGCAATCTTATGTGCATGAACCTGCCCTTCCACCTCGCTGTCCACACATATGCCTCACATACCTCGAGTGCACAAAGGGGGAAAAAGATATTTCTAAACTGGCATACTATTTGCTAGTGATATTGCTGCTCACTAATCACAACAGCAGCCTGAGTAAAGGGTCCAAAAATGTGTTTTCTATGTATTCTGGTCTAAAATAACGTAAACACTACATGTAGAAAAGACAAAAAGAGGGATGTAGTTGAGTTGGAAGACATATTTGTCATATGTGACTGTCTCTGCAAGAGGGATGATTCCCTTTTTGGAAGGGAAATAGATATTAACTCTTAATACAGATGATTTTCATCCAAAATAGGGGTGATTATTAGGTACAGTATGTGTCAGGTCATTGCATTTAAACTAATTTGGAATATTTTTTCCCTCAAATATTTTTAAATTTTTAAAAAACAGATATACCGTAACCCAAGGGCCTCATTCAATTAACGGATGTAAAATGGACGCAAAGCTGTGATTCCTTGCGGCCATCTTACGGCCCCGTGTAGAGCTACTGCTACCCTGCTATTCAAATGGACAGCGCCGCAAGGGTATCCCCCTTACGGCCGGCTGCAAATCATGCAAACGGCCGCAAGTGTTTCTCCCGCGCCCGTAAATCTTGTTTTCCGGCTGCAAAGTCGGAAAACTGTAAATGCAAATATAAATTCAAGACGGCACTGTAAAGCTCTGTAAATGCTAGGCATCATAATGGGGGACATGAGGATGAATAGCAACACCCTCTCAAGCTTGCACATCAGCCCAAATCTGAGATTACATTAACTGTTTATTTTCGGTCCCAAGTCCCGCTTGCTCGTCATTGTTAAAACCCGTACGTGTTCGAAGGTTGAAGGCCGTTAACTCAAAGCATTGTAGAAGCCAATATATATTCAATCCAGCACTGGAAAGCACTGTAAATGATGGGGAACACAATGGGGGGGGGGGGGGGGGGGGCATGAGGATTAATAGCAAAACATTCTCAAGCTTGCACATCGCCAAATTATACTTTGATTTTTTTGTGTTTGCTTGAAGTGGACCCATCAGTGATTATAGACATGAGAATATATTACTAAAGTGAAAACTTTATGCATTTATAGAGCTTTATTACTATCATACAGCATTGTTAGTTGTAGTAGAAAGTAGAGTTTTGTCTGACTTATTTGTATTACTATTATACTTCTATAAAATCCAAAGCTGTATGATGATGGTTTTATATTTAAGGTATGCAACAGCTTAGAAACATATTTATAATCTAGTATCTCCTACTTTCCTGTGTAGTATTTAATATGTGCTTCCAACCAGAGATTACTTGCATCATGGCAGAACAAGCCATAACGGTTTGCCTTGGAGGCTTATCTGTCTCTGGAGGGCCCATGTGTGTTGAATTACAATAAAAGCATTTTAGATTGGTTGTATGAATGTTACATGTCTCATGTGTCAGTTGGTAAATGGAAGCCATATGTTGTGTCCATGATATGTTGAAAAAGTGTGTTGTTGTGCTATATTGCTGCATAGTCACGCATTAGAACCACTACCTGTGTCCGCTCCTAAATCCAACTATGTACAGCATCTGCTGTGAACTTCTGGACTAATATTATCAGCGGCCATTTTTAGGGGACCACTTGAGCATTATCAGGTTCTTTGCTCAAGTAAACAAAGGTCCTGACAATATAATTGAAAGTCCTATTGGCTGCACCACCTAACATGCACAATAATTGTAACGCAAACACGTTAGTGGAATAAATGTTATGGTATGTTTATCAATCACATCTTTCACAAGACAACATTAATGTGAGACTGATACACCTGAGTACACACTATGCTAATTACCATTTCTTGAGGTGACTAGACTCCAGATTTACCGTATTGGTCCGAATATAAGCTGCACCTTTTTTCCAATTTTTGAGCTTGCGAGTTCCGGGTGCGGCTTATATTTACGACCGTAAAAAAATTCATTGCCGATTTGCGAACTTTGCTTGTTACGTGTGCGGCTTCTATTCGCAAATGCAAAATTACTGCCGATTTGCGCTATTGCGAGTTAAGGGTGCCGATTTTTGTGCTTTAGACTGCGGTATTGAATAGCAATTTACGGTTTTAGTGATTCTAACATCCTGTAAAGCCTGTAACCTGCAAAAAAAGCTACAGTGCTAATTAGAAAGCCTGTTTCTTGCAATGGCTGATCACTTGGAGAGTCTTTTTCTCTCCAAGTTTACGGGTGCGGCTTATATTTGAGTACTATCTTTTTTCTATTTTTGAACTTTACGGGTGCGGCTTATATTCGGACCAATACGGTAGCTCATTTATACCATATAGGCCATTGGTGCCAAAGGACAAATTTCTTCCTCGTCTTGATGGTAGATGCTCTTTATAACACTACCATTGTATGATTAAAAAAAAACAAAAACAATAAATGGTCCTTTTAACAATCACTGATCTAGAGTGTAGAACATAGATACCATTTTTAAAAAAAAACATCCATCTGCCTAACATAATCTTTAAAGCATATTTCCTGCTCATTCTGTCACAATATTTATTTGAAAAATGTTTGAGTTGGTTAGGTTGAAAAATGTCCTATTTTAAATCTAGATCTTATCTTTCTTTCACACTGGTTTGTCCACCTCCTTATTGTGCATGTGATGGTAGTGTTTATTCCTACATACCCAGGCTAGGCTGGGCTGTTACTGAAGAATGTGCTCTGTGCAGAATGTGGTTAGAGGGTACTTTTTGGATATATGCTCTGGTAATTTTATAAAGTTTCCTTCACTTGTATGATTCATGTTTAACCCTTCCCTAGTTCATCTCCTGCGCACCTATCTGCAGAGGGTTTTGGGGTCTGTAATCCCACAAATAAGGTTTATGGGTAGCGATGTTGACTTATTTGCCTTGAAACACCTGTAACATGCATCCTTTAGGTATATATGGTATGCTGTGTGGCAGCCTTTTGATCATAGCCTTACATTGGAGCTCAGTTCCATGAGCCAACTCAAAAATCCTGTTACACGTTACTCTTTAGATTCATTAGCTGCCGTGGAAGCACTGTTTTCCTAGTGATTTCTTGGACTATTTTTAAAATAAAAGTAAGTGAATCCTTATTTGCTTCCAAAACCCCGTCCCAGGTGTATAACGGTTTGTCTACCTCCAATATAGCATAATTGCATGTAATAGTTAATTAATGGTGATACTTACTTCTTTACTTTTTAAAAGTTATACCATTGTGAATTCTATTTTTTAAACTCCTATGCAACTTCACTGGTCTTTTAACAATCATTTTGTAGTATATGCAGCACTCCGAGTACAGAAGCCCTTTGTAAAGATACATCAGCATTACACATGTGATGTTTTGCATATCTGACTTCCATATTTTTATTGCTAGGTAGACATGTCACCACATTACAGTGTTTTATTTAGATGTACAGCCATGTGAGACATTGACCTTAAGGTACTTACCAGCTAACCACGAGACGCACTGTGAGAATCTGTGCGTCTCATCCTAAGGGCAGCAATAAAGGCATTTATTGTACAGATTCAGGCAGTTATGTAATTTCTTACAGGAACATATGTAAGACAGAAGGCAATATACTACTTGACTTTGTCATGTATTCATATTTTTTTATTTTTTCCATTTTATATTTTTCTGCCAGTCTTGATTACAACATGAAATACAATCTATTGATATTACTGTTTTGTTCTGATTAAATCTTGTTAGTATGTGAGTCTGATTTCCTTCTCATAAACTTTCCTCCTGTAATATAATAATTACGTTATCTTACCAATCAGTTCCATAATGTATCATTGGGTGACTAGATTACACTATTGTACTTTATAGTACATATTCTAACAATATGATGTCAGAATGGCACCCCTGTAACATTCTTCTATCACTGGGGAAAAATCTTTGAAAGGCAAGAATAAGTACAGAAATCCATTTTGTGTTTGTTACATCACTTCCTGAGAACTGGATAATGGCGGTGTGTGTTTGTAGTTATCAGTGGATGAAGGGGTGGTGGTGGAGGGATCCGTCAGAAAACCAGAGCCTTTGTCTGATTACTAGATACGCTTGTAATTGACAGCACACCCCACCCTCTTCACAAGTAGACCCTTTGCATCATTCAGTGCAATGATAGCTCTCCAGAAATGTAAATGCCAATGTAACACACACACAACTTCCACCAATGTATCATGGATCCCTACAGAGTCCTGCAAAGGCACCAGAATGTATTTTTTTCCTAATAAAATAATATCTGTTTTACATTGTGCAGTAGTTCTTTAATAAGTGTAAATGGGCAGCCCTTTCTTCCATTGCAGCTGAATAGCGCGCCGTCATCTGAGCAGATAGAACTGTGCTCTGATGACGCTCTGCGCTGCAGCCTAGACTCCGCAACGAGGCTAAACTCCGCAACAGGGCTACAATGTCATATTTCATTTATAATTGCTATAAATCATACTTAAAATAAATGGAAACTTACTGGCCTGTCGGCTTTGAAACATTCCCATCTGTCTACCTGGTTGTTTTGGTGTCTGGCTTTCTATAACTTTACCAGCATGCCAGACATAATTGGATTCCTGTGACTGTGTGATCTGCCCCAGACAGGGGCATATCACACAGCACCAGGCAGAAGCACATCAGAGCGTCATCAGAGCGCAGTTCTCTGCACGCTGATGACGGCGCGCTATTGAGCTGCGCTCCAAGGACGTGCTACCGTGTAAATGTCAATGTGACGGAGAACTCTTATTTGTATATAATAAATGTGAATTTAAATCAACAGGCTTAAAACATTAGTAAAGGTTATTGTTGGATGAAAATAAGTACCGGGGAAGCTTCAAAAAAATCAAAAAAACATTTCATATGCACCCTAGGATCACTGCTAAGATCTTTCTCTGGCAAATTCTAATTTGGGAATTTCGGTCTTCAGGTTGGGAATTATTTGTCCATAGAGCACCATAACTCATGGTCATTTTTTAAATTAATTTAAACTTATTCAGACTTTTATGTGACCCAACTGAAATTCTCTGGTCTGCCTATAGTATTGTCAGTATATAACATTTAAATATTCAATCTTTTAATACTGTTTTATTTTCATTCCATTCAGGTTATTGTATCTCTTGGGATTATTATTTACAAAGCTTTGGACTATGGTTTAAAAGAAAATGAAGAGAGGGAACTGAGCCCTCCCCTGGAGCTGCTTATTGATAACATGACCAACACTACAGAGACTGATGGGAGTAATGATGAAGGGTATGATGCCTTGGATGAGGAAGACGAGGATGACCTTGAAAAGCAAGAACCTGAGTTCAGACACTCGTACAAAAACGTCATGAAGGTATGTGGTGCTTTTTATGCCTTCAGTTATATGGATGGAAAAGAGAATAAAAAATATGTATATTGAAAATAAACAAATAAATAACAGCAGGTAGAGGAATCAAACCCAGTCTCTCTTTACCACTAGACTAAGCCTCTACATCCTTTCTAGTGGGTGAAAATGTAACTAATTCTTGCACAATCCGGATTCTGATTAGTGCCACTTACCAGTGCAGCTCATTATGTATTCTTCAAGAGCAGAGGAACCTTAGAAACAGCCTAAAACCACTAGCTTCAAAAGCTCATAATTTCTTTAATTTACTAGCAATTTTAAAAAGCGAAAAACTTTCATATGCTTCTCCACCCCTTATCTAATAGGTCAAAATAAACATGGTGACTTCAGTGCATAATACATTTCCTTTTGCCATGTGCATTAGGGAGCTGCAGTTCTGTAACTAACGTATTCTTAGTTGTACACATACAAATGTTCTTATGATGTGTTTCTGCAGCAAGTGTTTTAATACTCGCCAAAAAAAATCAGCTTTCTCCTCTTCAGTACTTTCAGTCCAGACTCCTGTTGATCAGTAACATGATGCATGATGTTACATTAAAGGGATATTAAAGTTTCATGGATTAATACATTTATGCACTCCTTTTTATTTTTATTAATATCTAAAATCCCTCTAATGATTATGTTGCCACCTCCAGGGGGTGTCTACACAGGCATCTGATCCGCCCCCAATCAGCATGCAGCATCAGGGGAGCAATATTATTAGCCCACTATTTACCCGCTGTTGCCTGCTCAGCCAGTCTCCTTGCAGCTTCCTGTCTGTATGTCAGCAGCAATACATAGCACACATCAGTGATACACTACATGTCCCAGGCTGCTTTGCAGCACAAACAGAAACCCCAGAGTTAATTCAAAAGTTTTAACTAACCAGATTGGCCAAAACAAATAAGTTTAAACTTGATGCAAATTTAGGTTGGAGGGTGTCAACCATGATTTTTAACTGTCAGAAATTACAAGACATTTTGCTGACTTCAATAAAAAGTGTTTAAATGTTTATGTTAGCTTTTTTCCATGCAAAAATGTTTGCATACAATACTAATTCTCCTCTATCAGATGCATTCATAATGCAGCAAACTTACATATGCCTTTCAGAAACTACTATAGTTACATATTTTCAATATGCTCTTCGGAATAACTCTAATTTGACTAAATGTATTTGGAAGGGAAAAATAAATAAATCAAGCAGTGAGAAATGTGGCAATTCAGCTATGCAATGGAAATGTGGCAATTCAGAGTGCCTGTGCTATAAACAGAAACAATCTTAAACTCATTAGTTCACAAGGACATGCCCACATATGAGAATAAACAGTGGTTACCCATACTAAAAAATGATTGTGTATGATATTGGATATATTATAGACTGACTGTTAATATGAAGCTCAATTATTCAAAAGAGCATAACGGGCAATATTTATTTACAAATTAAAGTGTCGTCATTCCTGTGAGCTCATGGAGTAATGCACATTATGTGTAATTTCTTCTTGTGGCTAACAGTTCAGAAACATTTTATGTTTTCATTGAATTAGACCATGTGTAATAGGAATTGATTAGTACCTGCTTAGCAATGCTCTATTTATTACTGTATTTACATCATTATGATAATCAGGCAGACACTGGACTACTGTTTGTATAATGTGAAGTAATGTGGGTACATTATGTTTGTTATAAATAGATTAACTCAAGGGTGAGTTTATAGCCAGAGGTTTGAAGCGTGTCTGTTGTGTAATGCTGCATACACCCTGAGAGCCAAGCTTAAGGGGTATTTAAAGGCATTTTGCATCTAGGGTGTGTTGCACACACCCACTTATGTTTTATTTTATATAATTATTGGTCATTACTTCTGGATGCAGCCTTGATCTATAATTGCAAAATGCATATTTATTTCACATGATACCTAAACTATTTTTAAGGAGTACAATCGGTTGCCTTTTTCAGCTTATAGGTGTAGCTCATGTTTACTGTAAGTAGTAGATCTGCCATAACGATTTTTTTTTATTATCTGACTTCGTATGTAAGCAAGCAATTCTTATCTACAATAAAAAAAAATATAGCTGTCCGTGTATGGGCCAGCACAGCGTGTGCTTGATATGTTTTTCTTTGCTGCCTAATGTCTAAGAATATAAGAAAAGACGACAACACAAAAAACGATCTAGGTTAACAGTGACTGACTGGCATCATTTTGTTGCTGTTTTTTTTTACTTTTTAGTATTTGCCTTAGGGAGTACAGCAGATCAGTCTTCTGAGTGAGACCAGACTGATATACTACAGGATATTTCTCCCTGTGACACAAGTGAGCTAAAATAGGTTGCTCTCTGAGTAGGTAACCAGACCTATAGAAAAAACCCACTGAGGTATTTTTCATTCTCAAATAAGCACCTCTACTCCTTTTTGTTTAAAATGTCTTACCTTATGGGTGATGGAGGGAACCAGACATGGACTCCTTGCTCACTGTGCCTTATGGAGTAAAGCTGCACGTCACTGACGAGGCCCATAGAGGCCGAAGCGCGTCTGTGGTTTGCTGTTTCTCCTGTTCAGGGTAGAATAACCTGGTATTTCAGGGCAGGGTAACTCTAGTGAGTGGAACCAGACTGATATACTACAGGATATTTCTCCCTGTGAAGGGCACAATTGAGCTAAAAGAGGTTGCTCTCTGAGTGAGGTGATTAAAATAATAATAAAAATAAAATCAAAATATTAAATCTCTATCGGTGCTCATATATTCAGTTTAACAAGATCAAAATTGTGTGTATGCTATACTGCGTAATTGTAAAGAATTACATATAAAAGGCTGACTTCCTGGCAATTATCAGAAATTAATACATTGGTAAAAACATAAATAGAATAAATGCAAAATGCAGAGATCCACATATCTTGCTTACATGTTATGGTGGCTTACATCAATTAGGTACAGCTGTGCAATGAGACTGCAACTGGGACCCATCTGAATAATTGATGATATTGATGATCAACTTGAATAACTAATGTTTCCTGTGTCATGTTCTTGAGCTTGGCTAGCGTCTATCTGTTTATTACAATTTTGGATTATGTGTAATAAGAAAGGAAATCAATATTAGATTTATAAGCCCATTGTTCATATGCGTGTGTGTTTGGTTCAATGGATACCGGTATTCCAGTAGGAGAGTTGACAGAGGTTCCACAAGAAAATTGTCTCAACTTTTTTCTTTGCAGAATGTGATCTATAAGGAGCAGGATTGTATCAGCCAGGACCCTAGATAAGATAAAACCCTGATGTGGAATTATGGGACCTGTCAGTATTGTTGGGACAAAAAAGGACTCCCTGGATAAAGTAAATTAGAAACCCTGGTCTTTTTGGTGGGATTCTAGACGTGGCAGACTTTAGTTTCAGTTTTATCTGAAGTCATCAGGCGGTGTGATCTTATTACCAGACTTTACATATAAACCCAGCCATTGTCTCATAAACGATGTTCTTATGGACATCTCTGTGACAGAAGCCCTAGATCTTTGGAACTCTTTATCATGATTTATGCACAAATATATGTAAATATATTACAAAGTTGTGCAATTATTTGGATAAATAATTTGTATCATTATATGTTTCTGTTTTTTGCTTCAATGAGTGCTAGAAAAGTATATTAAGTTGTATAAAATGTAATAACTAGGTAATAGTCATACCCATCTGTGCAATAAGCTTTATACAGCCTAGCTCTTAATTCTGGATGTAAATGTATATAAATAGATATTCTTCTTGGTATGGGACATCTTTTGTTTATCCATTTACAGAACTGATATCTCCCTAGCTTGCGCATACACACACGCACCTCCTTTTTTGTACTATTTATGCCACAATGTATTGACTTCTTGCCATGCCCCCAGTATCACAACCCTCCCCTCCAGCTCCACAGTGCTTGGTTGGGCTTTTTCTCCCAGGCTCATAGTGTTTTTTTCTTTCTCCATCCATTATCCTTGAGTTACATGGTGTGATGGTGAAAGCAAGTTGTCCTATTATCCTGACTTTGTGTCTCAAGATGTGCTTTGCATACACAGCAGTAATTATACATATTTGCAGGTATTCACTGCTCTGGTTGCATTGATGGTAAATGCAGGAAATGTATCTCTTGAATAGTCCACATTACAGCAGATGATGCCATGTAACTGCTTTGTGTCACAATTCCTGGTGGAGTTCAATTGTGGCATTAATTTGGTCGCCATGGAAATGAGACGCAAGGGTCATGGTGGTGGTATTGACATTTAAGTCTGTCACCATGGTAATGGGTTTGTGTGACTCATGGTAAAAACAAATGCTAAATAAGGACTGGTCGATTTTAAATAATATATGTGAACACCCTGATCTCCATGCAAAAACAGTTGTATTATTTTAGTTTTCATGATAGTTTGGAAGTTTGATCTGTTTTACTTAAAATCTGCTACAAAATGAAACCTGTAAATTACACTGTAATTCTCTATAAAACATTACCAAACTCAGTACAGTATTAGCAAAACAGAGCAATGACATGTAACTGTTAATTGAAAAAAATAAGCCATTTCTTTAGATTGTAAGTCATTGAGTTTTCAATCTTGACCAGTGCTTTGTGGAAAGCTCTATGGACACCGGATTCTAAGCTCAAAGACAGGGCCCTCCATCTTTGTAATGTGTTAATATTGTTTCTGCCTTGATCACAACGTATGTATAGCGCTACGGAATATGTTGGCGCATTACAAATAAATGATAATACTAATAATCTTGTAATATAGTTCAAATACTCAAACTTGTAATAATAGTTTCATCTGTACTGAATTTAATGGCTTGCTTTTTATTTTTGGTCCATTCATTATTTTGTTTACTACTATATGTAAGAATTTAATGGTGTGCAAGAAACGATTTCCTTCTCTTTGTCTTGAATTTCTAATGAATGAAGGCATTGCCTTGCATAGTGTTAGGGACATTATTTCTATCCCACTGTGCTTCCCTGTGTGGCCTCCCCTCTAATGGACACTGCAGCCTATTGGATTCCCAGTCTAGCAGGAGACGGTTATTCCTGCCTACATTTATCTTTCATAGAAACACAAAGCGGTCTCTGGAGAGACCTCGGAGCGGACATGTGTGGCATAATCTACTTCAATGAACCTTGAACACTTGGAGATGGCTGTGCAGTGACATTGCATTAGATCACTGTATTATACAAAATAACTGCACACATGAGGACGATTATTTGTGACACAGCTGCCAATGATTTCCAGTGGCTCCCAAAAGCTCAAAACAAGCCAGTGCCATTGCTATGATAACTATACCAAAGATAAAATGGCCCATAAATATTTTATTTTCCCAGCTCTAATAGCCTACTGCCAATTTAGCCAATACCCCCTCAGGGGGAAGAGAACACCTGCTCCAATTTGTGGGGGATGCTGTAGCAAACTAGATCTCTCACAAGAGATTTAGTAGATACTATACCAAATGTATGCTCTTTGCTTTTATATGTTTAACCTCATTCAGAAAAAAGGCTGGTCTTTCAAGCTGTGCCATGTACTTCAAATGTTTTATTACATTCAAGGATTATAGGCATAGAACCGACTAAATGAATGAGTCACTGGAATGAAGGCTTACAGAAATCCTGTAGAAGCGGCAGTGATGAAGACATAGGTGTGCGAGGCTGTGGAGTGAACACAACATTCAGCAATTAAAGCAGTGAAAACAAATTATTTTTTATTATTATATTTGTTCTAAATCCAACTTTGGTTTTATGAACTTGTAAAAGTAATCTCTAATGGATTTGACAAGATGCACAAGGAATTATCAAAACATTGCTAAATGAAGAACGTGTCAGCCATGATAGAGAATTACTTTATTATTAAAGGTTACTGTGTATTGTGTCCAACTATCTTAAAGAGATGGGGTGCCAGACCATTTCATCAGCCTCCTGAGGAATCTGTATGTGGACAAAAGAATAATTTAAGGTCGGGAAAGGGGGGCAAAAGGTTGTATATTGTCACATTATTTATTTAGTTTATACACAGAATACATCATGCATAAGGCTGGTTGGATGAATCGAAAGCCGGAATCTATATTGCTGAAAGAAAAATCGTCAACCTCAGATATGCGATATCATCAGCGATGCAGAGGACACTTATCTGATGGCTGAAAGTGAGGAGAAACTAAAGGACCTATTCTTGAGGGTGAAAAAATAGAGTAAGAGACCTGACCTGAAGCTCAACATTAGAAAGATGAAGATAATTGCAAACGACAAGACAGATCTTTTATTCCTGAGCTCCTATAACTCTTCAGGTGGTGACTGCAGCCATGAAATTAAGACGTTCGCTTCTGGAGAGTAAAGCTATGGCAAGTTTGATCAAGCTAATAATAAAATGTTAAGATATTACACTATCAATAAAGGTCTGCGTAGTTAGAACTATGGTTTTCCCAGTAGTAACATATGGATGTGAAAGCTGGACCGTAAAGAAGGCTGAGAGCCTCAGAATTGAAGCCTTTTGAATTGTGGTTCTGGAGAAAAGTGCTTAGAGTTCCTTGGACAAGAATATGCAATTGATAAATACTAGAAATCAAGCCAAACTTTTCACTGGAAGGTTTGGTCATTAGGCTAAAGCTGAAATATTTTGGTGATATCATGAGAAGATGCTGGAAAAGATTAAAGGCACATAAAGCAGTGGATGACAGAGGCGGAGGTGGAGCAATGAATATGAATTTGAGGGAGCTCAGATTAGCAGTGGCTGACAAATGGGCCTGGCGTGCTGCAGTCCATAGGGTGACTCAGTCAGACATGACTAAAGAACAAATATGAACTTTAATTTGGGGCTATAGCAGCATGTCAGGGACCACAAAAACATTTTCTTTGGTGGGTGGGTGGGGGGGTTAAGACTGTATTCACTTTTTTTGACAAGGATCTCCTGTTTAAGATGTTATAGTCCTGGTCTGTTGTTCTTTGTGGAGTATAACACAACCCCTCTTACCTTATATATCCAATTGGTGTCCCACTGGAACATGGCCTGACAGCTGATATATGTGACCTACAGCATGCTATAGAACTTCTCCAAAACATATAATCATTTAAAGAAATAAAAGTAAACAATCAAGTTGTGAGCGTGTGGGTAGATAATTTTTACTGCAGTGATTGGTTGCTATGGAGATTCCGATATCTATATAATAAATATTGTTTCTTTAGGCATGATGGTTTAAATTTCAGTATTTCTTATTTTTTGTTTCCAACTAGCACATAATTATATGTTGGCTTGCTCGAAATAAGCACCAATTACTTTAGAAATATAAACGGAACCTTCTTTAAATGACAACATACAATGTTTACCATGCATGTTTTATTAGAAACAAAAGTGTATGAATTCATGTACTCAAAAAGAAACTAAGTTAACTCTAGCCCACCACCACATAGGCCCAAAAAAATAGAAATATGCCCTATATTATTATTATTATTTATTTGTAACGCGCCAACATATTCCGTATTGCTATACATTAGTTGTGATTAAGGCAAAACAATATTAACACAGTACAAAAGATGGAGGGCCCTGTCTTTGAGTTTACAATCCAGTGTCCATAGAGCTTTCCCCAAAGCACATTGCAAGATTAAAAACTAACGGATTTACAATCTAAAGAAGAAGTTTGGCATTAATGCTCTTGGGCGTTTCTGCTGATTGTATATGAAGAATATATACAAAAAATATCTGTCATGAATCAGATCTGCCAATAAAGCTTTCATGAGGACAAATGCTCAAACTAGGAAGGGGGGAAAAGAAACAAAACCATGATCTGTCCTAATCTCTAAAGATCTTTTTTTATTTGGTCATCATTAATACCTCTCTCAGCTAACATCATCTCTCAGATCAGCTCTACCCTTTTTAAACAGTGGTGAAACTAGTAAATGGAGGGTCAGTGTGCAAAATTATATATGCCCTACCCAACCCTCTATTTCACCTTTTGTCTATTGCTCAGCTTTTAATCTTTAATTCTTTCTCCTCTTCACTTCTCTATTTTCTACCACTCTAAATGACTATTTCCACATTTTTTTCCTTTCCTTTTCCATTTTCTCTCTCGTTTCATTATTTCTTACCCATTCAACTTTTTATTGTTTTTCTGACCTCTCTTCTCTACCTTTTTTATTTTTCTGCACTCCATGGGCCTCATTCTATTATCGGCCGTAAATCGGCCGTAAGGCTGCGATTCCTTGCGGGGGTTCAGTTAACTCGCGATTCTATTATACGGCCCCGCAAGGATCTCCTCTTACGGCCGGCCGCATATCTTGAAACCGGCCGTAAGCTGTGAAATCTAAAAACTCAAAAATAAATTCAAGCCTGCACTGTACAGCTCTGTAAATGCTAGGGATCATATTGGGGGACATGAGGATTAAAAGTAACCCACTCTCAAGCTTGCACATCTGCCCAAACCCGAGTTCAAATTAACTGTTTATTTTCCGGCTGCGGCGTGGGCGGGTCTGAATTGCTCCAAGCCCTATGGACTTTTTCCATGTATATTTTACGTATATTAAAAAAAAATTATTTTATGGATTTGAGTATAGGGTAATTATGTGCTATTTTTGCTAACACCGAATATCACTTTATAGACTCCGCAAAGTGCAGGATGGCTTTATTTGAGCTATTTTATGTGCTTAATTGGTGCTAGCGGGACCTCTTTCCTGCAAGTAAGCTGCGGTTAGTTTTTAGCCTTGCAGAGAGGGTTCCCGGAGCAATTGAATTGCAAATAGGAATTTCTTACGGCCGAAACTCTTGCGGCCGTTTTAGATCAAAGGCTTTCCTCCGGCGCGAGCGGCCGCAAGAGATAGCAAGGCACCGGCCGCAAGCCTGCCGGAAGCCCCAGCCGGAGGGGAATAGAATAGCCGGAAAGCTTGCAGCCGGGCCTTGCGGCCCCGCAGCGGCTGCGGACGATAATAGAATGAGGCCCCATGAGTTTTTTTTTCTCTTCTGCTTGATTTTTGTCCCTCTTCCAACTCTTTCTCTGTCCACCTCCATCACTTTCTGCCTCCATTCATTTTTTTACAGACCAAAATGCCTTTCTTCAAGGTTTTAGTTATTAACTTTATTCAAGACAACTTTTTTTTTTTTTAAAGTAATTCCTGAAAAAGTCGAATATCAACTATATAGTTTACATTTCAGTTAGGAGTAGACAAAAACAGTGTTCTCGTGTTACGTTTATTTTAGGACTTTTAAGGCAATCTGGGGGAAAAGCTTTGAATGTTGCCTTACAGGCCTTTTAAATAATGGAGCCTGGCAAATCTGAGGCATAATCCTTGTTCATAGTGTGTACCCAGGAAAAGCAAGATGTTGTGATACTCTTCTGTGGGATCATTACTGTTAAGTCTCCTAGGAATGTTAATGATTTGCTCTGGAGTTATGCAAGTCTGAATTCTGACTTTTCCATTGTGGAGAAGTTTCACCTCAAGAGGTCTAGTGAAGACCACATGGACAGAGTGACGTCAAACCGGTCAGGCTGTGTCTCAACTGTGTAACCACTGACAATCTTTTCTGTGAACTTCTAAATCAAAGATGCAGTTTTTTTTCTTTGGGAAAATTCTTTCCTACATGTTTGCTGAGCTGCTGTGTTTTAAACATATATGTTTTCCAGATTATTCATATTTTTACATTTTATTGTTGGGAAGAAACTATATATCAAGTAAAACATTACCTGGTTAATGTATTAAAGACTATATACAGTGCTTTGCTTTTATTGATTCAGAGGAAGATAAAGAAACATAACAAGTTAATTGCACACCCCAAAAACTGATGGTCAGATTTAATTGTTAAAAAAAAATTGTTGAATCACATCTATACAATTTGTCTTCAGAGAATTAGAAATTAGTCTCTGGTCTTAAGGGACCAATGTTGTGTTTTCTGTATTATCTATTAAATAACTAAACTTGATAAAAGGCAGAATGTTCAGAAAGGAAAAAAAAAAGAATATATATATATGCATTCAAAGTCTTCTCTCTCTTCAAGAAAGAGATCCTCAGAAAACAGAATAAATAATAAAATGCTGTATTTTTTTACATTGTAAAAACATGCTGCCCATTGTAAAGTGTAATTCTTTAGAATACTAAATATGAGATATGGGACTACAGCAGTACTTTAATTTAAGTACTAGGCACATGTTTGTGTTTTTATTCCAATGTTTTAAGAATGAGACATAATGCATTTTTAGAGTTTTCAATATAATTGTCTTAAAAAATGCAAAACATTACTCTTTTCTTCGATAACCCCAGGATTAATATATTTTCAATTTCTAAAACCTCACTGTCTTCCTGTTTTCTCACATAGAGGGTGCCATGTTTCACAGCTGTCACTGAATTTGACGCCCACAGGGAAAGGGCTTAAAGATATCAGTGTAATGTTGTAGCTGCTGACACACCGCATTATAGGGTCTGCTTGCAGCAGCATGCCACCATGGTAATTTGAAGCACCTCCCGTGTGCATGTAGCCTTAAGTCACAACTGTGAAACATGGTACCCTACACCCTAGTTAAAACTTATTTATGAAACAAAAACTGTACTATCTGTGTAAGAGTGAATTCATAAAATGGATGTTAGTGTGATCAGTTTTACCATAGTCTTATTAGTACATAAAGCAGCTTAGACCGGGAGTCCATCATCAAGGGAACCCCCACACAACATGGAGTTGAGAGGCGTTTCTTTTTTTTAGCTGAATGTTTTATTACTTCATGAATTTTCAGATTACTTGAGCTTTCCTCATATTTTTGTATAACTCTTGAAGAGACCAGCACTTCAGTTGGTGTAAAATACAGGTATGCAGGGATGTGTTTATGCATAAAGCAACTAGGCAGTAGGCAGTCCATTAGAGACGCATGCCAGCTTGACCATAAATATATCCCTCCTAACTGTCAAGTTCTTGTATGACGTGGAGGCTGCACAGGCTCCCTGGGTCAGCCCGTAGCGTTGCGTGACCCAGCAGAGCCTGTGAGGCTATCGGCCAATCAGGTGCGTCGGGGGGCGTGTCGGAAGCCCGTTTCGCTCTGTTGATCACAGCAGCGCGGTCTCCCGACTGAAATCCCACCCACCCACCCTGTATCTTGTTGTTTAAAGATGTATATGGAGTATTCTTTTTAAAAAAAAAAATATATAGAAATTAATATATATTTTGGTTAAAGAATTCGGAGAAGTGGCTATTGTATGTTGTGTAATGTTAATTTATGACTGGGCGGCGGGAGGTGAGTTGCCCGGCCCACTGGCCTAAGGGGGCGATGGCCCCACCTCACAGGGCGTGCTTAAAGATAAGCATTGGGGCTTTGGGCAGGGCTCAAAGCGTGAGGTCACTGTTCGTGGCCAGGCTCCTCCCCCGGAAAGAAAGGACTAAATTAGTCATTTAAATAAGTTATGGTTGTTGTTTACATTGTTTCAAAATAAAGCTGTGGCCCGTTGTTTCTCCCAACTCCAGTTGTCGTGTCCGTTATTTCATTACCTAGCCTAAATGGATCATGCATGGGTCATGCTTTTTGTTGGCTAACTCAGAATGTATGGCGGGGCCTGCATGTTTCAATAAGACTATAGCCAAAAAATCTAAATAAATTGTTTAAATCATGTTGTACATTTATCCTAGATATGTCCATATATGCCCTCTGCAGCAGCATAGAGTAGTCCTGCTAGGAGGGCAGTGATATTCACAGTGGGGTGTGCCAGTACATATCAAGCAGTGTTTATTGCTCAGGTTACGTTGACAAGCAGCTATGCAGACTCCTCTGAAGTAAGCTGTAAATTAACTGCCGGAGTTGTAACACTTTTAAATGCTTAGTTATAAGTATCACTCCTAATAAGCCAAAGTAAAATAAAGATGCCTGAATAGCTTCTTTTTTTTTTTTCAACTGGATTGATATTTATGTAAATCATGTGATATAACAAATAATTGTAGAAATCTACCATGCACAGGGTTTTCTTGCAAGACTTATATTTGTGCACTTTCAAATTGTATGTTAATATGTTTGTCATAGAAATGTGAAAATGAAGCCACTGCAAGAAAAACAATGGTGTGGGGTGAAGTCCTACTATAGTGTGCTTCTGAATGCTAGGCAGGCTCCAACTACAGAGAGGCAAATGTCCAGTGACTGCTTAGTCTAATTTATGCATTCATTTGGAATCCTGCTTAGTACTTCAAAGCAAAAGTTGGGCATTTTGAAAAAGCATTAAAAATCATTGTTGTTCTGTTTAGGCATCACGTTCCTGCTGTTTTCTGTCCTAGTGGAATGGATCAACTGCAGATCTAATACTAGACACATGAGCATACAGAATTGTTACAGAATAACAGTATATATGTACAGTGCCTTGCAAAAGTATTCACCCCCCTTGACTTTTTACCTATTTTGTTACATTACAGCCTTAGGTGCAATGTTTTGTTAATCTGAATTTTATGTGATGGATCAGAACACAATAGTCTAAGTTGGTGAAGTGAAATGTGAAAAATATATACATAAAACTATTTTTTAGAAATAGAAACAGAAAATTGGCATGTGCATATGTATTCACCTCCTTTGTTATGAAGCCCATAAAAAGCTCCGGTGCAACCAATTACCTTCAGAAGTCACATAATTAGTGAAATGATGTATACCTGTGTCACATGATCTGTCATTCCATATACACACATTTTTTGAAAGGCCCCAGAGGCTGCAACACCTAAGCAAGAGGCACCACTAACAATACCCTGCCATGAAGACCAAGGAACTCTCCAAACAAGTAAGGGACAATGCTGTTGAGAAGTACAAGTCAGGATTAGGTTATAAAAAAAATATCCACATCTTTGATGATCTCCAGGAGCATCAAATCTATCATAACCAAATGGAAAGAACATCAGCAAACCTGCCAAGAGACAGTCGCCTACCAAAACTCACGGACTGGGCAAGGAGGGCATTAATCAGAGAGGCAGCACAGAGACCTAAGGTAACTCTGGAGGAGCTGCAGAGTTCCACAGCAAAGACTGGAGTATCTGTACATAGGACGACAAAAAGCTGTACGCTCCATAGAGTTGGGCTTTATAGCAGAGAGTCCAGAAGAAAGCCATTACTTACAGCAAAAAAACAAAATGGCACGTTTTGATTTTGTGAAAAGGTATGTCGGAGACTCCAAAAATTTATGGAGGAAGGTGCTCTGGTCTGATGAGACTAAAATTTAACTTTTCGGCTATCAGAGAAAACGCTATATCTGGCGCAAACACAACACATCACATCCCCCAAAGAACTTCATCCCCACAGTGAAACATGGTGGTGGCAGCAGCATGCTGTGGGGATGTTTTTCAGCAGCCGGGACTGGGAAACTGGTCCGAGTTGAGGGAAAGATGGATGATGCTAAATACAGGGATATCCTTGAGCAAAACCTGTACCACTCTGTGCGTGATTTGATACTAGGACGGAGGTTCACCTTCCAGCAGGACAATGACCCCAAACACACTGCTAAAGCAACACTTGAATGGTTTAAGGGGAAACATGTAAATATGTTGGAATGGCCTAGTCAAAGCCCAGACCTCAATCCAATAAAAAATCTGTGGTCAGACTTAAAGATTGCTGTTCACAAGCGTAAACCATCCAACTTGAAGTAGCTGGAGCAGTTTTGCAAGGAGGAATGGGCAAAAATCCCAGTGGTAAGATGTGGCAAGCTCATAGAGTTTTTTTTACAGTGACTTGGAGCTGTGATTGCCACAAACGGTGGCTCTAGAAAGTATTGACTTTAGGGGGGTGAATAGTTATGCACATTGACTTTTTCTATTTTGTCCTATGTGTTGTTTGCTTCACAATAATAATAATAAAAAAAAAAACATCTTCAAAGTTGTGAACATGTTTTGTAAATTGAATGATGCAAATCCTCAAACAATACATGTTAATTCCAGGTTGTGAGGTAACAAAACATGAAAAATGCCAAGGGGGTGAATCATTTTGCAAGGCACTGTATATCCAGGGCTGTGTATTAGTAAGCAAACAAGGATACTGCTTTCATTCAGAAGTAGGCATTTATGGCCATGTGATATATTTTGCCATCACTACCCTGTATTTCATTCTTTGCCCTAGAAACATAGTTGCTTGGGGCATCCAATCCGAGGCTGCACTGCAGGATGTTTAGTATGCTGAAAGGGATTGGAGCGCCTGAGGAACTTGTGTCTCCAGGCACCACAGATGTAAATCCAGCTTGGCCTGTAACTTTCACAACTGATCCATCAGGCAGTCATTTGCCTCCAGCAGGTTGGATGTTTGTAGATGATGTCACATGCAATAAACTGATGTTTAGCATCTATATCTTTACAAAACTTTGTTCAGCGTTATAGTCAAATCTGTTATATACATCTTGTAGCAGTATTGATTGTTTTTAATGGATGACTGCTTTTTGTGTCAAGATAAACACAATGATTTTTTTTTTTTTTATTACCTTCACTATACAACTGTCGAATCTACCATTTTGTTTTTTGATGCTCAACTTCCTAAGGTGGAGACTTTGAATGCATAAAGATCATGATCATGTCAGTTAACAGACAAGATCATGTCCGATTAACTTGAATAGCTAGGATATTTTGGGGAGAATAGTCTGATCCCAGTTATTGTGACCAGAAAGGATTTCCCCCAGTGAAACAAATGACAATGTTTCAATGGAGTCTTTGTTTACAAGGACCAGAGTGAATCTGAAAGGTTGAATTTAATGGGCTTAAAGCTTTTTGTTTTTTTACGTAATATATTACTTTGTAGGCACTCAGTGGTTAACCAAAGACTGCTCATTAGTAATCATTGTTCATATGAATGCAATCATATCGGACGTGTTTTATGTCCATGCATCATCATGACTTTCTTATAAATGCTTCTGTCTGTATTTTATTATTTTTATACATAAATACAATGAAGTACAAAAATACAAGCCAGCTGCTTGCTCGTAATAAGTGACTTACAGAGCTGTAGGTATGTCAGACCTAGTTTTATTTCTAGCATCATAATAAATGATACGCTGCACACGTCTTTTATCTTGTGCAGTCTTGAGATTACAGGTCGTGGTATCAGCTGTGTTTAGCAGTGATGGTTGCTGCCTTATAATTTGTCCAATTCAGCTTTTAAGCTAGGCTTCCTGAGATGAGATCTCAACCTCCTAGGGGAGGAATAATTGTACAGCTGGAAGTGATCAGAGATGACCTATGATAGGGTCCAGGTGGGCATGTCAACTACAGCACTGTATATTGCATCCGCTGCCCTAAATTAGGGGTCAGAGGTTATGCTTCCTGAATACAATTCAGGATCTCCTTGTGATTGAAGAAATGAAAAGAACACATCAATAAATACAATTGCAATTATTATTATGCAATTATTATAATTTTTGAGTTGAAGTGGTAGGTTATTGAGGACGAATTTGGGGTATTTTAAGCATTGATTTTCTGTAAAGGTCCTCCCTCTCTATCTGTCTGTCCTTATCGAGCTCCAGTAATTAACTCACCCCCTTCTGGATTGCTACTTTGTCACAGTGGAGGAGCTTATGTACCTCCATGAAGCTGTAAGCTAAACCATGTAGGATCGCCCAAGATGGGCAAGTCATAGCCGAGAGGTCAGACAAATTGCAGTCCCCTGGAGAAGCCAACCCACTCCAGTATCTTGGCAAAGATAGTCATATGGATAAACGCAACCAGAAACACACAGATGTGCCTGGCGTGCTTCATCCATATTGTCACCGAGAGTCGGACATGACTGAACAACAAATTAATTTACAGTGGGGGTGATAAAGAACAGCATGCCCAGTTGATGTAGAATATAATAATAATAACAATAATAATGATCTTTTAACAATTAAAAATGTTTTTATTTAAAAAGTCTGTTACTTTTTTAAATAAACCATCTTTATGTCTATTAAAAATGCCATCTAACTCCTAGTTAGCTCTTTAGTAATCTTTATTTATGTAGTTTGAGTAATTGTTTACTAGATATATTATCATTTTTTTAAATTGACTCTTTATATCTAATGCATTATCCTTTGTGCAACTTATGGGTTAGTTTATAGAGTTGTGATTGTATCGGTGCTTGCTTTGCGGGTGTTGTGTTGTTGACTCAGTGGGTGTTACACTAGTGACAGCTGTGTGTTGAGCTAAATGTGTCCTGTTGTACCAATTGTGCACCTTTAGTCGCAGTTTCCATTAGACTAGCATGTTAAATCACTTTGTGGAAGGTTGCTTCTCTCCAAATACATGGGATTACTTCAAGTGTGTGCGTCTGGCATGAGGTTGTCATGTTTCCAGCAGTTTGGGTGTGGATGCTATCAAAAGTACATTTACAGAGGAATTAAAAGATTTAGGAAGTGATGGATTTAAAAAAAATGCAGGAAGTAGCTTAGTCTGTGTTTTTGTTTTTTTCTTTTCTTCATTAAAAGGCTTAGTACCCTTGTATGGAAACTCTACACAGACATTGTGTCATGTTGCACCATGTTCATTGGTAATGTGCACATAACACTGATGTTAGTGCATAGGTATGAACATATGGCAATTTAAAATACCATATACCATATATACTCGAGTATAAGCCTAGTTTTTCAGCCCTTTTTTTAAGGCTGAAAAGGGCTCCCTCGGCTTATACTCAAGTCACCCTGTGTCTCTTTCCCCCCCGTGTTTCTTCCCCCTCCCTCCCCTGTGTCGATTTCACCCCCTCTCCCTCGTGTCTCTTTCCCTCCCCTTCCCTTATCATCCTCCCTCCTCATCCTCAACCCCCTTCCTCAATCTCAACCCTCCTCCTTAACCCCCCTCAGGGGGTTGAGGAGGGGGGTTGAGGAGGGAGGATGAGGAGGGCTGTTGATGAGGGGGGTTGAGAAGGGTGGGTGATGATAAGGGAGAGGGGGGAAGATACACACAGGAGGGGGGAGGGGGAAGAGACAGAGGGGAGAGAGAGGGGGGCACAACAAAGGGGTACAGAGGGCACACAAGAGGGGGACCCAGAGGGCACAAGAGGGACACGGGGCAGCACATTTCCCACCGTCGGCTTATACTCAAGTCACTACGTTTTCCCAGTATTTTGTGGTAAAATAGGTGCGTCGGCTTATACTCGGGTTGGCTTATACTCGAGTATATACAGTATTTTGAATGCCTTTCAAACTAAACTACACTTGGCATATGGAAGTTTCTCTGTTTTTACCTTTTTCTAATCTTTCACATGGTGCTTATATAAAACATACGCATTACATTGAATTATTCTGCACACATAGAGATGTTTTTTATTTATTAAAACAAAAAATTGGTTTCCACTCCCCCAGAGCTGCTTACATAGGCACTGGGTACCTACCAATAGAAACTGCATTCAAGTACTTTTTTTTTAACCCTATACCAACCTTCCAGCAAATAGCAGAACAATGCAGAAATTCACAGTAGCAATGTCTGAACTCCTTGAATCCTTGTAATGGGGGGAAAAAAGAAAAGGCTACACATCAAATGATGTTTTGCTGCGGAGACTAAATCCACAGACATTGCAACAATGTTATAACCGCATGTGATTGGCCAAAATAAATTATGAATTTTATGCAAATTTAGCTTGGATTGTCAGGTGCATTCCTTACCAAAATAAACTGTCGAAATTTGCAAACATCAGGGTAAGTTTTCAAGGCGTTTTTCTGCCGACTGCCGTGTCTGTCCCGAGAAACAACTTTGGAAGTCTGGTATAGTATACACCGTGTAGTTGCTTTGTGATGTCGTGAGGTTCCAGAAGGGGTATCCTCCCAGCTGATGTGGATTCATTGAAACTCCGGTGGGGAGGTATCACAGCCTGCGATCTCTCTTACAAGCTGATAGCCGGATGGTATGTGACCGCCACAGCGGCTTGTGTTTTATATTGTTTTATTTATCCCCCATAAAAGGCTATCCTATGATTTTACACTTTGCGTTATGAGTATAACCCTATTATGAATTATATATTCTAACTTGGTTATAGGACTTGCTAAACTAAGTCCAAATTAAGCTCATTTAGTACGGCGGCATTGAACATATGTTGTACGTGGTTTCCATACACCTATAATGTATTACAATTCACGTTTTTTCATTGCCTCAGTGCTGTTTGTTTTACTTGGTGTCCTTGGTAAACAATTAAAACCTATAAAGTGAAAACTAATTAGGACCATTGCACAATGAAGAAAATGTAAAGAGTTTGTGTCTAAGAGCATAATTATGCAGTCCTACAGCTTTTAATTAGAGAAAGAAAAATCTGATGAATGTGCAGGGCTCTCGAGGGATCTATGCGAGATGGGCATTTATATTTGTGAAGAGCTATTATTGCATATTGGGTAATGTCCTGCTTTGGTCCAGTAAGGAAGGAGGAGTGTGGTGTCAATTTCAATCTTATCCAGTAATCAAACAGCAACTCTGGACTTCTACCTGTTTCCTCCTCTCTCACACTTCTCTGCTGATATCTAGAAACACCCCCCCCCCCCCAATTATCCAGCTCTCAAGATGTGATGTAATAAACACAAAATAGATCATGGCTTACACAGCTGATATTATTGATAGTTTGGTACATACTTGACAAACCAGTACCCTTTTTTCTTGACCTGCACTCCACACCTGCCAGGATAAGATAATGTTAAAGTGAATGATGTACCTCAGGGCAGTGTCACTGGTCACCTGCTTTGCATGGTAATTTTTTTTTGGGGGGGGGTTCTTAGTAAATGCTCTAAAAGCTATTATAATATTCAAAAATAATAAAGATTATACCAGTCCACCATCTCAAGCAATGTTAACTTCATAACTTACCTTTAATTTACATTTAAAAGCAACGTGTTGGCTTACATGGCACTTCAAGTGAAAAACTCAGTTGATCTCTACCTAAACCACTGTATGCCCACACAATATTCCCTATATATATATATATATATATATATATATATATATATATACGGTATATATATATATATATGAACTGTACACTCTACCCACACTCAATGTGTTATCTTTGTGTATACCCTATACACTGTATCCACACAGGTTGTTACCTGTACTTAAACTGCTATACACAGATGCTCCACTTATTGTGCTTATTATTTTCAGCCGTAAGAAATTCTCAAGTCTATTTAGAACTGAACGTGGAAATATAATAGTATGGTTAAGCTATTTGTTTTGGACTTTTCAGTGTCCTTAGTGAGAAAAAAAACATTTCTAAAGAGACTCTTTCTCATTTTCTAGACAATACCAGGTTTATTTTGTTAGTAGGTTTGACATTTAGAGAGAGGAATAGATCAAAAGAAGCAGATAAAGGCCTCATGCACAGAAAAGCTCTTGTTTCCTCCCATTTAAAATGTTAAATAGTGGGAATGTCAGTAATCACAGTGAGATACTGTCAGTGGGATTAGGTTTTGCCTGTGGGACCGAGCCCTGTACTGGCTGTACGTCTTCAGGTTCCCCTTCAGCAAGGAGCATGTGCGAGGCTGCTCTGCCAGAGGAATCTCCTTTCACATGACAGAAAGCTGTGAATGTTATAAAGAAGAATATCACAAGGTTGAGATCATCTGCATTGCTGATTAAACAGAATCACGGGACACAACATAGCTTCACTATAAAAATCCTTCCCACCCTTAGGCGTGGCCTGGCACAGCTTCTTCCTTGGCATCTCACGTGTACAAATGAATGCGCACCTTACATCCTGTTATAATAAGAATCCTAATGTTATGAAGAGTGAATAATATGATTACAATTGTTTTTGGCTGCTCTGTTTGATACTGATATATGTAGGACTGAGCACATCGAGGGAGTTTTTACTTTTGGATTGTTTTTTTCCTATATTTCTACCCTGGCTCCTAGAAAAACCTGTTCTGGCTACTACAGATATTATCTTGTTCAGAGGTTATGTGTAGATATTCATATTGCAGGAACTGCTCTGCCTTGTGACAAAAATGTCAAAGCTTTGCCAAAATACAATTTTTAAGTAAACTTTATTAAACTTTAGTTTTCGCCTATATATTTTGCTTGCCCATTTCTTTTGACTTGCACATTAGGGGTTCAGATGTGTTTACATTTTTCTGTGCTCACATTTAACAAGTCATCCTTCTCTGTAGCATAACTAACTACACCCTTCTGTTTATTGAAGATTGGTACAGATTTCTAACAAGTGTCCTTTTTAGTTATAATAGGACTAGTAAATTGCCCGTCAAAAATGCTGGTATAATTTTTAGTTTTTCTCTCCCTCCCCCCTCTCCCTCCCTTGTGTCTCTTCCCATCCCCTGTGTCTCCCCCTTCCCTCCCCTGTGTCTCTTGCCATCCCCTGTGTCTCCCCCCCCTTCCCTCCCCTGTGTCTCTTCCCATCCCTTGTGTCTCCCCCCCTTCCCTCCCCTGTGTCTCTTCCCATCCCCTGTGTCTCCCCCCCTTCCCTCCCCTGTGTATCTTCCCATCCCCTGTGTCTCTTCACCCCCTCTTCCCTTTCCTGTGTCTCTTCCCCCCTCTCCCCTGTGTCTCTTCCCCCCTCTCCCCTGTGTCTCTTCCCCCCTCTCCCCTGTGTCTCTTCCCCCCTCTCCCCTGTGTCTCTTCCCCCCTCTCCCCTGTGTCTCTTCCCCCCTCCCCTGTGTCTCTTCCCCCCCCTCCCCTGCGTCTCTTCCCCCCCCTCCCCTGCGTCTCTTCCCCCCTCTCCCCTGCGTCTCTTCCCCCCTCTCCCCTGCGTCTCTTCCCCCTCTCCCCTGCGTCTCTTCCCCCCTCTCCCCTGCGTCTCTTCCCCCTCTCACCTGCGTCTCTTCCCGCCTCTCCCCTGCGTCTCTTCCCCCCTCTCCCCTGCGTCTCTTCCCCCCTCTCCCCTGCGTCTCTTCCCCCCTCTCCCCTGCGTCTCTTCCCCCCTCTCCCCTGCGTCTCTTCCCCCCTCTCCCCTGCGTCTCTTCCCCCCTCTCCCCTGCGTCTCTTCCCCCCTCTCCCCTGCGTCTCTTCCCCCCTCTCCCCTGCGTCTCTTCCCCCCTCTCCCCTGCGTCTCTTCCCCCCCTCTCCCCTGTGTCTCTTCCCCCCCTCTCTACTGTGTCTTCCTCCCCCATCCTCTGCAGCTCGTGGGTGTTGCCACGAGCTGCGCGTGTTTGGCTCTGCTTTTCAGTGTGACTGCAAGCTGCGCATGCGCGCTCAACGCATCCATACAGAGCTGAGCATGTGCACAGCTCTGTATGGACTTAGAAGGTGGTAAAGAGTAAAGAGACGCAAGGTATGTTATTGTGTATATATGGCTGCCATGTGCACCAAGTAAGCTTTTTGGGGGATGCTTAGAATGAGCAGACTGGTGACCTGTTCGCTAAATCTTTTCAGAAAAGAACTAACAGGGAAGTTTTTTTTTTATAAACTTATAAAACCATTTGGTATTCATGTGTGTATGTGGCATGTTTAGAGAATTTGGACTTTATTAATTTAATGTAATATCAATAAGTGACAAAGTGTTTGTTTTTTTATAGATGCATGTAGAATAACAAAGAACAGATTTAATTCCAGGAAGGTATTGAATTCTGATATCTTCCATATACAAACTGCAATATATTTGAAAGAGTGGATCTGTAACACAGTGGTGTAGAAATGATGGATTAGTACCATATTATCATACAAAGGCTGAGAACATGTCATTGTCAATATTACTAAGTTGTGTATTCCATAAACTGATTTGGGAATGCTCTGTGTTTTCCTCTAAGACTTTAGTTTGGTCAAGGGTTTACTAAGTGATTTCTCCATGTTTGGCAGCGAGATGTACACAGCCCTAGTTTTATTTATAGATTACGGATTTACACATTGATCTCCTATGTTCAGGGAATGCTGTGTGTTGTATCCCTGCTGTTACTTCCTTCTACAATATTTGTATTGAAGAACTACAGTGCTAGAATCCATCTGCAGAGCATTCCTCTCTTCCTCTTCTCCTCTATATGTACTGTAGATGCTGGGAGGTTCTTACTTTGTTATCCCTCAGATTAGTTCCCATTTTATCACATGCTAATGTCTATTCCCATTGTGTTGTGCTTTAGTGTGGTATGGATTGGTATGAATGTAATTATGGAGAAGTTTCTGTACAAAGCCGTAAGTAGCGCACTAATCACAAGCACCACTTGTAGCCTGCAGCCAAATTACTAACTGTGGAGTCCTTGTTAGCCAATGTGTTTTTGCATCAGACTCTCATTACATATTTATAAGAGAAACCCAGATGGAATAATTGTCAGAGCCTAGGCATGAATTGGCAAACTAAGGGTTGTTAAAGGTATACTTTCACCATGCATTTTGCAGGGACTAAAGGGGATTATCCATGAAATAACAATTATATTGTTCATTACATTATAAATCAACACCTTCTAACATATAAACATAGATTTTAACAGCTGGTAAGAATTGGAAAAAAAGGCACATCTAGTCTGTCAACTCTTTCTACCTAAAAGTTTGGCTTAATTAATATCCTTATGCTTATCCAAGGAGTGCTTAACCATGCTTAACTCAACCACTTCCACTGTATGGCTTAACTGTGCTTAACTCAACCACTTCCACTGTATGGCTTAACTGTGCTTAACTCAACCACTTCCACTAGACGGCTGTTCCGGTAATCTACTACTCTTTCTGTAAAGTGGTACTTTCTCACATTAGCCCTAAATCTTCCTCCTTTCCGACTTCAAATCATGACCTATTATTCTTACATTCCTCTTTTGGGCTCCTGTACGTTTAAAAAGTCCTCAAAAAAATTAGATTTTCCTAAAAATGTTTTGTGCTACAGTTCACACAACTGCTAATATTGTTAGTTTGGTCTGGGCTTGAAAAACAAGTGTGTTTTCTTGAACTACAGCAGTCCTTTAAAGAGACAGTGTCACAACCTGCTTCTTTAATGGGGTTTGATAAGAACTTGCCCCAGCAGGACAGTGTAGTTCATATCTGCTCTGGCACAAAAGATGGCTTCAGGATAGAGGCAATGCCCAGAAATATGTGCAGATGATAATGCAGATAAGATATCCCAGACCAGGACCACTCCCCACGCAGGCTACAGGCACACAATAAATAGTTCCATACTTTGTTTATATGGAAAAATCTGAACTTTCTTTATTCAGAACTACCAACATATATACAGTTTTCTGGCCACAGGCTGGTCAATCACAGTAAGCTCCATCCTTGGGTACATAGAAGAGAGACCAATTAGCATTAGTCTGCCCCTGGTTTACTGGGAGACCCTGTACATCTAGTGATGTCAGATTCTCTCTCAGTGGGTCATGTAGATAATTACTCAAGTGCCCTTATATGGGGATGAACTCAGGATAATTTCTCCATTGTGTAGGGGCATCTGGCTCTGTGATCTAACTCAGATCCTGTGTATGTGTGTGATATCAGAATTAGGTTCCATCTGCCTTGCATCCTTGGTTGCTGTAGAAACCCTTGAGATAAGCTCACCAGTTACCTAAGCTACACGACAAATGTGTTTGCTTAAGACCCTTGAAGAGCAGATATCTGACTTGAATGTTGTTTATCAAGGCCTGTATTTTTGAGAATGCAATGTTCTACAGTTAAGCTTATGTGCAAAGCATTTTACCTTAATTCTATATATATTCTCTTGTTCTATATCACATTTTCCCTCTATAACATATTATAACGTCATTACCATGCACCAATGTCATGCGCCCTTGGCCATATCCATAATTAATAGTTAAATTACTGTCGCTAAACAATGCATTCATTACAAACAGGTTTATTTACTTACATGTTTATCTAGACACTTCCTCCTTTACTTATTTTTAAAGTACAGTACAATGCATTTGTGATGCACACATGCAATATTCTGCTTTTAGTGCATTCTGTAGTATTAGATAAATAATTATAATTACAAGTAATTCGCAAACAGGACCTGCTACTATTTCAAAATGCATATTTAAAACAACTATCAAATTACTATATTTACAGATTAGGTATATGAGGCACCTGCAAGTTGCTGTCAACTAAAATTTTATGTAAGAGGCATCAACATAATTATTTTTTTCTAATTAAAAACTAGCTTAATGACTTTTTACAAGGTTAATTATGCTTTTATTATGGTTTTAGTCAGGCTCAAAGTTTTCAAACATATTTTTTAATTGTATAGTGGTCTTTTAAAAGCTTAACAGCCTAAAATATTATTTAATCAAATATAAATCATCCATACTGTTTCCATATATTGGATGTGAATTTTGATTTTATATGTAAGACTATGTCCCACATTGATAGGTGCATGGACACTAATAATGTCTTGTAGCTTACATAATAAGTAGTCACAACATTTGCAATACTGCTCTGAGATGGAGAGATGGTAATATTTATACCATCACATAGTTTTGTGGCTTAAACATAATGATTTACACAAAAATAGAACTTGTGAAACTTATGAAAAAACAATAATTGTTCTTTTTTGCAACTATTATATGTTTGGTGTGGTGAGAAATTGAGGGAGACAAAAAGGCATCAACATGGTATGTTAAAATTATTCACTGAAAAAATGTATGCAAATATAGGTGATTAAATAGTTAGCAACCATCCAACAAAAACAAAGCAATATACAATATCAACACAGGATATAGAGCCTCATTCAATTCCGAGGCCGCAAGTTAGGCGAAATCCGGAAACCATGCCATTGTAAGTAGCATTTGCCAGTTGGAACATGAAGGCTGTAACTCCCGGTTAGAAACAGCCAATGGTATATCGGTCTCATCGTGACTCATGCTTCAAGCCCGTAGGACTTTGAAACTCAATCTCCATTTTTCATTGAAGTCCTACGGGCTTGAGATACGATCGAACCTACATTCCAGATATAATGCAATATTGATAAAGCCGTATATATGATATTCTATTACATGAGAGTTCCATTATATGTATTAACACATTGATTGCCAGGATCGACATAACACGGAAATTAAACATGAAATAAAGTATTTTTTCAGGCCCATTTGCGGGCTTGAGAATGTTGTGCTATTAATTCTAAGACCTAACATCACTTCCCCTTTTAATAAAAGTACAGTAGTGTTTAGAGTGGAAAAAAGTTTTTATTTGACAGAAAAAAGGGTTTTGAACAAAAAAGCATTGGAGAAATGGAAAAGATGGGAACAGTTTAAATGTGAATAATATCAGCAATTTCTTCCTCCTGATTTGTCTCATGTTATATGTTACACATTTTTCTATTTTCTCCTTTTTGTTGTGTATTTATGTAAATATTGCAATATTTGTATAAGATAAAGACGGCAACAAGCATATTTGTGTTCTATAATGTACGATTTTACTGTATATTTGTTAAAAACAAATATTTTTAAAAAAGTATTTTTTTTTGGCCAATTTGCGTTCTTGAGAACGGTGTGCAAAAAATTTGAAGACCTAACTTTCCCTTTTAATAAAAGTACAGTAGAGTGTTTATATATGCATTTACAGTGCTCTGGACATGTCATTAAGCCCTTTGCGAGTTCTCCTTGGTATCTGTGACTTGTGGTTCGACTTTTGTTATTTGCAGGCTTGACAGCTTGCTTTGCGAGGGGGAATCGGAGTAATTGAACCACATCCTTCACTTGAACCACATCCTCTCTCTTTTCATCTCTATAGAAAATTTGCATATATATATAAATAAATATATATATATATATATATATATATATATATATATATATTATACACATACACACACAGCCACAAAGCAAGTAGCCGTAAAAAGGGAATACTGATGGACTTCATCAGGGTGAATTTAATTTAACGGCCCCATGGATTAATGATTGGTGGATTTTAAATAAAATCTTGTGTGCCAGATTCAACATGTTGACCTTCAAGTTTGGGAGGTTAGCATGTTTTGAATATTTAACACTGTGTGACCATTTCTATGTAATTTTAACCCTGTGCTGCCATTCCCCATTGTTGTTGTTTGTGTAACCTCTATGTGGCCATTCCCCATGTTTAAGTTCTATGTTGCCATGCCTATGCAACTTTATCTAAGTAAATGCTTGAATCTATGTATTTAAAGTTTGTATGTGCTTGTGAGAATGTTTCACATTCAGTGTGTATGTTTAGTGTTAAAAATATATAGATACTACATTAAAATAGAAGTACCGTAATCCTTTTTTATCACATGAGCAAAGAAAGCTGAAAGAAAATTATTAACTCAAACATGCTAGTGTGATGATATTGTCCCAATTTATTTGATATAATGTAAATTGTAAACCATAAATCCGTATCTGCTAAGCAGTGTTTTGTTTCATGTCTGTTCATTGTAAGGTGGTTTTTAAATGGTTTATTTTTCTTTTTTACTCACAGTGGTAACAAATTTAAACCAGTACGTCGTTTTTTTGGCTGTACAACTAAAATGAAGCCATTTACTGATACTTGTATTGCTCATCCATTGTTTGTCCTTAGAAATAAATGATTGATGTGTGTTAGCGTGTACCTCCTCTACAGTCAGTAGCAGCGATTTATTTTATAGGATGTCTTTACTAATGATTGAGACTGTTCAAGTAGAGCCAGATATCTTGTTTGATCTCTCAGCTGTAGTGAGGCTATTGTTACTGTAAATACCTGGCTTGCTTGGCAAGCACTGGTTCTCACGGCACTGAGAGTGGAAACATCCTGGCAAATCCAAGGAAACTGTACACGGACTTAAGAAAAACTACTGAAAATAACTAATCCTCTTAACCAATACAAGCAAAACCTGGTTGTTCTGAGAAATTGTTAGTTAATTTACTACAGATTTTTTTATATTAAATTGCAGGTCTGTAAAATAATACTCTATCATTGGTCTAGGTTAGGTCTGTAATATATTGTATTTCCACACAGAGAGGAAGTGATTTACCTTCCTGTCATCCAGTTGTTTTAGCTGTAAGCAAGCTTTTTAAAAACCTTATATAAATTATGATAGTATGTTTTTTTATAGCTTAATATACAGTAAACCTCTGAATTATGTTGCTCGTCTCAAACTAATATAACCACTATCCGTATGTGTATGTATATATATGTATGTATGTATATATATATATATATGTATGTATATATATATATATGTATACATTTGTTTGTGCTATCATCCCTAAGCTTATCCACCTGCCCACCAATATGGTCTTTTTTTAATTTATTTATTATTAGCAATACATTATTGACTCTTAGCCAAAGCACTTCGAAAATGAAGACTGTGTCAGCGTTGTTGAGTGTTTGGTAAAGGATTACAGTTGTGGATGATATTGGGCTGAAGTTTAGTCTTGTGTGCAAGACAGGAACATTGATGCATACACACAGGGTGCAGAAATGATTAACTCACATTCAATAAATATTTTGGGATAATTGATCATATCCTAAAATGTATTCCATTATTGTACGTTTCCTTTACAAAACAACTCCTGCTATCTTTTTCCTATTCTTCCTTGATCCATAACAAAATCTTGTAATTGTTTGGCCATTTCGTGATTCGCTTGTTGCATATTCCTCCTTTCGAATCGGGTTGTATTAATACAATGCATGACAGGGATAGGCTAAGTAGAATGGCAACTTTACTTTGTTGCCAATCCTATAACTTTTTGGATGTATGGCATTCATGTTCCAGCCACAAATTGTATGACCGTCACAATATAACATTGTTGTGTGCTCTTTCAAAAAGAGGAACATTATTTCAGAGACACACAGTGAAGTGAAAGAGATGGGCAGAGCAGAGGGCATGGGCGGTAGAGAAGATAAAAAGTTTGCAGCAGATCCTACAAAATAAACAAATCTAGCATGCCCGTGAATGAATACGGCTATATTGAACATTTATTAAGATACACAGAATATATCTCTATATTGAGGATTCTCTTTTTATGGTATATATATTTGGTAATTCAAAGTGGCAGGTGTAGCTGGTGATGCACACTACTGTAACCTGATTTCATGTAGCACACAGTTTCATGTAACGCACTTAGCACCCTTCTTTGCCTTTCTCCAGTCATATATGGTCAAATTGAATAATGAGAGTAATGAAACATAAGCTGTAAGTATAGAACATGTGAAATATGCATAAAATGAGGTGTGAGATTTTACTGTAATGGCAGATGGGGACATGTAAGTATGTTTACACATAATCCCAGATATACAGGAACAGCTTGCAAAATTTAACAGTCAGTGAAGAAGAAATAAGGTCACTGCACCAGATGTGGCATTTATTCATTTACAAGCAATGAAGATAGTAAGCTGTTAACTAAATCTATACATATGCACTGAAGATTATGCAGCATAAAAAGTTCATCTATAGCGTTACATAAACACTGCAGGGTATCGTGAGACACAAAAAAGTAATATCACGAACACTAAAATATAAAGTATATGCATGCTTGTGTAATGCAGACAAATCCAGCACAAGGAATATAAGTGTGTATAGACAGAGTTTGACTTCACCCAACAGTTTATGTTGAAAAAAAAAAAAAAATATATATATATATATATATATATATATATATCGTATTTATCGGCATATAACACGCAACGGCGTATAACATGCACCTCATTAAAAAAAAAATCAAATAGAGAACTTTGAAGCAAAATCCTCAACCTCCCTCCTCATCCTCCCTCCTCAAACCCCCTCATCCTCAACCTCCCTCCTCCAGTCCCCCATCCTCATCCTCCTGCCTCAACCCCCCTCCTCAACTTCCCTCCTCATCCTCAACTTCCCTCCTCATCCTCAACTTCCCTCCTCATCCTCAACTTCCCTCCTCATCCTCAACTTCCCTCCTCATCCTCAACCCCCCTCCTCATCCTCAACCCCCCTCCTCATCCTCAACCCCCCTCCTCATCCTCAACCCCCCTCCTCATCCTCAACCCCCCTCCTCATCCTCAACCCCCCTCCTCATCCTCAACCCCCCCTCCTCATCCTCAACCCCCCCTCCTCATCCTCAACCCCCCATCCTCATCCTCAACCCCCCATCCTCATCCTCAACCCCCCATCCTCTCCCTCAAACCCCCCATCCTCTCCCTCAAACCCCCCATCCTCTCCCTCAAACCCCCCATCCTCTCCCTCAAACCCCCATCCTCTCCCTCAAACCCCCCATCCTCTCCCTCAAACCCCCCATCCTCTCCCTCAAACCCCCCATCCTCTCCCTCAAACCCCCCATCCTCTCCCTCAAACCCCCCATCCTCTCCCTCAAACCCCCCATCCTCTACCTCAAACCCCCCATCCTCTCCCTCAAACCCCCCATCCTCTCCCTCAAACCCCCCATCCTCTCCCTCAAACCCCCCATCCTCTCCCTCAAACCCCCCATCCTCTCCCTCAAACCCCCCATCCTCATCCTCAACCCCCCTCCTCTCCCTCAAACCCCCCATCCTCATCCTCTCTCCCTCAAACCCCCCATCCTCATCCTCCCTCCTTAGGGGGGTTGAGGGGGGTTGAGGATGGGGGGGGTTGAAGATGAGGAGGGGGGGTTGAAGATGAGGAGGGGGGTTGAAGATGAGGAGGGGGGTTGAAGATGAGGAGGGGGGTTGAAGATGAGGAGGGGGGTTGAGGTTGAGGATGGGGGGTTGAGGATGAGGAGGGGGGTTGAGGAGGGAGGATGATGAGGAGGAGGAGGAGGGGTGTTGAGGAGGGTGATAAGGGAGGGGGGAAGAGACACAGGGAAGGGAGAGGGAAGAAGAGACACAGAGAGAGAGGGGGACACAGGGGGCAGCATAATTGCTCACCCTCGGCTTATACTCGAGTCACTCATTTTACCCAGTATTTTGTGGTAAAATGGGTGCCTCTGCTTATACTCGGGTCGGCTTATACTCGAGTATATACGGTAATTAATTAATTATTAGAAACCAAAACAAAAAAAATCTCATATTTTACACTGCCCTTACTTTATGAATAATGCTCATTGACTCACAGGGATAGGAAACTTAAAGCAGTTAAAATATTTAAATCACTTTATTATGCTCTGACACCTGATTTTCGCCAGGCGACACGCGGGACTAATGCACTCTATGCGAAGGCCCTCATTAAACTGCAAGCCTTGCGAAGTTGAGGCATGCACTGCGTCTCCTTACAGTTTTATGGTACCTCAAACTCTTAAGATGTGCAAATATTTACAACACTGTTTACTTACTTTTGACCTACACAAATACAGACCTGTGCACAGCCCACTGGACAGAATTTTTTCTTTCTTTTTTTAAACTGTTATTTGTGTTGCAATGGGAATATATCAGAAAAGAGAGGAATGCTCTCGAAAGCTAGTCATGAAAACTATGAATATGTTTGTCCAATAAGAAAGGTAACACTATATACTGCATTACTATATATACACACAGTATCTCACAAAAGTGAGTACACCCCTCAAATTTCACGTGACAACACTGAAGAAATGACACTCTTCTACAATGTAAATTAGTAACTGTACAGCCTGTATAACAGTGTAAATAACTTGAAAATAACTGAACACACAGCCATTAATGTCTAAACTGTTGGCAACAAAAGTGAGTACACCCCTAAGTGGAAATGTCCAAATTAAACCCAAAGTGTCAATATTGTGTGTGTGGCCACAATTTTTTCCAGCACTGCTTTAACCCTCTTGGGCAGAGAATACCTCAGAGCTTCACAGGTTGCCACTGGAGTCCTCTCCACTCCTCCATAATGACATCACAGAGCTGGTGGATGTTAGAGACCTTGCACTCCCCCGACTTCCACAGATGCTCAATAGGTTTTAGGTCTGGAGACATGCTTGGCCAGTCCATCACCTTTACCTTCAGCTTCTTTAACAAGGCAGTGGTCATCTTGGAGGTGTGTTTGGGGTTGTTATCATGTTGGAATACTGCCCTGTGGCCCAGTCTCCAAAGGGAGGGTATCATGCTTTGCTTCAGTATGTCACAATACATGTTGGCATTCATGGTTCCCTCAATGAACTGTATCTCCCCATTGCCGGCAGCACTCATGCAGGCCCAGACCATAAGACTCCCACCACCAGGCTTGACTGTAGGCAAGAAACACTTGTCTTTGTACTCGTCACCTGGTTGCCACCACACATGCTTGACACCATATGAACCAAATAAGTTTATCTTGGTCTCATCTGACCAATGGACTTGGTTCCATTAATCTATGTCCTTAGTCTGCTTCTCTTCAGCAAACTGTTTGCTGGCTTTCTTGTGCATCATCTTTAGAAGAGGCTTCCTGCTGGGACGACAGCCATGCAGACAAATTTGATGCAGTGTACGGATTATGGTCTGAGCACTGACAGGCTGACGCCCCACCCCTTCAACCTCTGCAGCAAGGCTGGCAGCACTCATACATCTATTTCCCAAAGACAACCTCTGGATAGGACGCTGAGCATGTGCACTCAACTTCTTTGGTCGTCCATGGCGAGGCCTATTCTGAGTGGAACCTGCCCTGTGAAACAGCTGTATGGTCTTGCCCACCGTGCTGCAGCTCAGTTTCAGGGTCTTGGCAATCTTCTTATAGCCTAGACCATCTTTACGTAGAGCAACAATTCTTTTTTTCAGATCCTCAGAGAGTTCTTTGCCATGAGGTGCCATGTTGAACTTCCAGTGACCAGTATGTGTGTGAGAGCGATAACACCAAATTTAACACACCTGCTCCCCATTCACACATGAGACCTTGTAACACTAACGAGTCACATGACACCGGGGAGGGAAAATGGCTAATTGAGCCCAATTTGGACATTTCCACTTGGGGGTGTACTCAATTTTGTTGCCAACAGTAGATATGAATGGCTGTGTGTTGAGTTATTTTGAGGGGACAGCAAATTTACACTGTTATACAGTCTGTACACTTACTTAATACACTTATTTTTTTCAGTGTTGTAAATATATTTGTAATAGTATATTTACAAAAATGTGAGAGGCGTACTCACTTTTGTGAGATTGTGTGTGTGTGTGTGTGTATATATATATATATATATATATATATATATATATATATATATATATATATATATAGTATTTGACTCTGGTTCAGATCATAACTCAATTGTTTTTATATGCCTTTCGGACTCTGAAGGCATACAAGCAACATTGGTGAAGGTTGGTTTTGTGTGCCAATGAGCAAACTGGAAATTGTCAGAATTTAAACTTCCAATGTTGTAACAAATCCCCCACCCCTGATCAGTAGATAAGAATTGCCATGAGGTGCTCCGCTACCCAGAAGTGCTCATGTCAAAGATGGACATGTTCTATAAGGAAACATTTACTCATTAAGATTTTCTCTAAAATGATCTTGTTCTCACCGCTTTTATATCAGCTGCTATTAGTTTGTTACATTATTCACAAGCATGTGATTTCCCCCCCCCCCCTAAAATACAGTGGTCCTTTAACAACTTGTTTAAATTAGATAATTTGTTCATTTTTATTTGTATAGATAAAAATCTTTTCTCATAACATGAAGTAAGACCAATGCAAATAAATGGTAAATTCCTTTTGCTTTTTCCTCAGATGTGTGCTTCTCGTCTGCCAAGTCCATCAGATGCACCCAATCACTACCAGGCAGTATGCCGGGCCCTGTATGCAGAAACGATGGAGCTGCACACGTTCCTGACCAAAATAAGGAGCGCAAAAGAGGTGAGAGAGGTTGCCATGGAAACAGTCATTTCCTCTGTGGTGTTCTTTTATGTCTGCTTCATGTGAAGATGGTACTCTGTGGGATCTTTACATATGATGGGATTCTAGGAATTTGTAGAAAAGCAATTATTAAACTGAACTTTAAAGATAATTTGAATTCATGTATGAAGTACAGATAAAGAGATTTCCTCTGATCTTGACTGCTGATCTTGTTCATTGATGTGTTCAGTATAAATTGGGCCTTCTGCATTTAGTGATACTAGATACATTTCTTTTGAGGCATTATTACTACATTAATATCTCAGAAATGTAATTTAATAACAGACGGGCAGGAAGGTGAAGTCACTGTTGCTAAAGACTTGGTGGATGAACTGTCCATATAAAAAGTCTACACACCCCTGTTAAAATGTCAGGTTTCTGTGCTGTAAAAAAATGAGCCAAAGATTAATCATTTCAGAACTTTTTCCACCTTTAATGTGACCTATAAACTGTACAACTCAATTGAAAAACAAACTGAAATCTTTTAGGTAGAGGGAAGAAAAAATAAAATAATATGGTTGCATAAGTATGCACACCCTTAAACTAATACTTTGTTGAAGCACCTTTTGATTTTATTACAGCACTCAGTCTTTTGGGGTATGAGTCTATCAGCATGGCACATTTTGACTTGGCAAGATTTGCCCACTCTTCTTTGCAAAAACACTCCAAATCTGTCAGATTGCGAGGGCATCTCCTGTGCACAGCCCTCTTCAGATCACCCCACAGATTTTCAATTGGATTCAGGTCTGGACTCTGGCTGGGCCATTCCAAAACTTTAATCTTCTTCTGGTGAAGACATTCCTTTGTTTATTTGGATGTATGCTTTGGGTCATTGTCATGCTGAAAGATGAAGTTCCTCTTCATGTTCAGCTTTCTAGCAGAAGCCTGAAGGTTTTGTGCCAATATTGACTGGTATTTGGAACTGTTCATAATTCCCTCTTTCTTCAGCTGGAACTGGGGCCTTAGTTAAGATAAACAGCCCCAAAGCATGATGCTGCCACTACCATGCTTCACTGTGGGTATGCTATTCTTTTTGGTGATGTGCAGTGTTGTTTTTGAGCCAAACATATCTTTTGGAATTATGGCCAAAAAGTTCAACCTTGGTTTCATCAGACCGTAACACCTTTTTCTACATGCTTTTGGGAGACTTCAGATGTGTTTTTGCAAAATGTAGCCTTTCTTGGATGTTTTTCTTCGTAAGAAAAGGCTTTCGTCTTGCCACTCTACCCCATAGCCCAGACATATGAAGAATACCGGAGATTGTTGTCACATGTACCACACAGACAGTACTTGCCAGATATTCCTGCAGCTCCTTTATTATTGCTGTAGGCCTCTTGGTAGCCTCCCAGACCAGTTTTCTTCTCGTCTTTTCATCAATTTTGGAGGGAGCTCCAGTTCTTGGTAATGTCACTGTTGTGCCATATTTTCTCCACTTGATGACTTCACTGTGTCTTCACTGTGTTCCATGGTATATCTAATGCCTTGGAAATTTTTTTGTACCCTTCTCCTGACTGATACCTTTTAACAATGAGATCCCTCTGATGCTTTGGAATCTCTCTGTGGACCATGGCTTTTGCTGTGGGATGCGACTAAGAAAATTTCAGGAAAGACCAACTAGAGCAGCTGAACTTTATTTGGGGTTAATCAGAGGCACTTTAAATGATGGCAGGTGTATGCTGACTCCTATTTAACACGATTTGGAATGTAATTGCTAAATTCTGAACACCGCTACATCCCCAGTTATAAGAGGGTGTGCAGACTTATGCAACCACATTATTTTTTCTTTTTTTTTTTCTTCCCTCCACCTTAAAGATTTCAGTTTGTTTTTCAATGGAGTTGTACAGTTTATAGGTCACATTAAAGGTGGAAAAAGTTCTGAAATGATTTATCTTTGTCTAATTTTTTTACAGCACAGAAACCTTTCATTTTAACAGGGGTGTGTAGACTTTTTATATCCACTGTATCTGACAACTTTAAGTTTGACTCCAAGCATAATTAAGCAGAAAAAAGTCTGGATTTAATTAGGAAGGTGTGTGACAGCAGATGGAAGGTGTGTGACAGCAGATGTTTCATTTCTGTAGAGCTCTACTTCCATGTTAGATGCAAGGGGTCTGCTTCTGGGCCAGTGAGAGAGAATGGGTGTTCTTTTTGATAGCCAAATGCACCCAGATGATTCAGTTATGAGGAATTGATGTAACAAACACAAAATGGATTCCTATAATTTTAAAAAGTCTTCAAAAATTTCAGATTTTCACAAAAATGTTCTATGCTTATGGCTCACACAACTGCTAATATTGTTAGTTTGGTGCAAACTTGACAAACAAGTGTGTATTTTTTTTTTCTTGAACTACAGTTGACTTACATGTTTATATAGAGTAAGTAAAAGTGCAGGCTTTGAATTTTATTGACGTGTTTGCGTTTTTGTATTAGTGAAAATTAAATTCCGCAGATATTCTTTTAATATTGTGTGAAATGCATCTTGGCAGCTTCCTCTGTCAAATTCTGATTTGTAAATTTCCTCTGCAGTCAGTCTAGCGCAGGGCTCACCAAACTCGGTCATGGAGGGCCGCACCCAGGCCTGGATTTGTGGATATCCTTGCTACAAACAGGTGAGACTATTGCTTCTTCAGTCATCCTGATTGACTCACCTGTGCACAGAAAGGAAATCCTCAAATCCAGGCCTGGGTGCGGCCCTCCAAGACTGAGTTTGGTGACCCCTGGTCTAGAGCTATATAACTCCATCAAGCAATGCACTGATACACCCTAATTGAAATCTGTCAGAAGGAACTCTTAACATTTTTTGCAAAGGAACTTGTGTTTTCCATTTTTTAACCCATTTTATTTGGTTCTTCATTAAAATCCTGTCTTGTTTGCATGCACACAATCTTTTGTAATGTAGCTACTTTTTGTAAATGCATGGTAAACAAATAAGTGAGTTCTATGACCTTTCAAGTTTAAGCTCCTAAATATGTACTGTATACTAAGAGTAGAATTATACAAGTATATCAAAGCATTACATTTTGTAGGCTTCACAATAGCGATGCGAATTGCATATAAAATTACCAGCTGAGTTTCTTAGATTAGCCATAAATTAGTGCATTGTGTCATAGATTTCACATTTAATTTTTTGTTATATGTTCTTTTTGGTACATTAAGAGATCAAGTAAATGATGTATTTGGTTTTCTTTGTCTACCCTGTCCACATGTTGTTGAGGACTTACCAAGACAGTGGGGCTTTGTGTCTGTTTTCTTCCATTTGTGCAAAATGTAGTATCCAAGAATTTTGATGTAACCGCATTTGTTTTATTTTTCTGCAAATATCCATATATCACACACCATTCATCAGGCTCTAATTAAAGCATACAATCACATTTCTACACGGTTTACCGTATGAGAGACACTCTCCTGTTTAATGCCAGCTGTATTTCAGTGTTCCAGATTGACTGTTCCTATGGTAATTTTCACATTTTAATGATACCCAAGCTAGTTTCCTGATTAAAGGGACATTTATATCACATTTTGCATGAATTAAAGAGCATGTTTGAAACGTTATTAGAGTTTGATGTTATTTGTGTTTTTAAATAGAAGTAGAATATCAAGAAGCAAGAAAATGAGTAGCTTAGGTTATCTAGCTTTCTACATTTTAATGCATGTTTATCGTGTCCCATTTGCCAGCTCTTTTCATGCATCCCTTTTCCATTTATTGCAGGCTTACCATAATCTGTACTTTTATACCGGGCAGTGACTCATTTCTCAGTGTCAGACTTCCCCAGTGTTATTCTGTTTTGTAGCATATGAAAGATTAATCACCACTGTGTCTTGTCTCCTATGCTTCAGCTGGTACCTTTTTTGTATATGTAATTACCCGAGTACTGTAGATGTAACTATAATTATACTGATGCCTGGTGATCTCTGTGGATATAATGTAGAACACTTACAGTTGCTCTGTCTTTTCAGTAGGTTTATTAGCAATGGCAGGCTGTAAAAAAACATCAAAATGTAATGTATGCAGTCATTTGATTTGGCTTGAGCAGTTACCTAATTATCTTTGCCCTGTTGAGTTTCAGTGGTCTAATAATTGTGGAAAAAATCAAAACGGCCATTTACCTATGTGGTTGGAGGGTAAAAAATATTTCACAAAACTTATAGTAATCCTTTCATATTTATGCTTTAGAAAAATGCTCAGACTTTAGTGACATTTGATCTTTCTTAGTAGCCAACCTAATGAGATCTACCATATAACCAGTATGGTGTAAGGTTTCTCTAAAACTTGTTGCACAATTGAGTTATAGCTCTCCCTCTCTACCACACTTCCATGAAAATTTCCGCAACCAATGGAGATGTTGTTCTCTACACACAATGAGGTTGATCTCCATGCACATTGAATATGGTGGGCAGTATTGTATTAATTATCACAGTTCAGAGATTCACTGGTAGAATAAGATCTACCTTTTTGGCGCCTTCTGCTTTAGAAATAATTCACTTAGTTCAGATTTTAGGATGATAAGTATGACGCCACTCCTCAATGTTTTCCAAATGCTTTTAGTTGCCCCAGACAGGGTTATATTTGTTCGGATGTCAATAAGACTCAAGTCTTATCATTTAATTAAGCAAGCAATCTGCTTGGTCATATTAATGATAAAATATATTCCTCCAAGCTCTGACTGGTAGTAACCTCCCCAAACTGCAGTTGTGCCAAGCTCTAGACTTCAATATATTGACCCTGACTGCTGAGATTTTCCAAGTCACTGTAGCCACATTACCACCAATAAAAGAGAATAAATATGCTTTTTTTGCTGGATTCTGAGAGACATACAGAAGTAAATAATGCATAATTGATTAAATGACCTACTGTTCACATTTTACTTCCACGCTTACGTAGAGTATTAGGCAAAAAGGTGGGACATGGTAAACACACCCTTGGAAGGCCACTGCAGTGAAATTTGTTTTGCTGTTTGTATATGTTTTGTTGTTTCCCTGAATATATTGGTACAATAATGTGAAGTTGGTTATATTAATTATAATTTAACAATAACATGTATGTATTGTACAGTTCTGTCTTCCTCACACCCTTGGACAAGTGAATGTGTTGAACCTCATTCATAGAAAAGCAATCCTACTGTATTGCAAAATATCTCTTTATGAATTTTTTAGTCTCGGACAAATACTATTAATAATCTGTTGCTTTTCATCGTTCTGTTTTGAGTTTCCATTGTTCACATCTGGTGTTTGCTGTTTCTCTTGTTCAGGGTAGAATTACCTGGTATTTCGGGACTGGACCACTATAGTGAGTGGGACCAGACTGATATACTACAGGGTATTTCTCCCTGTGAACAAGTGAGCTAAAAGTGGTTGCTCTCATAGTGGTTTATCAAGTCCATAGAACTAGCCTATTAGGGTTAGTTCATTCTCTGATTGAGCTCCTCTGACTTTGGTTTTGGTTTTACTTCTAGTAATATGTTTCTTCAGTGTTAGTCTATTTTTGAATTTACAGTGAACATGTTCACACACCCCTGTTTTTCTAATCTCCTAAGAGGACTTGTATATTAGTGCTATTGCCTTCTTAGACTGGACAAGGACAGGATACGCATTCAGTTGCTTGTCAAAAATATTGAGGATGCGAGTGAGAGAGGGAATGTGGACATATTACTAGGGCACCTAGATTAAAAAGCACTTGGTCTCCTGCAGAAAGCTCAAATTCTCTTTGCAACTGTAACTGTTGCCATGGCAACCTGCAACATTTTTTTATTCCGAATCCTGAGTGAAGGGCTGTCATCACAATCATTATTTCCACAACTTCTGATTCAGTGAAATAATGGATATGCTCAGACCCTCAGACCCTTTTACCCCCAAAGACAGATCATATGCTGGTGGATGCCACGGATTCATGCAAGTTATGATTTTTATCGGGTACTAAGCAACTTGTTGCAGGTGCACAGAACACATGAAATGGTATAAATATGTGCCAAATGTTAGCTCTTTCACTTACAACCCTAGGAAACTTGCCATTTCATTTCTTGGAAGCCCTGTTCTCGTTGTACACATTACAGCATGTGTCTATCGGTAAAACAAAAAGCCCAGGGAAGCATGACGGTTCTTAGTACCCTTTGTCTTTGACCTTTTTCTGAGTGGATAAAATAAGCTGCCAGCAGGGATGGTGGTTTTGTAGTCTTCAGACAGCACCCAGTTGGCAACCACTGGCCTTTATGATGAAAGACTTCATCCCACGGGAATACTTCCTCTTAATGTTGTTCAAAATACAAAGATTCACTTTTAATTTAGAATTTCTGAAACAATGTTGCAATTTAGAAACTGCTATTAAATATCTTAATGTAATGACATTTATGAGGCAAGAAAAGTGAAATGTCTTCGGCTGCTGCTCTGCAAACAAACTATTTCCTTGGCTGCCTCTTTTCATATGGTTTACCATAAAAAAGAAAAAACCCTTCAAACGTTAGCATTTAGCGTACATACTTTGAAAGGGCACTCTGTGTTAGCCGGACTCAATCAGTCTTCTTCCAAGAAAAACCTCTTTCATCTGAAGAGAAAATGCCAGCTTCAGTGTAGCAGAGTGGGAGACTATTATAGTGACTTTGAAATAAAAGCCATGCTGAGAACATGCTGAATGGACCCAAAATAAACAGGTTTCGCTAGCGAGAGTTTGTAGAGCTCTGTAAAATCCCTTTTAAAATTGAATCACCCTGAATATCATAACATTTTTATTATTCATTTTAAATTAGCTTTTTTCACAAATAAGTAATTTGGCCATTTTAAAGCTTTGTTCGTTGCAGACTTCTAAGTTAAAGGACATCTGTGGTCAAATTTTTCTCTCTATTGTCTTTTGAATAAGAAAATGTGATAATAGGCGAAAAATTTTGACTGCTACAATTTTGCTTTGATAAGGAGGTTATTCAAATGAGTGCAAATATTGATATGCTTTAAATGCATTACACTATTGATCCCAGCCTGTAATCTAATATTTGATTGATTTACAATGATATTAATGAAAGGTTTTGATCATGCGTTGTTAGCTGTATTTTACTGTTTAAAGGACATCTGCAATACTTTTTTTCTCTATACATTTGCAGTGGCATTTAGCAACAATTATACTAAAGGAAAAACAAATATATTTAATATGTTGTAAACCTAATTTGGGGAAGTAATGGTCTTTCCTTTTAATGAGCAGAGCTTAAATAAGCAACTATAATAATGTAACCTTCAGTATAAAGCTACCTTAAAATTTGCCTATTTTCCTTAACTGGATCCCCTCCTGAAATGACCCTGCTATCGAACGAATACAATCATTTAATTCCACTATGTATAGGTATATGGAGAGATGTTCTTTAGGTGTATTTCTGCAGGAGAAAAAAACATGGAGTATTAATCTCAGAATATGTTGGCCCATTATTACAACTTATTTAATCTTCTGGTCTACACTGTTGACTGGTTTGTTTGTTTATTTCTCCCTGCATGAAATAATAACCTGGATACACAATCTCCTAATAAATATTTTCATATTTATACCATACATTGTTACCTTCTTAATATTTACATTGTTATACAGAGTGTGAATTAATTATTTGTGTTTGTAACAGAGTTTAAAGAAGATTCAACAAATGGAAAAAAGCACAACAGACAGATCCAGCTCCGACCTAGAGGACTTGAAAAATGCAGACTGGGTAAGACTATTTACCATTTTCCGCTTCTGTTCAGTTCAATGGACTTTGCAAATAATATGGCTGGTTAACTGCAAATGGTTGAAAACTTATACATCAAAGAAAAGGATACTTTCAAGGTGTATTGGATCATATATGATGGAAAAAGGGTGCTACAGAGATTATGTAAATATATAATGTCATAGAGAGAAAAATAGATCTCTGTTCCTTCACCCCTTTTCTCTGATCTCATCGGTGCTCCTGGGGATCATCAAAGATTTGGATATTTTTTTTATAACCTAACCCTGACTTGTACTTCTCAACAACATTGTCCCTTACTTGTTTGGAGAGTTCCTTGGTCTTCATGGCAGTGTTTGGCTAGTGGTGCCTTTTGCTCAGGTGTTGCAGGCTCTTGGGCCTTTCAAAAAAGGTGTGTATATGTAATGACAGATCATGTGACGCTTGGATGGCACACAGGTAGACATCATTTTACTCATTATGTGACTTCTGAAGGTAATTGGTTGCACCAGAGCTTTTTATGGGCTTCATAACAAAGGGGGTGAATACACAAGCGCAGACCATCCAACTTTAAGGAGCTGGAGCTGTTTTGCCAGGAGGAATGGAAAAAAATCCCAGTGGTAAGATTTGGCAAGCTCATAGAGCCTTTTCCAAAGCGACTTGGGGCTGTGATTGCCGCAAAAAGTTGCTGTACAAAGTATTAAATTTACGGGGGTGAATAGTTATGCACATTGACTTTTTCTGTTATTTTGTCTTATTTGTTGTTTGCTTCAAAATAAAAAAAAATTAAAAAACATATTCAAAGTTGTGGGCATGTTCTGTAAAATAAATTATGCAAATCCTCAAACAATCCATGTTAATTCCAGGTTGTGAGGCAACAAAACACAAAAAATGCCAAGGCACTGTAGATTGACTGGAAGCATTACTTGGCACCGAAACATCAGTACCATACTAATGCAAGGCACTGTAGATATATCAAAACTGAATGAGTGAAGAGTTTGGTTTCACCTTTTTTTTTATTGGAAAATATTGGCAATTATAGGGCTGCTGTATGATAAAGTGGGTGTTATGGAATTACCATTGATTCAATCAGTTTTCTGAACATTGTATAAACTGTATTTTCATGATTATTTTTTTTTTCAAGGAAGTGTTTTTCAAATATACATTTTTTATTTGGTTGTGTTAGGTTTTTATACTTAAAGATCACATTATATTATTTTCTAGTAAGTACAGTGCTTATATACTTTATTTGAACACTTTTGATGTACAAATTGTTTTCACACAATAATTTGCTTATTTAAATTTTTTAGCTTTCTCAAAATAGCTATTCACTTTAAAAGGCCCATTGTTTGCTTAAATACATTTTAAAATGTACTTTACATTTATAAATTCCTGCATTATAGTTTGTTCTAAAGTATACGTATGCATGCAATTTCAAATACTATGAGAAATATTATTCAAGCACAATGTACTAAAAGCATACCAGAAAATGAATTTGTACTTATTAACAATACACTTTAATTTATACATATTTTGCTTGGTTTTAGTGGGATTCTTTGGATTGTCTTTAGGTCTCCTTAAGTGGATTAAATTCTGATTTCAAATGCAAATACATTTGTTTTGAGAATTCCATATCCTGTTAATAAGCAAGCAGATCTGTTGCTTTTAGATTAACAACAGTTTAATAGTTCTGTGATGTTTGTAGGTTCCAGAAGTCTTCATTGAGCCATTTGTGTGACATGTTACTGTTCTGAGAACCTTGTGAATGCGTTCTGTTCTTGTTTCCATAGGCGCGGTTCTGGGTGCAGGTAATGCGAGATCTGCGAAATGGTGTCAAGCTGAAAAAGGTGCAAGAACGACAGTACAACTTGTTACCCATAGAGTATGAGCTCACACCATATGAGATGCTCATGGACGATATTCGTTGCAAACGCTACACACTAAGGAAGGTCGCGGTGAGTCCAGTGATAACTATTTTGTGATTTATTTGTTGAATCAATAATGCATGGTTATTATAATGATACTATGAACTTGCCCGTCAAAAATGACGGGATTAAAATTGTAAAGCTGGCAATGCTGGTTGCCACACAATGTGAGGCTTTTGTGCTTGGGAAAGTGTATTTTTCCACCATCTTCCCCTGTCCCTTCCCTGTGTGTTTGTCCTCTGTGTGTCTGCTGAATGTTCACTTGTTATGCGCTGAAGGCCTTTTGTTTTATTTTTAAAGGCCCGCGTGCCTGGCGTTGGTGGTGTGTGTTACTGTCTTTGCCGTCGTGCCTGTCTTTGCACCGCCTCGTATTCATCCGGTTTCAGAATTTTTTACGTTTTTCGTCCGACATTTTTTTCCTCACATAGCCGATTTTGGATTGACGAAAACCCCCAAATATGGCTCAAAATCGCTTGCAGCCTCACTCCTAGGCTTCCTGGCTCCCCCCCTGTGCTGTCTGTGAGTGTGTTATGTTTGTAATTTTTTTGTTTTAAGGGTCTTTAGATTTACGCGCTTGGCTCGCAGTTGCGACCCTCTCAATGCAGCCTAAGTACTGCACGGCTCGCATGTGTGACGACGCCGCTGGCTCATTTCGCCAGGTCGCAACTGCGTTACCAACATTGCAAACGTTCCGGACAGTCGCAAGATGCACAACTATATATGTGATTATACGTGCTATTACAACATCATTGAGGATAAAATATGAGCTGTATAAAGTCTGTCCTATCTTACAGTGTCGACATCTAGTATACCTTTTATGTTTTATATCAGATTTAAGTGCTGATCAGGCCAGCAAGAATCCAGTTTATTTATATATATATATATATATATATATATATATATATATATATATATATATATCATGAGAGACATGTAGGAGCCATCATCTGCTTAGTTCTCTGTGCCCTGATATAATATATGATCATTGACATATCGGCTAAACAACTGTGCTGGTGAAAAATATGTCCTCATCTGGTGTCTACTAGAAAACTTAAAGTGTGTGTATGTGTGTATGTGTGTGTGTATGTGTGTATGTATATGTATATATATATATATATATATATATATATATATATATATATATATATATATAAATATATAGTAAACATGTACAATGCATGTTCTATAGAAAATATATATGAATAAACATGCATAATTATGTTTTTTATTATATTAATAAAGCAAAATCCTTAAGCACCACCATTATCATACTTGAAAACATGAAACATTTTTAAATGAAAAGTAAATTGAAGGAAAATAATGTTATTAATAAAGACAACTGTAGCTGTATAGCAGCAGTGGTATGATTGTAGTACATATAATGGCTATAGTAATGTGTTGATCATGTTAACTGTATACAGATACTATCCATAGGAGATTTATTCTATGTCAGGTTCAGAAATAATGACTTTTGTTCCTATCTCTTTTTTAGGTACAGGGTGACCTCCCGCCCCGATTAAAGAAGAGTGCTCATGAAATAATCCTGGATTTCATACGATCCCGGCCCCCACTAAATCCTGTATGTATCTCTGCTTAAGAGTAATCATGTATTCAGAGCTTTTAGCTCGACTGCCTTGATGAATTAGATACTGGGAAATATTATGGAAGCAGAGTTATATGGTGCCCTTCTAGGACAAGTTCATATCTACCAGACAATTTGTCATGGCAGTGAAGATATCAAATCAGTTTTAGTTCATTTCTTTTTGAATTAATGATTTTGATCCAATTATTTTCTTGAAACACATTTTTTCGAAGCTTCAAAATTAATATAAAAATATAGGTGTTTATTTTGGCATCATCTGTATCACATGCATTATTTCATAATATGCCATGATTAATAATCCTGGATTAAATGTATCCTGTTTTAAAACTTTTTTTTTTCTTCATTACCTGTTCTTTTGTTTTTTTAACAATATTCTGTAGTGTGATCTTTCTGACTCCTCTGAAGCAAAGGGGTATTGCATTTGTGATGTTTTATTTGTTTTCTTCTCCAGCACTGTTATTTAACCCTTATTTATGTTGTCTTGTAGGTGGCTGCACGTAAGTTAAAACCTACCCCTCCTCGACCGAGAAGTTTACATGAGCGTATTCTAGAAGAAATAAAAGCCGAAAGAAAGCTACGGCCAGTGTCCCCTGATGAGATCCGGCGTAGTCGGCTAGGTGAGTGAATAATATAAAGATAAGTGCATTACTATTCAAATGACCTCAGGAAGTCAGGGTATTAAAGACTTTTATGTTGTCGATAGCATATTTATCTTTTTTGATAATTGGACAACTCTTATAATAGTGAGTTGCAGTATCTAGTATATTATATCTGTTCATTTCTGTATGTACTTTTGTATATGAATTCCCCATCGAAAATGTAAACAGTACAATGTGTAGATCTGACTAGGTTTGGTTATCCACTACAGGTTCTAAAAAGTTTCAAGTTTAATTTATCAAACTGTTTTGAAATTGCTGAAAGCAGCAGTAAAATGTAAGGAAAGTGATTATTTGTGAACAGCCCATTTTGGGTTTTAAGAATATTATCTGGGACTGGCTGCCAACTTGTAAGCTAGGAAGCAAACAGATACTAGTTCATTATATAGTGACCAGACCCATCATTTAAATAAATTATATTTTAATATCCTCAATTACTCCAGCTTTACTTCAAATAAGGTGAAAACATACTGCTGGGAACTTATATACACACACAGATGGCATGTTTAAGGGCTGTGGTAGACGTTGTTTTTACGTGTCCCAATAAAGTTCGTTTTTAGCCTTTTTTGCAGTAGTGATGGAGTCATATGTGAATTTATTGACAAGTTGGGCATTAGCAGGAGCCCTTGAACACTGTTCAAACTATGAGTGAGTGGATATATGCAAATGTCGTGCTGTTCATTAATTTGTTGCTATTTTAATATCCTGCCCATTCTATGCAAGTTGATTGATGAACTGGCCAGAGGGCTATTACCCGGACCTAAATGGCCAGATTTTTTCTGCTACATATTAATGAGGCAATATCTGTATTGTTCTGTGTTTAAATTATTTAAAATATGGATCTTTCCATTATCTAATATACATGCTTTAGATTTGTGCTATCTGTAGTCTATATACTTATATATTCTAGATCTTCAGACACAATGGACACATTTATTTAATATTTCTAGACATTAAAGCATTGACATGTATCAGTCTTAGTAATAGGACATTGAGAATGCAGAGGAATCATTGAGCTTGTCTGAAGAGCTGAAGGACTCTAGAGAACCTGTCCATTCCTCTCCAGGTTCTAAGATTTGACACTTCCAAGAGTTCGCCAGAGTATCTAAGCCACCTTCTGCTGCCAGCAAATCGTATATTACAGAGGACTGCATTAGAGATAATGGCCAAGAAAACATATGGCTTGGCACTTTTTGGGTGAATCTAGATTAAAAGACCCCCATTTTGTCATCAGTTGTGAAAGTGGTACCAACACAAAATTGTTCTTATTCTATCTCATTAACTGCAGGAAAATATCTTCCAATTTTGAATCATTTTCTGTAGGCTTCCATCGAATAAAACCATATTGGTGCCTGCATCCTCATTCAGAGTACTTTCTTAATTTTATTTTAGTTTTTGACCTTGTTTTATAACTTTTAAGTACCTATATCTCATTATATTGTTTATATATGCAGTCAATGATAGGAAGGCATGCTTTGTTGTTTTGTATCCCTTTTCCTCTGTTCACATTTCAGATTTTTCCAGGATCCATGTACTATGAATCTGAAATGTCTCAATGTTTTTGGTTTTGTTTATATACATGTCCTAACAGATGATTTTTGTTTTTCCAGTAATGCGGCCTCTTAGCATGTCTTACAGTTTTGACTTGTCAGGTAAAAGTTGCACCTGGCGTGTTTTTTGTGGTTGTTGTAAAACCTTCTTCACCTGGTCATTTGTCAGACGTTCACATGTATGAGAACTTGATGTGCTTCTACTCTCTCATGGTCAGGAAAATACTAGATATTCGGTTACTCCTGGTAGTGGTTTAATGTTGGATCCTTTGCAGGTACCTGAGCAGGGTCTATTTCTTGTCTTCTTGACATATTGGTTGGGTGTAGTAGATAACTGTTGTTTACTACCCACTTGGATTAACTACTACAAGCAACATGCTGATTTCTTCTTCTGCCACCAAACTTTGAATATATAGTTAAATTAAGCAGATCCATTTCTGAGCTAATGTTCACAGTGTCTGTTTTTCAAATTTAGTTTGGTTCTTGCCCTACGATAAAGGTGTTGCATGACACCTTAATTCAAATATTTTTTTTAACTTTCTAGGTCAAAAAAGTGCTTACTATTCCAGACTTTTCTTTATAAAATTCTGCTTGCTAACTAACCACCCCAGGCCTATAATTTGTATGCACTCACCAATTAAACCAAAGTTTGCATGTACTCTTAACCCATATGGAGCAAAGGCCCTCTGCACAAATTATACGGTTTCATGCGTCATCCATTAATGAAGAATTGTATGGCATAAATTTACATATTTACATAGGTATCCTCCTTATAGTCTCATTATGATTTGGAGTATATGGAGTGTTTATCTCAAACTCTTTAACCTTACACTGCAAATCCCATTCATAGTAAATCAGTTTACTATGAGTTTGCTCACCAAACATGTGGATTGAAGTCACATCTAAAATAACAATGTCTTTATGTGCATGAACTCACACCACTGTAATTGTGCAAAGGGTCTCGAAACGTACCCCACATTGTAGGGTAAACAGGAAGCCTGGTATATCAGAAGACCTAAATTATGGAGGACTTCGTACTGCAAGGGCTGCATATATTGACATAATAATACTGATATTTTACCTAAATGTATGTTTATTTTATATGAAAATATATTATTAAAGTTTGAATATCTATCTTAAAACCATTGTTCATTTCTAAGTGTTTTAGGAGGTCATGGCCCATCATTCAGTATAAGTTTCTATGTCATTGGAATTACCAATATTCTGATTCTCAGCCTATAAACACTCTGGCTCAATAAACAAAGGTTATACAATTAAAATAACATTATATTTGTGGTACCAGCAATACAGAAAAGTGTGATTTTTCTTATACAATCAATGTATAAGTAGGTAAAATAGCTCCTTTTTGTAACATTTAGACTTGCTTAAACACATTATATCATCCTGCAAACCTCCGTCATATTCAGCAATCCGCACCCATTACAGATAATTTACTTATTCGGGTCCTCTTATTCAGCCCCAATACACTGTCACACTGGTTGAGAGAAAATAGAAATAATCTGTTAGTATTGTAAATCAAGACGCTGCTTCGGTGTGTGCCGAGGGTAATGGCAGATGTTCATCTATACTAATTCTAACATGCACCTTTGTTCAAATTTATGTTTTAAAAATTCTTTGCCTGCTTACAAGATACTTTTTTTTAACATAATATAATTCCTGACCATGAGAGAACTCCTTGGGTTTCTTCCTCCATATGTGTGTTCTTTCTTTTGCAGTCTTGTGGTCTGTACAGAAAGTTGTGCAGTATTCTTGTCTCTGTATTTTGTTCCTCTACCTTAAATATATAGCGTGATTGCTTAAAGATGAACAGTCAATGGAAGTACCTTTTTAAATAGTGGATCATAAAATGTAAATACAATTTTACATTTGTTGGTAGTCCTATTAATATAATATTTTCATAGCGCTATACAATGGGGCTCCCTGCATTTAGACGTAATGTTACAAAGATTGAGAACCCTTTAAGCCAGCATCTTAATTTTGCAAGTGGAAAAACTGTTAATGCAGAATCTTTGAATCAAAGTGAAGTAATGGAAATTCTCTGGAACATGAGTCTCCTCAAAGTTTCTCCTACTTGATGGATACTTGATTTAGGGCACCAGACAAATAATGTCCAGTTTAAACAGCAAATGTCAGAGATTCACAATAAACTAGAGACTATGGTCATATAATCTCATTACGGGTTGGTGTGGAGATAAGTTGTGAATAATTTGTGTATTTTTAAATTTTTAAAATTAGATTGTACTGATGTCAGCTAGAACTCAACTCCCCTACTTTGTCTCTCCATCTAACAGCTGTGTATATCCTACCATTCCATTATCTTCTGCATACCTATAACAGTGCATGATTTTCATCCTTTATTGCATGTATCCAGTACCCCAGCTTTACTTCAGTATCCTCCAATATGATGCTTTGGCTTGTCAAGTCAGCTGTACCACCAGTATTGTACTCGCTCCCCTTGGGTCGCCCAGTGTAGCTTATCATTGTCCCATATATCTGCATATCCGTGTACCTAGTGACTTTGTAGAAGTGTTTTATGAACAATGCAAATTGTTTTCATGAGGAGATGCAATGGATGCAATAGTCTTATTTATTTTATTTTTTTTGCTCTACTTGAATTGACTCCTATAAAACTCCCTCCATGGTCATTATTCAAATTTCTGACTGTATCAAAACTTACTGGTGCTAAATCACTCTTGCAACACAAATGTTTACAACATACATGCACACATGCTGCATAAATGATAAATATGATATTCCTCTGATTGCATTCTACATGGAGGATGACCATCAATAGACACAGTTTTTTTTTTAAATTTAATGTTGAATGGGTTGGCAGTTTAAGTTTCACATAGAGCTATTCCATCATAATGCAAGATTCTTATTTGGAATTATCTGAACCATCATCAATGTCTTGGTTGTCTTGATCTTTTGTAGAACCCACTGCTGCTACTTGAACCAGCACACATCAGTACAGAAAGATCAGCACACATACTCAATGACAGTGCATGGCGGCAGGCCATAACTTCTAGATTTATCCTTACCCAAACTTTACTACATTTTTAACTAGTGGTTATCATATCAGCACACAATACTTCAGACTTTTCGATGAGCTGCCATTTGGATTTTTCAGTTTGTCCAGTCCCTTATTAATCCAGGTAGTAAACCCAGTGGTGTTATCCTCTCCTTAAGATAATAATCATTGCTAATGTTTTCACATAATATGCTGCTTATGAGAAACAACCAGATAGAACAACATAAATTGCTCATCGGGTACTCCCTATGGTCAGAGTTTAAAAAATCACATCTAGATGCTTAACTGGTAGTGGTTCGTTTTCATCCAGGTGAAAAAGAATGCATGTGGCTTGTGCCTTTTTGTTTTTCAGTTGTTACATGAATTAGTAATAACTTTAGAGGCTGATCTGTTGCTTGTTAACATATCCCTATACAGCCAAAGTGGGGCACAACTACTTTCATGCATGCAAGGGGAGACAAAAACTAAAATATTACAATAGGTCATAGATGGGTAACTCTAGTCCTCAAGCATATGTTATTTAATTACTATCTCGGTCATTTGATTGACAGTAGAGCCCCCACATGCCTTCCTAGTTTAAGTGTATTTTACCATATTTCCTAATGTAATTGTCACAAATAAATGAATTCCCTTATTTACTTACTATGATTTATGCAATTCAGCACCAAGTGTCTCTATAAAGATTGCAATAAATTATTTACCGTATAATTCACATTCCTGTTCTTATTATGCCAAGATACTTCATGTTGCAAAAATAAATCTGGCACTCCGCTGAGCCAAGGGGCATGACTAACACTAGCAAGGAAAACCTACAAAACTAAAATAGTTGAAATTATGAAATACAATTTGTAGTGTGATTTCAGCTTGCCTGTAACGCAGTAGGGCACAGTCTTTGTGGTTTCTAGCTGCTATATACACCTCTCTGCAATGTTTTGATGTCACATCTGATACAGTTGTCATCTTGAAGATCAGACTAATTGTAGTGCAGAATTCTGAACACATTTAAAAATGGTTTGTTATTTCTAACCCTCACAAGCCCCTCAGTAGCTTTCCAAATTAGATACCCAATGGTTAATGTGTTGTAGTATACATTTATTAATAACATTAACATTATTTTAGCATAGTTAGGAGGTCTAAACTGCAAGACATATTGAAATTGGGTTTTAAATATTAAACTACACTTAAATTCCCATGCGTTTCGCCTTCTGCTTTTTCAAAGAAAAAAAAATGTTTAGTAGAGTTTCCTTTTTTAAATACTCAAGCACCAATCATCTAATATTACCTGTCCACAAAACCAACCATGGACATATGCAATTGTATATTTGAAAATACCAAGTGAACTGTATCAGAATTTATAAAAAAATTTCCTAAGACGTTTTCTCCCTACTCTTATTTTTTTTTGAGCTGAGAGAAGTATCCTTTTTAATAATCCCCGAAATATGTAGTTTATTTTAGTCATATTTGCCATCCATTCAATAGAGGATTGGAGAGAGCAAAACAAAAATAATAAAGTTTTATTCACATTTTTAGGAGACAACGTCGATTAAAAACTCTTTAAAACCAAGGGAAATAGGAAATAATTCCTTAAAAACATTTTAATATTGAATCCCTTCTTTTACACACTTTTGATAAGTAAAATATTAGTGTTTGGGGGACCAGTACATGATCTAATTTCCCCTTGTCTTATCTTATTTGCCATCCAATATGATCTAGCTAATGTGTGATACAAGTCTGAAGCATTGCATGTCAATGTTGCAGAACAGACTTTAAGGGAAAAAAAGCAACACTAAATGTAATATAGAGAACGGATATAAAAGATACGAACATAGAAGTACAAGGTTAATTTCATATATGTAAAATGTAAATATTGTGAGGCACATAACATTATTATACTCACATACGCATGTAAATATCCTGATCCAAATGGTTGCACCGGATGACTCCTCTCACTGTGCTATGCTCTGGGAGTACCTGGTGGTGTTATTTCAGTAAATGATGCACTTTCACCTCATCGTTATACAAGACCTGGATCTTCACATAACTATAATCAGGGTATACAAGCACAAAATACAGTATCTGACCGTGTTGTCAATTAACAATCCTTCATGTGTTCCATACAGATTTCATACTTTACTAATGCACCTTTTATTTTCTTTGTTGCATCTAAAAGAGGGTATTTGATATACGGTAGTTTAAAAGTGTTTCTCTTAAATTAAAGCCCTACATCAGAAAACACTATGTTAAATGTATAATTGTCCTAGAGTGGGGGCTTTTCCCTGTCAACCAATGTGAATGAAAATAACATTAATAGTGTAACCTAAATAAAGCTAGTTATCTCCAAGGAAGTTTAAACTAAAAAGATTTTTTTAATGCAACTTTTAAAAAAACTTCTCTTTGAAATTAAAAACAGAAAATGTTTGCTTTATATGTCCGTTTAGAGAAATCTGTGCAAAGTTTTAATTATAAATACAAGCATCTGACATAAGAGAACCTGTAAAAGTAGAGTTGTTTCAAGAACATGGGGTTACAGTACTGATGTACAAAACAATATGGGAAATTGTATGCTGAGGTTTGGCACAAACTAATGTGTTATATTGAGATATAGAACTCATGCCATCCTATCCCTTATAATCTTTATTTCTGGATTTTTAGCTTGCTTTATTACCTAAAGACTATTCCAGATGACCATACTTCACAAACCACAATGATCTCACTGAAGTGGCCATGTGAAATCTATCTGCTACACAATATCAAATAATACAAACAAATAATATTGTAAGGTGTACATTTATATTTATAGTTATTTGCTTTATGTTCCCATCTAATTCTTTACAATATATTGTCTGGTAGTGAACATTATATTTATTTACATATGCAAACAGTGGTCTTCTGGATTGTTTGCTCATCTTAAATAACTTCTAAAGTGAAATTGTCTGTGTAATTTATATAATTATAACCTGTAGAGCAATGATATTTACTTTCTAATGATGTCTAAGGATATAGAAGATTTGTTGATGATCTATATTACTAGAGATGGTGTGTGGCACTAAAATTACTCTGATTTATGTCCCAAGATTTCAAAATAGCTCTTTGATAAATCATATTACATAGCCTGATGGATCTATAGTGAGTCTTTATTGTCTATTATTAACCTTTATAAAACACCAGCCTATCTCTAGGTCTGTATAATGCTAAATCAGTTTTCTAAAATTTACTCTGACACCAAGCAAGTGAAACACGGTAGGATTCCCATTGCAAGATAGATTTTAACCCCATAAATGTAAATCGCATAAGGCACAGAAATATAGCTTGTCCTACATAAATGTCTGTACATAGACCATGAGGCCTATATAGAAGGTTTAAAGGGAGTGCATGAAAATACATCAGATATATAGTTGTCCTTAATTGCGAGTTTGTCGGTCACACTATGATCAAATTGTCGGGCTTGCGCTCATCGCAATGCCCATAAAGTAGAGGGGGCGAAAGGCTCGCGAGTTAGATCGGGGGGGGGGGGGGGGGGGGGAGCCTTGCATTGTGTGGCAAACCGCATTGGCGAGGTTTCAATTTTTTTGCAGTCATTTTTGACGGGCAAGTCGCTAGTATACATATAAAAACTTGACATTATTTATAGGGGTTTGCCTAATCTTGAAACATTTCCAGGTCCCTACTCAGATTAGGTATGGTAATTGTAATAGGGACACTGCATTTTTGCCATGAGAAAATGTGTTCATTATTCCTTCTAAATTTTCAGTTTTGAAGCCATTTTTAAAATTTATATAAATTACTGTTATAATATTGCCATTTGAATGACAATTTTATTTATTACTTTATAAACTAAACCATTGACAAGATCCGTTCTTAAGCATGAGTCTGTAAACTGTACATTATAAGTTTTAGTAATATAATTTATTTTGATATATATACATAGTCATATGATCTAGTTCTAGCTAACTTAAACCAACGCTACTGGCAGCTGTATATTGGCACCTACTGGATAATTGTGTAAAACAGACTGGTTTTACACTGCTGTAAATCCTCGTAATAAATTGTATAGTACAGTGTGATATTGATAGCATCAACCTGTATTTAGGTACAAGGCAAACACTACCATTACACTCTTATATGTTCTATAGCAATACAGTGAGTTGTTACACGTTATATCTCTTGTTTTCTGTGTGTAAACTGTTCATGTTCTATTGTTTCAGACGTGTCCACACCAGACAGCCCCAGAAAACTACCAGATAGCTCTTTGATCAATGGTGGTGTAAGCCAATCACCCAAGGTGAATGGTCGCGCCATGCAGGTAGCAGTGCAGAGAAAGAGGCTTCTAAAGGCCCCAACACTGGCTGAGCTGGAGAGTTCAGAGTCTGAGGTAAGTACCTGATAAACTCACACACCTTTCTTCTCCCAGCATCCTCTGTACCCCTGTAATGTTCATATAGCATTGATCTTGAGACACATGTACTACATGTATTGACACTTTTGATACTTCTTTCCAATTATTATTTGAAATATATATTTGATTTAAAGAAACACATTTCTTTTGGAGAACTGGAATTGATCATCTGCAAAATATGTTGATGATGTGAATTTATTTTAATTTTTAAAGCTTTTTTTTCCCCAGTATGAGTTATAATTTAAAAAAAAGAAAAAAAAGTAAACCTTTATGTTTATTTTCCAAGTCAATTAAAAGCAAGGTCTGTCTTGATACATTGCATAACATCACTCGCACAAATACTTTGATCTAGACAACTGTGGCAAATACTTTCAAATGCACTATATATGGCTTCTAAACGCCAAGCCTATTATATAGTTTTATGTAATGTGTAGGCTTGTTGTCATACCATGAAAGTGAAAAGGTAGATAGGAAGTACTGTAACAGGTATTAAGTTATTTATTTTGTTATTTATTTCATTCATTGTCTACTACCATAATAAGTAGAGTATAGTAACAGCTAGAAAACAGTATTTATTGAATTTATTTCATGCCTTCAATTGGAATGCCTTCTACAGAAATGCAATGTTTTCTGCCCCTAGGGCTCACTATCAGGTTTGCCTGGTTAGGTGAAACTAAGAAAAGGCCAGGAGAATGTAATTTCCACCGTCAGCCTTTCCAGTGAGATGTAAGAATAGCTATAAGCTAGCAACCTGCCACAAATGTTTGAAATTGCTAATGCAATGATCCCTTCACTTTTGCTCTAATGTTTTACATTTGTTGTCACTCCCTAAGACTGCATCATTTATATAATTGTCTGATGAAGCCCAAAAAGTCCCTAAACCCTGACATTGCATTACTGTTAGAGTGCCTTGCAAAAATATTCACCCCCTTGACTTTCTACCTATTTTGTTACATTACAGCCTTAAGTTCAATGTTTTGTTAATCTGAATTCTATGTGATGGATCAGAACACAATAGTCTAAGTTGGTGAAGTGAAATGAGAAAAATGTGAACATAAAACTATTTTTTAGAAATAGAAAACAGAAAATTGTCATGTGCGTATGTATTCACCCCCTTTGTTATGAAGACCATAAAACGCTCTGGTGCAACCAATTACCTTCAAAAGTCATATAATTAGCGAAATGATGTCCACCTGTGTGCAATCCAAGTGTCACATGATTTGTCATTACATATACACACCTTTTTTGAAAGGCCCCAGAGGCTGCAACACCTAAGCAAGAGGCACAGCTAACCAAACACTGCCATGAAGACCAAGGAACTCTCCAAACAAGTAAGGGACAATGTTGTTGAGAAGTACAAGTCAGGGTTAGGTTATAAAAAAATATCCAAATCTTTGATGATTCCCAGGAGCACCATCAAACCTATCATAACCAAATGGAAAGAACATGGCACAACAGCAAACCTACCAAGAGACGGCCGCCCACCCACCAAAACTCACGGACCGGGCAAGGAGGGCATTAATCAGAGAGGCAGCACAGAGACCTAAGGTAACCCTGGAGGAGCTGCAGAGTTCCACAGCAGAGACTGGTGTATCTGTACATAGGACGACAATAAGCGTAATGCTCCATAGAGTTGGACTTTATGGCAGAGTGGCCAGAAGAAAGCCATTACTTTCAGCAAAAAACAAAATGGCAGTTTGCGAAAAGGCATGTGGGAGACTCCCAAAATGTATGGAGGAAGGTGCTCTGGTCTGATGAGACTGAAATTAAACTTTTGGCCATTAAAAGAAAACGCTATGTCTGGCGCAAGCCCAACACATCACCCAAAGAACACCATCCCTGGTGAGAGTTTAGGGAAAGATGGATGGTGCTAAATACAGGGATATTCTTGAGCAAAACCTCTACCACTCTGTGCGTGATTTGAGGCTAGGACGGAGGTTCTCCTTCCAGCAGGACAATGACCCCAAACATACTGTTGGGAGTTCAGCCATGGAGACCAAATTGCCAGGAATAAGAAAAATGAATCCCTCAATTTGTAAGTTATTTTCTCATTAATCATTACATAGGCAACCTTAAGGATGACCTCCTTATGCTAAGATTAGGGGTTCTCCAACTTTTGGCCAAATGTTTTTTATCAAATGAATTGTAAAAGTTTGTTTTGGGGGGAAGTTAGTATATCCATATGGATACCTAGCAAGCAGGTCTGCACGGAGGGTCGTATCAGGATATTTAGAACTTGGGATATAAATTTGAGGGATTGCCTCGATTGTTTTTAGTGCTGTCGGGCAGGTCCATCATTTGTGTAGTAAGTCTCCTGCTATTTAGCATCCCCTAAAAGATTTGTAGGTATTTATGGGGCTGATGGCATGCATTCTCGTAGGAGTTAAGTACATTCTGTGTAGGACCTTAATCGACACGTCCAATAAAGTATAAGTTACAGAGACTCTTGTTAAGTGAGTAAAGACTTCCTTCCACTTACCGGGTCCAAAGCTCCCACCTAGATTCTGCTCACACTTATTTACCAAATGGGGTCTTTGGGGAAACACTAGATTTATTAAAGTGCGATTATAGCGTGCTCAAGATACCTTTTTAGAATGGCAGATTTTTACAAATTGCTGAGAGCCATGTACCTCTAGGCGGCCCCTTGGCCCTAACAATAGATGAAAGCCAATATCTGAGTCTAGTATAATTCCACCTTTCTTCTAGGGGGATATTATATTGAAGGCTGAACAGGCCCTGCGATATTATCCCATCATTTGCGAACCAGGTGTTTATCTTCTCAAAGTGATTGCTAGCCCACCAGTGTCTTGATTACCCAGTAAAAACCTGATCAAAGTTAGGAAAATATTTAATAGAAGTAAGGGGAGAAAAGTAATTGGCTACCTGGTGCCTGGACACTGCCCAAGCTCAGGTTGAGAGAGTCCGCCTGATCATGGGATTAGAGTGTTGGTTAATAGCGTGATTTTTATACGGATTCCAAATTATAGTGTCCCAGGTATGGGGGTTTATTTGCAAGTGCTCCATTATTACCCATATAGGTTGATGTTTAATAGAGTGTGCTATAGGCAAAAAAGCTAGGTGAGCAACCTTGCAGTATAAAGGCAAATTGGGGCAAGAAAGTCCTCCCTGGGTCCTAAATCTGTGCGTTACTTTTATATGAAAGTTTCCCTGTTGTTAATATTAAAATAAACTACCTTGTTTGCATATCTAAATATAATTTGGTTAACAAGTGCTTCAAATCTCTGTTTTCACTTACTCAAACCTTCCAAACCGTCTGTGTAAAGGTCTACCCCCACAGCTCATGCATACAGCTCATGCATACAATGTTTCTATTGGTACTAGATGTACTAGCCACTTACAGATGTTCTCTCAGCAGCATTTAAAAAACTGCTGTTAAGAAAGTCTAAGTGGCTAGTACATTTCTTTTATCATATCTCTCAATAACAAAAGATATGAATCCATGTTGTTGGGTTGATGAGGCTGACTGATGTCTTAAATTAATGAACCTAAATGTTAGATTACCATAGGAAAATGCATTTTAAATAAGTTTTATTGATAAAATACTTCTGATTACCTATAGTTTTTAATTATATCATATTTGGTACCCTCTCACTTTAATTACAAGTCAGCCTGGTTATTGCATTGGCCATTATCTTCAGGTATTTTGTGTATAGGTTAGCTATTTGACAGAGGGTTAGACTTCAAAATATCACTCGGAGTGTATTGTTTTTCGTTCCCCAAACAAATTTGGTTTCTAATATCACCTATTTAATTCCTCTGAGCTGCTTTTGTTAGTTTTATTTTCTTCTCCTAAGGGTTTTGAGTTCCTTCTGGAAGAAAATCACTATATAAAGATATTATTATTTGACTTGTTGTTATTATTATTAATAATAATAATATAAATTAAAGCCAAACTAACAAAAAACTTTAAATAAAGTTTAAATAAAGTGAAACAGTAAGGTGACACTATAATAAAGTTTTAGTTCCATAATGAGTACAATACACAGATATAGTTCCTCCATGTGTAAGGCCACAGACTACAGGAGCAACATGTAAACCATAAAATAAAATAACATTGTATGCAAATGAAGCACTCCATTCAAAGAACCGTCCCTAGGCAGTTGCCTAGTTTACTTAGTAAGAAATCCAGCCATGGACTTGTGTGGTCCTTTTATTTTGTGCTGCTTGTGCCACACCTGTATTTGTGCCGCAAGCTCTGTATATGTATGTACACGGACTCTTAGCTGTTGAGTTTGAGTCATGGAGGCCTTGTAATTATAGGGAGGGGACATAACCTATTTTATACTAACACAGAGGATGTTTCCTGTAATTATGTGTAACTGTAAAAGTGAAAACATGTTGCAGTACATGTTAACATCCTGCCAGCCAGGTCTATTGAGCCCTTGACAATCATACTGGTCATTTGCAGCACATACCTAAATACCTGAAGAAAGCAGTTTGGCAAGGCGCCTGTATATCAGGATGGGTTAGCAAGAAACACATTTTAAAATCTGTCACACTTTAAAATGCGTTAAAGGTATACCGTACGACTTCTTAAACAGATAATGAAAGTTTGTATTGTTGTAATGTAGTACATTTGTATTTGAGTCCTGCGTTTAGGGAGTTTCTCATCTAATTATACTAGAAATTAAAGAGACGCCTAATGATAACACTTATGCCTAATGTTTTACCATCATCCTAAAATGATATGTGAGAGTTGGAGAGTTTTTACAGGAAATAGTTGAAACAACACGGTCTAATTACTTTTTAACTGTAATTATTCTTTGTTTTAAATGTAAGTAACTGTTTAGTCACTTAAACTATAATAAAGGATTGTTGCTTTATTCTTAAATATGCTATTCTCTGTTCCCTAAAACTAGTTCTTATAAAGGAGAATAAGTTCATATCTGCTGCCACTGTTTACGTCTTTCAGTGTTAGTAGATTAATTGATCTCCAGTGATTATACATATTTAATCAGTGAGATTTTGCTTTTGTAGAGGCCAGGTTTGTCAATGAGTGAAGTGAGCACCATGATTACAGATTAGCTATAAGAAGATTAGTGCACATTCATTTCTCTGGGTCATGTTTCAATCAAGATACTACGCTAATACGAACAGCCCCAATCCATGCTTAGCACATGGAAATTAATGGGCATGCAGATATATTCAAGGCAGTGTTACTTAGCATCTCATACAGTTAATAGTGTACAATGTATTATTTATTTTCTATGGGGCTGTTTTAGCGTGTGTGTGTGTTATGAGTATACAACCATTACCAAATTTTACATGTGAAATATCAATAGGAATGTGATTTGAGCCTTATTCAAAGCCTGATCTTCATACTAAAATAAGCTGATGTCCATCCAAAAATTATTATTGACTTATTTACTTACTGTATTAACCTCTACTATCCATGCTGGGGAACTGTTTCATGACTTACATATTATTTTTCTGAACTATTAACCAACGTATAAAGTCCTCAACAATAATACACCTACTTGTATCTCTGCTCTTTTCTCAAAATACTCCCCCACCCTACCCCTCGGTTTTGCTAATGACCTTCCTCTTTCCTCCACTTTTTTTTACCTCCTAACATTCACGCCTTCAGGACTTTTTTTGTGTTGCCCATATTCTTTGGAACTCCTTACCTCTCTCCACTAGACTTTCATCCTGTCTCAAGCCCTTCAAAACCTCACTAAAAACACATTTATTTAATGAGGCTTATCACCTTCCTACTTGAATGTCCAATGTATCTGTCACCTTCTAAATCACTTAAATTGTAAGTTTGTTAGTTTATAATCATATAGTATGCTTGACAAAGTACTCTTTAGGTAAGAATATAAGCCCAAAAATAGGGCTCGCTTTTAATTTAATCTGTATCAATTTTGTTTGTATGTGAGAAGTTGTGAAAAACATACATTCAGAAAGAGAGATTGTTGGCCCAATAAATATTTCATAGTATGATATATTGTTTGTATCCCATATTCAAAGCATTGATAAGTTAGCATTGCATAAGTCCATAATTTTTAGCATACTGGATTTTAGCTTAATTTTTATTTAGTCATTGCTTACATTATTTGAGTATTTCTCAGATTTTTGAACCTGAATTCTTGAAGTATTCATACAATAGTACTATACATTGTACAGACCATACTTTGAGGATGCTGGATCAGATTGATTGTTTCATTATGGAGACCATATTTGGGCCAAAGAAGCATTTGAAGTCATTCCTAATCCCTTCACTTCTAGGAGGATACAGTACGTAAATCCACAAGCAGCAGTAGTGTGTCAAATTCCCAGCCTGAGGATGTATCGCCAGACACTGCAACAGGCAAGAAAAGTAAGTGAGCAGCATTCGCAACAGTTCTACCTTGACCTGCATCTCCCCCTTCTGGGGAACGTTTGTCTGGGCAAAAAATGAACCTGAACTGATCCATGTTTACTATAGAGTGTTTCTGCCCACACCATAGCTCCCTGTCATTGCAGAGATAATAGTGTGGGTCTCAAAACATATTGACTGTAAAAAAAAAAAACGTTATATTATATTTATGAGTCAATTCTGGATACCTACATTTTAGATACATTTTAATACAGTCAGCACCTTATGTATTTGCCCAAATGAAATACTTATGTTTATCATTTTTAGATTAAGACCCACATGAACAAGGCCCTCACAACCCTCCATGCCGGCTTTTCAACTAAAACATAGATTTATTGTATTATGCTATGAAAACCCAATGTTACTAAAATCTATTTTGAAGCTTTTACTTACTATCTGGTACTTTTACTCCATAGCACCACCCAAGTTTCTGCCAATTTCTTCCACACCACAGCCTGAGAGGCGGCAAGCACCACAGAGGCGGCACTCTATAGAGAAGGAGACGCCAACCAATGTACGACAGTTTCTGCCTCCATCTAGACAAAGCTCTAGATCTCTGGTAAGCAATTAAGGACACAACTAGTTAGTGGGAATTCAGTATAAATGGTCCAAGCTGCTTGATCTCTGATACTTCAAAACAGAAGTATTTTGACAGTTTAATGTATGAGTAGTACAGTTGCATGTTTTCTTTTTTACATTCTATAATTTTAAAACTAACAATTCAATTATTATAAAATATAACTAGATAAGTAATACTTATGCTGTGATATATTAATACTACAATAAAACCATCAAACAGATGAATCTATTGCAGGTAAAAAGGAATAATGAGAATTTTGGTAAATGGAAAGGAATTGTTCTTGTGTTCTAAAGAGTAATAATTAAATGTAATTTTTTTGTCCTGGAGTAGTAATTTATTTAAGGTTAAGTCATTACTGGTATGGAAACACCTCACCCTTGTTTGGGCCTTGGGTCTGAACACTATCTTTATTGGTTTTTTTTTCAACCAATCACTGGGCAATATACCAATACAAAATGTATCAGGTGGCGTAAGAGTTTGTTTGCCAGTCCTGTAATTTAGGCATATATTATTGCCCAACTTTCAACTGTGAATTAACAGTAATAATCTTTTAGAGTCGCTGTATGTCTGGTTATCATTTTCCAACTTTTTGTACAGATATGTTAAATATTATCCTTCAAAATTGTTCATAGATTGCTGAGCCGTGAAATCTTGTGACAAATTTCTATATTGATTTGAATTGTCAAAAGATAAGAATTGAATCTATCCCGTTTTTAAATTTGCCACCACTGAGAGCTGAAGTGCCGGCAAGTGGCTGCTAGATGGCGCTGCAGATATTCTGCAGCGCTGTCGATCTTTCACACAAGTTGTAACGTTTGAAGGTTACTCTAGCCCCTAAACTAACCCTAACCCTAAAAGTTTACCTAACTCTATGGTATGGGCACTGAAAATCGGCAACACCATCTAGCAGTTGGTGGGCGGCACTGCTGCTTCCAGTCCTGGCAAATTTTTGTCTATTTTCCAAAGGGAAAGGACCTAAGCATTTGTTTAATTAATTTTTCATTGTGTGGTGGTTACAATATCTTAAGCAGTTATTTGATTGAAACTTTGATACAGAACATAACAATGCAGAAAGTCACACATTTAGTTCTTAATTAGAATAAAATAAATGTTGATGCCTCTGCAGGACACTGGAGAGATCCATGATGTATTAGTGAGAGTTGTGATTACATTTCTAGAGAGCTACTGCAGTGGGGCACACAAGAGGTCTGATTCTGGGCCAGTGAGGAGGGAGGGGTGTTATGTACATTTCAGTCTTATCCAATTATCTTTACCACAGCTCTATGTTCCCTTCTTCCCCTCCATTCGCTCAACTAATAGCATAAACACATGCCCTCATTATTTAGCTCTCAGGAAGTGATGTAACAAACACAAAATGGATTACTCTACTTATAAACAGAGTCTAAAATAAGTCCGATTTTCCCAAAAAATGCTTTATGCCCATGGCTTATATAGCTACTAATATTATTATTTTGGTACATAGTAGGTAAACTGGTATCTTTTGAAATGTACTGAAGTGGTCCTTTAACCATGTATAATGATTTACCCATCTGTATGTTCTTGTTGCCACATAACTTCACTGTGCATTATTTAGTTTTATCAGAATCCTTTAATTTGTTTCCAGAGGAATGACCATGCAATCAGGGTCAGATTTATGTTAATTATCACATAAAACTTGAATTTGTAAGTATATATGCTATGAAATGTGCAAGTATGTATATCATTGATAAAGTTGTGTGCATATAATTATATATCTTTTTTTATATGCACATACATGTTTATCAATTGCAAACATGTATATACTGTAGGAAGATCTGTCTATCACACAGGTTGCTCTTTACCTGTTTTAATGACATTGGGAATGTCTGGTGAGCAACATGCTGCACCTAATTTATACATCTAATTACAGCTAACGAATACTTTACAGAATGTTATAAAAACTTTCAAACATTTCTCTATCCAGCTTTCCTACTGGCTTTATTTTCTTTTCACTTTCTGAATGACCCTGTTCCATTTGGCAAATCTCATCTCTATGACCCTATCTAGAACAGGGAATCACTGAGGAACAGATTATATAGCTATGGTTATGGCATTATAGTCATTTTGCTTGTTGATATCATGGACATACGAACAAGATTACAGCTCCCAGCATGCTACAGCAAGAGAAAGAGGAAGCTTCTTGATCAGCAGCACGTCTCATCCAGATAGAAGCTTTGTTATTACCACCCATAGGCATTGTATTCTTCTTGTGTCTATAGCATTAGCACATTTTACTGGGCATCACTTAATTGTAGATCCAGCAGTACCTGCAGTAATTCAGAGAATACATTAGGGACCTTGTCTGTTACTTCTGCGCCAGCCACCATCGGAGCCAGAACTGCTCTACACCCCTCCCAGTGGTCTGCCACAGGGTCTGTCCTCTTAAGGTGGATTAGTACAGTACCCACCATATATATCAAGAATTATATAGAAGCAGAAAGAGAGATCAGAATAGGGGGACCTGGGGGAAGGAGAGCAGAATGGGGGACCTGGGGGAAGGAGAGCAGAATGGGGGACCTGGGGGAAGGAGATCAGAATGGGGGACCTGGGGGGGGTAGGAGATCAGAATGGAGGGCCTGGGGGGTAGGAGATTAGAATGGGGAACCGGGGGGGGGGGGGGGGCGGCGATATGGGGATTAGAATGGGGGACCGGGGGGGGGGTAGGAGATTAGAATGGGGGACCGGGCGGGGTGTAGGAGATTAGAATGGGGGACCTGGGGGGGGGAGGGTGTAGGAGATTAGAATGGGGGACCTGGGGGGGGAGGGTGTATGAGATTGGAATGGGGACCAGGTGGGGGGGATTTGGAGATTGGAATGGGGGACCTGGGCGGGGGGGGGGGGGTAGGAGATTGGAATGGGGGACCTGGCCGGGGGGGGGGGTAGGAGATTAGAATGGGGGACTTAGGGGCTGAAGTAACAAACAAGGTCCTACATTGAGTAAGTTGAACCTGATTATCTCCCTTGTGTTACGGATCTAAGCCACTCCTTAACCTATTCTAACACATCTTTTCATTATGGTTGTGATCTATTTTTGAAAGTGCGATTCTTCCTTTGCACTAGAAAAAATATATGATGCCTAGTTACGGTACCAGTAGTGTGTTTAATTATTTAATTAATTTCTAAAGCACATTTGAGTAGAATAAATGCTAAAGTATGTTATTAATCACACTTCATTAATACATAATTATGCAGAATCTTCTGTCAGTGTTTATTTAACGCTAACTGAACTGGCAGTCTATCAGAATGTTCTAATTAATCTGACTCGCTCAGCCCTAATTGCTCCTTAAAGGCCTTACCCCTTTTTAAAGCATCAGGACTAGTGCTATATGGCTCTGTGACATTCTGTTGGAAACCTATTATTAGTTTGTATCTTAAGCACCGACATCACACCATATGCAGCTTTCACTTACAATCCCTTTTTGTCCTGAGACTCCCACACACAAGATTTTGTGTTGTTATTATTATTATTATTATTATTATTATTATTATTATTAATAATGCTCTTTGAGAATGAGACATTTTACACAAGAATTATGGATATCTGAGACTAAGTGAGATAGTGATGTTAGTGGAATTATATTCCTTTGGTTTTAAAATCTTAATGTAAAATTATCATTTAACATGAAGCAAAGAGGAGTTAAGTAAACATGTATGATTATTTGTGTAGCATAGATTTATAGGTTTATGAGAGAATATTTTGAATTTAGATATATTTGGATTTTCCTTCTATTCCATTTTCTTTCTTTTCTTGCGTGTTTGAATGTTCACTTACATTTTTTTTAAATCTATGTAATGGTAAAAACATGCAATAGCAAGAAATTGCATACTAAGCCTACATTTCTTGCTATATGGGAAACAAAAAATGTGTCAAGTTAATTTTCAAGTTTTGGTGAAAAGAACATGTGTTGCCACTGGGAAAATGTGACCTTATAGTACAGGGGGGAAATGATCATAGCGATTTGTGAGACATCAGCCTTCAAATTGACACAGAGCACACAGCCCAGCATGGGAAAAACAAGAACAAATACACTTAGGAAATGCTGTAAAGCCTGGTATATACATGCAGCTGCCATGAGGATTAATTATCCTGAATTAAGGTACATAAAATGAATCCAAATCTGTTAATTATGATATGCCTCAATGCCAGGTAGCACTAACATTTCAGTGAATTATAGAAAATAGTTGCTATGTTTATTTGCATTTTTTTTTCTGGATGAATTTTTTTACTTTCAAACTGTTACATCTGGGGTCTAATGTATCTCCACTTGGCATTCTTTATGGAGGCCACAGAAAAATAAAGATAATCATAGGTCTGCCTATCTTTAAAATAAATAGGGTTTAAAATCATATTTTAAAAAATGCTATGCCATTCTTAATATTTGTTGCAGTTGCAACCCTTCAATACATTAACATTAAAAAAATGGCTTTTTAATTCTTCATTGGCTTTAAGTTGTTCTTTTGGTGCCCTCTAGTGCGTGTATAGTAGAAAGCAGAGTATGGGGCTTGTTAGTTAATTTTCTATGGCTCTTACTATTTATATATTTTAGGTTGCACAGGACCAAAATAATTTCAATGTAAATTACTCCTTGCAAAATGCTTTTATAAATCTTGAGTTATCTACGACCGTTGCCCTAACCATTTCGACTTGCAAACTAACTCCTTTTACAGTAACTGCTTGTCCTGCCGTCCATTTTCCACTCTCCTGGGTTTAAAGTAACTCCTCCTACATCTAGATTTCCACAGTTGTACAGTAGACCCTTGGTGATTGTGTACTACCCACTGACCAGTGCATTAACCATATTCGTGATACCACCTTGCTTAGTCTTTATTCTACTCCCTGTCTGTTATTCAGGTTCCTAGGATAACCAGTTTCATCCCAAGGATGGCTTTCCGACCACCATTTTCCAGTATACATACAGCTTCTCTGCTGGGCTCTCATCCTTTTGAAGCAGCCATATTAGGGGCAGCAGGGGCAATGTTTTCTCTCCTTGAGAGGGCTTATGCCAGCAGGTGGAGAGCCCCCCAGGTTTGCCTCTTTCATCATCTGGTTGGCTGTTAAAATGATGATGATCTCTCTCTGAGAATCCTCCTAGATGCGGTGCCTCTGCTGTAATGGTTGAGCATCAGTGGTACCTGCACCCTTCCCCCTCCTCTTGATGATTTTGCACTGGGGTGAATCTTTGATTTGTTGATTTGTTTTGCACTTTTTAATCATCAAAAAATAAAAAGCAAATCAGTTTTGACAAGAACAGCAAATATTTAAAGCATCATCAGTAAATCCATTATTTTCATCTGCGGGTCGTTAATAGTTTATTTACCGTAATAATATACTTTTTAGATGTTGTTGCTTCTTGTACTACTCTAACTATACATATGTGTAGATATATACCTGAAAGTTAGGTCTATATCTACACAAATTTAAATCATGAATATACTGTAGTATAAAGACACAAGCTTGTGCTAAATTGTCACCATTGTCTTAATGGACTTATCTATAGATAAAGTAAATATTGGGAATGCAGAGGAAAATAATAACATAATTGCAATGGTTATATTATCCAACATTATGAACCACATCTGCAAAGCAAATAGTTTTATCACTGAAGTACAACTTATAAACAACATCTAAAAAGTACCTTAATTTAAAGGGTCACAGCTTGGGTCCCAATTATAGTAGGATAGTAAGGTACCGATAAATATATGAATATTTGCAAATGAAAATGTTATAAAAATGTAATTTAGAAATAGAAATAAAGTTCAGAATTTACTGAATTTCAGCTGACACTCAGCTCAAAGATCCTTCTCCAAAGTATTTTCATTATCTAATTACTGTCATTAGAGGATTAATTGCTTGCTGCTAATTTGTGTGGTAACAATAGTGGATTGCTATTCAAAGACTTAAACCTGAAAAATTGCTTGCAAAAGTAAATTATAAGTTGTGGAGCCATCCATCAATAATGAAGGTAACTAGGAATTGATAAGATGGCCAGTCTGGGTGATGGATCTTTGAGCTGAGACAATTTGGTAAATTCCCAGCTGTTTTTCTGTTACTAGAGGACATTTTTAAATAACTTTCACTTTTTACTATCCCAATGTAATTAGGACTGCAATTGTGTCCCTTTTATGAGCTATTATTGAAATGTTTTAGATAAATATAATTTAAGGGCCACCTGGAAATCTAAATAAAACTGGGTAACAATTGAAAAATATACAAGCATTTGCTATATGATGTTGCATTAATGTTTGCTTTGTTCTTCTTTCCAGTAAAAAAAAAAAAACGGAAAAAAAAAAACATTAGCATTTTATCACTTTACAATCAATCAGTGTTGAAGTAACAGTTTTAGTAGTTATGTGTTGTTTTTTGTTGTTTTATCGGAAGCTTTATTTAACTTTCAGGATTTGCATTTAATCACAGACGATTTGGTGGCAGAGCTTGAACCGTTTATAAGACTAAGCAAAATTAATGCTGCATAATAGCCTGTAGTAATTTTTATTTCTGTATGAAGTACAATTGGTCACTGACAATTTTAAGTTTCCAGGAGAAAACTTCTTGGATGTTTTTGGCCTTTTATTAGTTCAGCAAATAGTTTTCTTTATTGATAATAGATGTCATTTCAAACCCAAACTCTCACTATGACACTTAAAAAAAAAAAAAAGAGGTTTGGATTCACAGCTATATATCAAGATTGGTTGGACTTTGTTAGTTTAAAGTCAGTTATTGATCAGGCTCCATGCTTCTTGCTCCTATGCTTATAGATCCACTTTTGTGGAGGGCAACATATATATACTTATATTAACTGTGCTACACTTCACTCTAGAGAAATATGTTGTATATAAATAAAGGACATACTTTAATATAAAGTATACAAGCATATGACACTGGGCATCTTAAGTACAGTGGGGGAAAATAAGTATTTGATCCCCTATCAATCAGCAACATTCCTGGCTCCCGGGTGTCTTTTCTACAGGTAAAGAGCTGAGATTAGGAGCACTCTGTTAAAAGGGAGTGCACCTAATCTCAGCTTGTTACATGTATAAAAGATACCTGTCCACCATGGCCAAGACCAAAGAGCTGTCCAAGGATGTCACGGTCAAGATTGTAGACCTACACAAGGCTGGAATGGGCTACAAGACCACCGCCAAGCAGCTTGGTGAGAAGGTGACAATAGTTGGTGTGATTATTCGAAATGGAAGAAACACAAAATAACTGCCAGTCTCCCTCGGTCTGATGTTCCATGCAAGATCTCACCTCGTGGAGTCTCAATGATCATGAGAACGGTGAGGAATCAGCCCAGAACTACACGGGAGGATCTTGTTAATGTTCTCAAGGCAGTTGGGACCATAGTCACCAAGAAAACAATTGATAACACAATATGCCGTGAAGGACTGAAATCCTGCAGTGCCCGCAAGGTCCCCCTGCTCAAGAAAGCACATGTACAGGCCCGTCTGAATCATTCAGATGTTAATTTGCAGTCTTCAGAGGAGAACTGGGTGAAAGTGTTGTGGTCAGATGAGACCAAAATCAAGCTCTTTAGCATCACCTCAACTCGCCGTGTTTGGAGGAGGAGGAATGCTGCCTTTTGACTCCAAAAACATCATCCCCACAGTCAAACATGGAGGTGGAAACATTATGCTTTGGGGGTATTTTTTGGCTAAGGGGACAGGATAACTGCACCACATCAATGGGACGATGGACTGGGCCATGTATTGTCAAATCTTGAATGATAGCCTCCTTCCCTTAGCCGGGGCATCGAAAATGGGTGGTGGATGGGTATTCCAGCAAGGCAAATGACCCAAAACACACAGTCAAGGCAACAAAGGAGTTGCACAAGAAGAAGCACATTAAGGTCCTGGAGTGGCCAAGCCAGTCTCCAGACCTTAATCCCATAGAAAATCTGTGGAGGGAGCAGAAGGTTCGAGTTGCCAAACATCAGCCATGAAACCTTAATGACTTAAAGAGGAGTGGGACAAAATCCCTCCTGAGATGTGTGCAAACCTGGTGGCCAACTACAAGATCAAGTAACGTCTGACCTCTGTGATTGCCAACAGGGGTTTTGCCACCAAGTACTAAGACGAAGGGGTCAAATACTTATTTCCCTCATTGACCTGCAAATCAATTTATAACTTTTTTCACATGGGTTTTTCTTTTTTGTTTTGTGTTATTCTGTCTCTCACTGTTAAAATACACCTACCATTAAAATGATAGACTGATCATTTCTTTGTCAGTGGACAAACATTCAAAATCAGAAGGGGATCAAAAACTCCCCCCCCCCCCTTCCCCCACTGTAGTCAGTGAGTAAAAACATGAGATGGCCTGGATATCATTCCCAAAGGGCGTTGCAATCTACATTATGTTATTAAAGTTCTGCATTATTATATATTTTTATCAATAGTAAGGTATTATGCATTTGTGCAATGGATAAAATGTTGCCTTTTCCAAATCCTAATCTGTGTACCGCTCCTGTTTATATCACCATGAAAATGATTATGGTTTGATTCTTTATTTTCTGTTCTTGGCATACTGAAGGAGGAGCTACATAGTAAATGTACATGCACCACAACTATATGTTCATAGGCCATTACATTGTACAATAGACTAATGTGTGCAGTCTTACTCTCCATTATGAAGGTACACCGTATGTGTCTAACTCAACAAGTTTTGTGTACTATATAATAAATGGCAATTAAAAAGTAGTCTGAAGTATATGAAGTGACAAGTATTTGTTAGAATAGTTAGAATATTGATGCACTGTATAATATTAGATACATGACAGGTGTGCCTCTAAAATATGTTTTAATGGCAGGATTAAATAAGTGCCAGGTAACTTATTATTATAAGTATTTTTTACCATAGTTACATAACAGATTATCACTGGAGCAGTCAACTATTCATTTCTGCTAATAAAATTAGTAATCTGTCATTGGCAAATGTATCGAAGTATTGTTTTTTTTATTTTTTTATTTCTTCTTTGAAAAGGCTACATATGTTAAGGAAAGGCTGTCAGCTGCAATTATACTTTTGCTTTTTTTATACTTGAATATTTTGTGACTAGACCATTCAAAAAAACGACTCATGGACTTTAGCCTTGTATTAAAAGTTATAATAATGTATTATTCAGTGTTCCCGTTGCATGTTTACAAAACAGAAGATTAGGTGGACACACGCACAGAAGCATTACATATCAAGGCTTTGTCATCAATTAAGTCTGTGAAAACATTGCTAGTCAGCATTCTGTGAATTTATGCCAAATTACCTTTTTATGGCATTTCCGGGGCATCCTTGATTAGTAGTACTTCCATCCCACTATCCAAGTGCATTTTATTCTGTATGGATTTGACTCATGGCTACTAGATAATTGCCAGCTTATAATATCACACACAGCATTTTCTGCAGGCAGTTGTTTTACCAGTGTTTGAAAGCAATAATTAAATATTTTGTGTATAGGTTCAGATGTGGTATTCTGCTTGTTTATTTTTTTTTTTTTTTAAGTAATAAAGATAAAATATGCTTTTAATTAAGTCCAAACAAATGATGGAGCAGTAATAAGGCCATATTGTACTGAACTTATTTCTGTACACATCTAGAGCAATGTGTTTGTAAGCAGTGATATACAATGTATAGCGTAACATTTAAGGTAAGTTAAACTCAAGCTCTTTAGTATAAGATTCTAGCATGTAACATGATAGGACTTATCATTTGATAACCTGTAACATGACTTTCCTTTTTATTACCTTAAATTGAAATCTAAAACCTAAACTACTAATAATGGGAGGGAACAGTGACATATATTGCAATTTCTTTCAATTTTTCTCCCCAAAAAACTAGGCGACTCTCCAGGTCATGGATGTACCCAGAGGGGTATGTTTTGTTAAGCCACTGACCATCTTACCCGGATGATGTTTCTATGCTTAACTCCATTGGTAATGGGAGAGTGTGACATCAAAGCACCACTCCATTATCAGGAGAGTTAATACCTGGATAGTCAAAACATGAAGCTCCCAACATGTGGTGGCTTCTAAATGCTAATGTTTGCCTGGTGTGCTATCTCAATCTAAACTGATCACCTGGTCTATTTAAAGGCAGAACATGGGGAGCATATAATCTGCATTGATCACAATTTATTGTTGCCAAAAGTGCCCAAGTTAGAAGGTGTGTATGCCAATGCTCTGCCTTCACTTAGATTTACTGGTGCCAATCATCTTGTAGACCTAGATTACAAATTACAATGCGTTTTATTCTGTGGTATTCATAAAAAATATAATGTCTCATCTTTGCTGGCATAAAATATAGTGTCTCTTATTTATTAACTTAGATACCGCAGCATAAAATATTTTGGCATGGCATACTAACACCTTTCTTTAGCTGCTCTGTTTATCTCAGATCTGTTCTTTACGCAGAAGCATAGCAAGGAAGAAACAATCTTGTATTAATGAGTCCTACCAATATGCTTTTGTTTGATCTGGCGTGCTGCAGAGAAGTTCTGAACAGTCCTACTACTAAAACATATGATCAGTTTAAGCCTTTGTTGCATTCACATAGCAGTCATTTCTCCTCGCATCTCTCCAATGGAAATTACTCCTTCTCCGAACTACTAACAGAGGTGTGTGGTTGATGGATAAATAGTTTCCAGAGTCCCTATTTATTGTGTTTGTACTAACAAATGATTTTGGATTTTAGGAAGAGTTTTGTTACCCTGTGGAATGCCTGGCTCTCACGGTGGAGGAGGTCATGCACATACGTCAGGTGCTGGTGAAGGCCGAGCTGGAGAAATTTCAGCAGTATAAAGATGTCTACAATGCCCTGAAGAAAGGAAAGGTACACTGTGTTTTTTGTTGAAATTATATCTGCTACTAAAGCTCAGCTGGCTTCTTAATCTTAAATAGCTATAATATGTTAAGCACAGCACTTAAGTAACATCTTGTCCTTATCTGTTATTTTCTTATTTTCTTATCTGATTGATTTGCAATTTTAGTAACACGCAACCTGAACAATTAGCAATGATTACAGTAAATGTAGTTCCCATAAATACAATGAACCTGCCCTACAGTAAGTTAAATATGGATATAAACGATTTTGTGGAAATATATAGAATCTAATCTATCAGATTGTAAGGAAAAAGAGTGAGACATATAATTCACATGCATTTTCAGCATATAGGTGTTAAACATTACCAAAGATTCTGTTTCATGGAAAACAAGTGCTGCAAAGGTTGAAGTGTTTGCAATGCTGTGGAAAGGCGTCTGTGCCGCCATGTTAGCATGTTTTACTGACAAACTCTGATTTTGGATTATCAACTGCAGCAATGACTCAATTGGTGCTAGAACCATACACACACTAATCTGTCAGAAGGAAGTCTTCAACACTGTTTGGGGAGTGATTGAAAAATTGATTTTTAACCATTGTCATTATGTTTTCATGATTAATAAAACCATTTGCACTTTTAAAACAATCTGCTCTTTTAAATGGATGACCCTTTTAAATACAATAAGTTACAGGTACTCTCACAATGCTTAGCTACACTGGCTTTGGGAATTGAGATACAACTATGATATAAATGATCTGATCTGTATCATTCAGCAAATAAGATTTATTTTAAGTGTGTGAAAAAATCTAATTGATGTTTAGTGAGAACGCGGCTCATCAGATGGTTCTCCTGGGAGCATTTCACTTGGGAATTAATTAAAAACAGTAGTGTGCAAAGTTTCATTTAAACAAGACAAGCAACATTGCTTCTCATGGATCACAATACATGTGCTACATCACCTCTCTTTTTGTCCATGTTGGCTCCTTCTCGCCTTGATGCGGTATGACTATTAACACTTTCTGAAACGTTACCCATAAACAGAATCTTCCACATATTCATATCACTACCCAGGGTCTCTCACTGCTTTTATTTACAGAACAATTGTAATTTATATGTGTACTGTTTTCTTAAATTCGTATTATTGTTCAAACATAATGAAACACATCATAACATTTATTTGAGACACAACCACTAAATAAGGCAACACTATTTATTCAATATTGTTTATTATTTTTGTCTATGCATTAGTGTTTATTTCCGGTATTATACCCACACTGTGTTCTATCTATGTGTGTTCTAGTCAACCTTTCAGTTACTTAGTATTGCCAGAGTATTATAAATGTGCCCACCTTGGTTTATTAAATTCAAAAATTACACTTTTTGTATTCTACTGTCCTCCATGTCTCTGGTTGATGTTTTAAAATGGTAAGACATCACTGACATAGATAAGGTCAAACTATACAACAAAATGATTTGTAATATAAAGATGGTAAACCATCTAGACATGGAGCTGCAATTTTTTTATATTTTGTATAATGTCTAGAAATTCTTTATCTGTATTTGCTTTGTCTAAAAATATAGTATTGTTTATTAACCCAAAGTTATAGACCAATATCTCGTATTGACCAATAATAGTTAATTCAAATAACAAATATTGCCACATTTAATATAGAACAATCAAGCTTGTTTTATTCCGTGTTAACAATGACGTTAGTGGTTAAAAGTACGGCAATACATGCAACGGATGTAGTACACCGAACACATCAACATATCCAGACACCCTCTCTTGACATCCAGAAACATTCTTTTGACACAGAGAGAGTTTTCATCCAAATGTAATTGCTTTTTATATGTTGATAATTTTCATGTCTTGCCAGTCAAGCTTGTAAATGACATAATATTTTTCTATATCTCTCAAACTGTTAAAATAACATTATTTGCTAATTATTTAGGACATATAAAAACTCTAAATGAATGTCAAAGAAGTCCACTCTCTCTACTTTGTTTGCATTCGTAATAGAAGTTTTACGTTAAAAAAAAATCGGAGGCAGTTCGAAAATGATATACATTGAAAAACATGACATACAATTTTTCTCTCCTAGGATTACAGTTTAATGACCTGTTCATGTCCAGTTTCAATTCTGAAGTTACTAATAGAACTGAAAAAAATCTGTTATCTCCAAGTTTACTGTTAACAAAGAGAAGTCAAAAATATTTGGTGTATCTGAAGATATTCACACAATAAGTAATATTAAACAATCGTTTAATTACAAATGTATTTGAAACAAAATGTGTAGGTATATATTTAACCAAAACATATGAGAGACTTTATAATGCTTATTTCACTTTAATTTGATCAAAACAAAAAAATAGAGAATGGGAAACCTGTTAATTTGCATGGATTTCTTCCATTTCAGCAATTGCAGTGAATATAACAGCTTAATTCATATACTTATTTTGTTTACATGGTCTGGAAAAAGTCCTAGAATTTGAAGAACTTCGTTAAAGAAACCTGCAACATTAGGTGGTCTCTTTTGTCCCAGATATTCATAAATATTAATCCACTCAACTATATAATTTAGTTACGTAGCATAGAAAATATGATATAGGAATTGGGTTAACATTAAAAGTTGAGTTGATTAGATTGTGACCTATAGAGCAGTCGAATTCAGAGATTACCAACCATGTTCTCGCAGTTTAGTATTTTTTATTATGATGGGGACAGATTTTTAAAGTAATAAGATGATTAATGCAAGGACACAAATATAATTAAACTGCAATCAACATCCGTCTAAGAATACATTTTAGACCGAATGAGAAGAAGCAGAGAGTTGTAGCTCCTCAGTAATTTGACAATTAGATTGCTTTAATTTGCCAACTTGCACTATTTATTTATTTATTACATTTGACATATAATATCAAATTTAAGTCATGATAATTAAATAACAACTGAACGCTTAATTTTTGAAGAGGTAAGAGAATATCAAACTTCCTTGACATCCTCTGAAAAGGCAGTGCTTTCTATATGATCGGTACAAAAAAGCAAATATTAATTATAAAATATCTGTGCCAGTTGTGTCTAAAATAACTGACAGACCAAAAGATCTCTAAAATATATCTCTTTGAACAAATTTTATTTAGAGATAGTTTGTTACTGTAAAAATTCCACCTATTGCCTGATTGTCTTTGACACAGATCTGATAAACATAAATTGGAACTATAAACTGCTAAATTAAGGATTAAATGGCCAAATCTACACTAAAACTAACTTTCTAGCTCAAAGTGAGAAATACGTGGAAGGATACTTGCAATTCATCTGTCTTCAAATTCTCCCCCAAAAAAGAAATCCAAAATATTCTGGTTAAGTAAGTAAAAAAAAATAATAATAATAATGTGAACAGTCTTAACAACCCTATAAAATTAAAAATTCCATTTACAGTTTACAACAATAAAAGAGCAAACATCCTGCTTTTGCAGGAAACACATTTTTCTAAATCGTCTTTTTTCAAAAAAACTTCCCTAAATAAAATAAGCTTGGGTGGCAATATGCATACATAAAAATACTCCCTTGCAAATAGAATTCACAACAAAAGACACAAGTGGTAGATTCATAATCCTAGCAGGAAAAGTGTATTACCAAACTGTAACAATATTGAATATATATTCACCAAACACAAAAATACTTCAATAGACTTGTTGAAAAGGTGCTAAAAACTTAAATGAGGCATACTCATTATGAACAGCTTAGATAGATCCATAAAAACAATGGTAACAGTCAGTAGTTATAACATGTTTATCAAAATGGTTACAAACACTACATTACCATTATTCCTGGAAATGACGACATCCTACAAAGAGGAATTTACTACTTTTTACTCATGTATATGCTAGCTATTCTAGAATAGATTGCATCACAATAAGCCAACAATTGCTACCGCCAGTTTTGAGTACTTAAATTCAGGATATAGAACGGTCGGATCATTATGTTATTGCGGCTTCATTAACTAACATTCAGCCACCAAGTTAGCTCGGTATCTGGTGCATTAATGAAAATGTAATACAATAATAATGTTACAAGATTACCTAATAAGGCAATCAAAAAATATTTTGATATTAATGAGACAGAGATAACTCCGATCACAATATGGAAAGTTCATAAAGCTGTCATTCTAGGCAACTAAATCTCAACTCAATCAATTAGCCATACAACAAACCAATATCAGATTCAATACTTCTACCAAAAGCCATACAACAAACCGATAACAAATTCAATATTTTATCACTGTTATTTAGCAGCAAGATTTATACAACGGATACAATGACACTACTCTCAACCACCATTACCATGAAAAATAAGATTTATTATTTTCAATAGAAATTAAGAACATTGCTTGGTGACATCCATCTAAAAGGCCAAGCAACATAATGTGACATCACCACAGTCTGCCTTAATACCCATAACTCAAAATAAAGATGTGGCCCAAGGATGAGAATTACCCATGTCTTGCCATTTTAAAGAATGGCTATTTCATGCTAATTTTATATAATAAGAAATGGCAAATTAATGACTTTTCAAGAAGTCAAACTGCATTATGTTTTATATTACTCTGACAGATGTCAAAACCTTCATGGAACACATTGCATACAAATATTTCTGAAAAATAAAGCTTCTTACGATCTTCCTACTTTTGAAAGCCACTGTAGAAATGGTCCTGGCACTATAATGAGACTATATAAAATGGTTAAAGGGCCACTTTAGCTAGCACAGAAGGCCCCCATAGAGCCACACACAATCTCATAATTACGCATGCAACAGCCAGTGGGCAGAATAGACTGTCAACAAGATTTAAAACTTGGGATTCTTTAGATGTTACTAGTGTAATAAAAATAAAAAAATAGATAATTTTAACACACAATCTAGTGCTTTTTCACATCATGAAGAGCACTTACAGTGAGGTCAGAAGTCCTTTAACAATCTAAATGTGCACAGTGAATTAACATATACATAAGGATGGAACTGTTCTTAATAGAGCGATAGATAATGAAACATGGCAAAAAAAATCAGAATGCAAGAGCATCAAGAAATATTCAGACTAAAGAAACAAATGATCAAATATTATACTTTTGGAACAGAATACCAACAATAAAAAGTAAGTACACAAATACCAACACCATGTTTTAGAGGATGTAAGGAAGTTGGCACTGTACAAGAAATGATAAAAATATATATTGGCTTATGAATTAAAGTTAGACCCAAAATTAATCCTACTAAATGCTCCTTTGAAAGGTATTAGCAAAAACTAATTATATAATTATAAACCTGGACTAGAACTGTTACAGCGAATGCAGTGCCTAGCAAAAAAGCAAGCATTAACTAACTAGAAAACAAAGTTTTGCAATGTTTCAAATGGAGAACATTTCTTATGCTATGTTGGAGCAGGAAGAACAATTTTAAAGTATTTTGTAACCATGAATAGAGTATAATTTAACTTAATAAAATGGTAACAATCTTCCCCTTTTATATAAGGTTAAAAATTAGATATAGCTATGTTGGCAAGACTTTATAAGTTAATACAATTTTGTTCTGTAATGCAAAGCAACACTATTATTATTTTGTATATTATATTTTATATTTGTGTATTTGCTTACCTTTATTGTGTATATGTATCATAATTTTTTCATAAAATATAAGTTTAATAAACAAAATTAAAATAGTTTAAATGTTTCACATTTAGATTACATGTGGTTTAACGCTAAGAATAAATCCGTATTAAAAAAATATTGTTGTAAAAAATGTAATTGAACATTGTGATACAAACAAAGGCATGTCTTTTTATTAGCACCAGTCCCCCCATCTGGTTATATAGTTACTATTTTTAGATTTTATGTCATTTAGTCGTGTCCAACTCTCCGTGATATTATAGACCACAGCAGGCCAGGCACATTTAGTATGTCTCTGGTCATTCTTAGCCATAAGGGTTTCTTGTCAGAATTACTGAAGTTGGATTCCAGTTCCTTCTCCAGTGGACCGCAATTTGTCTGGCCTCTCTGCTTTGACCTGCACAATTTGGGTGACTCTACATGGTATAGCCCACAGCTTCATTGAAATACACAAGCCCCTTCACTCGAAAATCGCATTACATGTTTTTATTGAGACAAGTTAGAATTTTCTTCTAAACTTACCCAAAAAAAAACTACCTTTACTTACTAAATACTGTGTCATGTTAGCACTTCAGGTAAAATAACGAATTTCTCTGATTTACTTTATGCGGTTTGATAAATCTATAAGATGGGAAGAAAATGTATGTTACTCCATTCTAGTAAAAAAAAAAAATCTGTTTGTATTCCATTTAAAGAAATTATTATTTGAATTTAACCCAGATCATAAAATAATTTTCATGAAAGGTTTCAAACAATGCAAAAACAATAATGCTAATTATACACACTCTATTGGATTGTATTACCCTATTATTCAGGAATTTTGGATAATTGTCTAAAAAATGTTTACATTATTACATACAATGTTTTAACTAGGCATTCATTATTTACTCATCTAGGTTTCTCTAATAGAAATGAGAGAACTGATTTTTTTTGCTTTAATGGAATTTCTATGAAGTAAACTAGAAAATAATTCTGTTATTCTGAAAACCTTTTAAATTAGATACAGTATAAACATTTTTTGGGAAAAATACATAAAAGATTTTATAATTTATTCATTTAATTCTCTTTATTTACTTTTACTGTGTTTTTATTTTTTTGTTACATCAAAGAGGGTATTTTATAATGTACCACTGTCTGATTTATTTTTCAAATGGTGCTCACAGAGCAGAACAACTGATTGAAAGGTGTAACTGATCTTGGGGCTTGCGTCCTGTCAGCCAGTGAGCACTAATATAGATGTTTGAATCATACTTCCATGTGCTCTGTACATTTCCTGTTAATTTCAAATAAGTTGAAACTGTTTTTACGTAATTATTTTTTAATTCAGAGCCCAACTTTGGTAATGTTTAAAGCATACTATTTTAAATGCACAAAAGAGAGAATTGTGGTCAGTCCCTTTATGGTCTCAGGTGCAGTAAATTATGTAAGCAGGAAGTGATATCTCAGGTGCAGTAAATTATGTAAGCAGGAAGTGATATCTCAGGTGCAGTAAATTATGTAAGCAGGAAGTGATATCTCAGGTGCAGTAAATTATGTAAGCAGGAAGTGATATCTCAGGTGCAGTAAATTATGTAAGCAGGAAGTGATATCTCAGGTGCAGGAAATTATGTAAGCAGGAAGTGATATCTCAGGTGCAGTAAATTATGTAAGCAGGAAGTGATATCTCAGGTGCAGTAAATTATGTAAGCAGGAAGTGATATCTCAGGTGCAGGAAATTATGTAAGCAGGAAGTGATATCTCAGGTGCAGTAAATTATGTAAGCAGGAAGTGATATCTCAGGTGCAGGAAATTATGTAGGCAGGAAGTGATATCTCAGGTGCAGTAAATTATGTAAGCAGGAAGTGATATCTCAGGTGCAGGAAATTATGTAGGCAGGAAGTGATAAATGTCATAGTAACCAATGAAAACAGGAAATGATATATGGTTGTCAGAGTAACCATTATAAATAACACTATTCACCATAATATACAATAAATTATGTACAATTGATCATTGTGACTAAATTATCATTGTACAAGACTCATTGGATATTACAGACTATTGTTATTTTACTCTGACAACCATATGATATCACATCCTAATTGTATTGTTTACTATGACACTTTCTGTATACATTAGTTACTTTTCCTTTGATCTGACCATTAATTGGGAGTTGCAAAACATTTAGAAGAAATCATTAGGTGCTCTTAAAATAATTGAAGTATACATTTTCCAATTTGTTCAAAATCAAATGATAACATTGTAGTTGGAAAGGAGTTATTGGTATGCAAAGCTGTGAGCAGAGTATATAATTAGAGATAGGGTTTAAACTGTAGGTAATGGGTTACCAGTGGTACCCAAACCTCTCCTCAGGGCTCCCCAGACAGGTCAATTAATATTCAACAGGCAATGGAGACTCTAATTTCCTCACCCGGGTTCACACAGTGTTAAATTGAAGTCTTGTCTTCAGAGCCCTGGGGAAAAGTTTGGGAACCAATGGGTTAAACGAATAGTAATAATAGCCTAATTAAACAAAAGTGTTAAGCTTTATCCTTGGTTAAGTTACAATACCTTAACTGGATAATTAAAAACTTAGATATTTTTTTTGCATAGTTGTTATTCATGACTATAATGAAAAGCAGACCAAGGGAGAGGTTTGATTCTTTAGAGTGGCTGTATTTTTTTAATTGTAACTAACATTTTACAAAGAAGTAGCCTCCACTCTTGCAAACTACACCAACAAAAGCACATTGCCAGTATTTTATGATATTTTATAGCACTAGTTTTCTTAATCTGGAGACACTCAACAAGCATATTATGGACTTACTCCAGACCGTGATCTTTTTCTTAGTCAGTAATATTTGTCAGTGTACAATGCATTTTATCTAATCTCTGCCATTTCTGCTGTCCGTATGACACGTTAAACTGACTTCATATAATGTTTGTCTTTTCTTTCCTGCAGCTTTGCTTCTGTTGTCGGACAAAGAGATTTTCCTTATTCACCTGGTCTTACACATGTCAGTTCTGTAAAAGGTATGTTGTGTAGGTGAGACATGGAGGGTTTCTGGATTTCATTAGTAATATAGTATACCCATGAATCATTTACTTTTAAGTACTTTATTTTAATAAAAAGGGCTTACTGTCTGAAATCATGTGAATAGTAACTGATTGGGTCTGTGCTCTGCAGCTCAAATTGCTGTACTTGCTATGCAAAGAGCAAATGCAGTAGGTACTATTTGTATGATATAATAAAGTAAATAAAAGAAAACAGATACATAGGTATATTGTATACTTGGTAAAATCCAGAATCCTTCCATGTTCCTTTAACCTGTCCATTGATTTGTAGTTCGACTGAACAAATTATATCATAGTGTGTTAATTATTGAGTATTGTTATGCTTAGTAGTTCTGTTTTGTGTATCTCATTAAATGTAGTGACTTGTACAGTGTACAAATAAATGTTCCATGAAGGTACATGCATATAAAAGTGTACATATTAACATAATTGCATAATGAAGGGACAACTTATACCCATAAATAATCAGTTGCATTTAGGAGGAATAGTCTTCTAGTTGAATTAGTATGGACAGAAACTGTAATGGAATTATAGTAATGCTTGTGATATACAAAATGTTATTAGTAAGAATGATTAAGCAAAGTTTTAAGGTAAATGGAAGCATAGGCACAGTAGTTAATGAAATGGTTTGTGGGTCTCGTCACAATCCGTTTATTTGTAATGCTTTTAAAAATGAATAGATAACGCTTGCCCCATGCCGCTGTTAATAAATAAATTAACCTGTGGATTAGCTAAATTTAAACTCCCAAATTATATCAGACGATATATATATTTATAGATGAAATCCAAATGTGTCTTCCTCTAAGAGGGAAAGAAAAGAGATATCACATTGCAAATCAAAGATGCTTAGCGTGTTATCATTCATTGATGAAGACCAAAAAAATCTATTCCTTATGAACAATATGAATTTAAAGGTGTTTAAGTCTTAGATTTTATTCACTGTTGGAGTCCTGACAATGGAGTTCTTTTTATCTCTTGGCAGTTTTTTATATTGCTACATTACTTTTAGCAGTTTAGGCCTGTTATGCATAAGACTGTATTTCTTTTTTTACTTTTTCAAGATCGCCATTATAGAAAGATAATTTTTGTCCCTTTATGTATGATAACGTAATGTGTTTTTGGCTGTATAATAATAATTATGATGTTAAGTACAACATTTTATAACTTTTTCTCTTTTTTTAGGCCAGTGTGCTCACAGTGTTGTAAAAAGGTATGTTTATTGACATATAGCACAGATGTAGTGCTTATTATAGCCTTGAAAAATATCCTGTTTATGATATCCTATTATTCTCATTTGACAGATGAGGTTACCTTCCAAGCCATATTCCACACTTCCCATCTTCTCCCTGGGACCGACCGCCCTGCAGAGAGGAGATAGCTTCCTGAGGCCAGAGAAGCCTTCCACAAGCCACCATCGGCCATTGAGAAGCTTACCTAAGTGAGTGGCTTCCTGGTGCTCTTAGAAAAGCTACTGAATATATTCTATCATTTGGGCAATGGTTTTTCACAATGCAGAAAGTTTAAATGGTATATCTGAGATTAGAATTATTGTATATAATAATTTTTTTATTACATTCTTGGTTCCATTTTTTAAGCGTGTTCTATTTTTGTAACGTTTTTGAATTTGAATATGAATATTGTGAGCAACCCAATTATGAGTTGTACATTTGTTCCTCCTCCTTTCTTTCTTTCTTTTTCCATGACTCTCATGCTCTCTATTCATTTATTTGTTTTTGTCTGTCTGTGTCTCTGTGTCTCTGTGTGTCTGTCTGTCTGTCTATCTATCTATCGCTACTTTTACACCTCTGATTGTCTATTCGGATTCAAAATCGTGTGATATACTGGACATAGAACAAAGCTGATGTTATTTTAATTGATTGGATAACTTTGTCTTGTTTGTTTGTATTCTACATTAATAATAGAATCAATTTTATTCCAGCAGATAGCCAGCCTACTTCAATTTTAAACCTATATTCATTATGTATAGTCATTCTTTTCCTCAATAAACATGGCGAGTTAATGCTGTTTAGATGCACGATCGTAAGCCAAATGACCACATGGTAGAAAACATGAAAAAGTTTCAGAAGAAAAACTTTATAAGGAGGGAGGGTGCTTGAGTTCAAACCCCAATTGTACCTAACTGAAAATATATGTACACAGGAATTCAACTTGGAATTTTCATAGAAACAAAACTTATTAAAGTCTCAAAATTGTTATTTTTATTATTTCCAGATTACCCTCCAAGACAAAGTCTGTGGATAAATCAGATGATGAACTTCAGTTTCCAAAAGAGCTCATGGAGGACTGGAGTACCATGGAGGTCTGTGTTGATTGCAAAAAGTTCATCACAGAAATCATCAGCTCGAGCCGCCGCAGCCTGACACTTGCTAACAAGAGAGCTCGGTTAAAACGGAAGACGCAATCATTTTACGTGTCATCCACATCGGGATCTGAATTCCGTCCCACAGAAAGGACAATCAGTGAAATCTGAGTCTCGTGCCTTTTTCTTTTTTCCTTTTTTTTTTTTTTATGCGCTTTAGTCTACATGACTAACCAGGCTGTTGACTTTTTTATGGGCTCGAGCAAGCTTGAAATTAGCTCAATAGCACACATTTTATTATTTTACCTCTAAAACAGGCTGCATCAAATGTTCTTTCCTTTGCGTAGCAGCCAGTAATTCCTTTACACTGGAAGAATGCAATTATTGCCTTTTTGTATTTGTAAAGTTGTATAAAGACTTGCACAGATGACAGTAGCTGAAGCTCAGTGGAGCTGAAAGCTGTTTGAAGGAATCCATAAGGACAACGCTATCACTGTTACCTCAGTCGATACAGTATCCTGTCCAGTGGAAACTGTTTTTTTGTATTGTCTATAGATTAACATCCGTTACGTTAATTAGCCCATGCCAAGGTGAGAATTGATTTAGAAAATGCTTGAGACCAGTATTGACATATTAATCTTTCTGCTTCGGGTATTATTTTGTTGTATACAGCAGACAGGTGCTGGTAATGTCAAACCCTTACTAGGAACTCTCAACATAACACTAACTGTATATCCTTAGTTGTTTCCTCCATCAGTGCCAAATCAAGTCTTCCCAAGGCAAATTCCGCTTCATCCCCTCACATGTCTATGCATAATGCCCATTTTTATGTTGTGTTAAATGTTGGAATCGACAATGGGGAGAAAATGTACAGACTATACAGTTGCAAAAGGAGATATGTTGCAGTGTTGGTGGTCTCACACTTGCATTGCAAGTAAATAGGCAGTGGTGATTTAGCAGCTACTTGTGTTGCTGTGCGACGTATGTAGAATACGCTGTATTTTAGCAATATGTAGAAAAATATTCTACTATGTATGGTACTGAGAGCGATAAGCTGTACTAGGATTATGTTAAAAGCAGTGAGTGGTACTAACAACTAGACAGGTCACTCATTTGTAAATTGTTCATTTTTTTAATGGGGGTTGGGAAAACAACAATGTACATAAATTATTTTGCTGCTTCAGCACTTAAAGTATTGGGCTTTGCCACAGAGGAACAAGGTAGAAACATGATTGGACTGTAGCAATAGGACATTTCTCAGTTGTATATATTTACAATGCCACTTCCACATCTTTGTAAGCCAGACCAGTTCAGATGACCTTTTAGGTTGAGGTGCACAGAGCAGAGACTGCATCTTGTAAATATCTGTATTATATTTATTAATGACTGGAATGTGTTCACGTTAGAACACACTATTACTAAAACCAAGATTAAACACTGAAGGAAAGATATATATTTATATGTAAATTGGTTATGTTATGGGTTGAGCATTCTGTTAGATTCATGTTAGAAGTTTGTGCTATGTTGACATTGTTTGTATAGGAGCTGGCAACTTAGAGCTTACTCCTAATAATTTTATTTAATACTTTTTCAAGTGTCAAAACAGTGAAAAACATTTTCTGTGTTTATGTAAAGACATCTGATTTTTTTGTGCGCAGTGATATGTTTTTCTTTAAAACTTCTTGGCTGCCAAATAGGCCGTTAATACATACCGTATAGCAGTCAAGGGTTAAAGGAAAACACCTTTAGATTTAATATAAAAGAACATACATATATATGTTTAACTCTTAATGGGATCTGCATTTTGTATGAAAATATATTTTTCATTGTGTTCCAAATTTTGCATTACTTATTTTCCTACTTGGTTAAGTAGACCTTGATTCTGCTTTAAAAGACCACTGCAATGCATTAACAAGTACAGCTCATATGTTTTTTTACTGTTCCTAGGCTATTAAAAATAGTAATCAATTTACAAGAAATAAAAGTTTTCATTTTTGCTTAGTTTTTAAACTGTCTGTTTTCGCCTCAAAACCTCACCTTCAACCTCTGTCTATCAAGGGTAAGGCCTGCTCCTCCTGTGTCCAGACTAAAAAGAGAGTCTGACAAGTGTATGTTGTGCTTCAGATTCAGCAATCGTCAGTAAAGGGCAGCAGATCTATGATGGCTCATGCACAGTTACTAGGCAGAGCCTATGAGGCAGCTGCAAGCAGCTTACAATAGCATTGTTACCTCTGTGTAGGCAGTGTGGTGGAGCTTATAATGTCATGGGGCAGGGGCAGTGACATCAGCCCAGCCTACTTCCAAGCTGCATGATAGTATAATACACAGGCAGAGCTGCCCCCCCCCCCCCCCAGATAGGCACAAGTAGGAGGAGATACACAGCTCTGCTTGAGGTGAAAACCAACAGTATAAAATCATAAAAATGGTTAAATTGTATTGATGTTAAAATACGTACTGTTTGTAATAGCCTATACCCAGCTAACAAACATATGTGAGCTTTTGTATATGCACTACAGTGGTCCTTTAAAGTTACTTGCAAAAGAGGAATCCGTTTTCTGGTATAGTTTGCTTATACTAATAAGAGTTAACTTCTTGACAGTCCCTATCACAGTGAGTATTTGCAAATCCAAGGCAGAGACTTGATTTCACATTGATAGTGGACTTTCTACACATGTTCACATTGCCTGCTCAACCTTCTTTTACTCCCTGTATATTTTTCCACAGCAGTAGCTACAGCTCTTCTGTGAGGACAATAAAATGCCTTTCAATCATCACCTTTGTGTTTAGTGTTTTGGAATGTAGATACTGATTACTGGTGCAAATGTTCATGAGTTTTATATAACCTTACATGTATTTCCAGTGAAGATCTTAGATCTACAAAGATGACTGATAACATAGACAGTTTCCACATTGGTGCTGTAGACTGTATGAATAGCAACAGGTAAGACATACATATATTCCATATATTATACATAGATTTCAGGCCTAGTATAACCATTTTTGTGTGGTGTCAACACATAGTCAAATTACACATTGCCTCTGAAATCATACCAGATTTCAAAACAGTTTGAATATGAATATTGATTATTATTATAATTCAAAAGTATAAGGTTGACTAAAATACTCCTTTAACGGCCCTTGATGCAAATTGATGAGAGTGAGAGGGTGGATTTATATACATATATTGACATGAGGCAAATGACACAGATTAATCACAGTGTTAGATCATGTCCAAATAATATAAGAAATGATAGCTGTTATTCATCTGAAATGTTTGTGCTTTATAAATTGTCTAATAATCCCGTGGCCAAGAGGCATTTCATAAATTGGAGAACCTACCAGGAACAGCAGAGTGATGTTAGAAGGACTGACGTTATCTTCCCTAACCCTATAAGTAATAATGTTTCAGTTCTGCCTGTATGCATGGCCTTGCAGTGTAATGTGGCATTAAAAAAATAACTGCTTGCTTGTCTTTAACAGAACAATTTATTCACCTTATTCTCGAACAGGATTATTGTGCAATTATTAGGTTGCTTTTCTCAGGTTGTCGGTAAAGTTTATTGTATACATAACTTAAAGAGCCGCTGTTGTTCAAACATAACTATTTTGCATTTAAAAGATCACATTTTAAACCTTACAAAAGTGGGTTTGTTTAAAAAATAATGGTGTAGATATAATTTACATTAAATTGGGACACAATTGGACCTCCTCTGTCCTGACACAATACAGGAATCTTTGGATGTCTGTGGTGTAGTTCATTGTGCCGGTATCCCCATTAAACTGAATGTGATTAGACAAAAAGCTCAATTTACATGCTCCCCAAAAGTCATTATTTAAACATCGGATTTCATTTGTAAGAAATTGAGGCTCAAACTAATTGTTTTTTTTTTATGTTTCTTTGTTTGGTAATGTATGAAATGTTCTTTCAAATGCATAATAGAAATGTTACACTTTTATTGCATTGAGAGAGGTTCATTTTGTTAGTGTTTAAACACTTTTTGAAGAATAGGATCAATAGGCAAAGCTAAAAACTTGTTATATAATCCCCATTTATGGTATAATGAGCACTGTTTTGTAGCAAAAAGTTCTGTATTTTTACAGGGTAATACAACAAAATGTATATTACTTAAATATGCTTTTACCACACAAATATATTAGAAGAAAAGTTAACAGTTTTATTTATATCAAATTATGTTGAATGACAGATGTTAAAGAGCCCAGTTGTTGTTGTTGTTGTTTAGTCGTTCAGTCGTGTCTGACTCTCCATGACCCTATGGACAGCAGCACGCCAGGTACATCTGTCAGTCACTGCCTCTCTGAGCTCAATTAAGTTCATGTTCATCGCTTCAATGATCTCATCTATCCATCTCCGCCTCGGTCGTCCCCTTCTTCTTGTGCTTTCAATCTTTACCAGCATAAGAGTCTTTTCTAGGAAATCCTGTCTTCTCATAATATGACCAAAATATTTGAGCTTCACCCTTATGATCAGTGAACAGTTTGTCTTGATTTCCTGAAGTACTGATTTATTGGATCTTCTCGCAGTTCAAGGGATTCTAAGAAGTTTTCGCCAACACCACTGGGAATACTATAGTTCTAACTATGCAGACCTTTGTTGATAGTGTAATGTCTTTACTTTTTACTAGCTTGTCCAGACTTGCCATAGCTTTCCTTCCCAGAAGCAAAGTCTTTTAATTTCATGGCTACAGTCTCCATCTTAAGAGATCTTGGTCTTTTTTAATGTTGAGCAGCAGGCCAGCTTTTGTACTTTCTTCTTTTACCTGCATTAATAGGTCCTTTAGTCCCTCCTCACTTTCAGCCATCAGAGTAGTATCATCGGCGTATCTGAGATTGTTGAGGTTTCTTCCAGCAATATTGATTCCGGCTTTGGAATCATCCAGCCCTGCCTTACACATGATGTACTCTGCTTGAATAAATAAGGTGATAATATACAACCTTGCCGCACACCTTTTCCTCTCTTGAACTAATCTTTTGTCCCATGTTCGATTCTAACTGTGGCTTCTTGGTCCAGATACAAATTCCTCAGGAGTTGGATGAGATGATCTGGTACTCCCATCTTCTTAAGAACTTGCCACATTTTGTTGTGATCCACACAGTCATAGGCTTTATAGTAGTCTATGAAGCAGAAGTAAATGTTTTTATGGAACTCTCTTGCTTTCTCTATTATCCATCGAACATTGGCAATTTGATCTCTTGTGCCTCTTCCTCTGTGGAACCCGGCTTGCACATCTGGTAGTTCCCGGCCCATATATTGTTGAAGCCTGGCTTGTAGGATCTTAAGCATTACCTTGCAGGCATTTTTTGGGATTGGGATGTATATTAACCTTTTCCAGGCTATTGTGCATTGTTAAATTTTTCCAAATTTGTTGGCATATGGCAAGCAACACTTTCACAACATCATCCTGTATACTTTTGAATAGTTCAAATGGGATTCCATCAACTCCTGCAGCCTTGTTATTCACAAGGCATCCTAGGGCCCATCTCAATTCACTCTCCAAGGTATCTGGCTTCAACTCATTGGACAAACTATTGGGGTCATCACTTCCTGTATAGATCCTGCCACCTCTTGTGTTATCTGATCTGCTTCTGTTAAGTCCCTACCATTTTGGTCTTTTATCACTCCCACTTTGGCATGACAGGTTCCTTTTGAAATCCCCAATTTTCTTAAGGGGATCTCTCGACTTTCCTATTCTGTTATCTTATTCAATCTCTTTACATCACTCATTAAAGAATGTCTCCTTGTCTCTTCTTGCTATCCTCTGGAATTCTGCATTTAGTTGGACAAATATTTTCTTATCACCACCACCCTTCACTTTCCTTCTTTCCTGGGCTACTAGTACTAGTGAAAATACACTTATTTAATCTATCATATTCTATACCATCTTAATCAGTGTTTTCATTATGAAAAATAAGTGCTACATTCAGTTGCCTTTGTAGTATAATAATTTGATACCTTTCTAGTTAAGATACATTTTTATTATTGCACTTTCTGTGTTACAAAGTCCATAAACATTATCTGATACAACTAATTTATGAATATTAATTATTAATATATATCATCCTCAGACATAATATATGCAACTTAACATTAAAATAATCCAAGCGCAAACTTCTACGATAAATATATGGATTTGTATTACTTTATCGATCTAAGCTCATCTTCATGGAGTTCAGTTTGATAGATTTTTACAGAACTAGTAAAATGGGTTGTACTATTTTCATGCTTTTATTTTTACTATCATCATCATTAACCATATATATTTAGTGTCGCAGTGTACAATGCAAAAACTGTATTTCTTGAGATGCAAATGTACACATAAACATATATATAATGTGTGTATATGTGAGTTTTCAGTCTTGTAAGATGCTTAAGGGTATATGTTAGATTTTAATCTCGGTCAGAGCCCTCCATTTTTTGCCATGTGTTTAATACTGTATTATTTTTGTCCTTTTTATTTTTTTTATTATTTTTTTACTTTTCTTTGTATTGCGCTAGGGGATATGTTTGGCGCATTGCAAATAAAGGAAAATAATTGTAAATAAGTATTTACTACTTACTAAATCCTTTAAATACATTACAAAACCAAATTATAAAATACTTTTATTAGGTTCTGTAAACATTAATAACACTAATTCTGAAGAAATAAAATGCAAAACGGAGTACAAATAAACAGCTAGTAATATTGGTGTATGCCAGAAGTTGATTTTGTTAATTACATCTTTACTGCAGCTGTGATATTCCCATTCCCCTGCTCATCTTCATATTTGCATCATTGTAGCAATGCAATTAATTGGGCAGAATAATTTTTAAGTGACACGGCAGAGGTTCCAAATGTGGTACAATTTAAAACTATAGGCAATAACAAGCACTTTATCAATTGAATGTTATTTTAGAAAATGCATTTGATCTTTCTCATTGGGAACTGTCCATCAACCTTTTTGGTTTCCCCCTCCTGCCAACACACACATACATCTTCACAAAACTCAGTGGACACATTTACTGTTTTGTATCATATTTATTTTTTTTATAATACAATAATATAGGAGCTGATGCTCATATACTAAGTGTATACATGAGCATAGACTATGACAGAAACTGGCTCAGAACATTTGTGAACATGTGTGAACAATTCCTTCCATTTCCAGCTTTCATTCTGCATTTTCTTACCATGGTATAACACAAGGCAGACATCATCACATATTTAAAAAACAAAGTGGAAGAATAGGACAGGAGTTGGTTTTCCTCTGTGACTTCTCAATGCATGTGCAGCCTGTGCTGTATGATATTCCAGGACTAATTTATCGATCAAGAAGGCTTTTGATCCTTTTTGTCTTGTTTTTATGGTATGTGTTCGTAAATTGCATTTTTCTTAGCAATGTATTAATAAAAAAGTTGAAAACAATAATTCTGTTTATTTAACTAAAGTGAATACCTTGGAAAAAGGAGGATCATATTCAGTGGACATAAGAGAAGGTAATGGAAAAAAACGTATGTAGCTTTTGGCATTTTTATCCTTGTAAAGTGATGGTGTAACTAAATATTCTCTTTTGAAAACTAGACATTAATGGGCGAATGTATATTTTACTTTATACAAATACATTATGATATGCAACGACACTAACAGTCTACTAACCTCCACCCCAACCTGGCTGCTTCTACCACTCTTGCCTCCCTTCCATGTATTTGTCACCAACAATGGCACAATAAAGCAGATATTTTACCTACAAAAGTGCTGCAAGATTGGAGGAAATCACAAAATTCTGAAATCCTTCCACCACAGATTAATTGCACATTAACACACCTTAGCTCTCAACAGCTTAAAACAAGACTATTTTTCCTAATCTATTTCAGCTTTATCATCCAATCCTAAATGGGTTTTTTTGTTGGTGTTTAATCATTCAGCAGTGTTCCCCTCACCGTGACCCTATCAACCTCAGCTCGCCAGGCACATCTTGTATCTGGTTGTGCTAATGCAAAAGGTTTTCAAGGCAAAAATACTAGACTGGGTTGCTGGTTCCTTCTCCAGTGAACCACTATTTGTCTGCTATGACGTGCCCATCTCGTTATAGCTCACAACTTCAATGAAGTACACAAGTCCCTTCACCATGGCAAGGTTGCGATCCGGAAGGGGAAATGTTTTTTGCTCTACTTTAAATTATCTCCTTTGCCCATCCCTACTTCCCAAAATAAATGGTCTTCCAACCAAACATCACCCAACCACATCAAAACTAAAATGGCCAACATTAGGAAACCCACAAAAGTGCAGTCATCCCAATAGGCCACAAATGTCAAACATGACCACAACCCACACACCACCCCTATACACCTAACAGATTAAGATATTCCTGCAGTTCTGTCATCCTCTCACCTCACAACTTGCCCCAAATACATTATTACATTTACCCTCCTCAGTCACACACATCACAATTCTAACATCTTTTTATACTCATTCTCTCCGACTACCTCCCTATCTCCTCCATACTTTTTGAATTAATTGTTAATCATTTCCAGCTCTCTTTACACTTTTCAGTTTGGATCTGTCTTCAACACTACACAAAAACAACTCACCAAAGTAGCAAACTGCTTGCTCAATGTCCAGTCATAGGGCTACTTATCTCTAATTCTTCTCCTTCAAACTCTGTTACTCTGTGATACTTCACTCTTGGTTCACATCCAACCTCCAGATCACATTTTCGGTGATTACTTCTTTGGCACTTCCTTGGCAGCTCCCAATGAGTTGTTGTGCCCAGTTGTTGTACCGCAGGACTAAGTGTTGGGCCCCTTGCTTGTTTTTACACATCCTTTTAATCTTTTTTGGTCTTCTGTGTTACCTGTGTGCTGATAATATCCAGATGTATCTCTGGTCTATAAATTCTGATGATTAAATTTTTTTGAACAGTTCCAGAATTCACCACTTTCTCACACAAGATGCTACATGCATCCTGGCACATTTGATTGTCCAGCTTCACTAATTAAACTTTGGAGTTTTTGAGACATCATCCCCATTAGTAGCTCAGCAGGACTAAAACTGGTTGTTAAACATGGAGTTGTTGGCCAGTGCCTCCGTTATTGACTGGACCATATGTCCAGTCTGAAATGGCTGATCACCTTGCCAGACATCACAGGAAGAGTTTCTAACATCAGAATTCCATAATGTGCAATGGCCCGTAAACAAGTGTATAGCAAGCAGTGAGCAGTCTTGGGATGCCACCCCCAAAACAGCAGAGCTGATAGAGTTAGGGTGGCGCTGCAATATAAACAGTTTAGACAGCAGCAAAGCTTTAGCCAGAAAATGTAATTTAAACAGAGTTTACCTCATTAATTTGCGACTTCTGTACCCTTCCCCACTATTCTTATTGTCCTAAGCACCGCTGAAAAGAAAAACAAACTTCAACTGATATGAAATTCATTGGGCAGATTTGGGTAACCTGGAACATGCTCACTTTGGAGATGCAGAAAGCTATGGGATTGTAGCTATAGCCTCTTATCCTACAGATCATGTTCCAGGTTACCCACCATGACAAATTAATGTTATCTCAGTTGAAATATTTGTTGTTCTTTCCTTTAGGGCTCAGATAATGAGTGATGTTTTTTTTTTTAATTCATTTTTGTGGCTAAAGCTTGGTTTGATGCTCTTTGCGCATGTATTTTGAATGTTTGCTAAAGCTGAACTAAAAAAAATAGATTTAACATGAAAAGCTCTTACACTGGCATGTTAAAGGTAGAGTTGTGCACAAAAGTGTAATATATGTACCATTTTTAAAGAGAACATGAGTGAGCAGGCAAAACACGTTTTATTTCTTATTGGATTCATATTCAACTGTAGGTTATAAGCATCAATGACAGGGCCCAGTCTTTTGTAATTGTTGTCTATGAGGCCCCTAATTCTTGCAGGTGGTATACCATTCATCTTGGCAAAATGTCTCCAGGTCATGCAAAGTCTTTGATAGTCTGGGTAGATCTCAAACGTGTGATTCATGCAAGAGTGGCTTAATGATATTAAGGCCAGGAGACTTTAATGGCTATTTCACAATGTAAGAAATTAACCAATAATTAAATAACCAATGTATCATTTCTACAAGTAATAAGTTCTTTTGGACAAATCAATAAATGAACATACGAATAAGTTAATTAAAAAGAATATATTTTACATAAATGAATATACGGTTACACAATGGGTTTTAGACAAACAGATAGACAGTAGGGGTAAACGATATTTACAAAAAGATACTTAATATGAATATACTACATTATTACTAGATACTACACCAAAGGTCAGCAATCTCTTCAGAGTCCATGTCTTTAGGCCTCAGGTCACATCACGGCATGGCTTCTGCTTAGCTGGGCACTCCTCTGGATGGCTCTTCTGGACACCTCTTCATGGACACACACACACTCCCAGACTTAGACTGACTAAAACTCTCTGGATTTTGTATATCTTTCTTGGACAACCCCCCCCTTGATATGTATCTGTCCATCTCAACTGAAATCATCTCACCTTCCCCCAAACTCCATAAAACCTCCATAAATGGGAATCTCACACACACAGATGTCCCCTTGTTTACATATAAACACTCTAGGCCAAGAGACCACCTATTATGTTGTCTATATGATAGATGCAAGAGTCCATCACACCCAACTGTTCTTTTGTTTACCCATAAACAACCCCAGACATAAGCCTTTTGTTACAGTATCAATGGAATAGATAGTCACACCTCAAGTTTCTCTCTGCACAGTTTGTTTGTGATAAGTTGGTTGTGACTGAACACAATTTATAAATCATCTCTTATAACGATTTATACAACTACATATATTTGTGTCCATAAAGACACAATGTTTAAAAATGATCACTGTATAAGCCATATATTACAACAACCTTCAAATTTTTCTGCTGTAACCACTGGAGGGTCAACTTGGCCTTCTGCTTAGGTTTATTGGCCTGCTGGAAAGTCCAAGAGCATCCCATGCACAGCTTTCGTGCAGAAGAATGCAAATTGTCTGCCAGTATTTTCTGATAACATGCTGCATTCATCGATTCCCCTTGCCTTTAGAGCTCACACAACCCCAAAACATCAGTGAGCCACCACCATGCTTCACAGTGGGGATTGTATTCTTTTCACAATAGGCCTTGTTGACCTCTCTCCAAGCATAGCGCTTATGGCTGTGACCATAAAACTCTATTTTGGTCTTGTCACTCCAAATTACAGTGTGCCAGTAGCTGCGAGGCGTGTCAAGGTGTTTTCGGGCATATTGTAACCAGGCTTTTTTTAGCATTGGCACAGTAATGACTTCTTTCTGGCAACTCAACCATGCTGCTCATTTTTGTTTAAGTATCATCATATTGTGCTACTTGAAACAACTACACCAGAGCAGCCTGTATTTCTCTTGAGGCTACCTGAGGGTTTTTCTTTGTATTCCAAACAATTCTTCTGGCAGTTGTATCAGTTGAATTCTTCTGGCAGTTGTATCAGTTGAAATCTTTCTAGGTCTACCTGACCATTTGGGTGATTTCTGTTATCATTATGATTTAAAAAGGAGCCAAACATCTATGTGTTAATAAATGGCTTCATATGATCACTATCCTTCAATAAAATACATTTTTTTTTGTATGATCAGTCATATTTTCAAAATAAATGCCAACATTTCATAATTTCTGCCGGGGTATGCAAACTTTTGAGCGCAACTGTATATCAAAAATTCCCCGTTTTTAACTTTTTCTAATCTAACACATCTTCTTCTGGATCACTACCTTGTTGTGGTGAAGAGGCTTGTGTACTTCAATGAAGCTGTGAGCTATACCATGTAGGGTTACTCTAGATGGGCAGGTCATTGGAAAAGGAACTGGCAACCCACTCCAGTATCTTTGCCATGAAAACCTTATGAATTCGCAGAACCAGACAAAAGATGTGTGTGGTGTGCTGCAGTCCATAGGGTCACAGGGAGTCGGACATGACTGAACGAATAAAACAAAAAAATCTAACACATATCAGAAACGCACATTGACTGAAGAGACACGTCATTAGCATATGTCGGTTCCAGACACAGGCAGAAGACGCGATGCAGCAGCAGCTCAGCAGATTAAGGTGAGAGGGGAAGTTAATAGGAGAGGGGGGAAGGAGGGAGGATGAGACACGAGGTAGAGGAGGGGGAAAAGGAGACACAATGGAGGGAGAGAAGGGGGACAAGGGAACAAGGAGACACAAGGGAGGGAGAGAAGGGGGACAAGGGGACAAGGAGACACAAGGGAGGGAGATAAGGGGAACAAGGGGACAAGGAGACACAAGGGAGGGAGAGAAGGGGGACCATGGCTGTGTATTGATGTGTTCTTGTGATACAAGTAACTCTAAGCAGTTTTCTCACCACAATTCTGAAGCATCAATTAAACGGCGCTCAGACTTCTTTATGGTCCAGCTCTCACATCTGTATGCTACTACTGACCATTGTTGATAGGAATATATCTCTAGTTTTTAATAGTTCATCATTTCATGACTGCAGTTACCATCTGCAGATCTTGTAACCCAGGAATATAAACTCTGTCACTGCCTCCACTTCATTGATTGCACTTCATTACCGATCTTGTACCATTCTTCAGAATGACATACTATAATTACAGAGCTTCCGTGGTCCTTTAAACTGGGAGACTATCCAAAAGCTGTACTGATGACTTTCCACTGATATCATAAAAGGACATGGACAGATTTTCTTTTTCTTTATGCATCAACAAAAAGAGAGGTGATCAATCAGAGTATGAACTAACCTTAGTTACTTCTGTGGCATGATAATCCACTCTGAGAGCAACCTCTTTTAGATCCCTTGTGCCCTTCACAAGTAGAAATATCCTGTATTATATCAGTCTGGTCTCAATCAAACGAGTGATACAGCCTCAAAATACCAAGCAATTCTACTCTGAACAGGAGAAACAAAAAACTCTAGATATATGTTTCTGCCTCTGTGAGGTATAGCTGTACTCCCTAAGGCCCAGTGAGCATGGGGTCAACATCTGGAACCCCCCATGACCCTTAAGGAGACTAAGCCCTAAGAGTTATTTGCATATGCAACTACAAAAACAGAGGTACTCAAGCGGAGCAACTCTGACTCTTTTTGTTTAGTTTTTCTCACCTTATGGGTGATAGGGGGATCCAGACGTTGATCCCTTGCTCACTGTGCCTAAGGGAGTACACTGACGAGGCTAAAGAGAGGTCGAACAGTAAGTCTAGGGTATGCTGCTTCTCCTGTTCTTGGTAGAATTGCCTGGTATTTCGTTGGGTCTTCACTCTTTTGAGTGAGACCAGACTGATATACTACAGGATATTTCTCTCTGTGAAGGGCATAAGTGAGCTAAAAGAGGCTTCTCTCTGAGTACAGTGCCTTGCAAAAGTATTCACCCCCTTGGCATTTTTCGTGTTTTCTTGCCTCACAACCTGGAATTAACATGGATTGTTTGAGGATTTGCATCCTTTAATTTACAGAACATGCCCATAACTTTGAAGATGTTTTTTTTTTATTGTGAAGCTACAAATAGGACAAAATAACAGAAAAAGTCAATGTGCATAATTATTCACCCCCTAAAGTCAATTCTTTATAAAGACTCCTTTTGCGGCAATCACAGCTCCAAGTCGCTTTGGATAAGTCTCTATGAGCTTTTCCACATCTTATCACTGGGATTTTTGCCCATTCCTCCTTGCAAAACTGCTCCAGCTCCTTCAAGTTGGATGGTTTGCGCTTGTGAACAGCAATCTTTAAGTCTGATCACAGATTTTCTATTGGATTGAGGTCTGGGCTTTGACTAGGCCATTCCAACACATTTACATGTTTAGCCTTAAACCACTCAAGTTTTGCTTTAGCAGTGTGTTTAGGGTCATTGTCCTGCTGGAAGGTGAACCTCCGTCCTAGCCTCAAATCATGCTCAGAGTGGTACAGGTTTTGCTCAAGAATATCCCTGTATTGAGCACCATTCATCTTTCCCTCAACTTTGTCCAGTTTCCAAGTCCTGGCTTCTGAAAAACATCCCCACAGCATGATGCTGCCACCACCATGTTTCAGTGTGGGGATAGTGTTCTTTGGGTGATGTGATGTGTTGGGTTTGCGCCAGACATACCATTTACTTTGATGGCCGAAAAGTTCAATTTTAGTCTCATCAGACCAGAGCACCTTCCTCCATACATTTTGGGAGTCTCCCACATGCCTTTTTGCAAACTCAAAACGTGCCATTTTGTTTTTTGCTGAAAGTAATGGCTTTCTTCTGGCCACTCTGCTATAAAGCCCAACTCTATGGCGCGTACGGCTTATTGTCGTCCTATGTACAGATACTCCAGTCTCTGCTGTGGAACTCTGCAGCTCCTCCAGGGTTACCTTAGGTCTCTGTGCTGCCTCTCCGATTAATGCCCTCCTTGCCCGGTCCGTGAGTTTTGGTGGGCGTCAGTCTCTTGGCAGGTTTGCTGTTGTGCCATGTTCTTTCCATTTGGTAATGATAGATTTGATGGTGCTCCTAGGGATCATCAGAGATTTGGGTATTTTTTTATAACCTAACCCTGACTTGTACTTCTCAACAACATTGTCCCTTACTTGTTTGGAGAGTTTCTTGGTCTTCATGGCAGTGTTTGGTTAGTGGTGCCTCTTGCTTAGGTTTTGCAACCGCTGAGGCCTTTAAAAAAAAGGTGTGTATATGTAATGACAAATCATGTGACACTTAGATTGCACACAGGTGGACATGATTTCACTAATTATGTTACTTCTGAAGGTAATTGGTTGCTCCAGAGCTTTTTATGGGCTTCATAACAAAGGGGGTGGATACATATGCACATGCCAATTTTCTGTTTTCTATTTCTAAAAAAGTTTTATGTATACATTTTTCTAATTTCACTTCACCAACTTAGACTATTGTGTTCTGATCCATCACACAAAATTTATATTAACAAAACATTGAACTTAAGGCTGTAATATAACAAAAAAAGGTAAAAAGTCAAAGGGGGGGGGGTGAATACTTTTGCAAGGCACTGTAGGTAACCAGACCTATAGAACAAACCTACTTAGGTGTTGCTTGATCTCAGATTAAGTGCCTCTGACTATTTTTGTTTAGACTTTTTCTCTTTGTTGCATCAGAAAGAAGGTAATTTATAGGAGAGGGGGAGTGACCGGAAGTGGTGATGTAGCCGCGAAGGTCGGCGCTAGCGGGTGGAGAGGCGTCCGTGTGGTGGAGGACCAATGAACCGATGGTAACCGTGTGCTGAGCGAGTGAGGGTACACCTCCCCAGGATAAGATCCCTAAAAGGAGAAAGAAGTAGGAAGGGGGTCTCGGTGGTTACACGGCTATACAGAGCTGTGGCTACACGGAGTAGTGTGCAGCAAGGAACCTGAGACCCAGGGAAGGGATAAAACCTCGCTGCAAACAGCGCTAAAGGCAGGAGGGGACTCCAGTGCCGACCAGAGAGTGAGTGGAGACTGGGTCCCAAGGGAAGCAGTGGGCTCACAGGCGAAGGTACAGTGCCGTGACAGCGGACCTCAGCAGCATAAGCAAGGAGAGGTCTGGAGTGCAGAAACGGTGATGACGTTGAATCAGCGGCAAAACAGACGGAAATTCGGAGATAATCTTCCAAAAGCTAAGTAAACAGCTGCTTTTCCTTTTTTCTGTTGTTTGAGATGAACATAAGTCATCTACGGCTGATATATATGTTATGAGATTAAGTAATTGGATTACCCCCCTGCAGAGAGCACACACACAGTAATAAGAATAAAAGTGTGCAAAACGCCACTCTACAAACATATAATTTCATAAGGAAGTTAAACTTGCTTAAAAAAGACTGAATAAAAATATTTAAAGATTATGCACACGGTTAAGAAAACCATCAGGTTCACAGTGGAACAGATAATACTATAATTAATTCCCTTCAAATCCCTGAAAGGATATAAGTCCTAGTGTTGGGAGGGAAAGTATACCCTTGGACAATTTGTTACAGATAACTGGGTAATTTAAAGGAACTCATGAAAGTCATATTGAGTCTGGAGAGGTAAAAACAGCTGGAACCGGACAAAACTAAATTAACACGGAACTTCAAATATAACTACAAGTTTATATACAAACATTGTAATAAGTAAGGGGTCTATTTTACGGCAATAACCAAATTTGAAGGAGCTTAAAGTGAAAGACATATTGAGATATTGAGAGAAAAATAAAGGATAGAAGGATAGGTGAAACTGGGGAGGAAAAAAGGTGATAAAATGGCTACGAAAAGCAAAGCTAAAGTAAGAAAGAGTTTGACGACAGAGCCATCTACCTTTTTTACCCCAAAGAATTGCACTAATTTGACGCAAAAACAATCGCAAAAAGAAGGATTAAATCAAAGTTCATCCCAACCTTCCCCTATTTCGCTAACTAGAGAATTGGAGTCACAAGAAGGCAATTTACTCACTATTGATAAAATGAAAGAAATTTTAAAGAACTTCCAAACCGAATTTTTAGCAGAGATTAAGATCCAAATTATGGAAAACGCTAAATCAATAAAGGAGGTGAATGAAAGATCAGCAGTCTTGGAAGTCAAATTTGACAAACTAGTTAATGATCATAATATGCTACTGGAGCAATCCGTAAAAATGTCTACTCAAATTATAACCTTGAACGATCAAATAAATAAAATGGAAGACAAAGATTGGAAAAATAATCTCCGAATAAGAGGAATCCCAGAAACTATAAAAAAAGAAGAAATCTCAACTTATGTAAAAGATCTATTTTTTAAGATTATGCCATCCTTTTCACAACTGGATCAGAAATTTGATGCAGTCCATAGAATACCCTTACCAAAGCACTTACAAAACAAAACCTCTAGAGATGTAATAATTAAAATTCATCACTTACCAACAAAGGAAGCAATCTCAAGAGCAAGCTACATAAAGAAGACATTTGAAGCTCCGTATGAAAAAATACAAATTTTTTCAGATTTGTCAAAAGCGACAATTAATAGAAGAAAGGAATTTAAGTCCATAACTCAAGAATTAAGGAAGTACAATCCTATTTATAAATGGACGTTTCCAGCAGGTTTATTAATCTTACAAGGATCTATGTGGCATAGGATTTGTTCCATTACAGAAAGAGAAACTTTCTTGAACAAATTGAAGACCAACTTACGAGACTCAAAAGTCTCATCCTCTGAACTGGAAATTACAAATCCAGAATGGCAGGAAAAATAACTTCAAAGGAAAAGAAAAAAGAAACAAAGTCGTAGACATTTCTACCTGGACTGTTATTACATATTTTAGAGGATTAAAAATTATTTTTTTTTTTTTTTTTTCCTCTCTACCAGGAAATGGCAGTAATAACGATTTACGAGAATAGAGTAACTAGCTAAATCTTCTTAAGAAAAGGAGTAAATTGTTAAGGGAAGATCAGTAACGACGCGGTTTAGTAATTAATAGTCATAAAGTAGGAGATATACTAATATAATTAGGGGAAGGGAAAGGGAACGAAGGGAAGAAAAATCGAAAATAGTAATTTAAGGAAACGGTACTGCCATCTCCACAACATTCCGCTAACCATTTTGAACAACGGCTGAATCCCTGCGGAGCATAATTGGGGAAAAGAATGCAATACAACCCAGTTTGTTCCAATAGTATGAATGTATGTATGAATGATTATGAGATAGATATGTGTTTGTTGACTTATAAAATTATAGCAAATGAAGCTCACTCAAATAATTGTTTGGTAAATAATAGTATATCCAGAGAAGAACTCAAACAAAAATGGCCCTGAAATTACTAAATTGGAACGTTAGGGGCTTAAATTCACCCAGCAAAAGGAAAACAATTTATAGATACTGTAAAAAGGAGAAAGCAGACTTGATTTTTCTCCAGGAAACCCATTGGGGGAAGGAAAAAACTCCGGGGTTTGCGGAAGGTGATTTTGATTATAGATATCACTCAAAAGGGGAAGAAAAAAAAGAGAGGAGTTTCAATATTCTTCTCCAATAAGTTAGAAATAGTGGAAGTAATTTCAATTATAGACCCAAATGGACGTTACATATTATGGAACGGCCAAATAAATAATCAAAAAATAACGTTGATTAATATTTATGTTCCTAATGATAAACAAATGAAATTTATAAAAGTAATAGGAAAACTAATTAATACATATGCACAAGGTCCGCTCATTATAGCAGGAGATTTTAATTTGATTTCAAACATAAAGCTGGATAGGTCGAAAATATCAGTGGATAAAAATTTAAAAAGAGTGAACAAAAATGCTCAAGTATTTACAGAATGGATTATAAATAATAACTTATATGATGCTTGGCGAGTTCAACATCCGAATCAAAAAGAATTCTCATTTTACTCAAATCCTCATAACACGTATTCACGAATTGATTTAATTTTAGTAAACTTTCAAATAATTAATAAAATAACACACTCTGGAATAGGTAATATTGTAATTTCAGATCACGCTTACACCACACTAATGGTGGAAATAAATAAAATAAAATTAGATAGACCACAATGGAAATTAGATGACACTATATTAAAAATAGAAAAAAATAAAGAAATGATAGAACCACTAAGTAAAGAAATTTCTGAATTTTTTGATTTGAATAATCACTCAGTCTCTTCATATTGCACAATTTGGAACGCACAAAAAGCTTTCACAAGAGGTTTGATTATCAAACTCAAAGCTCAGTTGATAAAACAAAGAGGAGATTCACTAAAAAAATTACATATAGATTTGAGTAAGTTGGAATCTAGATTTTTGATCGACCCACAACCACAAACTATGACTGAAATTAAACTAATACAAAATAAAATAAATAAGATCAACCAATATAGATCAGATAGTGCCCTTTGGCAGTTTCAACAAATATATCATTTTCAAAACAATAGAAACAGTAAATTACTTGCCACACAGGCGAAAAAGAAAAAAGAAAAGAAAAGAATAACAGTTATTGAAGAGAATGGTAAATTCCTTTCCGCCCCTCAAGAGATAGGACAAGCATTTTCAAATTATTACCAGAGCCTGTATAATCTAGACAAAAGTCCCTCCTTTAATAAACCAACAGCAGAGGAAATACAAACTTTTTTGGACGGTATTCATTTGCCGAGGTTATCGGAGGAAGACCTAAAGGAATTGAACAACCCCATTACAGTTCAGGAAGTTCAACAAGTGATCAATGAATTGAAAGCTTACACGAACCCAGGCCCAGATGGATATACTAATTTATTTTACAAAACCTTTTGCCAAATTTTAAGTCCTTGGTTGACAGAAATGTTTAATGAAATCAAAATAAGAGGTACTATGCCAGGGGAAGTGACAAAAGTAGCATTAATAATGATACCTAAGCCCAACTTAGACCCACAATTGTGTGCCAACTACAGACCCATTTCACTATTAAATGCAGATATCAAATTGTACGCAAAAATTTTGGCACTTAGAATTCAAAAAAACGTAGAGAAATTAATTGCAATAGAACAAATGGGTTTTGTAGCTGGAAGGCAAGGAACAGAGAACATCAGGAAAATCATGAATTTGGGCGAGATAGCAAGAGCAAAAGGTATCCCCACCCTATTTATGTCCTTAGATGCCGAAAAAGCATTTGACAGAATAGGGTGGGACTACATGCAATTAACATTGGCTAAATTTGGTTTTGGGGAATTTGGGGTCCGAGCAATAGGAGCTCTGTACAAAGTCCCCCTGGCAGAAGTAACGGGATTGGGATGTAGAACAACCCCCTTTGAAATATCTAATGGCACTAGACAGGGCTGCCCCCTCTCCCCCACCTTGTTCGCATTAATGATAGAACCATTGGCGGAAGCCATAAGATCATGCCCACAAATCCATGGGATTGGGGTGGGAGAGAGGGAGCACAAAATTAGTTTATATGCAGATGGTGTTATTTTATCTCTTACTAGACCTGAGGTTTCACTGCAACATTTGTCAAAACTAATACAGAACTACAGTAAAATTTCTTACTATAAACTGAATTATAAGAAATCAGAAACATTGTTTTTTAATCTTTCAGTAAGCTTGTTAGCTAAGCTGAAAGTTACCTATCCCTTTGACTGGAACTCTAAAGCATTCAAACATCTGGGCATTACGATCTTGGGAGATTCTCAGGGAATGGTAGATAAAAATTACAAGGAATTATATGCTAAGTTTCAAAGCATTACAGAGAAATGGAGAGGAGAAAAATTTTCATTTTGTGGTAGAATTGCTGTAGTTAAAATGATTTTACTCCCAAGAATGAATTATGTTTTGAGATGCATTCCTTATAGTATCCCTAGATATTGGTTAAAGAAATTACAACAAACAATTGATTATTTTATTCATCACTCGAAATATATGAGGGTGAAAAAAACGGTGATGGGGAGGAGCTTCCTAAAAGGAGGGATCTCCTACCCATCGCTGCAACTTTACCAAGAAGCAAATAGTATAGTACACACTTTGAAATGGTTGGAACCAGCGAATAAGCTACCTTGGATGACTATAGAAAGGGCCTTAATCCCAGATTATCATCTATCAGCTTTGGTATTTGGGGAGAAACCCCTCTACAAGGATCTTGTGATTGGATCATCTGTGATAAAAGAAATTGTTAAAAACTGGAGACAAATTAACAAAAGCAAAAATTTACTTCCCAAAGGCAGTGTAGTCACGCCAATGGAAGCTTTGTTACACCCAAATATGGGAGGTGGGCTTAAAGTGTGGAATAACAAAGGATTAAAACGTGTTAAAGACACGTTGATTGAAGGGTCAATAGCGTCCTTCAATCAAATTAGAAACAAATTTGATATCGCAGCAGAAGGATGGCTTATATATGAAGCCTATAGAGCAACCTGTCGTGATTTTAAAGTTGGCCCCCAAAATGAGAGGACGTTAAAACCGATGGAAAACATCCTCCTTAACCTAGGGAATAAACACTTGATATCAAGATGTTTTAATATCATAAGATCCTTGGGAGAACAAACCAAAACTAGCAATATGAAGCAATGGGAACTAAACTTAAATCTGACTAAAGAAATGAGGGTCTGGGAAGGAGCCTTTAAACTGACCAACAGATTTATCAAGCAACCATCTCTTAGAGAAATGCATTTCAAGATAATTAATAACTGGTATATCTCTCCGATGAAAATTTCGCAAATTTCACACTCTCCTTCGGACAGACTATGCTGGAGGGAGTGTGGTAACTCTGCTAACTTATTACACATTCTATGGGATTGCTCTAAACTAAGGTTCTTTTGGGAAAAATGTTACGAATTGATATTTAAAGTAGTGGGAATTCAATTCCCAAGGACAGGAGAGTGCAGTTTGCTACATTTTTTTCCAAGTGATGTCAGCACGGAAAAAAAAGCATTTGCTGTTATGACTTTTTCGATAGCTAAAAAGTTAATAATTAGTAATTGGAAAAAGGAGTCTGCTCCTTTCTTCGCTGACATTATTTGGAAAATAAATCATAGTCGCGAGTTGGAAAGGAACTATACTCAGAAGGGTTTAATTAAAATAGATCCTTTAAAATGGAAATTATGGGACGAAAATCAAGAAACAACTGGTTGATTTTTTCCCTTCTATGAAGTTCCTTTCCTTTATTATAATTGTGGAATCAATGAGTATGAATGGTAATCATTTAATGTAATGTCCCTTTTGTAAAAGTATGTCAATTTGTGTTAATTTGTTTGTATGTTTAAAATTTTTTTTAAATAATAAAAACTAATAAAAGAACCTTCATGGAAAAAAAAAAAAAAAAAAAAAAAAAAGAAAGAAGGTAATTTATAATGTGTCACAGTGTGTTTTCTTCTTTTCAAGTAAAGTTATTATAACATAAAACGTATTTACAAGTTTAACTGCTCTGAGGGTTTGTCATTTGCCAGCCAATGAGATCTACAGATGAAATTATGCTCTCTACATTTACTGTTTGTTTCAAGTATAAATAGGTTTTACTTAAAGGTATACAGAAGTTTCCTCCGTTTCAAATGTTTCCCAAAAAAACAGCCACTGATTAGTAGAAAAATATGTATTATATTGAAAAGTTGAATGTACTTACATATTTATATGTTGGGTACTGCTATTTGGAACTGCACACCCCTAGGATGCTTACATAACACTGGGTACAGGTTACATAGCATCTGGGTACAATTTGTGACTTCCAGAGGAAGTCCTGCCAGTCACATGGTTGCTGGGATCAGAGCTTATTTCTCTCTGCCTGGCTCCTTGTGGGAAATGTAAACACCAGCAGCAGCGATGTAGAGCACAGACAGCTGCAGGAGTTATCTAGTGTGAATGTGCTGCACAGATTGGCACATGTTAGGAAATACTATTTATTTTCATATGAATCTGACTACATATCCCAGGCTGTTTTGCAGCACAGAAAGCAACCCCAAATGTTTCATCCTCTGCTGCCTCCTGGCTAAAACTATTTTTTAAATGAATGCTAATTTAGCCTGAGTTTGGAAAGGGTGTTGACCCTTATTTTCAACTGACAGAAATTACAAGCTATCTTGCTAATTTCAAGGTAAGAGTTTAAATGTTTATTTTGGTATCTTTTCATGCAAAAAAAATAATTGCATACAATACTGATTCTCCCGTTGTGTTTCATGTCCCTTTACATAGACTTCTCTCTATGAAACACAAGTGAAGTGGATTATAATTATACACAAACATTTGAGATCCATTTTAAATATTAAACCCCTTATGGGGTTTCTTTAGTACTTTCGGCTATCTACTGTAACAAATCTCAGAACACACAATACACTCCAATATACTTTAGTGATACCTCTTCACTACACAGTACACTGAAATCAATGCACGTGTTAAATATTTTATAAGCCTAAAAGACAAAATAAGGCATGAAGCATCTATTGCATCAGAAGAGATGAGTCTGTACATAATCGTAACAGCATTTACTTACCAGAGCCGTAATGCAGCAGATTTGCCTATGGTACTACTGTCATAGCTATTTTTCAGTACAAAATGAGAGGAAAATGATGTTTCTTAAGCTATTTCTTTATTTCATACTTGATGGAATCTCTCAAGACAGCAGATGCAGAAGACTTGGATTTGAAGATACAAGTTAATTGAAAAAACATACCAAAAAGCATAAAGTGCAATAATCTACTTTTCTTTTAACATTTTCCTACATGCAGATAACTCTTCATACGCCATGTGCAATTCATTTCACTCTATCCTTTACAAACATGCAGTTTCCATTTGAAAGCCATTTTGTTGAATTTATAGGATTAATTGAATAAATTAAATGCAGGACATATTTCTATCAATCAGAATCAGGCAATTAAAAAACTAAATTCTAAACATCAAAATTCATGAGCCAGCTCAAGAGCTAATCAAGCTGCAGAGTTCTAGGCTGAAATAGTTACGTTCTTGTCACCTAATATCAACTATGTATCGGTAAAAGAAAGGTGCAAACATGTTTACACTTATATTTGAACTTTTATGAAAGACCATCTTGAGTAAAATTTCCAGAAGCCACAAAAATTATTAAATTATAAAAAACTGAAACATTTTGGGCTGAGAAAAAAAAAAAAAACATTTTGGATCTATCCTGTTATGGTGACGGGACAGGTCCACCGCTGCAGTGCGGCCTCCAACCGCTAGATGGCGCTGTTGCTATTTTGTAGCGGTGCCTGTATGGGAGAGAAGTTCTAAGCTGATAATGTAAGCCTAACCCCAACCCCAACCCAAACCCTAACAGTTTACCTAAGCCTTCACTCTATGATATGTCACTGGAATATCATCACCGCCACCTAGTGGATGCTCACCGCCACTGTTGCTGCCTTGTGCTGCGCTACCATAAGAGGATAGGTCCAATATTTCAGTTTCTGTGTCAAACTTAAATCCAATGTGAAACCATTAATTCAGTTAGGACTATTAAATTAAATATATATAATAAGTGACATGCTTTAGTTCTCTACGGTGAACTGCATGAATATTATAACTATGGACTGACCAACTGGAATATTCTTTAAAGACAATTAGATAGTGGAGCTGAATAGCCTTACTATCAGAAACTCTACAGAGTATCTCAAATGTACATATACAGTCAGGTCCATAAATATTGGGACATCGACACAATTCTAACCTTTTTGGCTCTATACACCACCACAATGGATTTGAAATGAAACTAACAAGATGTGCTTTAACTGCAGACTTTCAGCTTTAATTTGAGGGTATTTACATCCAAATCAGGTGAACGGTGTAGGAATTACAACAGTTTGTATATGTGCCTCCCATTTTTTAAGGGACTAAAAGTAATGGGACAATTGGCTGCTCAGCTGTTCCATGGCCAGGTGTGTGTTATTCCCTCATTATCCCATTTACAAAGAGCAGATACAAGCTCCAGTGTTCATTTCAAGTGTGCTATTTGCATTTGTTGCTGTTAACTCTCAATATGAGATCCAAAGAGCTGTCACATTATCAGTGAAGCAAGCCATCATTAGGCTGAAAAAACAAAACAAACCCATCAGAGAGATAGCAAAAACATTAGGTGTGGCCAAATCAACTGTTTGGAACATCCTTAAAAAGAAAGAACGCACCGGTGAGCTCAGCAACACCAAAAGACCCGGAAGACCACGGAAAACAACTATGGTGGATGACCAAAGAATTATTTCCCTGGTGAAGAAAACGCCCTTCACAACAGTTGGCCAGATCAAGAACACTCTCCAGGAGGTAGGTGTATGTGTGTCAAAGTCAACAATCAAGAGAAGACTTCACCAGAGTAAATACAGAGGGTTCACCACAAGATGTAAACCATTGGTGAGCCTCAAAAACAGGAAGGCCAGATTAGAGTTTTCCAAACAACACCTGAAAAAGCCTTCACAGTTCTGGAACAACATCCTATGGACAGATGAGATTAAGATCAACTTGTACCAGAGTGATGGGAAGAGAAGAGTATGTAGAAGGAAAGGAACTGCTCATGATCCAAAGCATACCACCTCATCAGTGAAGCATGGTGGTGGTAGTGTCATGGTGTGGGCATGTATGGCTGCCAATGGAACTGGTTCTATTGTATTTATTGATGATGTGACTGCTGACAATAGCAGCAGGATGAATTCTGAAGTGTATCGGGCAATATTATCTGCTCATATTTAGCCAAATGCTTCAGAACTCATTGGACGGCGCTTCACAGTGCAGATGGATAATGACCCGAAGCTTACTGCAAAAGCAACCAAAGAGTTTTTTAAGGGAAAGAAGTGGAATGTTATACAATGGCCAAGTCAATCACCTGATCTGAATCCGATTGAGCATGCATTTCACTTGCTGAAGACAAAACTGAAGGGAAAATGCCCCAAGAACAAGCAGGAACTGAAGACAGTTGCAATAGAGGTCTGGCAGAGCATCACCAGGGATGAAACCCAGCGTCTGGTGATGTCGATGCGTTCCAGACTTCAGGCTGTAATTGACTGCAAAGGATTTGCAACCAAGTATTAAAAAGTGAAAGTTTGTTTTATGACTGTTAATCTGTCCCATTACTTTTGGTCCCTTAAAAAGTGGGAGGCATATATACAAACTGTTGTAATTCCTACACCGTTCACCTGATTTGGATGTAAATACCCTCAAATTAAAGCTGAAAGTCTGCAGTTAAAGCACATCTTGTTCGTTTCATTTCAAATCCATTGTGGTGGTGTATAGAGCCAAAAAGATTAGAATTATGTCAATGTCCCAATATTTATGGACCTGACTGTATAGGTTGCCTCTAGCAAATGATCATCAATGTATCCAATCTAGCTCTATCCATGTAGACAATATAACATTTGGTTCATGGTCATTTATTTTGCCGGAAGTCATCTTCTTCAGCTGGCTTATTGTTTTTCCTATTAGTTTCACTCAGAATAGCCCCATTCTATATAAATTTATAGTACCACAGTGGCATAAATTGATTCAGTTGCACTTGCAAGGATAACAGGAAGAACCAAAAAGCTTTGTTGCATACAAGATTTAGCAAATGCAATACTTTCTTGTAAACTCCAGCATCCAAAATGATGAGGTGTAAACAATAGCAGTCTATATATTGGAAGCACTAAGGAGTTTGATAGAACGACAAATATAATCATCCCTGAAACTGAAAATACCCAATAAAATGGTATGTTACTCTAAATAAATCAGTAATTAATTCTCAGGAGAAGTTCTAGGCCTGAGTTTAAACATTAAACTAGAACAGCTTAGATCCAGGTACTATATTGTCTACAATCGTACTTGCTATTCATTCTCTATTCATGCACAGGCCCAACAAATGTTAATTCACTGGCCGAGTTAAACCCATTATCAGAACTGGATCATCAATGTTATGGTAATGACTATGCACTGATTGGTGAAACCAACAGTACTATACTGTATTTTATAATCTATGTGCTTTTCTTTTATCCTGATAAAGGGACACCAGCCAAAAAATGTGTTAAGCAACCAGAAAGCAAGTGCTAATTCACACTAACCCAAACAAGGAGTATATCAGAAAGTGAAAAGAAAATCTGTTTCTGTTCTTGGGAAAGACTTTAGGTTTTCTTAATGTTATGCACTGCTTCCTAGACTTAATAAAATAGTTGTTCAAGGGTTGCTTGTTTTTTGTTTTTTTTACTTGATATTTAAAGTGTTTTGTGTAGACTTCTAACTGCAATCCACATATCACTAAAAGGTGAACTCCCTATTATGTGGAGAGAAAGCAAGATTGGTTGACCCTTTATGATACTCCAGTGTTGTTTTTTCAGATAGACAATAATGTTTTTGGTATCTATCCTGTTATAGTTACGGCACAGTTTCAGGGTTGGGCTACCATTCTAAGCTTATAACTTCTCTAACATATCGTCAGCGCTACAAATAGCGGCAGCGGCATCTAGCAGTTGGTCACTGCACTGCAGCGGCAGACTGGTACCATAACCATAACAGGAAAGGACCTGTTTTGGGGTACTTGTGGTATACATTCAATGAAATAAGCAAGGATCTTGCTAGCACAGCTAAAGTACTGCAAAGTCAAAACAAAAAGGAAAATATAATGGAGATGTTTGAATGGGTTCAGTAAATCCAATTTTAAACATCAAGAAGAGCATTTCATACGTTGTGACTATATAAGTAAATGGAGTATACACAAGTAGATCTGACTGAAATAGCTGCTAGGTGTATATTTTGAATCTCTTTTCTGATATGTTAAGACTGAAAATATATATTTTTTTAATTATTTCACCATTACTCATTTTAATATTACCATTTTCAATTATGTTAATAAGCTTTGATACCTGATTAATCATGAGGTGATACTTCATTCGAAAGCAAAACCTTAAAGTGTAGTTGCTGCTAGGGGTGGGGGTGGGGGGGTGAGAAGGAGGAGATGATGATTATAGATGCTGGTCTGAAGTTCTTGTTTTTTTTAAACAACTTTCATAATCCACATACTATCACACCTAGAGGAATTCCATAGATAATATGAATACTTAATTTGTATTCTGCCAAATGACCCATCCAATGTTTCGGAAGCCAAGAGGACACTGTAAAAAGGTTGCCTTTGATCTTTGGACGATCATACAGAGATGAAGAGCTGACAGAAGAAAATGTGAGGATTTGCGCTGTGACATCAAAAAAGTAATCAGGAGATCTGTTTGAAGGAGTCCTTCATGTCTGTAAGATCTTTTGTAACTGCTTATGTATGCAATGTACATTCCCATTCTGATCTACAATAAACATTACAAGAATTTGGTGCCATACCATCTTACCACCATCTGCGCCTCTGCAATAGTTTTTAGGCCCCACTAGAAGCACTGAGCTTATGAATTTGTTTATTGCAAATATTTTTCTAATAGTCAATAGATAAAAATATTTGTACAAAAATATAAAAAATAGTAGTAGTCGCAAAAATCATAAAACCTATTAAAAATGGTAGGAGAGGCCAGGTGCCAAAACATTCTCCATGTTGCAGGTTTGTTAGTTTTTGGTAGATGCAGCTGCCTTTGCTGTGTTGTGTTATAGTGTCACCATGGAGTTGGGTGACGTTGCATGATATTCTGAATAGAAGAAGAAGAGAAAGTCAGAAAGTCAGTTTCAGCACCATGGACAGAACTATTTCTATTGTACCTTCTGTGTGACACTAATGTTATGGAGGATTCTGTGCAAGGTAATTCTTACTGTATAATATCAGACAACATGTTTAAACATTAACATACAAGATAGACAGAACTATAACTCACTGGTATAGGTGGTGTTTTTATCTGGTTATTGTCATTTTTAGTGTTAATTTTCTTCAATTAATATCATTTATTTTCCATAAAGAAAAAAAACTTTTGTAATGCATAAAACATGCTCTTTTAAATAAATGATGGAATATTTGGACAACAGCGGCCCTTTGCTATTGCAATGGTTATTTCCATCACAGCCTTTTATGGCTGTTGACAGCTCTTCTGTGCACATTGTATATACCACTGTCATTACAGGGTTTTTATTGTGCATCTTTAAAGCACTGATTCTAGTCATATGTTATTATTCACTTTTTATTAATATGATGCAATTTAATAAAAAAAAGGGTTGATTAAAAATCACAGTGCATTTTTTTAAAATCAACAATTGTTATATTATTATGATCTTTTGTGATTAAAAACAAAAATACAGTTGTGTTATAATGATTATGACTAAACTATCACATTTACAAGTACTCTTAAATAAAGTATCCGTTATCAGAAGGAGTCATAATTATATTGACAAAGACAAGGAGTTACATGGTGTACATGCATTGCTAGATGATACACGCACTGATCATAGCCCTATGCATGCACACACCCACAAGACAAGCACAGGATGAAGATAAAGATTATAATTACCAAGAGTTAGTGTAGCAGCAGAGCCAGGCACCACTAGATTACAGGGCTTTCAGAGTTTTCTATGATCCATTCTATTGCATCCCACCCCTAGAGCAACACAGAGAAGTGTATGAGAAGCAAAGTACAAATCATGGGCTAAATTTACTAAATCATGGAATGTTTGGGATATTAAATGTTAAAATCTATACCCAATAATATAACCTGGGGATCTTCTTCAGAAGCTATTCGAAATATTAAGCTTTGGAACCCATGTCTTGAGAAACCTTGGGGTTTGATTATAGATCCTGGGCTTAATATTGCAAGGTAGCCATATATTTCGGAGACATACTGGAATCCAACAATATATGAGCATTATTAGTTCCCTGAAAAAATTGTGTTAAGCAAATTACTGTATAATAATACATTCCCCATTGGTTTTGTTATATTGTGTACAGGAATCTCTCATTAAACAATCTGCAGTTCAGCAAGTTCCCTTCTGAGAAGAGAGAAAATATTCATTTAATGGGCACATAGGAATTAGATTATGTGTTTTGTATAACTGAAAACTTCTATATCAGTTGCTCATGAGACATTTCTCGACCTCCGCTTAACATAGCAGTATATGGAATCGAAAAGGCTCTCGGACACAATTGACTTGCCAAATTCTCAGGGATGAGTTTTATTCCATAAATTGTCACTGTGTAGGCTGCACTATTATTCTCTTGCCAAGTTCCAAATTAAAGGTGAAAAATAAAACCTAATTTAAGACAAAGATATTATCGACTAAATGTACATATCCATGGTAAACACTTACCTACATCTTCCTACCATTACCTGCAATCCAGGTCAAAATAAGAGAGTCTGACTGTGACTGTAACATGGATGGTGGACTTAACTCAAATACAGAACTTGCAGTATGTCCTCTTTCCTCTCTCCTGCTGTCACCTCTCAAAATGATAAATTATAATGTGTCTCCTCTCTTTCAATGCCATTCCCTCATCTGCTTCTAAATACAGTTTATTTCAAAAATGTGTGATTTGCTCAGCTAAATCATGGATAGAGGATCTTGTGGTGACAACCAAACCTACTGTACTATGAAACTTGACGGATTAAAGTTTGCAAAGATTTCAGGACAAAGCTTTTGCAAGCCATGGATATTACTGCAAGAACTGTGTTGCACTATTCCCCCCTTTTGCTAAATATAGTTTTGTTCTTTTATTATGTGGACACTGCTCTGAAGAATGCACCATATCTTCATTACACTTGTACCTTTCTGGCATTTGATGAGATTGTGTTAGCCATTAGTCCTTCCAGGTAACTGCTTAGACTGACTCCTTTCACAGTAATTATGGCTTCTTGGGTTAGTACAGTCCTGTAAGGAAAAACAGCATTTATAGATGGCCACATCTGTTGAAATGTATTTACTTCAATGTGTGAGGAATTGAATGGCCTGTAATAGTTAGTGTTATCTACCAAATATGCAAAACACTAAGTTCCCCATAGCTCTTATTAGGGTATAAATGAAAACATCCTTCATGACAAATTAACATTTGTGTCCATGATACTAACCAAGCTCAATACTAATAATGTGCTCCATAATGATTGTGTTTTTATCCTAGCTTAGCAATGGAATATACATTAGATGGAAACAGAAAGTACTTGAATACTCCATGAACTTACCATAAAAGCGTGGAGTTTAATTCTTACGGTGCCCTTGCAGTGTGAGGAGCTCATGAAAAAAACGTTGCCTGTGTTCCTCGGAGATCTTGTCTGATACTTAGTATTTGACTCATTATTATGGTATTTTGGTTAAAATGTGTCTCTGGCCACTCCTGCTTACTGCCTGCCTTGACCTACGCAACAGACGTAATTTCCTAATCTTATGACCATGCCTTAACTTGACTCTGACCATTCCTGCCTGTCCACAACCTCAGATCCTGATATGGCTTTCATACCGTTCTATCTAAAGGGTCTGTTCTTATACACCTTTACCCTGTGGGCCTACTCTATACTGCAATACACACTGTCATATACTTGTTTTAACCTTTTCAAATACAAACATAACATTGCATAAAGAAGAACATGTACCTGTTAGAGCAGTGAGAACTGCATGCTATTAAGATATTACAAAGCCATTATGAGTGAAATAATACTTTACATTTTATATTATTATAACAATAATTAAATTAAATATTTTCTAATTATGATTATCTTTGTTTGCATAGGCTGTTGGTAAATGTGTTGAAAGAAAATAATTGATTAGCACTTTATCAGCCAACTTACTCTTCAGGATTTTCTGGATGAGGTTTGTACACCAATCGCTCATCAACGGATACCAGATTTGTCAGTGTAATCTTAAATTGAAACAGGAGAAAAGTACTTTGTGAGAATAAGACTAAATATCCATTTCCACATTCATTAAATGTGTGACAATTCTGGTGACATCAATTCTGAGTCCACAGTGTAGTACTCACTTATGCACCCATTTTATATTTGGTTTTTAATTTTTTTATTAGGAAAGAAACCAAATAATATATTCTGGACTAAGAGTCAAAGAAAACATAAGTAGAAAAAAGAAACCATAACAGGAATATACAGGAGGAAGAAACATAGTGAGTCCACTTTAACATTAGAAAAAGCAAGTGATGACATATTTACAGTAAGACCAGGATAGCGTGGAATTTGAAAGGGTAAAACAGGAGAAGAAGAACAAAGACCTGACCAAATGAGAGAATCAGGGGTAATTGTCTTTTTTAAATTTGTATTTCATTAAATCTACCAGTGCAGGCAGACAGTTTGCATTTATGGGTACAAGTTGCCTGCTTCTTGTCATGTGCGTGAGACGGAGCTTGTGTCAAATTCTAAAAGATCAAATTACTTAACAAATCCACCTTTTTCTCCCTCTTTTCTCCTCCTCGCCCTATCCTACACTTATAGTTAAAGCTAAGTACACTCCTCAGGCTTCAAATTGTTAGCAAGTTTTGAAACAATACAAGATGGAATCATCTATACTCAAAAATTCTGCTTATTCCTAAAATTGTTTTAATATTCTTCACATTCACAGCTGCCAATGTTGTTAGTTTGTTACATACTTCACAAATGGGCAGTATTTCTTGAACTACAGTAATTCTTTAGGCACAATTCACACCTCCTGCGCTATGAATTACATTCCTAATTTAGGCCCCCTACTTTACACGTTTATGTTAATCTTTTCACACACATTATTACTGCAGTCAGCCCACATCACTTTACAGATGAGGCATGGCTCTAGGAACCAATAGAAAATTAGAAAGTCATCATTATTATAATGAGTGAGAATAAGTGCTGTGGCAATAAACCATTATAATTATATAGTAACATAGTAATTAAGGTTGAAAAAAGACTTTCAGTCCATCAAGTTCAACCTGTTAAGATCTCCTCTGATATGCAATATGCGAATTAGTTATTAATTAAATTATTGATTAAATAATTATTAATAGTATAGTATTGGAGGATGAATAAAGAGTTAGTCCATCAAGTTCAACCTTTTTAGATCTCTATTGATCTTTTTAATGTGGACTATTTATTATTATTGTTAATTGTTATTTGATCCAGAGGAAGGCAAACAGAAAAAAAAAACATTGAAACTTTGCCAATTGTCTCATAAGGGGAAAAAAAAGCAAAATTCCTTCCTGACCCCAGAAACTGGGGATCAAATTTCTCCCTGGATCAATATTCCTTGCTAGTTATCTAGGATAGCCTTGAATGCCCTCTCTATTCCAAAATATATCTAACCCCTTTTTGAAGTTGTCTATCGAATTCACTGCCACCACCTCCTTTGGTAGAGAATTCCACAGTTTAACCACCCTAACTGTGAAGAACCCTTTTCTTTGTTTAAGGTGAAATCTTTTTTCCTCTAACCTCAAAGGATGTCCTCTTGTCAGTTGAAAATCTCTTGCTACAAGAAGTTCACTTGACAAAGCCTTATATTGACCCTGGATGTATTTATATAACGTAATCATATCTCCTCTTAGACGCCTTTTTTCTAGCGAAAATAAGTTTAATTTTGTTAGTCTTTCTTCATAACTTAGCCCCATCCATTCCCCTTATTAGTTTTGTAGCCCTTCTCTGTACTTTTTCTAGCTCTAAAATGTCTTTTTTATGAGGTGGTGCCCAAAATTGTACTCCATATTCCAGATGAGGAGGTACTAGAGATTTGTATAGTGGCAGAATTAGATCTTCATCCCTGGCTTCTATACCCTTCCTAATACATGCTAATATTTTATTTGCCTTTGCAGCCGCTGCTTGGCATTGAGCACTGCTACCAAGGTGGTTGTCCACTAGTACTCCCAAATCCCTTTCAATATCTGATACCCCTAGATTTGCTCCATTAAGATTATAAATTGCATGGCTATTTTTCCTTCCCAAATGCATAACCTTACATTTATTTGTATTAAATCTCATCAGCCATTTAGCCGCCCATTTCTCTAATTTATGCAAATCCTTTTGTAGGGAAAGTACATCATTATCTGATTTTATTACCTTGCACAGCTTAGTGTCATCAGCAAAAATGGAGACACTACATTCGAGTCCTACTTCAATGTCATTAATAAATATGTTAAAAAGGAGAGGACCTAATACTGAACCCTGAGGAACCCCACTTATGACATTAGACCAATCGGAGTATGTTCCATTCACAACAACCCTTTGCTTCCTGTCTTTTAGCCAGCTCTCGATCCATGAGCAGATATTTACTGCAATTCCTGTATCCCTTAGTTTGCTCACTAGTCTTCCATGTGGCACGGTATCAAATGCCTTTGAAAAATCTAAAAAGACAACATCCACTGAGTTGCCCTGATCCAAGTTCCTACTAACCTCCTCATAAAAACTAATTAGATTGGTCTGACACGACCTATCCTTCATAAATCCATGTTGACTGCTACCTATGATCCTGTTCAAATAGACATATTCTTGTATTCTCTCCCTTATTAACCCTTCTAAAAGCTTCCCAACTACAGAAGTGAGGCTCACTGGTCTATAATTCCCCGGATTTGCTCTAGATCCCTTCTTAAATATAGGTATCACCTCTGCTTTTCTCCAGTCATCTGGTAGAGACCCTGTAGTGAGTGAGTCTTGAAAGATTAGATATAATGGTTTGGCTATTACAGAACCCAGTTCCCTCAGTACCCTTGGATGTATTCCATCAGGACCTGGGGCTTTATTAACATTTATTTTCTCCAACCTCTTTTGTATTACTTCCTGCGTTAACCAATTATTTAGTGATGGTAGTGTAGCCCCATTATGTTGCGGTGTCCCAATCACTGGTACCTCCCTTGTGTAAACCGACGAAAAGAACCTATTTAGCTCATCTGCCTTTTCCTGGTCACTAGTTATCAGATGGCCTGTGTCACATTATAATGGTCCTATCGATTCCTTCCTGGCCTTCTTCCCATTAATATATTTAAAAAATATTTTAGGGTTAGTCTTACTTTCCATTGCAACTGACTTCTCATTTTCTATTTTAGCCAGTCTAATAGGCCTTTTGCAAGACTTGTTGATTTCCTTATAGTCACATAAAGCTGTCTCGGTTCCCTCCTTCTTGTATAATTTAAATGCATATTTCTTTTTCCTCATCATGATCTTTAAGTCATTGTTAAGCCACATGGGATGTGATTTACTCCTATTCATTTTATTTCCACATGGTACATGCTGATGAGTTTGTTTATTTAGTAAGGATTTGAATGTTGTCCATTTATTTTCAGTATTCTTCCCTGTAAGTTCTTTGTCCCAGTCTATATGTTGTATTGCTGCCCGTAGCCCATTAAAGTTAGCCCTTTTAAAATGTAGAGTTTTTGTTGGCCCCTTACAACTCTGTTTTTTGTATTCAATCTCAAATGAGACTGTGTTGTGATCACTGTTCCCCAAGGGTTCCCCTATTTTTAAATTTGATATTATGTCAATATTACTTGTGATGACTAAATCCAAGATGGCCCCATTTCTAGTAGGTTCTTGTATTACCTGGGCCAGATAATGATCCCTGAGTGTACTCAAGAACCTGCTCCCCTTAGCTGAGCTGCTGGTCTCATTTATCCAGTTTATATCAGGGTAATTAAAGTCTCCCATTATTAGAACTTGCCCATGCTTAGCTGCATTTCCAATCTGTAACAATAATTGTATTTCCTCACTATCAGCTATATTTGGGGGTTTATAGCATACTCCCACCAATATGCTTTTAGAATTAGCTCCTCCACTATTTAGCTCAACCCACAAGGATTCAATGATGCCGTTGGTGCCAGCATAAATATCTTCTCTGACTATAGGCTTAAATTCAGGCTTAACATAAAGACAGATTCCTCCTCCTCTTTTACCATTTCCCCTATCTTTCCTAAATAGGTTATAACCATCCAGATTAACAGTCCAGTCATGAGATTCATCCCACCATGTTTCCGTAATGCCTATTAAGCCCCATTTTTCTTGCTAATATTTCTAGCTCATCCATTTTCCCAGGCAAACTTCTTGCGTTAGCAATCATACACTTTATGTTGCTATGGCTCTGCTGTTGTGAAGTGCCTGCCACTGTATTTGAGGCCCCTATTAATACCTCCCTACTTTCTATTGTAACCCTCCCCCCCTCTCCTCCCCCATGGGTAACTAATTCATCCCTTTCCCTCTCTACCCTATTTACCCCAATACTTCTATATAGTCCCTCCCCCCCACCTACAAGTTTAAAAATTCCCCCAGCCCTTCTACCATCCTATCCCCTAGCACAAAAGCGCCCTCATCATTAAGGTGCAATCCATCCCTGCTATAGAGATTGTACCCAAGTGAGAAGTCAGCCCAGTGCTCTAAAAACCCCAAACCCTCTGCACTGCACCACTTTTTTAGCCACGCATTAACCTCCCTAAGCTCCTTCTGCCTCCCTGGGCTAGTACGTGGCACTGGTAGTATCTCAGAAAATACTACCTTTGAGGTCATTGCTTTAAGCTTATTCCCTAATTCTCTAAAATCATTCTTTAGGACGCTCCACCTTCCACTAACTTTGTCATTGGTACCAATGTGTACCAAGACCGCCGGTTCATTACCAGCCCCTCCCAATAATTTATCCACCCGATCCACAACATGCCGAACCCGAGCACCCGGGAGACAGCAAACTGTTCGATTGCTGGGATCTGGGTGACAAATTACCCTGTCTACCTTCCTAATAATAGAGTCCCCTACCACCAAAACATGTCTGTTGCTCTGCCTATTCTGTCCTCCCTCTCCTCCAGTAGAACTGTTTTCCCGGCTGTTAGAGGGAACAGCTCTATCTGGCATTGCCATTCCTGAATGGACATCCACAACAGTTTCACTCAATCTGGCAAATCTGTTGGTGTTTGCCAACTCAGAACTGGCCTGCCTCCTCCTGTTCCCCCTGATTCCCCTTCTAACTGTAACACAGCTACCTCCCTGGCCATCCTCACTAGCCCCAGCTCCTCCCTCCATACTAGGCCCAGCTAAACTGTGCTCCGTGAGCACCAACTCCCTTTCCAGTGTGACAATATCATGAAGTGTTGCAATTCTCCTCTCCAGATCTTCAATTTGAGCTTCCAAAGAGGCAACATGCTCACACCTGTCACAGAGGTATGGACCCTGGATCATCTGTTCCAGTAGTGCATACATTTGGCAGGATGTACACTGAGTGAGGTTTCCACTGGACTGACTCATGATTATCAGTTACAAAAATACAGTGAGAAAACAAATCAATGTATTTGTATAATGATTTCTTTTCCACACCTTAAACCAAACAAAACAGAAACAATATGTACGTTTGTTTTCAGTTTTTTCTTATAATACCCCTTTTCTTTGGATTTCCTCCTTTTATTTAATCTCCTACACACCAACTACACTTACACTAGAAAAGATTGCAAGCTCCCAAGCTCTCCCTTCCCTTGATAAAATAGACCCCGCCTACTCGCCTGTACAATGATAAAGGAGCACAGGATAGAAAACACTGTCCTGCCCCACAGAACCGATTCAACAGAAAACAACAAAATGCACACAGATATAACTTGCACAGGCCAAGCCACACCCACTCTCACATGTACTCTGATTATTGCAACAGACAGAAAACTGTGCACTGATTTACAGAGCGGATTCAAACCAGACTTCACACAAATGCACCCAGATATAACTTACACAGGCCAAGCCACACCCACTCTCACCTGTACACTGATTACTGCAACAGGACAGAAAACTGTGCACTGACTTAGAGCGGATTCAAACCAGACCTCACACAAATGCACCCAGATATACCTTACACAGGCCAAGCCACACCCACTCTCACCTGTACTCTGTGTAATGCAACAGACAGAAAACTCTGCACTGACTTAGAGCGGATTCAAACCAGACCTCACACAAATGCACCCAGATATAACTTACACAGGCCAAGCCACACCCACTCTCACCTGTACTCTGATTAATGCAACAGACAGAAAACTGTGCACTGACTTAGAGCGGATTCAAACCAGACCTCACACAAATGCACCCAGATATAACTTACACAGGCCAAGCCACACCCACTCTCACCTGTACACTGATTACTGCAACAGACAGAAAACTCTGCACTGACTTAGAGTATCATATACTTAGAGTATCATATGTATATATATATCTGTCTCTTTTTTGTAGTTACGCCCTATTTTGTGAGTGATCCATAAATTATTTTTAGCATAGGATTTTGTTGTAATAAGTCTAACAGAGTAACATGTAATCTTTTTTCAGTACAAAAATAAATTGAAAAGTTTGCTGTAATATTCAGCTCCAGATTGCCGCAGTCACTCGTAGCAGTTCTCTCGAAATGTTTCATGGATGGGAGTTGGGAGATTTACATAGCTAAGTACTATTACTTTGTTCTAAAAAATGCTGTAATTTTGCATTATAGGAGAAGGATAGAGGCCTTAGTTTCCTTTGAGTGTTTTAATTTCTTATATGTTCCACAAACATACATCTCTCACTGAGAAATAGTAATTGAATAAAAAAAAGAAACAAGTCAGTGATGTTCACATGAAATTATACAAAAAAATATGAATGTGTAGAGCTGACTGTCCCTCCCTAGCACCGCTTACAGTTATCAGATCATTTGCTGCACATTTACACACACTAATTTATAAAGACAATTTGTTGTAACATTCCCATAACATCAACATTTTACTCACATTTGTTGAGCACAGGACCATCTTTTTCTCTATTGGATCAACTACAGAATGTTCTTTAATGTAAGTCAACGTTCTATTAGTTCCAAGTATCTAGAAGAGATCCAGGAAAATGTAACCATATAACACAATTCAGCACATAAATAAAACAATACATTTTAGCCACAAAACTATTGAATTGAGTTAGTTATTTAAATGTATTCTTAAACTGCACAAAATGGCCAAATTATTCATGCAATATTCCCTATTGTGTGTGCAAATTCTTAAACTAATATATAGTTCATAAATACTAATTATCTGTGATATGCTAATTTGTGACACAGTGTGCTTATATGTTTCTGTGGTGGCAAAAAGTGTCATTGACAGTGGTATCATGCAGTCAGGTGCCCTCCGCAATTAATAATGTGTACTAAAATACGATTGATCTGAAAATAAGGATAAGATGAATCTTCGTATATCTGCCATATCATCTAACACAGGAAATTATAAGGCTGCTATGTCTCTCAACTTAGTATATCTGGCCAACATAGTAACAATTTTCAATATTACGAGAGAGAACTCATGTGTTAGAAATTTTAAAACACACTAAAATACATTTGTTTAAACATATGTTATGTATGCTATATTTTATATATTACTAAGCCAATGGTAAGCAATAGAGGAACTAATATACAAGTGTGTACGTCAACATCTACATCATGTCTGAGACAAGTCAGAAAAACCTTGAAACCTATTATATCAAAAAATACAATGTTTATAATGAACCATAGAAAATCAAAGTGATGAAATGCTGATGAGCTCCAATAGTTGTTTACTTTTTGATCCACGGACATCTTACTTACTATATACCTTTAAGTATAGCACAGGCTTAAAATTAGCATATACAAGAGTTAGATAACCTGCCACATACAGAACTGCTACAACTCTTTTACATCAACCACTACTAGCTGTAAAGGAAGTCAGGTAAAATTCAGTTTCAATGAGTGAACTGCTATAAGAGCACATTTGTATGTTGCTATCCCAATTTCCTGCAGTTCAAATGAAAGATTGTGTTTTTGAGCTTATTTGCTATAAGCAGCTTTTAAGCTATTTTAGGCACATGCACACATAGGGCCTCATTCTATTATCGGCCGTAAATCGGCCGTAAGGCTGCGATTCCTTGCGGGGGTTCAGTTAACTCGCGATTCTATTATACGGCCCCGCAAGGATCTCCTTTTACGGCCGGCCGCATATCTTGGAACCGGCCGTAATCTGTGAAATATAAAAACTGAAAAATAAATTCAAGCCTGCACTGTACAGCTCTGTAAATGCTAGGGATCATATTGGGGGACATGAGGATTAAAAGGAACCCCCTCTCAAGCTTGCACATCTGCCCAAACCCGAGTTCAAATTAACTGTTTATTTGCCGGCTGCGGCGTGGGTGTGTCTGAAATGCTCCAAGCACTCTGGACTTTTTACATGGATATTTTACGGATATTAAAAATTAAATATTTTACGGATTTGAGTACAGGATAATTATGTGCTATTTTTTCTAACACCTAAAATCCCTTTATAGTCTTCTCAAAGTGCAGGATGGCTTTATTTGAGCTATTTTATGTGCTTAATTGGTGCTAGCGAGACCTTTTTCCTGCAAGTAACTGCGGCTCGCTTTTAGCCTTGCAGAGAGGGTTCCCGGAGCAATTGAATTGCAAATCTCTTGCGGCCGTTTTAGATCAAAGGCTTTCCTCCGGCGCGAGCGGCCGCAAGAGATAGCAAGGCACCGGCCGCAAGCCTGCCGGAATCCCCGGCCGTAAGGGAATAGAATAGCAGAATAGCTTGCGGCCGGTCCTTGCGGCCCCGCAACGGCTGCGGCCGCTAATAGAATGAGGCCCATACTGTATATGTATTGTATTTTGCTTTAAACATGTGCTATGGTAAACATGCTAGATATTTAATAAGACAATTGAAGTTCCACACTTCTGAAGAACTAGTCTTTACATGGTGATAAAAAATGTAATAGAAAAAAATTCCTTTCAAGTATTAGCTATTATATGCAATTATTATTTTATGTAAACAGCAATTGCTTTATTTAAAGTGATATGAATGCATCTGATAGAGGATAATTAGTAGTGTATGCAAAAAAAAGTCCAAGTAAAAAAAATACCAGAAATAAACACATAAACAATTACATTGAAGTCAGCAAAATATCTTGTCATTTCTGATAGATGAACATTAGGGTTAACACACTCCAAACCCAGGCTAAACTAGCATCACATTTAAAATGATTTGTTTTGGCTAATCAGGTTAGCTGAAACTTTTGAATTAATTCTTGGTTCCTGTTTGTGCTGCAAATCAGTCTGGGAAATGTAGCAAAGTAGCCTGGAATATGTGGTGTATCACTGATATGTGCTATGTATTGCTGCTGACATACTGACAGGAAGCTGCAAGGGGATTGGCTGTGAAAGCGACAGCAGATAAATAGTGGGTTAATATTGCTCGCCTGATGCGGCATGCTTATATAATGCAGAAATGTATTAATCCATGAAACTTTCATATCCCTTTAACTTCCCCGATTTGACATCAGGTAGAGTGATCCTATTGTAAGTTACATTTCTTTGTGATCCATTTACTATTATTGTATGTTTCACTTCATTATGGCAGTCATTTCAATAGAACAGAATGGAGATCTTATCTGTATTCTAGTTGGCCACTTTGTTGTAGAGGATCTGCCAGGTGTATTTTTCTACCTCCTTTACTATGGTTGCCACTTTAGGCATATTGACTCAGAACAGAGAGTAACAGCAACACTAATTTTAAATGTAGTTTTAAAATCTACTTTGAGGTGTATTCCTTTCAAAAAATAATTATATTGTTTACAGGGTATCAAATAAACTAATGTAAATCTATTGTAAGACCACCACAGTGACCTGTTAACTTGTTTGGAAGAAAAAATGTAGCATCCACTAGAGACTCCAAAAATATATACAACAAATATTAAAGGAACTGTGTCCCTTATATATTGTCTTAAATGTTACTTAAGAGTTGAAGAAACATATTCAGGGGGCTGTGTCCCTGTATGTCAAAATGGGTGTGGTGGTAGATAATCAATGTACTTATTTATTGTGAGCAAGTTGGACGTGACCTGCACTGTAGCCAAGCTGCTCTGTGTGATTGATTCTGAGGGCAGCACTTTGTGAGGTCACTCACTTCTTACTGATGTCATAATGATTGTGAGATCCTCATCATTCTACTCACTGCAAGCCAGCAGCAGAGAATGTAGATGCCATGCCCGGGTTTGCTGTAGAGCAGCAAGGAGAAGGTCTCAGATAGGGACAAGACCTGTTTTTTTTTCCAAATAATTTCTCAGTGAACAGTGTTCCTACTGCCGCTAAGCACTCTGGGAAGTGACATGCAAATGACGCTCAAAAAGTGTCACCTATGTGATTCAAACCCACTTAACATGGAATCCATGTAGATCCTTGTGCCAGGCTCTCAAGCAATCTTCAGAACATAGTCATGGATTAGGGTACAAACAGCTCCTGTGGTGCATGCATTTCCACTGCTCACAATTCTTGTGGAAGAAGGCTCTCTTATATATTTATTTTTTTGAAAGCAATATTGACTTACCGCCCTCACAAGGCCAGGCAGCCCCCACACTGTGCTGAGGAGTCTATGGCTGTGTAGCCTTCCCTGGGTATCAAGGCTTCGATCGAATACATCTACACCAACTACACAAGGATTCATGGGATTGGGATATTTCCTCATGGCAGCCTTAATTACTGTATCCCACGGATGGCTGAAAAACAGAAACAATAACACAGTTTAGCTTAATATGAAAGGCTTTACGAACAAATCAAATCTCTTTCACATTCATTTTCTTTGCATATCAACATATATAAAAAAAAATAACTAGCAAGTTCTCAACCGTATTTTTAAAAGAATGTGCTTTGCAGAAAAAATAAGTGTTGTAAAAGTTACTACAAACCCATGTGCAAATGTAGTTGTTTGAAAATGAAATACAACCAGAAAACAAAACTGAATACTATACTTTAGATAAAATTCCATTTTACAGGGGTTAACAAATGCCAGGAGCCAGGTTGTCATGTCACAAAATGCTTACAAGCACCTATATATCATCCACTGTATGTCTCTACAATTCAGTATTACGTGGAAGCAGACAGGCATGAGCCCCGGCTTCAGCACTGCACCCTCCAGCCGAACGTGCCTGTGTGTAAGTGAGGAGTGAAAGCTGCTGCTGCTAGAACAGCCCTCACTGACAATTATACTTAGCAGAGCATCCTATGTGCAGCTAATCTAGGCCTATTTTATATGTAACTCTCAGGCAACCAGAAACTACATTTATCTGGCATCTACCAATCCCCATGGGTGCCAGATAACTGAGAGTCTACTGTATCTCCCTGTGCAAAGCTCAGGCTTTGGTGAGTCAGATGTAGTCAATCACATGCTGCAAAGCTAACTTACTGAGTTCTGACCAAAACTAATTTACTTGTTCATCTTCTAGAGCAATAAAGCAAATCAATTTACTTGCTCCTGCTTACATTATAGTATCATGAACATTCTCATCCAGTTCCCTGCATAGAGGACCAAAGATGGATGGGCCATTTCTTGAGGAAATGGCTTATCTATGTACAAAATTAAGTTTCATCTGACACTGAAACCTGAGTTATTCAAACACTTGTTTTTTCATGCCAAAATTGTGATGCTCAAAATATGCTCTCTTAAATGTATTACAGAACATTTTGGAGTTTGGTGTTATGTCCATTAGCAAAGAATGAAAGAATGCACAGCAGGAACATGGCGCCATTTTCTCTTTTACATGGACTCTGTATTATGTGCAGGGTCACTCAAAGCTGTTATGCTGTGTTACATTTTTCAATCCCAGTCTAATAAGGACTATTATTATGAACAAGTCCAAGCAAACCTGATCACGGCAGTACAAAAGGGGTTATACAAGGCTTTCTGTGGCAAATATAAATAACATTTTTATATACGGTAAGTAAGAATATATAAACGGCATGCAAAGGCCATGCAGTGTAGCAACAAGCACAAAGGATACTTTAGTCCTGCAAAGGATTTTCAAATGGGATGACATGCACAGTACTTGCAACTGCAAAGCCACTCACAATAAAAGAACCTCTGATGTCAGGCTTTTTAAAATTCAGGACACAGCAGGCTCTGGATACAAACAATCTGCTTCCCATACAAGTGGCTCCAATACTGATGTGTGAAAGGTGAACAATCTGACTCCTATCCAAGGGCCCTATTCAATTCCCTTTTACGTTAATTTACACCACTAAAAACTGGTCAGTAACTTTGCGTATCTATTCAATTCACCCTTTTTTTATGTCTGCAAGCAAACTACTTATAATGGTCTAGAACTGCCCCTACTTGCAATATTACAGGATGCTTTCCCATTGGGGTTCACACATCAGTAATAATATGAGTTGCTTTTTTGATATTCAATTGTAACTTTACTGAGCACGAGCAAAAATACTTATAACTCGCATCTCATAATATTAATGATTTTAAGAAAAATCTTTACATGCACTGAAGAGCAACCGTAAAGGCAGAAAAATGCCTTTTAAAAATAATCAAGCATTAAATCTGGCGCTGAAAACACCATAACTCCTTAATTGAGTCAAATATAAGGCTTGATCCCTTATACTGTATCTGTGACAAATAAGGGGTGAAAAGTGCACCAAAAACCACACTACCAGCATCACTACCCCTAAGAGTCTGGTTCGCCACAGGATTCCCCCTGCCATGCTGGAGGGAACCCAGGGGTTTCCCTCCACCTGCGCGGAATGGGAACCTCTGGGGATCCTCTTCCCTGCACTCAACTGATCCCCAAAACACCTAAAAATGAACCCCTGTGGCAACTGTCAACCCCCACCACAGGGATCCCTAATGCACCCCTAGGGAAAAAAGCGTTAACCCCTCCTATAACAACCCATGTGACATCAACTCACTGACGAGCCATGGAGGTCTTGAGAAGACCTCCATGGCATATCAAAACCTAAAATATATGTCATGGAGGCACCTATTCTAACACAACAATGTCACAGAGGTTAATTTTTAGGTGCTATTGGGGTCTCAATAGACCCCCAGGATTATGTGTATTGGGGATCGAGTGTGAGCGGAGAAGGGGATCCCCCTGGTGCCACTGAGGTTTGAGCAATGTAATATTACTTATTCACTGCATTTTGCTTAATCCTAAACCTTGTAATTTTACTGGCAAGGTTGGGTTTACGAGTTGCGGGTGAGATTTGTAATATTACAAGTAAATGGATTGAATACGTGTAACATTACTGTGAAAAAGACTCTCAGTTGGAAAATCAATATATTTATGAGTTGTGATTGTGGAATTGAATAGGGCACAAATAGTAGCTCAAACACTAATGTGTGAAAGAGAAGAGGGGTGGGAAGAGATAGAGCACCAATTTCCTCAATCATATGAAATTCAAAAGCAGAGTGTATAGCTCAGTGATTCTCTCTATGAGGCAAAAAAAAAAAAGGTTGTTTTACCTCGTAGAGAGAAGCACTGAGCTATACACTCTGCTTTTGAAATTCATATGATTGAGGAATTGGTGCGCTATCTCTCTCCACCCCTCTTCTCTTTGTTGCATACCATACAGACACACCAGTGAACTGTGTTCTGAGAGAAGCTGAACACCTAGCTATAGCCATCACATTGGACTTGTGAATAAACCAACTTACTTCAGAGACAAATGAGCAATCTAAAGATTGGATTGATAACTAATCCCCCAAGAACTAGATCACCTGAGGAGTGCTACAGAGTATTACAGGGTCATACAGCCATGTACTTTGTTATCACTGATATGTGAAAGGTGAACAATTTGACAGCCATCCAAGTGGCTTAAGGTTAACAGTACATTACTGCAGCCATGAGCATCCTCAAGTTTGATGCTTCTCCAGATCTGTACCCCCACCCAATGTGAAGCCCACTTATACTTCCCTTATACGCACCATGCAGCAAAAATACTCATTACTGATACATGTGGCCATATGTATTATACAATGAAGTGTTGGGAAACGCTCTGTGATGTTAGATGCTATGCCTTATAATAGAAGAGAAGAATGATCATCTTCTACAAATTTCCAACACCCCCCTCCCCAAAGACCCATGGTGTTTACATACTGTTACCATACTCATAAACAAGAATAAAAACTCAAATTGAATACAGTGACTGTAGCCAGGTCTCCTGTTTTTTAAGTCTGGGTGTGGTGTCCTATGTCTGGTAATTGAACATAACACCAGCTTTCCATGTCCACAGGGTTTTCCACATATATAACTAGCTCATTTATATATGTAATATATGTAGTTGATCATTGCTAATATAACCAAATCCACTAGTTTCCGAGTACACACAGGCACCCCGGCCATTCCGCTCTGGACAACAGCGCACCATCATGAGCATGCCATCAAGCGCACGCGCCGACACCTGCGTCCCAGGACAAGAGCGCGCCACCCTGTATCCCGACAACTGCTCGCCACCCTGCATCCAGTCTGCCAGAGAGATTGCAGGTTAGTAGACAGAAGGGCAGATAGGGAGTGGAGTGCAGGGGGGAGAGAGAGGGGGGATGGAGTGAGAAGACAGAGAGAGGGGTTGGGGTGCAGGATAAAGGGAGATGATAGGTGCAGGGGACAGAGAGTTGGAATGGGGTGCAGGAAAGCGGGGATGGGGTGAGGAGAGAGGTAGATGATGGGTGCAGAAGAGAGGGAGAGGATGGGTGCAGGGGAGAGAGGGGGTGGGATGAGGAGAGATGGAGAGGATGGGTGCAGGAGGATGGGGAGAGGATGGGTGCAGGGGAGAGAGGGGATGTGGTGAGGAGAGAGGTAGAGGATGGGTGCAGAAGACAGGGAGAGGATGGGTGCAGGGGAGAGAGGGGATGTGGTGGGGAGAGAGGGGATGTGGTGAGGAGAGAGGGTGAGGATGAGTGTAGAAGAGAAAGAGAGAATGGGTGCAGGGGACAGAGTGTGGAGATGGGGTGCAGTAGAGTGCAGGTGATGGGGTGCAGAGGAGGAGAGTTTATGAGGTGCAGTAGAGGTGATGGGAATCAGGGTGGCGCACAGTTGTCGGGCGTGCAAATGTCGGCATGTGCTGATGACGGTGCGCTGATGACGGCGTGCTGTTCTTCAGCGCGCAAAGGACGTGCTACCCTACACACAAGCGCCCCTTCATTGCATGTATATGATTGTTTTGCTTCCAGGATAAGGTTAGATAGATACATAGGTATATTATATTCCTAGTGATATCCAGAAACCTTCCATGTCCATATCTTAGCTTGTATTCCCTTGAATTGTGTTTTCTGTACCTTACACATAGATACGACTCCCATATTACTGGTTAGTAAGTGCCATTACTTGGCAGTTAGAGATAGCAGTTTGTGAGTAACGTCTGCGCAGAACGCATTTCACAGGCGTTACAACTGAAAACATAGATGATAATGAACAGAAACAAATTGTAAAGGGAAAAAGTCAAACATATTTTATTTTTCATTGTATTTGTACCTGGAGCATTTGAAACCCATCTAGTGCTGCTGTGATAGATGCATTGGGAAGCAGAGCAATATCATAACAATCAGTCACAGGATGCCAGAGACTTACTTTAAATCACATTAATGAAGTTATATTGAATTGCAGTTTAAAGTAAATGAGATTACTCTTTGCTGATAAAAATGCATGATGTAATATGTATAAATGCTGTATCCCGCTGACCACTTCACAAAGATAACTTATTGTTTATTTATAGAAGGAATCTCCTGCCAGACTTGACATTTACTTCCTAAATCATTCCTAACACTAACTGAAAAAGTGTAAGTGAATAGTGATATTAAGCAGATGTTTTAAGTCATAAGTTTCTGAGCAGTAGTTTATAGCTTTTGGCTTAATATATTTTCATGGATTTACAGGGCGCAATAGATCTCAGTTATAGAAGAAAGAAAATCCTACAAAGTATATTTGCAACTTGCTGTTATTAAAACTTTGTACTATTATTATTATTATCCTTTAATTAAACAGAGCCAACATATTCCGTTATATACAAGGGTTGAGTACCAAGAAAAAGACAATGCTAACACATGGTACAATTCAAATAATTGACCTTGACATTTGTGATTATTAGGCAAAAATTATTATTCAGAATCCTACATGTATTTTATCTGCAGTGATTAATTATCTCTCATGGTCAGGGTGATAAATCAGCAACATCATGGCCAGTTGGTATAAATAAGAATAATTACAAGGGGCCTCATTCTATTACCGGCCGTAGGAGATGCGGGGCCGCAAGGACCGGCCGCAAGCTATTCTGCTATTCTATTCCCCTCCGGCCGGGGATTCCGGCAGGCTTGCGGCCGGCGCCTTGTTATCCCTTGCGGCCGCTCGCGCCGGAGGAAAGCCTTTCATCTAAAACGGCCGCAAGAGTTTTGGCCGCAAGAAAAGCCCGGTTGCTATTCTATTGCTCCGGGAACCATCTCTGCAAGGCTAAAAGCGAGCCGCAGCTTACTTGCAGCAAACAGGTCCCGCTAGCACCAATTAAGCACATTATAAAGCCCAAATAAAGCCATCCTGCACTCTGAGGAGACTAAAAAGTGATTGTAGGTGTTAGCAAAAATAGCACAACATTCCCCTACACTTAAATCCGTAAAAAACATATTTTTTAATTTATGTCAAAAATCCATGTAAAAAGTCCCGAGGGCTTGGAGCACCTCAGACCCGCCCACGCTGCAGCCGGAAAATAAACAGTTAATGTAAACTCGGATTTGGGCTGATGTGCAAGCTTGAGAGTGGGTTACTATTAATCCTCATGTCCCCCAATATGATCCCTAGCATTTACAGAGCTGTACAGTGCCGTCTTCAATTTATTTTTGACTTTAAAGATTTCTGAGCTTACGGCCGGTTGCAAGATATGCGGCCGGCCGTAAGGGGAGATCCTTGCGGGGCCGTATAATAGAATTGCGAGGTAACGGAACCCTGCAAGGAATCGCAGCCTTACGGCCGTTTTACGGCCAATAATAGAATGAGGCCCAAAGGCTTTATCTCTTATGTGCCACTGTCATTGTCCATATTCACCTGTCATTAATACATAAAAACACAATTAAATTTTTCCTTCATAATAACATAGGCCCATTCATGTCACATGATTAATGCCCAGCCTTATATGCAAATGTGGTGGGAAGATATCAAGAATCTCAGCAAACATATATTGAACACGTGTTTGTCCTGATACTCTCCCTAAGGAACTAACATAACTTGGCTCTGTGTAATAATGGCAATTATGTATAATGACTGAATTTGAGAGTATTTGAACTTTTATACTTTTTCATATTCTTGTTATATTTTTTCTCGTCCCTTAAAGATATATATAAGTTTCCCTGTTCTTACCTTTCTCTAATCTAACACACGCTGCTTATATCAGACACACACTTTACATGGAGTCATTCTATACACATTCATATTTATATTATTTACAACCAAATTAGTTTCCACACCCCAAACTTGCCTAAATAAGGCACCCTGTACTAACCAATAAAAACACTGCATTCAAGCAGGTTTTTTTAACCCTATACTGACCTTAAACCCAACAGCAGCACAGTGCAGATATCCAGAGCAGCATTGATTGAAGCTTCATTGTGGTGGGAAGAAAAGTGTACACATCCCATGATGCTTTGCTGCAGAGGCTGATCTTCAGATATTGCAACAAAGCTGTGGCAGCCTATGATTGGCCAAAACAAATTAGTAATTGTATACTAATGTAACCTGTTTTTTCTGGGGCATTCCTTCTCAAAATCAACTGCCAGTAAACTGAAAAAACTATGGTAAGTTTATTAGTGTTTATTTTGGTATTTTTTCATATAAAAAATGTTTGCATAAACTACTGATCAGATGCATTCATTATACATGAAACTTATTTATAATCCTTTAATATTCCAGTGGTTGAGTGTATAAATGACATAAGATTTTGCTGCAGATCTGTGTATATTGATATTGGTCTGAATCTGATGCAATGCTTAATAAAACCACTATGCATGTGTGTGCAGCACTATCCAAACCTACTCTTATTTACTTGCATGGTTTAAATAACAATCTCTGCCGTTTTTTGTTTTCATGAAAATAACAGAATTTAAAGTAAAATGTAATTTTGGAAAACAAACTAAAGTGACCCTGTAGTAGCACAAGAAGACAGGACCCTTTAAGAGTAAAAGGTGCATCCAATGTTACAAAAGTCCCAATAGATTAGTTGTAAACAGTTATGAATTATTCCCATATTTATCATTTCCATCTGCTAGAGGCGACAATGTTGAACTCACTCTATCCTCCCATCCTTGTCGTACTTCTTCTTTGACTTTAATGATGAGTAGATCATCTCTTTGGTTTGATGAACTACACTTAAAATAGGCTAGATATTTTTAGAATGTAAAATCATTTGGTTGATTTTAAGTGTATTTCATAAAAAGTCTCTAATTTTTATATTTTATATACAATTCTGCTAGTGTGTGATTTACCATTTTAGTTTATTCAGGGTAACTTCATTAGGTGGGAAGAGACTTTGAATCCACAGGAAACTTCTAACTGCACAATGTGAATGGGACATATACAACTGCCAGTGCTCTCATTAACAGTAACGGAAAGCTCAAGGACACAACTTCGAGAAAATAACACACTGAATCTGCTGAGAAAGAAAAAGTCTGCAGTAAAAAATAATTGCACGTTAAAGTTAAAAATGTTTAGAATGTGCTTGTTTTTTTTTACTTTCCAAAATTATACTGCCCAGGGGTGTATTTAGGTTTTCAGCTACCCTAGTGCTTTCTCCACTGTCGACCTGGGTTTGATTCCAGTCAGGGAATCAAGAGGTCACACCACCCTGTAGCCAATCAGGCTGGACCTGATCAGTACTTGGATGGGAGACCACTTTGGAATACCAGGAGCTGTATGCTGTGACCCACTGGAGAAGTTATTGGCAACCCACTCCATTATCTCTGCAATGAATACCAAGTGGATCAGCATGACCATTGACCTAGAGATGTGCCTGGTGTGTTACAATCCATGAGGACACAGAGTCGGAAACGACTGAACAATGAAAAAAAAGAAAAGGCCTGTTCCTATTTGTGTATTCACCAACAACCCAACACATACACAATGGGTTTATATGGGAAACTATATTTTTGGCAGATATGGAAACAGAAAGCTGGTAAGGGGTGGAGAGATAACGTAAATGTGTGATTTTGCCTAAAAGAATATCCATTGGTAAGGGGGTGCACCACAGCTCTAGTGGGGTAAGACAGAAGGTGCAATGACAATGTCACAACTATTCGTGCATAGCATCTTATATGAGCAAATGGGTTATTATGACCCTGCATTGCTTTCTGACCTGCAAGCTCTGACTACAAGAGAAGACAGAATATCATAGTATGGCTGTGTGCTCTCATATAGTGAGATGTAGCCCCTTTACACCGTCACAAACAATGAGTATAAAGTATTACTGTATTTAGGGGACGCTGCATGAATTAACTTTACATGTAAGCACTTTTCATGTTAAGCCTAGTTCACCATTAATTAACAATAAACATACATGTGCAAACAGCAGCAAATGATAGCTCTTACCTAGAAAATATAATTTCAACATTTACCTCATTAATGGCTGTTGCTGTACCCCTCCTCACCTCTTTCATTGTCCTGAGCATTACTGAAAAGATGTGAAAGATTATTCAAGCCTTACCAAGACCAACCTAATCAATGTTATCTCAGTCGAAATCTCTCACTTCCTTTCAGAGTACTCAGGACAAGAAGAGTGGGTATAGCAGTAATCATTGATGAGGCAATCTGTTTTTTTAATATATTTTCTGGCTAAAGATTTGCTTTGCTGCTGTTTGCACGTGTGTTTTAGTGGTAATTAATGGTGAACTATTACACTGGTCCTTTAAATACTGCATTTTATATGATCTGTGTATAAACTTGAATATCACATATATTGGATACAAAGGAAGATGTTTCTAATGATTATAATGAAACTAGAATATTGCCCGTCAAAAAATGACGGCAATGAAATTGTAAGTGAGCTAAGGGTGTTTGGTGTATATAATGTGGCTTTCGAGGTCCTGGATGCTCCCTCTTGATGTAGGTAAGCTTTTTATGTATTTGTTGTGTGTATTTGTTGGATTTTTGATGTTTTGATGTGCGTGTGTTGCAGATGTTTTTTTCGAGGTCGTAATGGGTTGTAACGTGTCTCGTATTTTGTTCACGTTATGACGTAACGTTTGCAAGGGTCACAGTTGCAAGCAAGGAGCGCCTTTGGCGATCCTTGCCAGCAACTGCGACCGTCGCTTCGCGAGGGCCGCGGCTCGCTGCGCGAGCCTGCAAGCGTTAGCAACAACTTGTATGCTCACAACTATATATGTGATGGTTTTGCACAAGAGTTTTAATCAGATGTTTAAGTCTTCGCACATTTCGGGAACTAAAATGTTCTTTTAGAAACATTTTAAGCAGTATAAAAGGTTTCTGGATTTTACTAGGTAGATAATATACCAATGTATCTATTTACTTGTATGTAGTTTATTAAGAAGCAAAACCTCTGATTTACTGCCTACAAATAGTGCCTGCATGGGTCTGCCTACCGCAGCATATACAGACACAAACTATGTAGGGCTGGGTGTGTAGTGCCCTAGTCTATCAGGGAACACATATCAGCAGCATGTTTACTTAGAAGTAGTCTCTGATAGTCTAGAACTCTACACTGCACATCCAGCCCTACAGAGTCTGTGACTGCATATGCTGCAGTGGGCATGCCCATACAGGAAATGTTTGCATGATTTTAGCCAGTAACACCAGAGGTCTTGTTTGCTTCTTAATAAAACAAACTACATAGATGTAAATAAATACCTAGGTATATTACATACCTGGTATAATCCAGAAACCTCCCATATCCCTTTAACGGTTTCTTAAAGAGGAACAGTAACCTTCACAATGCTATGTAAATAGGGATACATGCCCAGGAGCTGGGGGAGCTCACAGGACGTGGGGGGCACTAAACCGCTGATTTACTTACCTATTCTGTAGCCCCTATGTGAGATGTGAAACTTGTGATATCAGTAGAGAACTCTGCACAACACTACCAAGCAGTACTACAGTCCTGCAAAGTGTAATACAAGCAGGGGTAGATGATACTTCAGACTTCTCATCTCAGGTAGATATTTCAAATATACTTTTGCAGTAAAGTGTTTAGACATCTCATCTAATTTCTGGTATAAAAACTGCCACCACTGCATATAATAAGGATAAACCATCTTTGACATAATATAGATGTGGGCAGTTAACCATAATGAAGATCATTACATGGTACCGTTACCGTAAATAAATTAACTAATAGCTAGATATGGAGACAAAATGACTGAAAACTCAGCCTATAATAATGTATTCAGTCAAATTGCATTGATGTGCAGTGTAGTGTCCTAGTCTGTCAGAGAACACATCTAAGCAGCATGTGTTCTGAGACATGTCCCCTGATAGGTTAGGACACAACACTGCACATCCAGCCCTACAGAGGCTGTGCCTGCATATTCCGCAGTGTACAGACCCATACGGGGACTATTTGTATGATTTTAGCCAGTGAAAACAGAGCTCTTATTTCCTTTTCAATACAAACTGCATACAAGTAAATAAATAGATATGTATAGTAAAAAACAGAAACCTTCCATATCCCTTTAAGCATACATGGGTTTATGAAAGAGGAACACCAATCTTCACAATACTGAGTATTCTACCAAAATTCAATCAGTTCTGGCAAAATCACCTTAGACGGTTTGAAGAGTGTTATTGCTAAAAGAAACAGCCACTTTCTCTAAGGTATGGATAAGTTGCCAATTGGGAGACTGCAAAGAGCAGCTCTGGGCCTAGTTTTCCTTAAGGAACATGACATTAAGATATAGAAGGAACAAACAGTACAGTAAAGCAATGTAATACATGACCTTGGCACAGGGGTATTAAATAGGTAGTATTAAATGTGGCATAATCAACTGCATTATGGTTCTACCTAACTTACAGGAATAAGAAGCAGATCTGTGTGATAATATATCGTCCTGATACGGCAAGGAATGAAATAGGGACAGGATAGTATGTGATATGATTGATTTCTAAGACTACAAATATATGATGAAGAATTGCTTTATTTCCATGTGGGGGATGGCATAAGAGTGAGGTGCAATGTGCTTGTCTCTATGACACTGTCTCCCATAACCTTCCCTTATGTATAATAAATCACACAGGGATTACAGACAATGGATATGAGGGCTGACACAATACTGCTTTGTTCAGAGCAGCTGACTGAAGACAATGCAATGTAAGTCTCCCAGCTGTTAGTATGGGATGCTGTGCTGCTTAATGCCACCGCAATCTCCATACTTACTACTGGGCACAATATAGGACATCTCTGCAATACCCATGCACCATACCCCTCCTCACCTGAATACATGCTCTGAGCTCCAGATCTTCATGTCTGTCTGTGTAGGGGTCTGGTCAGTGCTTTGTGTCCATCCTGCTCACCACACTATGTATATGTATACATACCATTCCCTGCATGTGTGTTAGGTTCCATCCATATACATGCAGAGGATGCTCTGCGAGGATGCTCTGCGAGGATGCTCTGTGAGGATGCTCTGTGACTATGCTGTGCTCCCAGCACTATTCTCCCTCCCTCTAGCCGGCTTTGCTGCTCCCTCCTTCCCCCACGTCACAGCAGGTCAGGGGCAGAGCTGTGGGAACGTCACACAATGCGTGAGAGCTATAAAAACCCACTGGTATGAATGAATGGGCCATGAGAGCAGCAGCAATGAGGGATGGGGCAGATAGTGTCATACACCATTATATACAGAGGATGAAATGGGCACTTCAATTAGAACTTCATTGTAAGCAGCAAGATCATTATTTATTAATTATGTGTAAATTATATATATTCCCAATGTATGGTACAAATCGCCAGGCAATACTTAATATTTTTCATGCATAAAACAACATTTGTAATGTTTAAAACATGCTCCTTTAAATGCTTGAAAATAACAGTTGTTTTTCATGTCCCTATTTATATCACTATTTCACCCAATTTTTGCATGATAATTGAAGCTAAGATATACAAATATTTTAGCATTCCTGCTTTCAATTGTAATATCCATTATGGGGTGACGATAATTAAGTCATGGCAGTGAGTTATTTGTAGTGTCGTTCAAGATGAAAAAATAGGAATGCTGTTAGTTATATTAATTATATTAGTTATATTAATGGAAGAATCCCATTACGAGAGTAGCACCGTATAGCAGGTTTGTTGTCAAATCTGGGGCTTCGGAGTGTTACATGGCTTAGTGCATACTGAAAACTTTCTAACCCTGCAAAAAACACAACAAAAATACCTTTGCTGAAGCTTTTTAAATCTAAAAAAAAATTCAACTAAAAATGTCAATGATTAATGGCCTCAGCAGATGTGTGTTTAACCCAACAATGTTTTAGTCATTGAAACTATGAATTGGTGCAATAGCTTCAATAGCTGAAAATATGTTTTTCTCAGCCCTATAAAAGAGCAAATATACAATATTAACAAACTGCATAAAAATTATAAAACACATCCCACCAGTTCATGGTTCATTATCAGGGGTGTGATGTACAGTGGATATAAAAAGTCTACACACCCCTGTTAAAATGTCAGGTTTCTGTGCTGTAAAAAAATGAGACAAAGATAAATAATTTCAGAACATTTTCCACCTTTAATGTGACCTATAAACTTTACAACTCAATTGAAAAACAAACTGAAATCTTTTAGGTGGAGGGAAGAAAAATTAAAAAATAAAAATAATGTGGTTGCATAAGTTTGCACACCCTCTTATAACTGGGGATGTAGCTGTGTTCAGAATTAAGCAATCACATTCCAAATCGTGTTAAATATGAGTCAGCATACACCTGCCATCATTTAAAGTGCCTCTGATTAACCCCAAATAAAGTTCTGCTGCTCTGGTTTCCTGAAATTTTCTTAGTCGCATCCCACAGCAAAAGCCATGGTCCACAGAGAGCTTTCGAAGCATCAGAGGGATCTCATTGTTAAAAGATATCAGTCAGGAGAAGGGTACAAAATAATTTATAAGGCATTAGATATACCATGGAACACAGTGAAGACAGTCATCATCAAGTGGAGAAAATATGGCACAACAGTGACATTACCAAGAACTGGAGCTCCCTCCAAAATTGATGAAAAGACGAGAAGAAAACTGATCTGGGAGGCTACCAAGAGGCCTGCAGCAACATTAAAGGAGCTGCAGGAATATCTGGCAAGTACTGGCTGTGTGGTACATGTGACAACAATCTCCCGTATTCTTCATATGTCTGGGCTATGGGGTAGCGTGGCAAGATGAATGCCTTTTCTAACAAAGAAAAACATCCAAGCCAGGCTACACTTTGCAAAAACACATCTGAAGTCTCCCAAAAGCATGTGGGAAAAGGTGTTATGGTCTGATGAAACCAAAGTTGAACTTTTTCGCCATAATTCCAAAAGATATGTTTGGCACAAAAACAACACTGCACATCACCAAAAGAACACCATACCCACAGTGAAGCGTGGTGGTGGCAGCATCATGCTTTGGGGCTGTTTTTCTTCAGCTGGAACTGGGGCCTTAGTTAAGATAGAGGGAATTATGAACAGTTCCAAATACCAGGTTATATTGGCACAAAACCTTCAGGCTTCTGCTAGAAAGCTGAACATGAAGAGGAACTTCATCTTTCAGCATGACAACGACCCAAAGCATACATCCAAATCAACAAAGGAATGGCTTCACCAGAAGAAGATTAAAGTTTTGGAATGGCCCAGCCAGAGCCCAGACCTGAATCCGATTGAAAATCTGTGGGGTGATCTGAAGAGGGCTGTACACAGGAGATGCCCTCGCAATCTGACAGATTTGGAGTGTTTTTGCAAAGAAGAGTGGGCAAATCTTGCCAAGTCAAAATGTGCCATGCTGATAGACTAATACCCAAAAAGTGCTGAAAGCTGTAATAAAATCAAAAGGTGCTTCAACAAAGTATTAGTTTAAGGGTGTGCATACTTATGCAACCATATTATTTTATTTTTATATTTTTTCTTCCCTCTGCCTAAAATATTTCAGTTTGTTTTTCAATTGAGTTGTACAGTTTATAGGTCACATTAAAAGTGGAAAAAGTTCTGAAATGATTTATCTTTGTCATTTTTTTACAGCACAGAAACCTGACATTTTAACAGGGGTGTGTATACTTTTTATATCCACTGTAAGTCCTTGCAACAGAGAAGGACATAGAATGGTGCAAAATAAATATGGAATTTTGTTGTTGTTTAGTCATCCAGTAGCGACCAACTCTCTGTGACCCTATGGACCGCAGCACGCCAGATATATCTCTCAGTCATTCCCATCTGAGCTCCATCAAGTTCATGTTGATTGCTTCAGTGACCTCATCTATCCATCTTCGCCTCTGTCATCCCCTTCTTCTTGTCCCTTCAATCTTTCCCAGCATCAGAGTCTTTTCTAGGGAATCCTGCCGTCTCATGATATGACCAAAATATTTGAGCTTCAGCCTCATGATCATTCCTTCTCATAAACATTTTGTCTTGATTTCCTGTAGTACTGATTTTGTGCCCACACCACAATTCTAAGGCGCTCCGCCTTCTATATGGTGCAGCTTTCATATCCATGTGTTACTACTGAGAATACCATAGTTCTAACTATGTGGACCTTTGTTGATAGTTTAATATTTCATGGCTACAGTCACCATCTTGGATCCCAGGAAAATCTGTCACTGCCTCTACTTCTTCAGCGTCTCTTTATCAGGAACTCAGATTGCCGTTTGCCATGATCTTGATCTTTTTAACTCAACTTCTGGTAATTCCCGTTCCAAATATTGTTGGAGTCTTGTAGGATCTTAAGCATTACATTGCTGGCATGTGAAATGAGTGCAATTGTTAGATAATTGAGACACCCTTTGGCTACTACTTTTTTTTAGGATTAGGATGTAAACTGATCTCTTCCAGTCTACTGGTAATTGTTGAAATTTCCAAGTTTGTTGGCATAAGGCAAGTAACACTTTCACAGCATCATCTTGTAGAATTTGAAATAGTTCAATTGGGATTCCATCAACTCCTGCAGTCTTATTATCAGCAAGGCATTCAGGGGCCCAGCTCACTGTGTTTTCCAAGATGTCTGGCTCCAGCTCATTGGACAAGTCATCACTGCTGTTAAGATCCTTCTTGTATAGATCTTCAGTGTATTCCTGCCACCTCTTCTTTATCTAATCTTCTTTTGTTAAGTCCCTACCATTTTTGTATTTTATCACGCACACTTTGGCATGAAAGGTGCCTTTGAGATCCCCAATTTTCTTAAAGAGATACCTTGATATATAAATATATAATACAGATACTTTATTCAGAATGTAAAGAAAGATCAAAAAATAATATTTGTATGTGGAAGGCAGAAAAGAGATAATATTAGAAATTCTTAGATTGTAGATGATTGGATAAAATGCACTCAATTAATTAATTAGTAATGTCAATCCTCAAGTGGGGGGCTAAGTTTTCCCTGCAGTGAACTAGTGAGCCAGTGAGCCATATGTGCTAAAGGATGAAGAGTCAGAGAAACCTATTATGCTATGGTTACTAAGACTTGGCATCTTCAAGACATCTCCAAAGATCTCCTACACTTCACCTTCTATTAAATATAGAAATCCTGAATTCCTGGCATGCTTTTTGAGACACTAAGGGTCCAACTTTACTTACCCTTGAGGTCCTAACAGGTTTTTCCAGCCTAAGCCCTACGAGGCACAGTCTGGCCCTCTAGTGCATTTTGTGTGGTCCCATTGACCCACTGCAGTGTTTGTACCTGCATCAGAAACATACTTTGCAACCCTTTAACAAGACACACATGCTAGATCACCCACTGGTACATACACTAGCAAATAAACTATATGCAAATCAGACAATTATTGTGTTTGTACTTATTATTGATATTGAGAAAATCGGCCAACTCCCAGGTCGTTCCAAAAATTGCCATCTGGACTTGCCTTGTATTCGGAGTTTAGGAATCTAGACCATTTTCTGCATACTTTATAAGTTTTAAAGCAGTAGGTGGCACTTGAAATCTAATCTAACAACTGCAGGCATTTCCTAACAGGCTTTGCTCTACTTTGACACAAACCATTATGTACAAATTCATATTATTTTACATTTGTATTCAGCTTAAATATTTTTTTTACAGTAATACATTTTACTTCTTAAATCAGATTTGTTTATGGCCTTCAAGTTGTCTACCTCAGAATGAGTTGTTACATGGAATTCAGGGGCACTTTGATCATCAAATGGGTTGGTGCAAAAACAGTATCAATATTGGTGGAAGAAAAATCAACAATTTCAGATACGCGGATGATACTACTCTGATGGCTGAAAGTGAGCATTTTCTCTTATATATGGTTGTGGTTGGATCCTTCTTTATTTTGTATGGTAGCTGACATGTTGGCAAAACTGGCCACGTCATCCTAGCCTGCTTAGAGGACTAGGGACATTTAGAATTGTCTGAATTTGGGGAGAGGTAGATGGGTAAGTGAGGCAAGGTGCAGGGAGGTAAATGCACAGTGGGGTTTTGTAGTGTGGGAAAGAAGGCTCCTCCCACAACTCCAGGTATATCACACCTGATAATTTTTGGTTGGATCCTTCTTTCTTTTGGATGGTAGCTGACGTGTTGGCAAAACTGGCTCTGTCATCCTAGCCTTAGAGGCCAAAAAGTGCATTATGTAGGGAATTAATTATTATTTGGTTATGTCATGGAATGTTTTCCTTATCTGTAGATATGGTGTTGTATGTAGCTGCTGTAACATGATGATTTCCAGCATCGCATTGGTTTCATTTTTTGTTGGAAATAATTTGATGTATACTGGATATAATAGAGGGTGAATTAAGTTGTTGGTGCAGTCCTGGTTGATGTGGAATTGGATACCTGAAAGGTAGGTTTTTGTTGTGCGATGGTATGGTTTGAGGTTGGTATCACAATGGGTGGCAAATACTATGATAGCAGAGAGGGTAAATAGTGGCGTAATTTTGTAAATGGAGATTAAAGTAGTGTTGTTAGCAAGTCCTCCGTATGCTAGGCTGGTTGGAATGTTACATGGTGGCTGGCGAATGGTGAATCTTGGAGGGATGGAGAAAACTTTCCCTGGATAGAAGTAGACAAAGTGAGGAATTTGATCTTGTAAGCATGGGAATGATTGGCAATGGTGACATACGGATAACAGTGCTAATTCCCTCAGAAGGGACACTGTGGTTGAGTCGGGAGATCTCATTTTCAATACTAGGTGGCATGTAGCTTTGTCTGCTGTGAAGAGGTGAATTCATTGGCTGGCGATTCTCAGCTCCATGTAATGGCAGCAATTAGGGTAGGAAGTATGGTCTGTGGTGGGGTAGAGGTTAGAAGGGAGTAGGCCAGCTAGATGTGAATCAGTTGTTGTGAATTAGTTTGAAGTGGGTTTGAAATATGTAGAGGATCAAACATAACAAATTGGAAGAAGGTTTTGTGAGAAAGAATAAAAATTAGGATGTTCAGTGAAGAGAAAAGCTGACTTGCATAAACTTGATGGGATTTATTATGGACCTACACTATAGAGAACATAGTCCAAATAATGTATGGCAACAGTCAAATGGTCAAATATTTTTGGACTGCTCTTAGATCCAAAATTGAGTCAGTTGGCAAAATAATGTTTACCTGTCCATTGGCAGCTGATAAAAAGAGTCTTTGATGTCCAATTTGGATATCCATGTGTGAGGACCGAGTCTAGAAATGCACAAGATGGCATTGTCTGCGGCACTCATTGCGAGGCTCTCGGTTGTTTGTGTGCTATGAGCAGCGTTGGTGTTTTTTTGGTATGGCAATGAATAATTAATAAATCAAGAAATGAATATACTTTACCTCTTGTGAAGTAATATATGCAGCATTGTGCTGAAGAGCTGGCAATCTGTTTTCATGTTCCTGCAGCATCAGTGCTGTGGAGCTGCTGTGTAAGTGTCATGAACGTGTGCAGCGTGTAGTGTAATAGTGTGCGTGCGCGAGCCAAATCCATTAGGGTAGCTGTGCACTTCCGGATTGTATAAGTTAGTGTTCTAAAATGGCGCCTAATGTGTGGTATGTGGCTGATTTTGCGTCCTTGTTTTCGGACGTCATCCGACTTTTTCGGAAAATCTGTAGGTGTTTGGTGGTGTTTTGCGTGTTTAGGGTCCTTTAGCCTCGTTTTCGTTTTTTTCTACGCCCATTTTTTCTCTCGCTTAGGGGGTTTTCGGGTGTCTAAATTGAGGTGTAACTTCAGTTTTCAAGGTCCTGGGTGCCCCCCCTTGCTGTAGGTAAACTTTTTATGTATTTGTTGTGTGTATTTATTGTGTTTTTCATGTTTTCATGGGCGCGGGTTTCGGGCGGTAAGGTTGTATTTTTGCGAGGTCATAATGGGTTGTAACGCATCTTGTATTTTTGTGTTGTAAGTCCGTAAATTTTGCAAAATCCATGCCAGCAACTGCGGCCCTTGCTTTGTGAGAGCCGCAGCTCGCTACACGAGACCGCAGCGTTAGCAACGACCCGCCTGCTCACAACTATATATGTGATTACTACTGTTTTTTGTAAAGCACCAACATATTCCGTAGCGCTCTACAGAAAGAAAAAAATACAATATTAAACACATTGCAGAAAGTAGTGGGCCCTCTCTTTGAGTTTAAATCTTACATACATGGCGTGTTTTGTTTTCAAATCACCTAATAAGATTGGAAATGTGGAAACTTACAATCTAAAGGGATAAATAAAACAAAAGGTGAAGTAATAAATGGAAGAAACAAGAGCTTGGCAAGTAATTGAAGAGAGAATAGAAGGTGTGACAAAGTACTACCACTTGGGGGGTCTGTGCCCTGTTTGAACCAACTCCTTTTATGGAGGAAGGCACAAGAGGCTTTTCACTCCTTTCCCCTTTTTTTTGTGACACAAACAAAATAACAGAAAATAAATGTAGCTTCCTTGCAGCTCTCGCTAAACTCCTGTGATAATTTGCCTCAATACACATTACACAGTCCGAACATTTTCATACTGGCCTCTCTCTGCCAGTGTTACTCTCTTCAGGGGTTTTACTTGCCCCTTATCATAGGCCTCTTTGGGTGGGTAGGTGGGAGGGCCAATAATATGAATACAGATGCTGAAAAAAGGTGGTGGTGTGTGAAGCTGTACGTTTAGTGGAAAAGAAAAAAGGTAAATAGAAATGAGAAAATGGCAATAGGAAATTGAATCTGCAGAATGGATGGCATCGGGCCCAGTGTCTTTGGTTGAATCTCTGTAGAAATGGCTGCTCAGTCCTGGTGGTAAATGCAATTAATGGTAGACAGCCACAAGTGAAGGACACCTGAGTGGAACCCTTGTGCAAAGACTTTTGTAAGAAACTATGTGAAGGCTGGTGAAGGATGGTTAGTGAGATAACGTATAAGTAATGGCAGGTTGATAGATAGTAGCACACTGAACAAATGTGCAGAAGGCTGCAGATACTGAAAGTACAACCCTTATCGATGATGCCCCCAGGTAATGCACCCAGCGGCCTAGGCGCTGACAGATAATGGAGGTATGTGACATGGGCCTGGTTGAGGTGTGACAAAGGTGATGTGAGCATACAGGGGCTACAGAAGAGTTCTTGGTCCAAGACAGACCAACCCATGGTGTAATTAAACTGCGTCTTTTGCTTTGGCAGTGAAGTAACTGGAGGCTTTATGTAAGCGTTTGAGTATTGTGACATGCTTATGTAGGCAGCTAGCAAAGCCTGAGGGTCAGATCCAGCATTTTACAGATTTTTTCCTGGTTACATAGTAGAATAATTTGAATGGTGGAGATACAGCAACACTGAAATCATGTTGATTGACAGAATTAAGGTTTTGGGTGAGTTACACAGTAAGGCCCTCATTCAATTGCGATTTGGCAAATTCAATAGTGCTCTAAATAAGCAGATAACATATTTTTTTTAAATCAGTTTTTAGTTAGTGAAAACCTTGTTTGGGGATATATGTTTAGCAACTAAAAACTTCTTTCAAAAAATATGTGATGTGCTTATTTAGACCTCTATTGAATTGTGAAAATTGCAATTGAATGAGGGCCTAAGTGGATTGTTGGATTATGTTGATGAAAGATATTGGTGCAGAAGGTATATATGGGACGTTTGGATAGATGTAGCAAAATGAATGATGATATGTCAGTTGGTCAAGTGGAACACAACTTGATATCAAGGCTAGGATTGGACATTGTGCGCAACAAGTGAGGGATATAGGCTTGAATTGACTGGGGTTAGTATTGGCGTATGAAGGCCAAAGGTTAGCATAGCCACTTATATGAAAAGTGGACTTGAGACGACATATTAAGCAGAGGGGAGGCAAAAGAATAATGGTGATTAGAGCTGTGAGCAGAAGATCAGCCAAACTGTGAGTTTTGTAAGAGATAAAATAGAATGTGGGTACCAAATTCCAATTCAGAAAACCCCAAATACTGCAGGCTAATTTCCAAAAGTTTGGAGAATTGGAAGCACGAGAGAGCCAGTCCTATTTCATGCGTAAGGAAAAGTCCAGACAGAGCTGGGCGTCTCTCCAAGAAAGCCTTTACACATCAATCAGTACCCACTTGGTACATTACAATCTCTCATCCTTTACCAACCTGGTCAGTCTTGGACAGTTGCAGCCGTACGTTCACATGATCACCATGGGCCCCCCTCGTAAAAGTACCTGAGGCCACCCTCTCCTTGTCTCAAACCCTGAAAGAACCACAAAATGTAAGAGAGAAGGCTGTACGGAACAGCAAGGCTTCATAATCTCTATACAGATCTCCAAAACCACTGACAAACTCAACAGAAGGGAAAAGATTATAGGTCGCCTGCCATCTTGTTTAGCCATTCATGTGTTAAACCTTGCACTAATGGTGAGGAATCAGCCCAGAACTACATGGGAGGATCTTGTTAATGATCTCAAGGCAGCTGGGACCATAGTCACCAAGAAAACAATTGGTAACACACTATGCCGTGAAGGACTTTAATCCTGCAGTGCCCGCTAGGTCCCCCTGCTCAAGAAAGCACATGTACAGGCCCGTCTGAAGTTTGCCAATAAACATCTGAATGAATCAGAGGAGAACTGGGTGAAAGTGTTGTGGTCAGATGAGACCAAAATTGAGCTCTTTGGCATCAACTCAACTTGCCGTGTTTGGAGGAGGCAGAATGCTGCCTATAACCCCAAGAACTCCATCCCCACCATCAAACATGGAGGTGGAAACATTATGCTTTGTGTGTGTGGGGGGGGGGGTCTGCTAAGGGGACAGGACAACTGCACCGGACGGGGCCATGTACTGTCTAAACTTGGGTGAGAACCTCCTTCCCTCGACCAGGGCATTGAAAATGGGTCGTGGATGGGTTTTCCAGCATGACAATGACCCAAAATACACAGCCAAGGCAACAAAAGAGTGGCTCAAGAAGAAGCACATTAAGGTCCTGGAATGGCCTAGCCAGTCTTTAGACCTTAATCCCATAGAAAATCTGTGAAGGGAGCTGAAGGTTTGAGTTGCCAAACATCAGCCTTGAAACTTTAATGACTTGGAGAAGATCTATTATTATTATTATTATCTTTATTTATATCGCGCCAACATATTCCGTAGCGCTGTACAGGGGTTGAGTACATAGCAGAAAACAAATTAAACACCTTGTAAAGAATGGAGGGCCCTGTTTTTGAGCATAAAATCAAATGTGCATAGAGCTTGTTTCCAAGGCCTGACACAAGATTGAAAACTCGCAAACTTACAATCTAAGGGTTTAGGTGTGATACAAGAGGGTGACAAATACAATTGAAAGCAATTGGTTCAGTAAAGTGGAGGGGTCTGTGTGTTGTACTGTAGATTGTGGGTGTGAGTGTTTATAAGCTGTGGAGTGTTCAGTTGTACATGTTAAGGCTAAAGGTGATAAGATTTTTTAAACAGGTGTGTTTTTAATAATTTCTTAAAGGTTTTGAGGCAGGAAGATAATCTAATGGAGCGGGGCAAGGAGTTCCAAATGGATGGGGAAGCACGAGAAAAGTCTTGAAGACGGGATTGAGAGGAGGTGATGAGAGAGGAGGAAAGAAGAAGGTCGTTAGCAGAACGAAGGTTGCGGTTGGGAGAGTATTTTGAAACAAGAGCAGAGATATAAGGGGGTGCACTGTTGTTGAGGGCTTTATGTGTTAGGGTCATGATTTTAAATTTGATTCGGGAAGCTATGGGAAGCCAGTGGAGTGATTGACAGAGAGGGGCTGCAGACACTGATCGTTTGGTATTGAAGATGAGTCTAGCGGAGGCGTTCATTATGGATTGGAGGGGAGACAGACGAGAGATGGGGAGGCCAGCAAGGAGGGAATTGCAGTAGTCGAGTCGAGAGATCTACAAGATCTACAAAGAGGAGTGGGACAAAAGAAAGGTCTGACCTCTGTGATTGCCAACAGGGGTTTTGCCACCAAGTGCTAAGTCGAAGGGGTCAAATATTTATTTCCCTTATTGACCTGCAAATCAATTTATAACTTTTTTTACATGCTTTTTTATTGTTTTTTTTGTTATTCTGTCTTTCACTGTTAAAATACACCTACCATTAAGATTATAGACTGATCATTTCTTTGTCAGTGGACAAATGTTCAGAATCAGCAGGGGATCAAATACTTTTCCCCCCCACTGTAACTCCTGCTTATATTGAGGTTGTGGTGTGCTAAGCAGGGTATGGGAGATTTTGGCTTTTGCATAAGATGCCAAAAAAAGAGGAGAGGATTATAACTGGATGTTGCCTTTTTGGACCTCACAAGGCAAGCACGTATAGGTGGTGGGTCTTCAGGGTCACACTGCATCTTCTAAATATACCCATCATCCTCCTGCAGCCTCTCCTGTTGTATCTGCAACCTTTGCTCCTTAACGGTTGGCCTCTGATTTGCCTTGCTCTTTGGCGCAGCTCTCATCGTAGGACCAGAGGGCCCAGCAGCCGTCTGTTTTTGTGCCCCACTCCCTGGGGGCCCTGTTCTTTACTGAGCTGCTCCTAGTTTTGGGTTTATTTTTAACTTTGATTGAATGGGGGTATGATTGAATGATGCAGTGGTGCAAAGTGTGGTGGGAGTATGGGAGGTTGTCTCTTTATTAAATTGCTGTGATGGCCAGAGCTGGAAAATGGGTTTATTTAAAGGTGGATTTAAGATTAAACTTTGTGTTACATACTGTGGAGGGCTGATTTCCAGCAACCCCCCACTAGGTTAAAGGATCTAATATCTCCCTGTAGGTTGACATTGCTCTCCATGCAATGCATGGCATCCCTGCAAGGAGAACTACATATCTGATGATCCCCTAGACTCGGGGCACTATTGGATGACAATACACTGTGCGCCAGAGCCAGGGGACCACCAAGGGTTGGGTGCTCATTTTAATCAGAGCAGGCACTGGGGATAAATGGTGACCCATTTGCCATTGGACATCAAAGACTATGGTAGGGGGTCTGCATTAGTGATAAGCTAACTCACAACTCATGAGTCATGAATCTCATATGGCTAAAAGGTACAAGGATACAGTCATCTCAAAAGCCAGTTTTCCATTGTCTCTACCTGCTGTTTTTATTATCCTCAATGAATCCCAGGTCTGTACCAGTTTTTATCAGCATATTTTCCTTCACAGTTCACACATCATTATTTTTGTGTGACTTGTTCATGCATTTTATGGTATACTCTGCCACGCATGACAATAATTACTACCCATTAGGGCATGATTATAATAGAAATGTACATGTAAAATCTTATTATAGAAATGCAGGATGTATCATTGCTAAATACTCCTGAGCCTGCATCTGCTTAGTATATATCACTCTGACTAAGCATTTTTTTGCTACTGACTTCTTGGATGGTGCTTCTATATACTGCCTAAAAAAAAGTATTGATTACTAAAAAAAACATCCACATACACACAGTGGAGTGCGAGGATCTTTCTAGAGATAGAGTGCAGAACAACTGCTCAATATATTGATTGGGACGAAGTGTATTGGGGCTCCACTGGAATTATTTGTGGTTCTAGATTCCTGTCAATATTTTACAGTTCTAAAAGGGTTCTGTGGCCGAGACAGATAAGAACCAAAATGTTCATCTAAGCTGCCCAGTATATCTACCAAATCTATAGGGTGGCATTAGCACCTCTGTTTTTCTGCTGATCTGTATTTCTAATCTAGCTTGCATACATGTGGTGCTGCTTATCCTGAGCACGCTCCCCTTCCTTACTTGCTATGTCTTTGTGTTTGCATCATCCTCCTCTCCGTTCATTTCATGTCTGATTGTGTCATCATACTGGGGCTCATATGACATTGCTATGTAATGTATAATCCCATACAGAGGATTATTAAAGGGCAAGATCCACCTAAAACAAGGTGTTTTTTATATTTACTTTATTTTCATAACTAGCTATACGTTTGATTCTAAAGTGACTCATTCCTGAGTCAATACGCTTTTTTTACTGTATGCAAATGAGCACCTCATAAAGATTAATTAGCTGCTTCCATGTTCTAATTGGGATTATGGTCAGCTTGTCTGTCTCTGTGGTGGCAAGACAATGCCCCTCTTATTATGCTGTTAGATACCCTTCTCAAGCACTCTGAGACACAAATGTTCATACATTAGCATACAGGAGACTCACTTTCAATGCCTAATGTTTTAGGAATATTTTTCTGTAGAAAAACGTACAGACAGTTTTTGGTCCTATCCTGTTATGCTGGCGCAGCACAGGGCAGCAGCAGTGGCGGTGAGCATCCGTTAGATGGCGCTGCCAATATGCCAGTGCCATATCATAGAGTCAAGGCTTAGGTAAACTGTTAGAGTTAGGCTAACATTATAAGCTTAGAACTTCTCTCACATATCGACAGCGCCATATAGTGGTTGGAGGCCGCCCTGCAGCGGCGGACCTGTCCCGACACCATAACAGGATAGATCGCAGTTTTTAATGCTCTAGAAATGAAACCAACTTCCTTTTGTGGTGACACTGTCCCTTTAACTATCTATGTAAAACATAACGAGACTTGCCTAGTTTGCCAGTTATCCCCATACTTGCGTACAGTGGCCATTTTAAAAATTATTTTTTTGGTCACTGATACTGCGCTTTGTGAGCTAATTGGACCAAATCAGTAGAGTTCTTAGTGACAGTCATGTTCTGTATTACTCAGCAACTCAAATCACCTAACAAAGACATCTTGAAGTAATAAAAGACAAATGCTAAAGCCGTTACACTTATATATCAATGTTTATAAGTGAACATAACAGCAACTTGTATTTAGGTGAAACTGCTCTTTAATGGAAAGCAGACTTGGTTAAACACACTGGTTTCAGAATGAAGCCAAGAATTAAAGACACATCACAGCCATGTTCTGTGTTTCTGTTATGCTCAAGTCTGGTACAAAAATAGACCTGCAAGCTCCTATCAGCAGATCAATCATATAGAAACACTGGATGCCAACTATCTCTGCCAACACCCAGACCAAGCAAACAAGCATACTGGGGCTCCACACAAGGTGGAAGATACCCACATGTGTTCAATAAGCTCTGATTACTGTATGTCATTGTGACAAAGCATTTTATGATCATACCCATTCCCCCATGCGATAACTGCACTTCCTGCAATGCAACAGCTGGACAGGCTCATTATCAGGATGTAATTGTTGCCGCTAGTTTGTATAGTTGTTGTTTAGTCGTTCAGTCATGTCTGACTCTCTATGACCCTATGGACCACAGCGTACCAGGTACATCTGTCAGTCACTACCCCTCTGATCTCCATCAAGCTCATGCTCATTGCGTCAGTGATCTCATCTATCTATCTCTGCCTCTATCATCCCTTTCTTCGTGTGCCTTCAATCTTTCCCAGAATTCCTTCTCTAAAGAATTCTGTCTTCTCATGGCATGGCCAAAATATTTGAGCTTCAGCTTCATGCTCAAACCTTCCAGTGATCAGTTTGACTTGATTTACTGCAGTACTGATTTATTGCATCTTCTTACAGTCCAAAGGACTTATCCAGCACCACAATTCAGAGGCATCAATTCTATGGCGCTCAGCCTTCTTTATTGTCCAGCTCTCACATCCATGTGTTACTACTGGGAATACCATAGTTCTAACAATGCGGACCTATGTTGATAATGTAATATCTTTACTTTTTCCTAGCTTGTCCAGACTTACCATGGCTTTCAACAATGCAATTGACTATACTGATACAAACACTATGTACAAGGATAGCTTGGTACACATTAAGGATCTTTTCTGTTAGCTGACCTCCAGCAGTGGCGGCCATTGGTCACTAGGTGGCACAGGCGAGATTTTAGTGAGTGTGTTGTTAGCATAAAGCTTATTAATCGGTACATTGTCTGTTTAAATTATGTTCGTGTAACATTTCCATAAGATGAAGTGTTATTAAAACCATGCTAACCACACATTGGCCATTGTGAGTGTACTGTTTGCACATAAAGCTTCACTGTACCCTCTAATGCTGAGGCCACGCCCCCTCAAGTGCACGCACACTAACACTCCGGGCTGCTCGCTGATTGGCTGTACGCCATGATGTTTCACGCACAGTGGGCGTGTCTGTGAGCGGGCTACCTTGGAGGTCGCCCTGACAGTCCTGTTGTGAGTGCGATGTACCGGAGCTGACACAGAGACCCTCGGACTGGTCTGTAATATATCGCTAGATGGCGCACCGCTGCCTGCTGCTCCCCGGCCGGGGCCTGGCTGGAGCCCTCATACCGCACCTGTCACACACCCGACCGCAGCGAGCAGGGGCCTGGTGCCTGAGGAGAGTAAGTTACCTGGGGCTGGAGGGCAGTATGAGGGGCTAGCAAGGGAGGGGGTATGTGGGACTGGCACGGGAGGGGCAGGGTATGTGGGACTGGCACGGGAGGGGCAGGGTATGTGGGACTGGCAGGGGAGGAGCAGGGTATGTGGGACTGGCAGGGGTGGAGCAGGGTATGTGGGACTGGCAGGGGAGGAGCAGGGTATGTGGGACTGGCAGGGTATGTGGGACTAGCAGGGGAGGAGCAGGGTATGTGGGACTGGCAGGGGAGGTGCAGGGTATGTGGGACTGGCAGGGGAGGAGCAGGGTATGTGGGACTGGCAGGGGAGGAGCAGGGTATGTGGAACTGGCAGGGGAGGAGCAGGGTATGTGGGACTGGCAGGGGAGGTGCAGGGTATGTGGGACTGGCAGGGGAGGTGCAGGGTATGTGGGACTGGCAGGGGAGGAGCAGGGTATGTGGGACTGGCAGGGGAGGAGCAGGGTATGTGGAACTGGCAGGGGAGGAGCAGGGTATGTGGGACTGGCAGGGGAGGAGCAGGTTATGTGGGACTGGCACGAGAGGGGCAGGGTATGTGGGACTGGCAGGGGAGGAGCAGGGTATGTGGGACTGGCAGGGGAGGAGCAGGGTATGTGGGACTGGCAGGGGAGGAGCAGGGTATGTGGGACTGGCAGAGTATGTGGGGCTGGCAGGGGAGGAGCAGGGTATGTGGGACTGGCAGGGTATGTGGGACTGGCAGGGTATGTGGGACTGGCAGGGTATGTGGGACTGGCAGGGTATGTGGGACTGGCACGGGAGGAGCAGGGTATGTGGGACTGGCACGAGAGGGGCAGGGTATGTGGAACTGGCAGGGGAGGAGCAGGGTATGTGGGACTGGCAGGGGAGGAGCAGGGTATGTGGGACTGGCAGGGGAGGAGCAGGTTATGTGGGACTGGCACGAGAGGGGCAGGGTATGTGGGACTGGCAGGGGAGGAGCAGGGTATGTGGGACTGGCAGGGGAGGAGCAGGGTATGTGGGACTGGCAGGGGAGGAGCAGGGTATGTGGGACTGGCAGGGGAGGAGCAGGGTATGTGGGACTGGCAGGGGAGGAGCAGGGTATGTGGGACTGGCACGGGATGGGCAGGGTATGTGGGACTGGCACGGGATGGGCAGGGTATGTGGGACTGGCAGAGGAGGAGCAGGGTATGTGGGACTGGCAGGGGAGGAGCAGGGTATGTGGGACTGGCAGGGGAGGAGCAGGGTATGTGGGACTGGCAGGGGAGGAGCAGGGTATGTGGGACTGGCAGGGGAGGAGCAGGGTATGTGGGACTGGCAGGGGAGGAGCAGGGTGTGTGGGACTGGCACGGGAGGAGCAGGGTGTGTGGGACTGGCAGGGGAGGAGCAGGGTGTGTGGGACTGGCAGGGGAGGAGCAGGGTGTGTGGGACTGGCAGGGGAGGGGCAGGGTGTGTGGGGCTGGCAGTGGAGGAGCAGGGTGTGTGGGGCTGGCAGTGGAGGGGCAGGGTGTGTGGGGCTGGCAGTGGAGGGGCAGGGTATGTGGGACTGGCAGGGGAGGGGCAGGGTATGTGGGACTGGCACGGGAGGGGCAGGGTATGTGGGACTGGCAGGGGAGGAGCAGGGTATGTGGGACTGGCAGAGTATGTGGGACTGGCACGGGAGGGGCATGGTATGTGGGACTGGCACGGGAGGGGCAGGGTATGTGGGAGTGTGCACCCAGTGTTTCTGTATTGCAGATTTACATCTGTTGCTTATATAACAGCAGCCTCAAATTGAAGCTGAATACACAGCATCTGAGATTAGTCCAATCAAACTTTATTTTATTGTATGCAAAACGACATGTTTACACTGGCAGAATTCTATTTGGGATGGGTAAATATGATAACTCCATCTGTTTTATGTATCAGACATGAGATGTGCTTGTTGTGTAACATATAGCTAGGTTAGTTATACAACCTCAGGATAACCAGGCGGAGCGATGCATACAATGTCTGCTGATTCCCACTAAGAAGGAATGGAATGGGTCTGCCCTCCTTCAGTTTTATCACAGTTAGGTAAGGTATGTTCTAGTGCTACATCTGGTGTTCCCAATAGACTGCAGCATTTTGACACAACCGACTTGCCTTTTATACTAGAAGAAAATGCAATAAGATTGTCCGTGTCTTATATTCCAAATGTACATTGTGCTTTCCTCAGATTTGTGTTGCATCTTCTAAACCAGTGTGATTTCTATGCTTACTAGCGAATTGCCTGTCAAAAAATGACGTGCATGAAATTGTAAGCCAAGGAATGCTATTTAAGACATAATGTAAAGCGTTTTTTACCGTGAGGATCTTTGGCGCTCATTGCAAGGCTTGCGCTGAGCGCCTTCGGCTGTTGGATGTTATTCGAGGGGCTTTTGCTGTCATTGTAAGGTCGGCGCTGATCTGCTTTTTGCGCTTATTGCAAGGCTGTCCCCTGGTGTATTTTGTGTGGTATGAGCAGCGTTGGCGTGCGTTGTGAGGCGCGCGGTGAATGTGTTTTGTGTTTTTTGCGATACGTTTTTTTTTTTGGTGTATATGTATTTTTGTATGCCAATGAAATAACAAATCCATTAAAAAATTAATATACTTTAACTATTTCTAAGTAATACATGCAGGAAGCATTGTGCTGAAGAGCTGACAATCTGTTTTGATGTTCCTGCAGCATACAATGTAGGTTTGGAGTGTTGTGGAGCTGAGATGTAAGTGTCAGCAATGTGTTTAGTGTAAAAAGTGTGCGTGCGCGAGGAAAATCCGTTAGAGTAGCTGTGTACTTCCGCATTGTGTAAGTTAGTGTTGTGAAATGGCGATGAATGTGTATGTGGCTGATTTAGCGTCCATGCTAATGGTGTATCTTTACCTCGTATGGTGCTTTTGAAAATCTGTCTGTGCTTGGTGTTTTGCGGCTTTAGGGTCCTGTAGCCTCGTTTACATTTTTTTGGCGGCCATTTTTTCTCTCGCTAAGGGGATTTTCGTGTGTTTAAACTCGGGAATTCGGACTTAAATTGAGGTATAACTTCACTTGCAGAGGTCCGGGCTGCTGCCCCCCCCCCCCCCCTTTGCTGTGGGTACGTTTTTATGTCTTTTGTGTGTGTGTATTTATTGTGTCTTTAATGTTTTCAGGTGCACGCGGTTTGGCCGTTTTTGAAGGTCATAATTTTGCGAGTTCGTAATGTTTTGGGTTTTTTGTAAGTCCAGCGTCTCGTATTTATTTTGGCTAAGTCCGTAAATTTTGCGTTGTAAGAGCCGTAGTTTGTGAAACGTCGTAGAGCCTCCTCCTCCGTCTCGTATTTTTTTTCAGTCCCGCTAAAAGTGCTCCAAGTTTAACGGCTTGCCGGCACAGACGCTCATCGCTATGTCGTACAGACCACGCAAACAGCGTGATGACGATTCGTAGTTGGACAATTATAATATGTGATAACCATGGATTTCTATAAGAAATAAATATATGAGCAGCGGAAGCTATTGTATAGGGACACCCGATCCTATATATTTAATAAGCCGTTCTGAAGAACGTTAATAGCTAACCTTGAGTGTATCCTCACCTATGGTACATGCTTGTTTGCTATGCACAAATTGTAAAAGTCTGCCCAAAGTAAGGAAGTCCTTCTCTTCTCGGAAACCTATCCTATCATCCTTTGCTTTGATGTTTTTTTTTTGTAAATTCTGACAGTGGTTCTGTTTTTGTTTTAGTTCCACTCCCAAGTGACCACTTCAGACAGGAGAACTTTACTTGCAAATGTAATTGCTGCCTACAGAAGACTCTGCTCTCAGCCACCTAAAGGTATAAAGGATAATGTGATCTGCAACCAGTAAAGAAAGGCCGTTTGTTGTTGTTTATTTAGTTTCGCCCAACTCTCCATGACTCTATGGACCACAGCACGCCAGGTGCATCTCTGTCACTGCCTCTCTGAGCTCCATCATGTTCATTGCTTCAGTGACCTCCTCTATCCACCTCTGCCTCTGTCGTCCCCTTCTTCTTGTGCCTTCAATCTTTCCCAGCATCAGAGTCTTTTCTAGGGAATTCTGCTGTCTCATAATATGGCCAAAATATTTGAGCTTCAGCCTCATGAAGAAGGCCTAGTTGTGACCAAATATACATGAAGGCCAAGCGGGAGCTAAATATGTAAAAAGGCTACAATCGCACTTGTGCTTTTGTAAACGCAAAGTATACAGTTGTGCTCAAAAGTTTGCATGCCCTGGCAGAAATTGTGACATTTTAGCATTTATTTGGAAAATATGACTGGTCATGCAAAAAAAAAAATATTTTTATTGAAGGATAGTGATTTATATGAAGCTATTCATTATCACATAGTTGTTTGGCTCCTTTTTAAATCATAATGATAACAGAAATCACCAAAATGGCCCTTATCCAAAGCTTGCAATCCCTTAGATCTTAATACTGTATATTACCCCCTTTAGCATCAATGACAGTGTGCAGTCTTTTGTAATAGTTGTCTATAAGGCCCCTAATTCTTGCAGGTGGTATAGCTGCCCATTCGTCTTGGCAAAATGCCTCCAGGTCATGCAAAGTCTTTGGTCGTCTTGCATGAACCGCACGTTTGAGATCTCCCCAGAGGACAGGAGACTGTGATGGCCACTCCACAACCTTCACCTTTTTCTGCATGTTCAGAAAGCCAGCTATCCCTTGACACTGTGCTGACCTGGGCCTAGCCATAAACACAGCCTGTTTAAATGAATACTTGCAATTTAAGAATGCTACTGTGGTCAAGTTTTAATTTCTTTATGGTGTTTGAATAATTAAACAAGCTGATGGACATTAGTAAACAAAATTAAATAAACACAGCCTTTACATTTTCCTTGACTTCTATATGCAGTTATCCTTTACTACAGGGATCCATTTTATCTTCTGCTGTCTATTACTTTCTCAGGTGGGTGTATCCCTGTAAACTAATGGGTACCTCCGAGAGCACTACTTGTAGTTATAGCTGTCACATCCCCATGTGCTGACAGATACATCTTCTGCATTCAAAGTAGGCTGCTCTGCTGAAACCAAATGGGGAAATTGCTCAGCATAACTATGTGAACAAATTAATAAATTGGAGACTGTATTAACTATGGTAATTAAATGAACACTGAATTCCCATTCTTATACTGCAATCTTTTTTTTGAAGAACGAAGATGTTTGAAGTTAAAAAAACAATACCCTAAATTGAAAATGTAATTTAGTTTCCACTTATTTGTGTTGAGGGAAACCCATTGGTGTATGTATCAAGTTCTTGTCAGATGTGAGGAGACATTTCAATATTAAAAATGTTTTATTTACGTCCAAAGTTCCCTCCCAAGTAAGCAAATACAGCAATGGCATCCTCATAACCCAATTGCAAATAATATTTAAACAACCACTTAATCGCATGTTTACAAAATGCTCTTTGGATGAATGAGTTGCTATTTTAGAAAAAAAAGTGTACTTTCGTATACACTTATGTTTTGATAAGTAACATCCGTTTGTTTGTTTTTATTTTACTTTTCGGTAACCCAGCAGGGCACTTTGAATGCTTATAAGGTTCTTACTGTAAGTTGTTATCCTTTGAGGAAGCTGATTCAGTAGAGCTTAATGGAAAGGTTATGTGCATTCAAGTTCTTCATCATTACCCATAATACTTAATAACAATTCTGTTACTAAAAAAATTCTCTTTATCAAGTATAGTCTATGTATGGGACTTCAGTGATTGAATGTTAAGCATCTACTATGAATTGCTGACAATTAGTTTTATTTTCTTTTTCTTTAAAGGTTTTGAGAAATACTTCCCAAATGGAAAGAAAGCAAATGATTCTAAAGGGGCAACTGGAGAAATAAAAGGTATCAATCTGAATATGTTTTGGTCAGGCCATATATAATTCTTTAAATCTGTCACTGTACTGGAGTGTACTATTAGGGTATTAATGGACAGCTTCTAAAAGGTAACATTGTGTTAATTTCGTGACCAATTTCTTTACAATTTGTAACTAGTTTGATCTCAATTCTAGATGCCAAACGTAATGGTAATCAGCAGTCCTCAGGAGGAAGCAATGGCTCAGGTGGAGGTGGCAAGAGAGGTGGGAAGGGAGGTGGAAAGAAAGAAGACTCTAGTTGGTGGGCAAGAATGCAAAAGGTGTGATCATATTTTATGTATTTATTCTTTTATCTAAGCTGCTTTGGCTAAATATTATAGAGAATAGAGTACCATTGTTTGCCAAGTATGTTCCTAAATAGGCTTTCATTGTGTATATCATTAGTCATGTAAACCTGTTCATAAAATGCTGGACGCAATAAAAAATTGTATATGTTTCTTTAAATAAACTTGATAAGGTGAATTTTTAAATGGCTGACCCTGACATGATTAATGTCCCACTGTTGGGAATGTTTCCCTCCATTCATTTTTTTTCCAGGGTTTATTGTAAGTTCTTGGTAAGAAAAACAAAATGACATTAAGTTAGGAACAATATTTGCATACAAAATAAAAGGTCATCTTTAAAAGTTTGTTTTCATTTCTAACAGACAACAAAGATGTTTTGAGCTTACAATACTGTTTTTGCAAATGTTTGTTCTCTACTTTTATAGGGTGAAGTTCCATGGGATGATAAGGAGTTCAGATTCTACTTCATGGCAAGCGCTGGATTATGGGCTGGTGTTACTTATTATTTTTTCTTCAGGAGCTCTGGAAGAGAGATAACTTGGAAGGACTTCATCAATAACTATTTATCTAAAGATGTGGTGAGTAATAAATCAAACTGTATGTAGATGGAGAGTAACTGACTGGAGAGAAAATGTTGTGTGTTGTTTTTTTTTTGTTTTGTTTTTTGTTTTACCAGTAACATTTCTGATCCAACACTTTGTATCAGCAACAAAAACAAATGTAAAAAAACTGGCCTATGACTTCAACAAATATTAGATCACTTCAAAATAGCTTGACAGAAAAATCTCTAAACAAGTTTTCTCATGGAGAGAGTCCCAGTAGATGTGGATGAATTTCTCTGTTTCTTCAGGGTCTTCTCAGTGAGCTACTGAGATGCAATACCAATTTCTGGTGCTGGTTATCTTGGAGGCAAAGCTCAACCCCAATTATATTCACGTCTAAATAATTCCCCCAAAAAAGAACAAGTGCAGAAATGTTATCATGGTATAGTATTTTTAAAGGATAATCCATTATTAAAGGGTAAAATACAATTAGTCTCTGAATCTGTTACTCAACCTGTCCACCACTCCATTTCTTGTATGTTCTTTCCAGTTTTAATGAACCAATGGTATATTCCACTTGAAATACTTTCTTATGAGTCTTAGGTTACTACTTAACAATTTTAGGTACAATTTAAACAGATGAGCTATCTAAATATTTCAACAAGCATATATTAGTACTTGATACTTTGTATGCCAGATTTTAAGCTCAGACAGGGTTCTCTATTCATTACAATTTGTTAAAACTGTTTTTACCTTGTACTTAACTGCTGTACATCAATACGGAATATGTTGGCACGTTACAAATAAAAGATGATAATAATAATAAAAAGCGAACTGTTGAAAATATAATATCTCACTTTAAATTAAAAGTAGAGTCCTTTGACAGGCATCATACAGTGGATATATTTAATATTTTTTAATTCTCTTGCTGATATCTGCAGAAATTAAGATAATTGTAGGGATTATTATTATCGTTTTATTTATAACACGCCAACATATTCCATAGCGCTGTACATCAGATAAGTTCCAGGCAAAGGTAAATACAAACACAACAAAGCAAGTAAGGCCCTGTCATTGAGCCTTGAATCCAGTGTCCATGGTGCTTTTACCAAAGCACCCTGCAGGATTGAAACTTGCAGACGTACAACCGGAAGGTTGTGTGTGGTAAAGGGGGGAGAGAGAGGTGATGAGCATGTTAGGGTGGAAGGTGATATGCTTCTTTAAAGAGATGCATTTTTAGTGAGGTTTTGAGTCAGTGGGTACAATCTGGTGGAGCGAGTCCAGGAGTTCCAGAGAATAGGGGCTGCACGAGAAAAAAGTCCTGAAGGCGAGAATGAGAGGAGGTGACAAGTTGTAGGAAGAAAAAGGTCATTAGCAGAATGAAGAGGGTGGTTGGGGGAATATCTGGAGATAAGAGCAGAGATGTAAAAGGGTGCACACTTGTTGAAGCCTTGAAAGTTAGCTTCATGATTTTACATTTTTTTTTTAATTCTGGAGGCTAAGGGAAGCCAGTGGAGTGATTGACAGAGAGGTGATGCTGGCAATGATCGTTGTGTACGGAAGATAAGTCTAAGAGAGGCGTTCATTATGGATTGAAGTGGGGATAGTCAGGTGGTGGGTAGGCCAGCAAGAAGCGAGTTACACTCTCTTATCATCACTCGACTACTGTATTAGGATTTTAGTTGTCTTGTGTAAGATAGTGGCAAATTCTGGAGATGTTTTTTAGATGGAGAAGGCAAGATTAGTGACTGTATGTAAGGGATGAAAGACCAGGCGGGGTCCAGTAGAACCCCAAGGCAACAGGCTTGGGAGGTGGGAGTGATGATGTCATTGTTGATAGTGAGAGAGATGTGAGGAATTGATGCTGTGGTAGAGGGAGGGAAGATTAGGATTTCAGTCTTAGACATGTTGAGTTTGAGATGGTGGGTGGACATGCAAGAGGATATACTAGAGGCAGTTGGAGACATGTGTTAGAAGAGAGGGGGATAGATCCGGTGCTGAGGTAGATTTGAGTGTCATCTGCATAGAGATGATACTGAAGCCCAAAAGAGTGTATTAGGGTGCCAAGTGAGGATTTGTAGATGGAGAAGAGGAGGGGGCCTAGGGCTGAACCTTCTGGTACACCAACAGACAGGGGGTAGGTAGAAGAGGTGTCCGAGAAGGAGACCCTGAATGATCGATTTTGTAGGTATGATGAGAACCACAAGAGAGCAGTGTCTTGAATACCGAGTGAGGAGAGGATATGGCGTAGAAGTGGATGGTCAACTGTGTCAAAGGCAGCAGAGAGATCTAGAAGAAGTAGAATGGAAGTGTGACCATTTTGACTAAAGCTGTCTCGGTGGAATGTTTGGGCCGGAAGCCGGATTGGAAGGTGTCAAGAAGGGAGTTAGAGGAAATAAAGCTGGTAAGGCGGTTATACACGAGCTGCTCCAGCAGTTTGGAAGCCAGGGGAGGTAGAGAGATAGGGCGGGTCTGATGAGGGTTTTTTGTGGATGGGTGTCGCTACATTTTATTTATATATATATATATATATATATATATATATATATATATATATATATATATATATATATATAATCTCTAATTTCAGTAAATATAATCAACTTTCATCTGTTTTAGCCATATTTGTGACATTTTAAGTAGTAGCCAACAGGATTGTTGTCGTAGGTGATAACACGAAAATCCTTTAGCAAATAAAAGAACATTGAAGCCTCGTTTTCAGTGCCTTTTTTAGACCGATTTAAATAATGGGTAAAATATTTTGAATGAACCATAAAACCTTTTTCATTTTCTACATATTATATGCATTTTTATGGAGGCGTGAAGATCTCCATTTTTATCTTGTAAAATGCAAAAAAAAAAAATCATTGTTTGACTGTGAGCTAATCTCAGCCTCCAAGGTTCCCACATACATGATAATAAATATATACTAACAGATTAGGGTGGTATTATACAATAATGGCGATTCAAAGAATAGCATACAACTACATAAATAGGTAAAAATATGAAATGTATTTTTTTTTTTTTTTTTTTTAGCCTGTGTTTTTTATACTAGTTCTTTAAAATTGCATAATAAAAATATTGGACTACAGTATCCCTTTATCCCTGTGTGTGTGTGTTGTAATTCCAGGATTTCAAGTTTTGGCTATTCATTTGTCTGATAACTCTTGGCTTAAATTTAACACCCATTTTATAATGCGAGTCTAGTTTTTAAACTGGATTTGGGAACACAAAATTCCAGAACTAGTGACTGACCCAGCTGTTCTCTAGCAAAAGTATAATTATAAGTATTCCTGCAGGATATTTTTATAGAAGAATTGAGAACACCAGTGTCCAGAATCCATTGATTTGTTTGGTTCTCTGACTCCAGTAGAGTTTTGTGGTGTGTTTATCTTTATTGGAAAAACGGTAGCCCAGTTTTGCTTCTTGGTCAAGGATTATCATTGTCCATTGAAAATTGTTATTGGGCAAATAGGTCAGCCTGCAAATGTAAATGTATTATGCACCCAGAGTAGGACCGCAAAAGAGAAAAGGTAAATTTATATGGTAGTTGTCACCTCTCCATTGTAATTCTTTCCAAATGCTGTCAGTGTTTTGCATTTATTTGAGACCCTTAAATTAATGGATACTTGTATATGTGTGAGTTTTAAACTATACACAAGTAACAAAAGGGATAGTGTGGTGGCTCAGGTATATTACATAGGAACCAAATGCAAATGTATGAATTAGGGTGCTCCTTAGGATTAAATTGATTAATACTGTATAAAGGGAGAGAAAACACAAGTATCCATTAATTTAACTTTAAGGGTCTCAAATGCAAAACACTGACCGCATTTGGAAAGAATAAAAATGTAGAGGTGCCACTTGCACCCGTGCATATAATTGGCTCCACATTAATCCTTTTCATTGGATAAAAAAATATATATGTTTTCCTCTTAGGTGGATCGGCTTGAGGTAGTCAATAAACGCTTTGTGAGAGTCATCTTTACACCAGGAAAGACTCCTGTGGATGGGGTATCGTAACATTTTATTTTTATACACTACACTTTATATTTTTTCCTTTCGCAATTCATATATTAAAAAAAGCAATACTTGCTCATTATTTGTATGTAGCAATTTGGGAGGATTCATGAATAAATGTACTGATGTATAATGCAATTTATCAAACATCACTTGATTCTTTGTAAATGTCTTTGTACTAGATCTTGATGGTTAGATCTTGTTTATGTAATGATAGTGACTGTTAAATACTCAAGTGATTGAATCTATCTTAGGGAACATATTGCGTATCATATTAGGTGATACAGTGTATACATACCTTCATTTTATTTTAATGAACTCATGTATACAGTCCACATTTTCTTAGAGAGTTATAAAATCTTAACACATAATTTGTAGAAAGTTTATTACATCATTGTAACAGTATAGCCGAAGGCCACAAGCTTGCTAACAATGATCCGCTCTGGATGTGATTTTGTTTTGCTCTCTTTGTGTTTTTTATAGCAATATGTCTGGTTTAATATTGGCAGTGTGGACACATTTGAGAGGAATTTGGAAACTGTACAACAGGAGCTTGGTATAGAGGGAGAGAACAGGTTACCTGTAGTGTACGCAGCCGAAAGCGATGGGTAAGTGTACTCCCCTTTCCCCCCCCCCCCCCCCCCCCCACATCACACAGTAGTACCTCAGTTTTCTTTAAGCCCTGGATCCAAGATCCCCAATCCCTCCAGTTTAGTCCCCCCCCCCCCCCCCCAGGCTCCCTGGAGAGCCCAGACAGAATACGGAGGTCAGACCTTTTGGTGTGGAGATGAAGTGACACCCTGGCTGGGGAAACAGACACCCTGGTGCCCCCAGTCCCCGATGGAAACCCTGTATCCCCTTCCCCACTCCTTTTTCAGAATTGATGAGAAAAGGTGATTGTCCGTGTGTTGTTGAATTCTACGACACTAGTTAATTTGTTTATATAAATGTTTTGTGAGTTCTAATACATTGATTTTGTTTACAGCTCCTTTCTTCTGAGTATGCTCCCCACAGTCCTCATTATTGGTTTTCTTCTGTACACACTGAGGAGAGGCCCAGCTGGTGGAAGGCCAGGACGGGGTATGGGAGGACTGTTTAGTGTTGGTGAGACAACTGCAAAGGTGCTAAAGGATGAGATTGACGTCAAGTTCAAGGACGTAGCTGGATGTGAGGAGGCAAAAATAGAGATTATGGAATTTGTTAATTTCCTAAAGAATCCAAAACAATATCAAGACTTGGGTGCAAAAATACCAAAGGTAAACTTCATTTTGTACATGGAAATTGTTTTAAAAGAGTAAATGCCATGCTTTGCTTGTTAGTGATATGCAGTCCATATATGAACATGATTCCAAGCTCTAGTATTTGTAGATTAATTTTTCATGTAACAAGTTACAATTAGGTTAAGATGGTAGTCATTCGAGCATAACCTCCATACAAGCCTATTTTTAAAATGCCCTAAATATCTTCTCATTTTACTTTTTGATATCTTTTGCTTTCTGTTTCTTAAATGAAAGAAGAAAAAAAAATCCGTGTGGCATACAGTTTTGGCAGCAAAGGAGCCATTTTAATGCTGATAACCAAGTTGCATAATCCTTTTAAATGTATTTAGATAATTTACCCTGCTAAATTATAATAATAAAATATATTACCATATTGTATGTTAATGAATTGTCCAAAGATAAATTTTGAACAAAGGAAAATGAACTGTCCTTGATTAATACATTCTATTAAATTGGGTAATTCCGTTCATATCCACAAAATACACCAAGATCCAAATGTATTGGTGGGCTGTGCAGTGATGACCACGAAATGTGTGCAGTGGAAAAGGTTAGACCTGAACTCCATATAAACAGCCTTATTAAATTGCGATTCGCCCAATTGAAAAGGGCCTCTATATAAGCACAGAGCATATTTTTTTGACAGTGAAGACCTTACTTTTAGATGGAAGTTCACCAACTAAAAACTTCTGTCAAAAAATATGCTCTGTGCTTATATAGAGCCCTATTCAATTGGCCAAATCACAATTTAGTAAGGCTGATAATTTAGTACCCTACTTCATGTATTTATTAACAATATGTAAGGCTGTTTAAGCCAAGTTATAACTTATTTTTGCTGGAAGATTCCCTTTCATGAAATAAGTATTTTGATCTTTTTCAGGGTGCCATTTTGACAGGTCCACCAGGCACTGGAAAAACATTGCTAGCAAAAGCCACTGCAGGAGAAGCCAACGTCCCATTTATTACAGTAAATGGCTCGGAGTTCTTAGAAATGTTTGTTGGTGTTGGCCCAGCAAGAGTAAGTGAATCTCTTAATTGTGCCGCATTCTTGTGTACATTAGTTTCAATGGGTGCTCCAGACATAGAAAAACATAATATTTGTACTGAAGAAACTGAGGAGGACCAAAAAAAACATGCATAGCAGTTTGGCACTGGACTACCTTTTGGGATGTGTTCAGAATGGTAGCATGTCCTTTGCGTGCAGCTCCATCATCAGAGGGCAGAGAACTGCGCTCTGACGCTCTGTGCCCCCCATTATACAAGAGCTTACAATCTACAAGTGATGTGGCATGTGAGGTAATGAGGGGCACCAGACAGGGGCAGATCACACAGTCCCAGGAATCCAATTATGTCTGACATGCTAGTAAGAACGGGGCGCCCCTCACGATAGATCTAGTTCACATTTTAAGTATGATTTATAGCAATTATAAATGAAATATGACATTGTAGCCCCGTTGTGGAGTTTAGCCTCGTTGCGGAGTCTAGGCTGCAGCGCAGAGCGTCATCAGAGGGCAGTTCTCTGCGCTCTGACGGCGTGCTATTCAGCTGCGCTGGAAGAACGGGGTGCTGTTCAGACTGATATGCACAAGTGATTATTTTCTATGGAAGGGCAAACGAGCTAAAATGTGTGCGAGATATAACATTGAAGCTGAAACATGTGCAGAAGTCCTTGTTCCTAAGAGCTTACAATTTGTTGGGAAACTGATAAGAAAGAAATGGGAGAGATGCATACTCGAGAATAGGTTAGAGAAGATTGCTGTGTCATTGTAACAGACTCAATAACAGTCTATCAGCAAGATGTAAGGGTTTTACATCTTTAGGTGTTCCTTAAAAGTCTGACAGAGCAAGTTAGACAATTCTAAAGAGTAGAAAGGGCTCAATAGTAGTCCTGTATGTGGGAGTATGAGGTGGTAATTAAATAAGAGAAAAGGCACAGGTCCTGAACACACTGAACATTGCTATATGGAATATTCTTGTAGATAAGAGCAGGGATATAGGAACACACAGATCTTTTTTGTGTAATTATAAGCTCCTTGTAATAGTCGGATGAAGTCTAATTAGTTGCAGTTCATGAATTTATATGAAAGCTGATAGTGCTTATAATGTGGTCACAGATAATCAGAAACCATAAGTTAACCATATAATGTAATTTGCTGCAAAACAAGGAGCCGAGAAAATGATTGCTCTTAATGTGGAAAATATTTTAGTACAACTTCTAGTAATGGATGGTATTATTTTTTCTGTTTTTGCTTTTATCTTCAAGATGAGGAATGAACCACACTAATCTAAGCCAGAATGTTTCCTAGAATAGAAATTAACGAATTAAGGTTTTTGTGCACCAACATAAAATAGTTCTTGTCTTTTGGAACTACTGTGTTTTAGGAACTTTATCATGCAAATTAAAGGGCCACTTTGTTCCTAGATTTAGGATATTCTAAAGAAATTGCTTGTTAATGAGCAGACTGTTTTAGAAAGTAAAAAAAAAATGTATAAAGTCTTTAAATTACATTATTATATGCAATTATACCCCAGTGGAAAGCTTAAAAAAGCACCTCTGTTGCGGATAGTTGCTTATTGATGGGCTTTGTATATATATATTTTTTTTTTCTTCTTTTTTTTTTTTTTTTTTTTTTTTTTTTTTAGAAACATTTTATGACATGGAATTGTAAAAAAAAAAAAAACATATGGTACAAAAGGTTCCCTTTATGTCCTACGTAAATCAGGAATACATTAAAATGTGTCTAGGTTTATAAAAGTGTTAATATTTGTTCAGATTGGTTTCCTTTTTAGTTTTTGTTCATGTAGTGGTTATATCCTCTTCTCCCAACAGTGCCACCCCATTTAGTCAACCTCCTATTTGGGGGAGTTGTTGAGAAAGTTCTCGACCAAGGATTTGAAAAGCATTTAATAACTTTTTTAAATGTGTTTTGAGAACGGATTATATTAAAGGACCACTGTAATTTTGGTAAAATGTCACATGCTTGTGAAATATGTAACCCCTATGCATTTCATAGAGAGCAAGTTTAATATTGGCATATTTTCTTTTTTATTTATTTTATATAAATTCATTCTATCATGGGTAATTCATCTCACTACAATGATAGATGACAATTAAGAGCCCTTAAAGCTGTATACTTTATCATTCTGTTCAGATGGTTTTAAATGATTCAGGAACACCTAACCCCACACACAGTGATAAGGAAATCTAGTGCAATATTATATCATAAATTAAATGACCAACATTTGCAGCTATGTAAGCAAGGAACATACATTTTCTATATGACTCTGCTATTCTAATGGGGGAGTAGTCCCAGGTTTCTAATCCTGTTAGAAATAAAGACAACATGTCTATAATCATTAAAGCAACATTGAGCACAATAGCCAAACGCAAAGACTTTATTTTTTTTAAACATGAGACTTCAGTGGGATACTGCATTTTTGTTATTTTTGGATTTAAATGTCTTGTACAATGTCCTGGCATGTGACATATGAGATGTAAGTACAGACAGGCAGAGCTGCTTCTAAGTACACCTGTAAATGAAACATGGACTCCAGCTGCCAGCTCATGTAATGAAGAAAACGGCATATATTGTTACATTCATTTTGACTTATTTGAATGGTATGCATTGTATTATTTAGCTTGGTTCCTTTTAGCTATATGTGTGTCTGTTCTCATTTTCTGGCTATAATAAGCAGAGCACTCTGTCAATAAGTACATTATGTTGCAAGGGTGTATCCTTAGTCCATTTGATTATGCAAGCTGCACCTGAACTGAGAGATCCTGAAATCATAGCCTTACTACATGTCACCATCCATGCTAATTTATAGCATACACTATCTATGTAGTAAAATAGAAAACATTTCTTGTGAAGTAGATCTCTTAATAACCTCATATCTAATTCTATTTAAGGTGCGTGACCTGTTTGTAATGGCTCGAAAAAATGCCCCTTGCATCCTTTTTATTGATGAGATTGATGCAGTCGGCAGGAAGCGAGGGCGTGGAAACTTTGGAGGCCAAAGTGAACAGGAGAACACGCTCAATCAGCTTCTGGTAGAGATGGATGGTAACGTGATTTATTTCTTTGCTTTTGAAAAAAGTAGATCCCTGACCAGCATAAAGTGATTTCTTGTGTGACGCCAGCCGTATAATTAAAAATATTCTATAGTCACCCCCCCCCAACATGAGTTTGACAAATGCATATTAAACTTGTTTATTAAAATTGGTGTAAATTTTAAGGCAAGTATTGTTCACATGCGGTCTTCTTCACTACCCTAATGGCCCACTGTATTCCAAAGAAAACTAGCCTGTATTTAAAAGACCACATTTTTTTTAACATTACAAAAAAAGTTTTTAGTTTTTGTATGAAAATAAATTGACCTATATTGTAGAGCAAGTATAATAATTATAGACAGTGTTGTCTCCTCCTTTGTCCTGACATTTTTACAGGAAACAGAGGCAGTGTGCCTTATGGATATCTAAACTGCAACATATGTTCTTTTTGTTCCCAGTAGTTTGAGTGTATATTAGAACAATAAACACAACTAAAAGGATTTCTTGTTTTCACGTCCTCTAAACTCACTTGTAAGATAATAGTGGGTCAATTACATGGTTTGTTTGTTTTTTCTGCCTGACTGTTTTTGTGGTTATTTTCTACAATCAATATATCCTTTATTTTCAATGGGGAAAGAACTTTTGTAATGTATTAAACATACCCTTTTAAATGCATGACAAAGTTTTGAACCACAACAGACCTTTAAAAGGGACCACTACAGTTCACTTTCATTGTAATGTCTCCAAACTCAGTCCTGGAGGGCCGCACCCAGGCCTGGATTTGTGGATATCCTTGCTGCAAGCAGGTGAGACTATTGTTTCTTCAGTCATCTTGATTGACTCCCCTCTGCACAGAAAGGAAATCATCAAATCCAGGCCTGGGTGCGGCCCTCCAGGACAGTTTGGTGACCCCTAATCTAGGGGATTAAAAAGTATCTTTTAATACAAATTGCAGTTAGAATAGCCTGGACTTCATCCTGATCTTGTTTTAGCTGTATCTGCCACTAGAGGGAGCTCCATAACTCATTTTAACCCTCTGATTTTTCATGTATACAAACTTTTGCAGTGTTTAAAACCATATTTAATTTAAATGCATGTAAATAAATTACTCCATTGTCTCTTTTTTGAAGTAGTAAATATATAAAATTATTATAAATGTATAATAATTATTTTTGTAAGAGAACGTATTCATTCTGGAGTTTCCATCTTTTTCACATGGACTCTGCAGCTAATTGTAATCTGCAAACCGCAGGGGAAAAGATGGAGGGGCTTCTGTCTAGAGTGCTTATTTATGCTTTGTGTGTGTTTTTTTGTTTTTTTTCCCCCCAAGGTTTTAACACTACAACAAATGTAGTGGTACTAGCAGGCACCAACAGGCCGGATATCCTGGATCCAGCTCTAATGCGACCAGGCCGTTTCGACAGACAAATTTACATAGGTGAGGCAATCGCAATGTGATTGTGAGCAAGATAAGGATGATGGTTTAAAAAGCATGCTGTCTAAATATATTTTCCTTCATTAAAGGTCCTCCTGACATTAAAGGCAGAGCATCTATTTTTAAAGTTCACCTCAGACCTTTGAAACTAGACGGTTCTATAGACAAAGAAAAACTGGCAAGAAAGCTTGCAGCATTAACGCCTGGATTTTCAGGTAAGAAGCCTAAAGGTTACAACTGCATTTTACAGTAAAATTATAATTTTCTGTTGCAAGATGCAGTGAATACATTGGTTTGGTGTCTTTTTGCGCAGGTGGAATTTGTAAAGCAAAAGAAATCCATCCAACATATATCTATGTTTTATATAAATGGTACAGTAACAGTTTACTGCCTAGTATGGCATTATTAAAAACTACATTTAATACCCAGTACTCCGTTTAAATGCTAAGAAAAAAAAAAATATTTAGTAGATTAAACTTTTATTGAAGCGCTACTATTTTGTGACCTTTGAATTAAGCTCCTTTACGGTAACCAGTTCTACATGTTATGTTGCTAATAAACAGTGACCCTGTGACCCGTAGGGAGTAATAATCCTTAGGAATAGATAACCTGCTGAAACCATAGTGATTTAAATATATAGGGATGCCTGAATTGGAACATTAACTGTTTTATGTAAAATGCTGCCGTAGCTGTCAAAACTTAGAAGTGTGTAAGGTCAGTGTAAAGACTTTTCATTATTTTGTGTTTAAAATAGTTGGCTCTCACAAAGATTGTTTTAATGTTTTCTCACAAACCTTTTATGATGTAGCTTCTTTCATATTAAGTCTATTTGTTGTCTGTGATAAATCAAAAGTAGATTAAGAGACCGTAAACATGAGCGACTTTGAGTTGCATACTCTGTGAATGAAATATTTTTACTAGTGCTTTTTCCTGTGTTTTTTTACTTTTTAGGTGCAGATATTGCAAATGTATGTAATGAAGCTGCATTGATTGCTGCAAGACATCTCTCTGATGCTATAAACCAAAAACACTTTGAGCAAGCTATCGAGAGAGTAATAGGAGGTAAGAAAACAAATAGAAAGAACCTGTTTTCAGTAATGTCAGTTTCCCAGTCAAAATTTGAAAATATGTATATTTGCACTTTGTTACCCTTTCACTGACAAATCAATGCATTGCTGGCCCTTCTGCCAGTGAAAGTCTAATACTGTGATACCCAGAATAATGCTTTTCATTTATATATATTTTGATTAGAAGATGAGCAGGAAATTCATTCTGCAGTAACTATTATGGAAAAGGAAGTCAACACCTTTAAGGGATTACTATAATGCTCAGTAGGGTTTCACTTCTTTAATAAGCAATACAACTAGTAGTTTAAGAAAAACACCAATGTAGCTTTTAAAACTTTAAGACTAAGCAGACAGTCTCCTCATCTGAACATTTTTATTGCAGCCTCCAGCTGATTTATTTCACTCCAGCGTTTCACTCCTCCTTTTAATTCATTGGGGAAACAGCCCAGTTTGTAAGAAATCTTAGGACGTTTTATTAAATCTATACAAATGAATCCTTATTGTATAAGCACCACAGTTTTCCTTGGATACAATTGTAGATATCTACAATACAAACTTACAGTGGTGTTATGTAGAAAATGCAAAAGGTGTATTAAGTAGCTTTCTGCGTTGTCCTACCAATCGTTCATGTCTCACAAGTCCCACTTTTATCAAGCACAAGCTATAATGTAGCTTCATTTTCTTGCTTTAGGTTTGGAAAAGAAAACCCAGGTTCTACAGCCAGCAGAAAAGAAGACTGTGGCATATCATGAGGCTGGACATGCTGTGGCAGGGTGGTTTCTGGAACATGCTGATCCTCTCTTGAAGGTACGATTCAAATGAAATATTAAGCCTCTTTTTGCAATATCTTTAATAAACATATACATAACTTATTCTGTAACCTTGCGTAAACCTGGCTTAATTTTGTCTGTGACCATTTTTGTTTTTTTTCATTTATACCTACTTTTTCACAATAAAATGAACATGTGATTAATGTATATGCAGTAGAGCAAGCCTGTCCAACGTTGTTCCATGAGGGACTAGTCAAGGCCACATTTTCAGAATATCCCTTTGTTAGCAATCACAATGTTTGCACCATTGAATCAACCTCTTGTACTTAAAAGGTAATATCCTGAAAATGTTGTCTGGATCTGGTCCAAAGAACCAACATTGGAAAAGCATACAATAGATCCTTGCCTGCCACTGATAAGGCAGAACCCTGCTGCATTGTTTTGTCTTTCTTGAATAGTAGTCTTTTCAGGTCCATACCAGTAGAGGGCTCAGGGAATAGCCAAAAGCATTGTACTATTGGATATGTAGGTTATATGACCTGGTATTTTCCCTAGTGGGTAACACTAATATTCGTATATAAGGATATAATTTAATCCGGGAATGGGAATAATAAAACTTGAAAAAACGTGTATAATGGATAAAACAAGCTGCCTTCCTAGTCTACAAGGTTGAAATAGTTGAATAGGAAAAATAAGATAAATCAACTTCTGAATGTATGCAACTAGAAGTGGATACAATATGGTATAGACAATATTCGTCAGTAGAAGCTGTTAATCACAGGATCACTCCAAAGTTGCTATAAAGTAGTACTAGGATTAAGGAGCTAAAAATATATATGATAAATCACACTAAATGGATTAAAAACAAAAACAAGAAGAGGATGATGTGCATAAATAGTAAATATCCTGGCACTGATTAGTTATGTGTGGCACAAAAAAGGATCTAATAGCAGCAAAAATAGGCTAGTGGAGGTAATTATATGACATGCATCACCTATATAGAATCCATCAGCAAAACCGCAATTACAGGTTTAATGACCAACGAGGTGCATATCTTTGCATATAAAAAAAAGCTACTCAATGCCAATACTTGCAATTTCCGGCCACAACACCAAGTAGATTAGATCCTCCATATAGTAAGATCTTCACATCACCCTCTCTGAGCCCCGACGGTCTGTTTCGCTCTCTATGGGAGCTTCTTTTTCAAGTTATTATTCCCATTCCCTGATTACATTTATATCCTTATATACTATTGGATATCTTTCAAACAACATACACATTGGTGTGTGGTGTTACAATTGAATGCTTAATTATTTTTTGCTTCTAAAGATCACTTGTCAAGACACGTGTGTTCTCTTTTTTTTTTCAGGTTTCCATCATCCCTCGAGGAAAAGGTTTAGGCTATGCTCAGTATTTGCCCAAAGAGCAATATTTGTATACAAAAGAACAGCTTCTGGACAGGATGTGTATGACATTGGGAGGTAGAGTATCCGAGCAGATATTCTTTGGTAAAATTACAACTGGAGCTCAAGATGATCTGAAGAAAGTGACTCAAAGTGCCTATGCACAGGTATGTGTTTCAGGTTTGCAAATGTCAATTATAAGCTGTTTAATGAAAAATGAAAGTAACTGTGCACTCTCTACAATTTCACACTTTGTTTTAGTGTCTGCATTGTGTGCCGATGGTGTGTCTAAAGTCATTTTCCAGTAGTAAAAAAAATAGTTGGCAACTGAAACTTGTACAATATTTTTTTAACTTTTTAAATGTGCTAGTATTCTTTTTAATTTGAGATGTATGTTTAAAACATTAATTTGTTTTGAAATGTGTTTCTTATTAATGTAGGGGGGGAAAAAAAAAGGATAATTAAGGTCTACATTTTGTGAATATAAAAATGTCATTTTATTTCTTATAATATATATACACTCTCTTTTTTTCGTGACTGTAACTTGTTTTCCAATACTAGGGGTTTATAAGAACAGTAACATTTACATGTTCATTAAAAATTATTTATACAAACCTCAAACTGTTCTCATTTAATAGAAATATTGTGTTGATCATGAAAAGGTTTGCAGACAGAAATATATGAAAAATGTGTGTACTTCTCATATCTTAAAAATCCACAAAGCACAATTTTTTTTATTTTATTTACAACTTGTGCATTTCTTGTGTAAATCTAATTGAGCTTGAATTTTTTCAAACCATTAAATGTCGTTTACTAATTTCATAATTTAAATTCATTGACTTCTTTATAATTAAATATGTTTTAAAGTATCATATAAAGCCAAATCAAGTATGTTCCTCAAACCTCCTGTGTAAAAAAAACAAACAAAAAAAAAAAAAACCTGCAAATTCTCACACAAATATTAGACTTTTTGCAAAAGCATTTTTGACTTAAGTGTATACTTCACACAAGGCTTTCAAATAGGTATAATTTTGTTATATGGCAACATTTATACAGGGGGTTTAAGTCCAAGGCAAAACATTAACACATTGCAAAGAATGGAGGGCCCTGTCCTTAAGATTAAAATCGAACCGAATTAGTGCTTCTTCGCCAACGTACCTTCTAAAGATATCAAACCATAAGTTAAAATCTGTGTGAACCAAAATAAAAAAAAAAAATTTAAATGAGATTTCAAACATGCCTTTTGCTGCTGCAGCACATTAATAAACACTTTTTTTTTTTGTTATGCCTTAAAATACTCATGGAAGTGTTGCTCAATACCACAATACAGAACATGTATCATTGTTGAAAATGTGTGCATGTTAAAGGTTGTTGTATGACATGCTTACATTAGTTAGGAATATACACGCTACACTTTTGTTACCTAGTCTGTTGTCCAAGAGAAATTAATGTAAGCTACACATCCATTTTGAATTTTGACATGTAAAAACAAAGCAGCTTGTATTTTTGATAAAATCAACAATTTGATACCATTTCTATTTATTTTCCATTTTTATTTTACAGATTGTTCAATTTGGAATGAATGAGAAGGTTGGACAAGTGTCCTTTGACCTCCCCCGCCAAGGGGAAATGGTATTAGAAAAGCCTTACAGTGAGGCTACTGCAAGACTCATTGATGATGAAGTTAGAATACTTATTAATTCTGCATATGAGAGAACACTAAAACTCCTCGCTGAAAAGAAAGAAGATGTTGAAAAGGTACAAAATTAATTATGATAAAGATTAAAGTGACACTGTTCCCCCAATATAAACTGGTTTAATCTGAAAGAGCATAAACCGGTATCTATACATTGTACTAGCTGTTTATTCTCTATAGTATATAATTGACAGCATTATTTGTGCAGCTATTTTATACTTATGTGTGGCTCATTATGGTAATTAGTAGCTCGGAGTGCCTGATAAGGGCAGAGTAGGGGATCTAAGTGCATGAATGTTGAACATTATTTTTGCCACCACAAAAACAAGCAGACTGGTATGTATTGGCACAATTAAACTGCTATTTATTTAGTTTTGTAGGAGTCCCTCATTTGTATAATTAACCACACAAACAAGTGTGTAGAAATGTGTCACCCTTAGACTATTAGTATAGTATAATTATATAATATCCATTTTGGAATGACTTGTCCCCATTTACCTTTTTTTTTTTTTTTTTTAATGAATTCATAAAATGATTAGTTATCTTTTATGTACAGCAAATGTTTTTTAGAACAGTTCTGATAAAGATATTTCATCTTGGACCTAGTTTCATATGGAAACTGCGTCCTCCCAATTATTCATTGTTTCTGTTGAGAATATTTGATCTGGTGCTAGTCCTAAAGCAATGGATTGGTCCAGTGAACCGTGGACCAGTTTGATATTCTAGCAATCCAGACTGAAATTTGCAATTCAGCTCCTGCTTTTTCCCACCAATTTGTTTTTATTGGCCTTGCCTTTACAGAACACATCAGAAAAACCTAGAAAGAACTTTAACAGTCTTATCTATCAATGCCAGAAGGTGATAATCCTAACTTCCTAACACTGAACCCCTCAACATAACACTTATTATTATTATTATTATCCTTTATTTATAACGCGCCAACATATTCCGCAGCGCAATACAGGGGTTAGGTACAAGTATAAACAATGCCCCACAATGAAAATAATGGAAGACCCTGTTATTGAGCTAACACTTAAACATAACTCAATGCTCTTGCACTTTTAATTCATATCATAATGGTGACAATTCTAGAATTAGATTACCCTATTTTCATCCAAGTTTTAAGGAGTTATCGAGACCACATAAATACCGCCTTCTATATCAGACAAGGCATAGATGATCATTTAGTGTCATGCACAGCTAAATTGATGCAAGAGACTTGTTTAGTCAAATACATGCTCTGAGTAATAATTTAGCAATACAGCATATATCCTGAGGGAACACTTGCAAAGTTGGAGAATATATAATGCTTGCTGATCTATACAAAGTGGAAACATCATGGGTGTCTTTTGATTGCTGAATATAAAAGCATAAACATTTGCGGGGATAGTGCATTGTAATTTTATATTATATTGCTCAACTATTTTTACCCATGATTTGAAAGCACCCAGTTTTTTTGGTTCAGTAGCAAACAATGATTTCTGTGCTGTCAATTCCCCCCCCCCAGAATAGGGGTAGGCAGCTTTTTCCAAACAAAAGTGCCATGTCTCCACTTATTTACTGAACAAGTACCAGAAATCGATTTAAAATAAAAGGTTAGTTAAGAATAGTTTACAGAAGCTTAGGGTGATACTTTCTGGGTCTTCCAATGTGCATCACATATTTGGCACATTAAGCTGCACACATGCTTTGATAGGCCTTCAAATGAACCACATAACATTGCCTCCTCACTCTCTCGTCAATGACAACCCCCTCACCTGATTTCCCCTAGTCACTCCATCACATCTCTCATCATCATCATCATCATCATCATCATCTTCTTCTTATGCAATTCCATGTATTGTATCTTAAATTAAATCCTTCACATAAAACTACCACTTAAAGCACAAGTGTATCTCAAAAACCTTGTGGCAGTAGTTCTGTATTTTGCTGACCCCTGCCTTGGCAAATGAGCTACCTTTTGCGTTATCTCTATGTAGACTTCATTTGATGATATTTTATCCTCGATATTAATGTGGATAAAAATGGAGAAGCAGAGGAGGGAGGTTCCAGGTACAAGAAAAGGTTTAAATTTGTCCCTTGCAGAAAAAAAATAACAATGTAAATGTCATTTGCCTAATGATGGAGGTAAAGGTCTTTTAATAGCTTTCATAAACAAGTCTGTAGCAATAAAAAAAAAAAAAAATATCAATTTGAGTGAGAAGTTATTGTTTGTCTCCTCCTCCCTTTTTTAGATTGCTCTTCGCCTTTTGGAAAAAGAGGTCATTGATAAAAGTGACATGGTAGAATTACTGGGCCAGAGACCATTTGCTGAAAAATCTACATATGAAGATTTTGTAGAAGGCACTGGTAGTCTGGATGAAGATACGTCCCTACCTGAGGGTCTGAAGGATTGGAACAAAGAGCGTGAAAAAGAAAGCGAAGAATCCACCAATGAACAGATTGCCAGACATATCAGCGGAGGAATGCCCTTCTGATTGGATGGGACACTGAGCAGATGAACTTATATACTGAGAACTTGCAGCACTTTTTATATAAACAGCTCATTTGAAGTCTGGAACACAACTAAATAGGAGTGTCCTAAATTATATTAATGAAGCCAAGTTATCACCTAAATAAAATTGCTGAATCTGTGAATAAAAATAAAATAAAAAAATGTACCAATAAAATAATCCAAGGGCCCTTCAGTATATTTGTCATAAAGGGCGGCAAAGTTCCATGTGAAATATTCAAAGATTGCTGCACAATCATATCTTTATGTTGCTTTTTGCATATAGTGAATTTTGTTTATTTGCTTTTTTTCTTTTATTCTTTGAAGAAATGAAAGTTGAAGAACTGAACATGTTTAGCTTGTATGGCAATGGAAAAGCTGTGGGGCTGGTGTCAAATCACAATCGCCACCTCTTCAAAGTAAGAAAGGAAAAAAATATGACCTGTGGACTACTGTGTTCCAAAAACTGAAAATCAGTTTTTAACACTCTTTATTATAAAGTAAAGTAATTTATTTACTATGTAAGATTGGATTTAATATTTTAAACTGTCTCCTTAAGAGGACAATATGTGAATATATAAGATGTACTTTGGCTTCTAAACTGTCAGAATGAAATTCAAAAATAAAAAAAAAGTGTCAGCTTTGCTGACTAGAACTTTGCTGTTCTCTACAATTGTCAGAAAATGGACCTGATCCGTGCAAGAAAGGCAATTACTTTTATACTATTTTTGTAATGTTACATCTATTCTGGGTTTGAACAAACATTATTTTTTTTCTCTGTCATCCTGTGTTGCTGTCTTCTCTCGCTCTACAAGCAATTAGCCAGAGCCATTCTGCAAGGCTAAAAGGCAGTTCATTTAGAAAATTATTCTGTATTCTATTATACATCCCCTGCCAAAGTGTTATGCCACCACACTTGTATTCATGCATATTTATTGTCCAGCAGATATCAAGAAAAGCTTTTTCCTTAAAATGTAGCAGTCCATTTTGTGTCTTTCTATGAACTGAGGCATAGAGCACACAGAATGTGATATTCTGGACTCTGAGCTTACCCCTACTCCCTGCACCGCCAGATCTGTAAAAAAAAGAAACATTGTCCACTGAGCACGGGAACGCGTTGTCGGAAGGCTTGGTCACTAATTATGAGAAACGAGCACTTGTGTAAAACTGGAAAATATTGTGCATGATTGCTTTTATAGCAAAATGTACTTAAAAGACCACTTAACTCAAATTATTTTTAAATCGAATCCTAATTAATCTCCTATAAACTTTTAGTGAAATTTTACATCTTTTTTTTTTTTTTTCCTTACTTGCTTTCTTTTCCTACTAATATTGCTTAGTATAAGGCAGCCATTTTGTCCCTTCACATTTTCCCTCTGATATCCTACTCCGTCTTTTTCTTAACTAGTGCTTACAATGGGCAAAGATGATGTCACTGTTGTGGGTGTAGTGATCCCCACTGCTGGACACGGTCCACTTACGGCATACACCCCAACAGTGACATCATCTATGTATATGTTGTTGAAAACGCCAGCTATTCAAGATGGAGGAGGATCTCTGAGGGACAAAATGACTGCCCCCATATTGAGCAATATATGGGACAAAAATATTTTATATATTCCACTAAAATGTTTATCAGAAGTATGGAAGAGATTAATTGTGATTCAGTGTAAAACATTTTTCGATTAGTTCCGTGGTCTTTTAACAGATCTATGAATGTATTATATTTTCTAATGTTTCTCTGAAAAAATAAATGTAATATTTTCATGTGTTGTTATCTTAGTTTGTGTGGCTATATGGTTTCAAAATCATAAGTAGTTTAGGTTTTATATTTTTTCACATTGGAAGTTTTGATTAATAGAGAAACAATCCATCCAGTGTTCCATGGAACCCTGTTATTAAACAAAAAATCACCCCAAGTCAAGGGTGGGCAAGTTCGGTCCTGGAGGGCCTCATATTGCCGTGATTTGAAGATTTCCTTTCTGTGCACAGATGAGTCAATCAGGATGACTGAAGAAGTGATTGACTTTATAGTGTGCAGCAGGGATACTGTCTCAAATCCAGGCCCCTCTTGCCCACCCCTGCTCCAAGTGATTTATAACTGTTTTCTGTTGAAAGGGATCTACATGTAATATTGAGATGGCTGTTTGGCTTCTAAGAATACTATTGGCCTTTACTAACTGGGCAGATTTACTAATGGCCTTAAATATACCAACTATTTTCAGGATCCACAAAAAACTGATCATATATGAAAGACAGGTGGTGCAGATGATAAGTAATATAACCATTTGTAATACATATTATGTTAATACATATTCCATGACAGGTCTTGCGTAGGCTATATATTGTGCTGTGCCATAGTCTTACATCTGTCCATTAATTCTGAAAGATACAGTGTTCAACAACTCTTCCATCTTAATCATTCTGTCTGCTCACTTAAATCTGTCCTAAAGCCCAGTTGTTGGTCAGAGGTGGAATACTATGTGATTATGGGTAAAATATGGAAAAAGTCCTTTTAGGTCAATAGGTCATTTACATTTCTCTAACTTTATCCAACCTTGGAGCATATGACTGAAGATATTACTCAAAATGTTTACGCTGAATGGCACTGATCCTACCTTTTGAAGTCTGCACTATTAGAACAAACAATTGTAAAATATTGTCTTGTTGGTCTGTGCATATGTCACACCCATGTTTTAGCTCACTTGTTCTATTGCTATCTTCTTTAGCATGTTAGGATGGACCTGCTCCAAAGGTCAAGCTTTCATCATTTACTACTGAGGATGAGTGCACATTAAGTAGGCGGCACAAAGTTGGGTTGTCCTCAATACTTTAGGGAGACATCACGTTATTTGCATATGACAAAATAAGATGTCAGATACACACCTGAGAACAAAAAAATGCTAGGCTAGCATGCTTTATGGAATGATGTCACTCAGGGTTTAGTTGACTTGTGCCTTTACAGTAAATCTCCCGGCACAGGAGAACCAGCAGCCACCAGGTCTTTTTGTAAGATAGTAATCCAGATGTGTATTCCTTGTTTTGTTTGCCTTTCTGTGAAGATTGGTAGTACTTCACGGACTACAACCTACTAGCTGAAATGGAAGCCTGAGCAGTTCTTGGTTTTCCCATGTTGAGGAGACTTGCTTGGCATTTGTGTATTGGTTTGTCAAGGGTAGATCATAATAATTGAGTTGTTTGGCAATTGAGGTTGGAAAAAATGACTTCTAGTCCATTTGTTTTGTTTTCCCTTATATGTTTGTTTTCCGTATCTAAAATGTCCTTCTTATTAAGTGGTGCCCAAAACTGTACTCCATAACTTTTTACATTTATTTGTATTACATTTCTCATGCCATTTGGGTACCAGTTTCTCTAATTCAAGTAAATCCGTTTGGAGGGAAAGTACATCATTTTCTGATTTAATTAGTTTGCTTAACTTAGTGTTATTAGCAAATATGCAACAAATGCTTTCCACTCCTACCTTTAAATCACTAATAAACATTTAAAACAAGGAGTGGACTTAACCCTGATTAACCCCAATTGCCACATTAGTCCAATCTGAGTATATTCCATTAACTACAGCCCTTTGCTTCCTGTTGTTTAACCAGCTCTCAATCCATGAGCAGATATTTACTGCAATTCCTGTACCCATTCGTTTGCACAATAGTCTTCCATGAGACACTGTATCAAAAGCCTTTGCAAAATCCAAAAAACACTACACCCACTGAGTTGCCTTGACCCAAGTGCCTAAATACCTCCTCAAAAAAATAAGTTTGTTTGACATGACCAATCCCTCATAATTCTGTGTTGACTTTTACTAATTATGTTGTTCACATGCACATATTAATGTAAACAATACCTTATTAACCCTTCTGTATGATTGCCCACTACAGCAGTGAGGACAATAGGTCTATAATTCTCTGGATTTATTCTTCCTCCCTTCTTAAATATATCACCTCTACTTTTCTCTAATGATCAGGTACTGACCCTGTGGTGAAGGAGCCTTGAAAAATTAGATATAATAGTTTGGCTATTACAAAACCCAGTTCTCTCAGTACCCTTGAATGTATTCTATCAAAACCTGAGGATTTATTAACATTTATATTTTCCAACCGCTTTGGATTTCTTCCTGCATTAACCAATTATTTGGTAAAGGTAGTGTAGCCCCATTATGCTGCAGTGTCCCAAACACTGGTACCTCCCTTGTGTATACCAAAGAAAATAACCTATTTAGCTCATCTTCCTTTTTCTGGTCACTATCAGTCTGCCTGTTTTGCATTGTAATGTTCCTTTAGCTTCCTTCCTGGCCGTCTTGGTTATAATATATTTATTTTTTTAGGATTAGTCTTACTCTCCTTTGCATTAAACTTTTCATTTACTGTTTTAGCCAGTCCAATAGTCCTTTTGCAAGCCTTGTTGAATTCCTTGTACTCACGTAAAGCAGTCTCTATTCTTTCTTTCTTGTATAATTTAAATGCCCGTTTTCTACTTCACATCCCATGTATCTTAATGATTTAAAGATCAAGATAAGTTTACTCCATTTACTTTAATTTCCACGTGGTATATAGTGATACGTATGTATATTTAGTAAGCATTTGTTAACGTTGTCCATTTCTGTTCAGTATTTTCACCCATCAGTTCTTTGTCCCAGTCTATACATTGTATTGCTGCCCTTAGACCAATACAATATGGCCATTTAAAATTAAGCGTTTTGTTGGCACCTTATAACTTTATTTTTGTAACTATCTCAAATGAGACTGTGTTGTGATCACTGTTTCACAAAGATTATCCTATTTCAACTCAATCCAAGATAGCCTCATTTCTAGTAGGTTCTTGTATAACTTGGACCAAATAATAATCACTGAGTTTACTCAATAACCTGCTCCCTCTTATTCATCCAGTTTATTTCCGGGTCGTTAAAACCGCCAAATATTAGAACTTGCCCATGCTTAGCTGCATTTCCAATGTGTAGCAATAATTGCAATTCCTCACATTCAGTTATATTTGGTGATTTATAGCATATTCCTATCAATATTTTTGTTAGGATTTGTTAATTGACCGTGCAACTCAACCCACAAGGATTCAACATTACCACCAATTCCCTCCTCGTCTATCATTCCAAGATAGGTTAAACCATCCAAATTAACAGTCCTGTCGAGACTCATTCAATGCTAATAATACTAGTTTGCCCATTTTCCCTGGCAAGCTTTTTACCTTAGCAAGCATACACTTTATGTTGCTATGAATCTGAAGTTGGACATAAGTAGCTACTCACTGACTAAGGCCCATATATGGAAATGTTGGCGTGCTTACTGGTTCTACTGTGCAAAAAAAACATACCTTCCCACTTCTGTTCTAGTCTTTCCTTGTGGAAGTTTCTTAAATTCAACTCCCAAATGGTGGTTCAATGAACAGAAGATTTTTTCTTTAGTTAGGTGCTTCAAAAAGTGTGAGGCAGTGAAAGGATAGTAGGAATAAATGGCCCAGCTTATGTGACTTATCTTTGCATGATATTTACTAATGATAGTAGTCTCAGAACACTAAACTATGTATATTGTTTTAGAGAGAATGCTCCATTGGGATGCTCGGTCACTATTTCATTTAGGAATCCCCAATATTTGTAGAGTTTTTATACAAAATATAATTTCACAATATATATAACTAACAAGGATCGTATTTTATTAACCATTTTCACTTTTGCAATGATCATAATAAAAGCATCCATGTTGTCCACAAACATTTAAATAATTGTATACAAATATTTTTTTCCCGGTTTTTCATTTAACAAAAACATGTTAATTTGACATGGGTTTTTTAAAACAACTAATAGTCAACATAAAGAGCGAAAAAATAATTTCCCCTTGTTGAATAGGTTTCCCAGTATTCAACACTAGGTACTAATTTTCATATTTTGGGTTTGGGATTATTCCTAAATGTTTTGATCTTTCAAGCTGTATGAAGTGTCTTATTCATGAATCTCTTCCTCATCCTCTTCAAATGTTTCCTCCCCATCATTGGCTGTAGCTTCTTGGTATTGCTGGTACTCTGAGACAAGGTCATTCATGTTGCTCTCAGCCTCTGTGAATTCCATCTCATCCATCCCTTCTCCTGTGAACCAGTGCAGGAAAGCCTTTCTTCTGAACATGGCAGAGAACTGTTCTGAGATTCTCTTGAATAGCTCCTGGATAGCTGTGCTATTACCAATGAAGGTGGAAGACATTTTCAGGCCTCGTGGTGGGATGTCGCATACTGCTACCTTGACATTGTTTGGGATCCATTCTACAAAGTAGCTGCTGTTTTTGTTTTGAACAGCTAGCATTTGCTCATCTACCTCTTTCATGGACATTGGTCCCCGGAAGACTGTTGCCACTGTGAGATAACGTCCATGGCGTGGGTCGCAAGCTGCCATCATGTTCTTGGCATCAAACATCTGCTGGGTAAGTTCAGGCACTGTGAGGGCTCGATATTGTTGGCTTCCTCTAGCTGTTAATGGAGCAAAGCCAGGCATGAAGAAATGAAGACGTGGGAATGGGACCATATTCACAGCTAGTTTACGAAGATCGGCATTGAGCTGGCCGGGAAACCGTAGTGATGTGGTGACTCCACTCATTGTGGCAGAAACCAGGTGGTTCAAATCTCCGTAAGTGGGAGTAGTAAGCTTCAAAGTACGGAAGCAAATATCATACAATGCTTCATTGTCAATACAGTAGGTTTCATCTGTGTTTTCCACCAGTTGATGCACCGACAAGGTGGCGTTGTATGGTTCCACAACCGTGTCAGAAACTTTAGGGGAAGGCATAACACTGAACGTGTTCATTATCCTGTCTGGGTATTCCTCTCTAATTTTACTAATGAGAAGTGTTCCCATGCCTGAACCTGTTCCACCTCCCAGGGAGTGGGTTAGCTGGAACCCTTGCAAACAGTCACAGTGTTCACATTCTTTCCTGACCACATCCAGAACCGCATCTACAAGCTCTGCACCTTCTGTGTAATGTCCTTTTGCCCAGTTGTTCCCTGCACCAGTCTGTCCTGTAATTAAACAAATCATTAGTTGGAAAAGTGAGAGAAGAGAGAAGCTTATAGTGCTCTCAGTGTACGTTCAGTCTGTATTGGCCAATCCCTTTTTATCGTTCCAGTGTAATTATAAATGTAAGTATGTATGTAAATGGCCAAATAAAATACACAGTAGAAATATCACTAAACTGATGCACAGTGTGTGAAATATGAGGGATAATAGTTCTACAGTGTATTTAAAAAGAGCAATAAAACGGTCATTAAAGTAGCCATTTTCTCTACAGTAAAACTTTCTTGAGATAGCACTGTATGTGTCTTTAATACGCTAAAATACCACTATGATATGCTAATTTGAGACAAAAATGTGTCATTTGTCATTAGCATTAACATCATCACACATTAGTATATCAGAGCCTCACCAACAATTGTGTACATTTCGAGAATAATTTACTACAAAACCACAATGTATATTTTACACTTATTTTCTAAGATGTATTAACATTAATATTACTTCTATTATAATACAAAATGAATGGTCATTGCATTACAGAGACATTCATTTAAGATCAGCTTTTACAATGTTTTTCTTTACCTAAAAAGGCCATTAATATTGTAGATATTCTTCTTCTAATCTTCTAATTCTTCTTCTAATCATTACTCCCAAAGTCCAGGCATGCGGTACAGGCTTCTATAGCTCACTATGCCTTCCACATTAGGATTAGAACTAGGTTACAACTACATTGTACTAACAATAAATGAATAATGATACATAGGAGAACTTACTAACCATTTATTAAATATTATTTTTGTAAAATTTTTTACTTAAGCACAGTTTATGTGTTATCAACACTCTTTTTAATTAAGAAAACTGAAGGAAAAATGCAGTTTCTGGACACATCCTAATAGAAAATGGCCTGCATTGTCAGGAGCCCCCTACCAAGACAAAATATTTGTAAAAGAGCCTTTGAACCCAATTCTGTCTCAGCAGTGCATCCGTTTTACGTGAATCTTCTCACTTTTACCATAGCACTAACAGCTGGAAATGTACATACTTGAAAATTCCCACAATTTTACAATAGAGCTATTTCCTTTTTTGTTTACTTACTTTCAGATATTATTTTTTCTAATTCAATAGAATATTACATTTTAACTCCAAATATCCCTACTGAAGCACATATATTTTTGTAGAAAAAATAAAAATACAGAAAAAAAACTACCCATTAGTAGAAAAGGGACTTTGGACTCTTCAATTAACACAACAATCTACAAGTTTGTCTTGAATTTACATTTAGACCATTCTCATATTTTTTATCTAATAACATTAATTTGTGACATATAAGCATGCTCATTGCAGATATTCTCATATTTTTGCTGGTTAATTCCATGCAGATGGCACCTTCACATATATTATCTCACACTGGCTATTCTGTATTGTAAATATTTGTGTTAGATCTGGCGCTGGCTTTAAATCATGTTCAGTGCGCAAACAAGCTGCAAGTATAGTATAACTTACTACAGACAGGAAGCTTTAAATAATCTATTTTTACATATTATTGATTTGTTAAATTTATTCCCCATTAATATAAATATAACATAACAGTAGTATACTGTAAAAGGAATATTAATGATGTGCATAAATCAAATTTGAGTTTGCAATTATATATAGAACTTACTACATAAAGCACGTTTACATAAAAATTCTGTATCTACAGCAACTGAACAGGAAAAACAATCTTATTTGCAACTCATCCAATAACTTTCAGGTAGATTTGAAGCCATCTGACCACTTTAAGTTATTTTTTACAATATGCTTTTTTGAAGAGATCTACCTAGCTCTGCATTTTAGCTGATATTATAAATTATTAGACTAAAAGTGCATTTTCTTTACTGCAGGAAGATTTTAGTAAGGTTTCTTACTCCTGGCACTAAACTGAGGAGCCGTTTAAAAAATATATATTTTTAGTCATTTATTGTCTGCATACACATTTTGAAAGGAAAACATGGAGTTCTGTATAATACTTACCAAAAATAAAATTATCAGGTCTGAAGAGTTGTCCGAAGGGTCCAGAACGCACACTGTCCATGGTTCCTGGTTCAAGGTCAACAAGAACTGCCCTTGGCACATACTTCTGAGCTGTAAAACATCAGTACTTTATATTTATTACATCCAATATATGCAAAATAGGTGTAATAGGTTATATCTGTTATATTGTAATGGCTTATGTTTTTTATATAATAATGCAGTGGGTTAATGAAGTTCACCATGTAGTATTAAATGTAGTTAGTGCAGCCACCATTTTTCATTACATAAGAACTGTACGTCTCACATTTAAAACCATTTGTCCTATTAATACTAAGACCTAACATCACTTTCCCTTATAATAAATGTACAGTAGTGTGTTTTTATTCGCTTAAGAAGTGCTACGTATTGGACTTTACCCCACTTGCGGGTCCTCTCGAGCACACGTAGGCCTTTAGGCTCCATTTGCGTGTTAAGTGCTTACTCGCGAGTGACCATGTTGCAATTTAATAGCTGAATTGAACAAGTAGCGGTTACGGGCTCATCAGATCAAAGCATTAACGTGCACGAAGTTCAACGTTGCTTAGCACGTAGCCTATTCTCGGCCGTCCTGCGTGTTATCACGCAAGTCCGCTGCAAGCAACATTATGGGGCTAATAGCCGTAACACATAAATCTGGAGTTACAGGCTACGTTTTACAACGTAGCCCCAATTTAATGAGGTTGTATTTTTTACCTGTGAAAAGGTCGATGGTATATTCTACAGTGATTTAAATAATATCAATTTTTATTGCATGTCCAATGCAGTAAATGTCAAATAAAGCTAGACATATTTATTTGAAAATGTATTAATTTGGAATGTGATTACAGAGTATCTTTAAGTGAAAAAAAAATAGGTATGAAATACTAGTTTTACCCATACACAACAAATTGCAGTATTTTTGTGAGCAGCGGAAGGCAAAAATCTATAATTATTATGAATACTTTGTTAATTTTCATAACCTCAAACTTTGTACAAAATGGTGAATATTTGGAGAACCTTTGCATTTCTATGAAGGGCTGAAGAACCTATGCTTTTTTATGTTATTCTATGGAACATATGTAATATGTTTTGATAACTTCAAGAGCTCCCAGTACTTTACCCTTTTGTGCATATGGACTATTGTATCATTATTGTATCAGCAGATCCAGATTTCACTTACTACATATACATTTACTGTTCCTGTAAGAAATATTGCAAGTAAAAATCCCACATAAACCCTAACATACAGTGGATATAAAAAGTCTACACACCCCTGTTAAAATGTCAGGTTTCTGTGCTGTAAAAAAATGAGACAAAGATAAATCATTTCAGAACTTTTTCCACCTTTAATGTGACCTATAAACTGTACAACTCAATTGAAAAACAAACTGAAATATTTTAGGTGGAGGGAAGAAAAAAAAAAGAAAAAAAATATGTGGTTGCATAAGTCTGCACACCCTCTAATAACTGGGGATGTAGCTGTGTTAAGCAATCACATTCCAAATCGTGTTAAATAGGAGTCAGCATTTAAAGTGCCTCTGATTAACCCCAAATAAACTTCAGCTGCTCTAGTTGGTCTTTCCTGAAATTTTCTTAGTTGCATCCCACAGTAAAAGCCATGGTCCACAGAGAGCTTCCAAAGCATCAGAGGGATCGCATTGTTAAAAGGTATCAGTCAGGAGAAGGGTACAAAATACTTTCCAAGGCATTAGATATACCATGGAACACAGTGAAGACAGTCATCATCAAGTGGAGAAAATATGGCACAACAGTGACATTACCAAGAACTGGAGCTCCCTCCAAAATTGATAAAAAGACGAGAAGAAAACTGGTCTGGGAGGCTATCAAGAGTCCTACAGCAACATTAAAGGAGCCGCAGCTATATCTGGCAAGTACTGGCTGTGTGGTACATGTGACAACAATCTCCTGTATTCTTCATATGTCTGGGCTATGGGGTAGAGTGGCAAGACGAAAGCCTTTTCTTACGAAGAAAAATATCCAAGCCAGGCTACATTTTGCTAAAACACATCTGAAGTCTCCCAAAAGCATGTGGGAAAAGGTGTTATGGTCTGATGAAACCAAGGTTGAAATTTTTGGCCAAAATTCCAAATGATATGTTTGGCCCAAAAACAACACTGCACATCACCAAAAGAACACCATACCTACAGTGAAGCATGGTGGTGGCAGCATCATGCTTTAAGGCTGTTTTTCTTCACCTGGAACTGGGGCCTTAGTTAAGATAGAGGGAATTATAAACAGTTCCAAATACCAGTCAATATTGGCACAAAACCTTCAGGCTTCTGCTAGAAAGCTGAACACGAAGAGGAACTTCATCTTTCAGCATGACAACGACCCAAAGCATACATCCAAATCAACAAAGGAATGGCTTCACCAGAACAAGATTAAAGTTTTGGAATGGCCCAGCCAGAGCCCAGACCTGAATCCGATTGAAAATCTGTGGGGTGATCTGAAGAGGGCTGTGCACAGGAGATGCCCTCGCAATCTGACAGATTTGGAGTGTTTTTGCAAAGAAGAGTGGGCAAATCTCGCCAAGTCAAAATGTGCCATGCTGATAGACTCATACCCAAAAAGACTGAGTGCTGTAATAAAATCAAAAGGTGCTTCAACAACGTATTAGTAAAAGGGTGTGCATACTTATGAAACCATCTTATTTTATGTTTATATTATTTCTTCCCACTACCTAAAATATTTCAGTTTGTTTTTCAATTGAGTTGTACAGTTTATAGGTCACATTAAAGGTGGAAAAAGTTCTGAAATGATTTATCGTTGTCTCATTTTTTTACAGCACAGAAACCTGACATTTTAACAGGGGTGTGTAGACTTTTTATATCCACTGTAGTTCTTACATGCTGCCAGTAACAGACCTTATGTGTAAACCCTAAAGGGCCAGTTAATTCAGCACAATTTGGAGGACACCACTGTAAAGTTCTCCTATAAACAAGTTTAAATACTTTTTGAATTTTTAAAATATGTCCATAAATAAATACAATGATAAATACAATTTCGGTTTACATGAGTCACTGGCAGTGCACCCAGACAGACTCACAGCAACAGCTCCATGCAAAGAGCAGAAGCAGAAAGAGTTAACCCTTCACAAATTCATCTGTGCAGAGGAATGAATGATGGAATCAGCTAAAGAGTGCAGTTGTAGGTTAACATCTCCTGTTACATTCCTGAAGTTTAGGGAAAAACTATCAATCTTTGACTTCACAGAGGCAGATGTTATTAATCATGGAACAGTCAGGAGTGTGTTTGTAAACAGACCTAAGACTTTAGTTTTTTAGCTGTTATTAGTAATTTTTTTAGCTGTTATTAGTAATTTTAACATACAATTTTGTGCTCTTTCACACCATGAAGAGCAGTTATAGGTATAGTAGGTAAGGTAAATAAGTGATTGCTGCTGATATGTTCCTTGTTCTACATGTTTTTATACCATGGCTCCGGTACAAAAATAAAGCCTAATCCTACGTGTTCCAGTAGAGCCTCTGTATGTGCTTGTGGTGAGCATAAACACCTTGTGTGAAATTAGCCCCTTGTAGCACCAGCTAAGCCCCAACCAAGAACAAATATGTGATTAGTAGACTCAATATAATCAATATTACATTTTATATACTTTCATGAGGTTCAACTAAATATGGGCCCCACGAAAACCCCCAATATCTCAGTTTACAAAATGTTTGAGGTCAAAGTAAACACCGCTAGGTATGTTAATCACCAATCCCAAGAACACTTAGAGAGAACTGCTACAAGTGACTGTGGCACGACAAAGGTTGAAAACCGCTGTATACATTTTCATTGATTTTTGCACTGCTAAAAGATTACGAGTTACTCCGTTAGCCTTTTACACCAAAACCCTATGCTAATAAGATTTTACTGATCACTTGCAAATCAAGGCCGTAACTACAAAAAGCTGAAGGAAATATTACCGGCACCAAAGACCACTCGCAAATGGTTTTAAAACCATTGCTGAGTGCCACGGCAGTAGATAAAGGGACAGTATAGCAACACAAAACAAGTAAAAATTATGAAATTTCAACATTAGTTGCCACTTAACAGTGCTGTAATGTGGGGATCTAACGATAAACATAAACGTGTAATGTGGGGGAAAAAAGCTCCCGCAACCAATTTACGGGTATACAACGATTAGCATGGGGGCTTATGTTCTTTTTTTTGTTCTCAGCTATATATGTAGCTGTTTGCACATCTCCCACCTCTCCTATAACCTCAACACCCACCCCTACTCCCACGCCAGCCTATTATCTGGTACAAATCAATATCTGTGTACCACCATTGTTCTCTTCAATACAAAACGGAGTTATAAAAAGAGGTTTACAGAGAGAGAGATACTAAATCTATGAAATGAAATTATGTCAGACTGAAGGAATGTAGCAAGAAATGAAAGATTATACAGTATGTTCAATCAAGCTGCTGATGTCACCTTTCAGTAAAGGTCAGCATTTTAATCCCATTATGTAATTTTCTATCTTTCTATAATGGTTATTTTTGCTCTTTTAAACACAATGGCAAACCTAAACGACTCACCAGAACTGTCTGTTCAAAGCTTTGTCTGGAAGCAGAAACAGTTCAATTTTTAGACTTGAAAACTAATCTTTCAGACATACCAGTGTTTCTGTCTGCCATATATATATACACAGATCTGTTCTACTAGCACAATGTATATAAAAATACAGGGAATAGCAGCTGCTGACACCTGGGATGACTTTTTATAAGCAACTAAACATCATCCATATTATTGGTATGAAGAGTGAGGTAGCCGTGAGTGTCCAGTAATGTAGACGACTAATAAGAGTATTGCAGTATATAGTGACATCTTTTTTATTGGACAAGCTTTCAAGAGTTGTACCTCTCTTTAACAAGTCTGAAGCATTGCTGAATAAGATACGTAGCAAGAGAGCAGAGATTCAAGGTGACAAGCATTATAAATATCTGATGCCCGTCACTAAATCTAGTCATCTAAACAAATCTTTTTAGAAAAACTGTTAAGAATAGGCTAAATGTTTTTAGAATGCAAAATAAAAACTATAGACCATCACATTTTTACTTTTATATGCAATTATGCTGCTGTACCATCTACCATTTATATTTCTGCTGGCCAAGTGGGAAGAGTATTTGAATGCAAAAATAAGTTTCTATCTACAAAATCAGAATATGACATCTAAACTGCAAGTGCATTCAACAGAAGTATAGGAACATCTTTAATTAAAACAAAACACAATCTCCAGAGAAAGTAACAACAGAATCAGATGAGAAAATAAATTTTCACTGCATTTTAACTAAAAAACGGCATAAAATATTAAATATGTAAATATTGTGTTTATTTATTTAATTATTTTTTAATTTTTAAAACCATTCTCAGGCATAGTCATTAAAAATACTGCATAGAAAACATCTCAAAAGTTACTTTCCTAATGGTCTTTCCGCCATCTTGCCTTTGAGGTGCCATTCAAGACACACAAACAACTAAAGGACCACAGCAGTTAGAGAAAAAAAGACACTTGTTGTCAAAAATGTACCAAACTAACTATATTATCAGCTGTGAAAGCCATTGACATAAAACATTTTTGGTGAAATATGAATTTTGTATAGGAGTCCATTTTTGTCTGTGACGTCTCTCCCTCAGAGTCATGAGAGTATGTGTTTTGTCAGTGTACAGTGGGGTGGGGAAGAAAGGAAAAGGGAGCATTTGTTAAGGTAACTGAAGTAAGATTGGAAATTAAAGCCACACCGTTCCACCTCACTGGCCAAGAAGCAGACTCCTAGCTTTAGGAAATGCAACCACATCTCTCCTCAAATGTAAACGCCCTCTAGCACACACAACTTCCACAAATGTATCATGGATTCCTCCAGGGTCCTGCAGAGGCATCAACATTTTTTTTCTACTAATTACAAAATTAGCTATATGGCTTTTTCTGCTTAATTATGCTCTAAGTCAAGCTCAACATTTTCAATTTTTCTGCAGTAGTCCTGTAACTCTAGTACATAATTCATTAAATGTAACAAAGGATGTGAGTACTGTTAGATATAACTGAATATAATGATCTGCATCAACACAAATATTATTCTACATTGTTGTTATAATGGGATTTAGAGTGTGTTTCATTATAAATAGAATAGATCATATATTACCATAGACAGAACATTAGATCCACACTGTTCCATTACAATGGAACACAGGACAAATATTGTAAATTCATATGGAATGTACTCTCTTATATTAATGTATAATGGGAGGTGGATGTGAGATGCTTGCAAGGTCTTTGTTAGGTCTATGTCTTGCAATAATCTGTGAAAATGTTGGGAATTTAGGGAGGCTAGCTTAGACAAGGTGCTATGAGTCTCTATCTTAGGGCCATTTACCCCACTGTGAGTGCTCTTCATAGTGTGAAATAGCAGAAGATTGTATTTAATTACACTAATAACAGCTAACAAATCTGAAGTTTTAAGTCTGTTTATATATCAAAGTGTAGCATACTTACTTGCATGCTTAACAGACAGCCGGGTGAAGAAAATGACTGATAGCAGTTTTTCCCTGAACTCAGGACTGTACTGAAAAGTTAACCCATAACTGACCTGTTTAGGTGATTCCAGCATTCCATGCTCTGCACAGATGGATTTGCTAAGGGTTAACCTTTTTTTTCAAAAAAGTATTTCAGTATGCTTTTAGAATATCTTTACACTGGTGTGCTCCAAATTGTGCTGCATTAAGTGTCCCTTTAACTAGCTTTGTAAGCACATATACGTTTGCATATGTTTTGCTTTATGACTATTTGTTCTTCATATTGTACTCCATCTTCTTAATAAAATCTGATCCTCCTAAACTTATTCTGTTGCAGATCCCATAGGTTATGGACCCAAAACAATTGATCGCACAGATGCCACAAAAAGGTTTCTAACATTCACAGCTTGTTTATAAAGCTATGATCTTATTCTTGTCTTTAGTGCCAAGAAGGGGAGGCAAACAGCTACATTAAAATGTGTATAAGATACGTTAGTAAAATGACCTTAGTTGTTAAATTCTCAGTTCAGTTCAGCACTTTAATGACAAAGATTTGTATTTTATTCAAACTAAAGGTCTCAGAAAGCAGTTTACTTCACACAGAGCAGATGTTGAAAAAACAGATGCCAAGAAAGTAGAGCTAAGGTTTGAGCCAAAGTAAGTGCGGCCAATATAAATATATATAAATATTCCTCAGCTTCATTGTATTCACTCTGGAACAAGCAGGGGGGCCTGAAAGCATTTTTCAAAAACAGCCAATACACAAAGTATTAGTGGAGAAGCAGCTTTTTAGAAGTTCAGATTAGATTAATGTAATGGTCCAGTCAATGTAAATGTACAGGTTTATTTTTAAATACTGATTCTCAAGATTACACATGTAATGTGATGCTTTCTGATTCCCAGGGCAGATAGTTGATGGTGAGTACACTGATTCCCAGGATATCTATCTGATAGTGAGTATAATGATTCTCAGGATAATTATCTGACGGTGAGCACACCGATTCTCAGGATAGCAAAATGATGGCGAGTACACTGATTTTAAGGATAGCTAGCTGATGGCGAGTACACTGATTTTAAGGATAGCTAGCTGATGGCGAGTACACTGATTCTCAGGATAGCGAGCTGAGGGCAAGTACGCTGATTCTCAGGATCGCTAGCTGATAGTGAGCACACCAATTCTCAGAATAGCAAAATGATGGCTATACTGATTATAAGGATAGCTACCGGATAGTGAGTATACTGCTTCTCAGGATAGCTACCTGATGGCGAGTACACTGATTCTTAGGATAGCTAGCTGATGGCGAGTATACTGATTCTCTGGATAGCTAGCTAATGGCGAGTACACGGATTCTCAGGATAATTATCTGATGGTGAGTATACCGATTCTCTGGATAGCTAGCTAATGGCGAGTACACGGATTCTCAGGATAATTATCTGATGGTGAGTATACTGATTCTCTGGATAGTTATCTGATGGCAAGTACACTGATTCGCAGGATAGCAAAATGATGGCAAGTATACAAATTCTCAGGATAGCTAGCGGATGGTGAGTATACTGATTCTAAGGATAGCCATCTGATGGTGAATACACTGATTCTCAGGATAGCTATCTGATGGTGAGTATACTGTTTCTGAGGATAGCTATCTGATGGCGAGTACACTGATTCTAAGGAATGCTAGCTGATGGCGGGTACACTGCTTTTAAGGATAGCTAGCTGATGGCGAGTACACTTGATTCTCAGGATAGCAAGCTGATGGCAAGTACGCTGATTCTCATGATCGCTAGTTGATGGTGAGCACAACGATTCTCAGGATAGCAAAATGATGGTGAGTATACTGATTCTCAGGATAGATAGCAGATGGTGAGTATACTGATCATAAGGATAGCTATCGGATAGTGATTACACTGAGTAGCTGATGGTGAGTATAATGATTCTCAGGATAGCTATCTGATGTCGAATATACTGATTCTCAGGATAGCTATCTGATGGCGAGTATACTGCTTCTCAGGATAGCTAGCTGATGGTGACTATACTAATTCTCAGGATAGCTAGTTGATGGTGAGTACACTGATTCTCAGGATAGCCAGCTAATGGCAAGTATGCTGATTCTCAGGATCGCTAGCTAATGGCGAGTACGCTGATTCTCAGGATAGCCAGCTGATGGCAAGTACGCTGATTCTCAGGATAGCTAGCTGTTGGCAAGTACGCTGATTCTCAGGATAGCTAGCTGTTGGCAAGTACACTGATTCTCAGGATAGCTAGCTGTGGGAGAGTATAATGAGAGTGAGTATACTGATTCTCAGGATACCTATTTGATGGCGAGTATACTGATTCTAAGGATAGCTATCTGAGGACGAGTACACTGATTCTCAGGATAGTTAGCTTATGGCGTGTATACTGATTCTCAGGATAGCTATTTGATGGAGAGTATACTGATTCTAAGGATAGCTATCTGAGGACGAGTACATTGATTCTCAGGATAGCTAGCTGATGGCGAGTACATGATTCTCAGGATAGTTAGCTTTTGCGGAGTGCACTGATTATCAGAATAGCTAGCTGATGGTGAGTATAACGATTCTCAGGATAGCTAGCTGATGGTGAGTATAATGATTCCCAGGATAGCTAGCTGATGGTGAGTATAACGATTCTCAGGATAGCTAGCTGATGGTGAGAATAATGATTCCCAGGATAGCTAGCTGATGGTGAGTACAGGTGGTCCCCAGGTTAAGGACGAGATAATAACAATACTATAATTAATCATATATGGTAATAATACAATTTAATACTGTAATAATAATAATACTCCTGCACTGTAATAATAAGTTTCAGAAACTATTGTGCTCTTTGTTTTAATTCAGACAAGCAAAATATAAAAGCAAACTCATACAAACAGCCTTGGGAGCCCGTTCTTAAGTACAGGTCTTCTGTAAGTCGAGTTGTCCGTAACCCAGGGACCACCTGTATATTGATTCCCTGGACAAGTAGCTAAAGGTAAATATTATGAGTTTCAGGAGAGAGCTAATGTTAGCCAAGGTGATTTTCACGACCGATAGCTGACTGATTCACAAGACAAATAGCCGATTTGGAGTATAATGATTTCAGGTCAGATAGCTAATAGTGACTATGGAGATTCCCAGGACTGATAGCAAATTGAAACTATACTGATACACAGGACAGGTGCCTGATGATAAGAATACCGGTTCATCAGCATACTGTTTCTCATGGCAGATAGCTGAAGTAAGTATACTGATTACTAAAATGATTCAGGCAAAAGAATACCTTTTATTGGAAACCATAGAGCAAAACATGTCCATAAAATATAAACGTTATTGTATTTGTTTAAAATCAAAAGAATAACAGTTTTAAAAGAAGGAAAATTTTAAATGATAAAGGTATAAGCACTAATTTAACATAATTTTGATAGGTGCTCAGTCTGTAATAGCTGTATATTAATCTCTAGGTATACCCAGACAAAACGCACGTCGGGTCATATATGATGATGCAAGCACTAGCTTAATTCGTAGACACGACCAATTGGCAGCGGTCTTCCTCTGACGTTAATTAATACAATTTGTAGATAGGGTGACATTATGTGTTAGCTCATAATAGTTAACAACCAAGATACTGATCATTAAATGGTACATTGTAGCGGTGTGGAATTATCCCTTTGCAAGGTACACATCAGTGACATCCTTTATCTATACAAGGTCCTTTTGAATGCTAGAGAGCCTACCCTTTGCAGGTCTCTTAAGCTGTAAAATATTTATACTGCAAGCATTATATTAGTCCAGTATTTCTGTGTAGCAGGAACATTAAAATCCTGTGACGTATATTAGTTCACATACCAAGTGGAATTTATCAATACAGCAATATGGTATCCTTTGTAATCAATATAAATTGGTTATTTGTAGCGGGGTGTACTAATCAGACCGTGACGTAATATTTTAATTAAAATATGTATACATTCTGCATACTTATATTGCTAAAGGTCCTTTCTTTGCAAACTTAAAGTAACCTTATAATTATCATGAGATTTTGTGAGTTTTCAATCTTGTGAGGTGCTTTGGGAAAGCACTGTGCATGTTAGATTTTACGCTCAATGACAGGGCCCTCCATTCTTTTGCAGCGCTAGAAATTATGTTAATGCATTATAAAAAAAAGGATAATAATAATAATAATAATTATGGATTTTCAACATAATATCTTCAAGCTTTATGTGAGGAAACAAATAGTTGTGGATTTTGCGATGTTGGTGACGTTTGCGATGTTGATCACACAGTTGCGTCCCTCGCGAAGCCGTCACACATGTGAGCCTCACAAAGTGAGGCGAAGCAGCCGTGCATTACTTAGGCTGCAATGAGCGCCAATGGCGCTCACTGCAGCCAGCGATGCAGTCCTTGCGAAGCAGAACTGTTCAAGCGCGTAACTCTAGAAACCCACCAAAAATAAGAAATCTTCTACAAAAACACCGCAGAGGGGAGAGACACAGGAAGCCTGGGAGTGAGTTTTCAAGAAAATTGCACCCATATTTGGCCTTTTTCATCACTCGAAAATTGTCTAAGCAAGGAAAAAAATGGCGGACGATAAACGCAAAATTTCAGAAACAGCATGAAAATGAGGCTCAGCAACGCCAGGCTCGCAAAACTTACAAAATACACCACGCTGAAGACAGTAACACTTACACGAACAATGCCAGGCACGCAGAAAATCCGCCACACCAAACACACTTACAACAAGAACGCGAGGCACGCAGGACTTTAAAAATAAAACCAACGGCAATCACAGCACGCCACGCAAACATTCAGCACACACACTGAGGAGAAGGACACTGGGAAGGGACAGGGGGGAGATGCTGGAAAGAGACACAGGGCATTCCCAAGCACAAAACTTCCAGGTTAACGAACCCTGCAATGAGTGGCCCACACAGTAGGTGAGCGGAAAGGCTCACAATGAGCGCCAAAGGTGCTAATTGCGCGTCTCACGTTGAGCATGAAGGTGATCAGTGCAAAGCAGAAAACTTAAAGTACATGGGGGGGGGGGGCGTGGGGGCGGGAGAGGCTCCAATGAGCGCCGAATGTGCTCAGAGGACCAAAAGCCTTGTGTGGCAAACAAAAATGATGGGATTAAAATTGTAAGGCTGGCAATGCTAACGGGCAAGTTCCTAGTTGTGTTTATAATTGTGATTACTCAATAAGCAAAAACCTGATATGCTAGTTAATTGAAATATTAGTAATTACATACATGACATGAAGTGTACGATACATAACATTTGTAACCTTGGTCCTTTCCTGTTACGGTACCAGTCTGCCGTTGCAGTGCGGTGACTAATCGCTAGATGGCGGTGACGATTTTCCGGTGCCATATCATAGCGTCAAGTCTTAGGTAAACTGTTAGGGTTAGGCTACCATTCTAATGTTATAACGTCTCTAACATAGAGAAGCAGTGCTGCAAAATATCAGCAGCGCCATCAAGTGGTTGGTCGCCGCACTGCGTCGGCGGACCTATGCAGTAACTATAACAGGATAGATCCATCAACTTACCCATTTATTTTGTAGCATTATTTATGTTGCTACATTATGTTACATTCATTGTTGCAACTTTGTAGCACTGTCTGCCCACAGCTCATATTTTGCTCTGCCGTTCCCAATAAAAAGAGTTTACCGATAATTCTGCCAGATACCCAGTAGCAAGACTCTGATTCCAAAGAGAGATAACTAATGGTGGGTATTCTCATTCCAAACCCAGATAACTAATGGTGGGTATTCTCATTCCAAACCCAGATAACTAATGGTGGGTATTCTCATTCCAAACCCAGATAACTAATGGTGGATATTCTGATTCCAAAGAGAGATAACTAATGGTGGGTATTCTGATTCCAAAGCCAGATAACTAATGGTGAGTATTCTAAATCCAAAGAGAGATAACCAATGGTGGGTATTCTGATTCCAAAGCCAGATAACTAATGGTGGGTATTCTCATTACAAAGCCAGATAACTAATGGTGAGTATTCTGATTCCAAAGAGAGATAACTAATGGTGGGTATTCTGATTCCAAAGCCAGATAACTAATGGTGGGTATTCTCATTCCAAAGAGAGATAACTAATGGTGGGTATTCTCATTCCAAAGAGAGATAACTAATGGTGGGTATTCTCATTCCAAAGAGAGATAACTAATGGTGGGTATTCTCATTCCAAAGAGAGATAACTAATGGTGGGTATTCTCATTCCAAAGAGAGATAACTAATGGTGGGTATTCTCATTCCAAAGAGAGATAACTAATGGTGGGTATTCTCATTCTAAAGAGAGATAACTAATGGTGGGTATTCTCATTCCAAATAGAGATAACTAATGGTGGGTATTTTCATTCCAAATCAAGATAACTAATGGTGGGTATTCTGATTCCAAATCAAGATAACTAATGGTGGGTATTCTGAAGACAGCTGATGGTTTTCTGAATGTCACATTTGGATTTGCCGGTTCCTATGACATACATCCTTTTATTAAGACACTGTGCTGTATGATTATCTTAAGCATAACATGTGTGAAGGTAGTAGCCCCCCACCCCTCCCAGCCCACTCATGACTTCTCCTCACACGGTACTCACAGGATGACTCATTGTAGTACACGTTGATCCTCTCAAGCTGCAGAGCTGAATCACCGACGTAACCTCCCGCTGGATCAATGCCATGCTCATCGCTGATCACTTCCCAAAACTAACATGGAGAAGAAGAGAGAGAATGGAAACCAGTTCAGGATGTGATGAAGCAAGTATTAAAGCACTGTGTGTTTGTACAATATCTTCAGCTAATGTATATATCATGGCTGTAACTCCTCTTTTACTATTGCAGAAGACTGGACAATGTTAAAACGACTTTCTAAGCACAAAATTAAAGTAGTTAAACTGTTAAAAGAATATACATGTGGATTGTAATTACAAACTTATTAATTTCCCTTAAAATTACAAAGAAAAGGTCCCAATGTCTGGAGCATTGGCTATAACAACAGCATAATTATTAAAATTAGGGGAGCCAATAACGAAGAAGAGCATGTTAGATGAAAACATAGTAACGGTGACATTTAACAATCAAATTGAATTGTTTCATTTTTAAAACGTCTCTGTCGCTAACAGCATTTTTCAATTCAGCGTGCTCACCTAGCAGTCCTAAACGTAAATGGACATGGAAGGTTTCCATATCTTACCAGGAATGTAATATACCTATCTTTCTCTTTGCTTTTGTGTACTTTATTTTATTAAGAAGTTCTTAAAAGCTCAGTTTTTCTGATTAAAATCTTAAAAATAATTACTAAATGGTTTCTCCCCTCTGCAGCTCATGAAAACAGTGTGCTTCCAAGTACAGGCGCTGCACTAGTGACCAATCAGTGGCAACATTCTGTAACATGAAACTTGAGAGAGGTCACTGACAGGCTAATTTGAATCACTGCAGTCTGTGTATTCATTAGCTGCATGACCAAACAGTTACAAACTGTGTTATTTTAGGCAGAAAAAAACAGAACTGATAAGCACTTCTAAATAGAATAAAGTAGACAAAAGTAAAGCGATACATAGGTACAGTGGATATAAAAAGTCTACACACCCCTGTTAAAATGTCAGGTTTCTGTGCTGTAAAAAAATGAGACAAAGATAAATCATTTCAGAACTTTTTCCACCTTTAATGTGACCTATAAACTGTACAACTCAATTGAAAAACAAACTGAAATATTTTAGGTAGAGGGAAGAAAAATATAAAAATAAAATAATATGGTTGCATAAGTATGCACACCCTTAAACTAATACTTTGTTGAAGCACCTTTTGATTTTATTACAGCACTCAGTCTTTTTGGGTATGAGTCTATCAGCATGGCACATTTTGACTTGGCAAGATTTGCCCACTCTTCTTTGCATAAACACTCCAAATCTGTCAGATTGCGAGGGCATCTCCTGTGCACAGCCCTCTTCAGATCACCCCACCGATTTTCAATCGGATTCAGGTCTGGGCTCTGGCTGGGCCATTCCAAAACTGTAATCTTCTTCTGGTGAAGCCATTCCTTTGTGGATTTGGATGTATGCTTTGGGTCATTGTCATGCTCAAAGATGAAGTTCCTCTTCATGTTCAGCTTTCTAGCAGAAGCCTGAAGGTTTTTTGCCAATATTGTCTGGTATTTGGAACTGTTCATAATTCCCTCTATCTTAAATAAGGCCCCAGTTCCAGCTGAAGAAAAATAGCCCCAAAGCATGATGCTGCCACCACCATGCTTCACTGTGGGTATGGTGTTCTTTTAGTGATGTGCAGTGTTGTTTTTGCGCCAAACATATCTTTTAGAATTATGACCAGAAAGTTCAACGTTGGTTTCATCAGACCATAACACATTTTCCCACATGCTTTTGGGAGACTTCAAATGTGTTTTTGCAAAATGTAGCCTGGCTTGGATGTTTTTCTTCGTAAGAAAAGGCTTTCATCTTGCCACTCTACCCCATAGCCCAGACATATGAAGAATACGGAAGATTGTTGTCACATGTACCACACATCCAGATATTCCTGCAGCTCCTTTAATGTTGCTGTAGGCCTCTTGGTAGCCTCCCAGACCAGTTTTCTTCTCATCTTCTCATCAATTTTGGAGGGAGCTCCAGTTCTTGGTAATGTCACTGTTGTGCCATATGTTCTCCACTTGATGATGACTTTCTTCACTGTGTTCCATGGTATATCTAATGCCTTGGAAATTCTTTTTTACCCTTCTCCTGACTGATACCTTTTAACAATGAGATCCCTCTGATGCTTTGGAAGCTCTCTGTGGACCATGGGTTTTGCTGTGGGATGCAACTAAGAAAATTTCAGGAAAGACCAACTAGAGCAGCTGAACTTTATTTGTGGTTAATCAGAGGCACTTTAAATGATGGCAGGTGTATGCTGACTCCTATTTAACACGATTTGGAATGTGATTGCTTCGTTCTGAACACAGCTACATCCCCAGTTATAAGAGGATGTGCAGACTTATGCAACCACATTATTTTTCTCTTTTTTTCTCCACCTAAACGGTGATCTGAAGAGAGCTGTGCACAGGAGAGGTCCTCGTAATCTGACAGATTTGGAGTGTTTTTGCAAAGAAGAGTGGGCAAATCTTGCCAAGTCAAAATGTGCCATGCTGATAGACTCATACCCAAAAAGACTGAATGCTGTAATAAAATCAAAAGGTGCTTCAACAAAGTATTAGTTTAAGGGTGTGCATACTTATGCAACCATATTATTTTATTTTTATATTTTTCTTCCCTCTACCTAAAATATTTCAGTTTGTTTTTCAATTGAGTTGTACAGTTTATAGGTCACATTAAAGGTGGAAAAAGTTCTGAAATGATGTATCTTTGTCTAATTTTTTTACAGCACAGAAACCTGACATTTTAACAGGGGTGTGTAGACTTTTTATATCCACTGTATAATATATACCTAGTGAAATCCAGAAACCTCCCAAGTCCCTTTAACTAATTGATGTTGATATCGCCACTAATTGCTGTTGGATCTGTCATTTTAATTTATACATAACACCATTTGTACTTTCTTTTTTTTTAAGGCGCTTAGCATTTTTGATTACAATTAATTGCAGTAATGCTTTTGTACTTTTATGTACTTTTCATTTCCATAAATGGGACTGTTTCAGTGCCACTTTCATCTGGTATCTAAGATTATAGGTTCATTTCATTAACTTGAAACTCAAAAATAACTTGAACTTGAATCTCAAAAATACCTAGAAATGCAGTCACTGTGTAGGCGGCTCTCGCTATCATCACATTGAGTGATACCTTTTTTTAGCTGATAGGTGCAAGTCAATGTGTGTAGTGTCTAGTTTATTTATTATAAAAGGAACGTGATACATTGCACCCCTGACAAATGTTGTGGCTGTGCCAGTCAGTGGGAGGTGGGGGCCCAGCAGCTGGGAGATTCCTGGCATAGCATTGTGACCCCAGACACTCCCTGCTCTCAGGGCTGCTGTTGGGGCTTTTCAGGATTCCAGAAGGATGAACGACACATGCTTACCAAGTCACATTGCCCACACACTTCCTGTTTTTTTTTATATCTATCTTTAATTACATACAGAAATGATATCTCTGAATCTCATTCCAGCTGCAGATGAGGTAAGCCTTTTTTTGTTTTCACAAATATGCCCCAGAGATTCCTAATATTATATCCATACAATATGGTGTCAGGAAGCTCAGCTTATATTAAACAAGATTGGATGATCACTGAGGGCCTTTCTAACAAAAAATATACTTTCCATTCTTACAAAAATAAGAATACTTTTTTTCCTTAGCAAAATTATAAAAAAAATTGATACATGGGAGAGCCATGGGACCTATCCTGTTATATGTATGTACGCATGTTGCACTGCCCTGCGCTGACAATGTCCCGATGTAGCTGTCTACAAGTGGCGAGTAAGTGGTTAGGGGTTTTCGGGTTAGGTTTAGAGGGTTAGAATCAGTAAGTTGTGTAGGGGGTTAGGGCTAGGAAGTTACTTTTAAGTAGTTAGCCTAAGTGGTTTAGGAGGTTAAGGTTAGGGCCGGCAAGGGGTGTAGGGGGTTAGGGTTAGCGCTGGCAAGAAGTGTACCGGCTTAGGGTTAGGTTTAGGGTTGGTAAGGGATGTAGGGGGTTAGGGTGAGGGGCTTAGGTAGTACATCGGGGCTTCCGGTGGAGTGCGTGCACTTAACAGGATAGATCTGAAACCTGAAACATGTAATTCCATTCCACCCACTAAGGGTGAAACATGTCCACACAGAAACATTCGGTCATGATGCAGCCTATTAACCAGATAATTCCAAAACCAGGGGTGTAGGAGCCAGAATAATTCCGGGAGAGGATACAGTTCATTGTATAAACCTGCGGTAAAATAGCTTATATATAATACATACAAACATAGAAAACTCTAGGGGGGATTTGTCCCCAAACCCCCCCACCCCCAGTTCCTACACCTATGTCCAAATCTGATATTATTATTATAAACAACCAATTATTTCAATATAACTGAAACTAAATATGTAATGCTAACTTTCTAACATGGTATATTTGTATCATGTGACATTACTTTATAGAGCATGGGAGATGTATGAGTGGGCTACATGAGAGTGGCCCATCCTGTGATGTCCTGGCCCCCACACCCAGCCCTGCCTTGTATGGACACATTTCATGGCTATTCTTTATTCTCTATTCCCAGGAATAGGAAACCACTTTTTATAGGGAATATGGATACATTTCCAGGATGACACACCCATACACAGAGTAAAGTTTCCCAGTTTGTATAGCTTAGTGCAGAGTGAGCAGTATTTGACAAGATATAAAACTGTAAATAAGTATTAAATGAAACACAGGCACTGCAGGGGTTACACAGCATGACCTAATGTAACAGATATCCTGAAAGCCATGAGGATATCTCCATGATACAGTATAGAGAAGCAGTAATAATGTTACCTTGGTGCCAATCTGGTTCCCGCATTGCCCAGCCTGGATGTGCACAATCTCCCTCATGGTGTCAGTGGCTCCTGTGTCTGCACCCTCAGGCTGTGTGGATGGGTTTATACTGTGTGTGGATCCTCCCTGCCTGGATAACTTCACTGTACAAACATCCAACCAACTCAGCTTATGGACAGCCTACACTGGGCTGGATCACTGCATGAGTGGCACCTCACACCAGGGCAGTCAGGCCAGTGGGTGGGGACCTGAGGTGGGCAGGGCCCTATCACTTCAAAAGATACAGCAGTGCAAGTTCAAAAATATATCACTAACCACTTGTTCATCTCCCAACTGTGCACCATGACTAGGTCAGACATGACAAGCAACGAGCATTCATACATCAGGAGGTAAACAACTGTGCATGAAGTGCCACAGGGGACATGCTTAGACTAGCCTGGCAAACTGGTATAAGTCTGCAATTGTAAATTATATCCATCTTAACTATGTTAGTCTATGTATGTTATGACAAAATATAAGTTGGAGCTACTATTCAGCCATGTTGTTGTTGTTCAGTCCTTCAGTCATGCCCATCTCTCAGTGATCATATGGACGCAGCACTACCAGCACATCTCTCTGTGTTTCTGGTTGTGATTATCCATATGGTTTTCTTGGCAAAGATACTGGAGTGGGTTTCCAGTGCCTTATCGTGTAGACCACAATTTATCTGACCTCTCTGGGATGACCATCTTGAGTGACCCTATATAGTATAGCTCATAGCTTCATTGACACACACAAGCCCCTTCAAGTTGCGATTCAGAAGGGGATTCTGCCATACACTAAATATAATATACTAATGAAGAGGTCCTATCATTCATCTGTAGGGGAATAGGTAAAACATTATCACAGTGTATCCAATGGGAAACAATCAGATTACAATGGATATAATCATATTACACTTCCAAAACACTCACATTAGCAAGCAAAGTAAATAAAGGTACTCTGCCTATACCCATGAGTTGGGACCCAATTAGCTGTGAGAAATGTATCCCAGATACGTACCATCCAACTGTCCCTCAGGTTGAGGTACAATCCTCTTTTTCAAGAGAAAAAAACACTTTATGTACCCTAGCCTTCCAAATGTCACTATTTTGAATAGATATTAAAGCTGAATGTTGTTAGTCATTCAGTCATGTCCAACTCTCCATTACCCTATGGCCAGCAGCATGCCAGGCACATTTAGTTGTACCTATCCATAAGGTTTTCTTGGCAAAGATACTGGAGTGGTTTGCCAGTTCCTTCTCCAGTGGATCACAATTTGTCTGGCTTCTGTGCTATGACCTGTCCATCTTGGGTGACCCTACATAGTATAGCCCACAGCTTCATTGAAGTAAGACCCTTCACCATAATAAGGTAGCAATCCAGAAGGGTAAAGCTGAATACATCTATTTTAGTCCAGCAATTACAACCGCTTTCTATTTGGTTGTTTGTGGCTCTAAAGAAACTGTACATACTGAACCAACCCTGCATGTAAAACATATATATGTTTGTCCAATAAAAAACTCAGAAGAGTGATCCAGCCCCGAAATACCAGTCAATTCTCCATGAACAGGAAAAACAGCAAACCCCAGATGTATGTTTTGGCCTCTGTGGGCCTCATCACTAAGGTGTAGCTGAACTCACTAAGGCCCGTACATCTGGGGTTTGTTGTTTCTCCTGTTCAGGGTAGAATTGCCTGGTATTTTGGGGCTGGACCATTCTAGTGAGTGAGACCAGACTGATATACTACAGGATATTTCTCCCTGTGAAGGGCACACGTGAGCTAAAAGAGCTTGCTCTCTAAGTAGGTTACCAGACCGAGAGAACAAACCTACTTAGGTGTTGTTCGTTCACAGATTGAGCGTCTCCGACTGTGTTTTTTCTTTTTATGAGACAGGTCAGAGATTACTTGGTGTCTCTGAATTATGACAGTAATCATTGTGGAGCCACCATGCCGTAGGGTGAACTAAAAGTCAAAGTCTAACTTTGCCTCCAGTTCGTCCATCTGCAGTACTAATACTGCTCCCCAAAGGTAGTCAATGGTCTACCTCCATTGTGCAGTCCTATGTGTTTATATGACTGTAGCAACCAATGAAGAACATGGGAACACACCTGACCCAACGTGGCCTCCACATGTGTATGTGCACCAGCATTCTCTTGATTTTAACATTTACACGCTACAAAAATATGTCTTCAATGGAATCCTGAAATACATAAAAAGTGCTCTTTAAGTATTCATAGTAAAACTGAAGGCAATGAACGGGTAATGTACTTTAATATAGCTACACATGGAGAGATCCATTGCTTGGCAGCTAACCAGTTAACATCATTACATTTTATAATCCTTACTATTCTTTTGAAATCTGAGAAAATAAATAATCACACTATTTTGAGCAATTTATGTTTCTGGGGCTAAGAAAATGTTAAAAGAAACCCAAGCTGAGTAGTTTCCCTCTAATGCCCAAAACTTATTTACACTTAAAGCTGAAGAATTTTCATGCCCTGCGTTAAGCCATTGCTTAGATCTTGTTCAACTTCACATTTGGTCCACATGGCAAGACAGGGGAGTGCTTCATCAACCTCCTTGGGAGATCAGCAACCCAGATTTTACTAGAAATCCAAATCAAGCATGATCTCCTTCCTCTGTACACAAGATGCATCTATACATGTCTACTCATATAGAATATACATCAACTTCCTCAGACAAAGAGGTTCTGTAGACCTTATAGAGACATATAAAAAGTCCCATGTTTAGTATCACTGAAAACTACATTTCATTAAGAATACACATTTTGTAGGCTAACATTTTTATTAAATTTACTATTTAAATCTGTTCATCTGCCTCATTGATCTAAGTAACGATAAGCATGTGCCCTCCAGGCAGTGATGACACTTAGTGGCATATAGCATAAAATGCAATGACGGGTAGAATAGATAAGACTTATTCATGGACCTAATACATTCATTTTAACTTTTAGCCTACTAAATAGAATTTAGTTATTTGTAGGTTTCTATTGTACAAAACTTAGGACTATTTCTATATCCCTTATGAAATGATCACCATAGCCGTTGTTTCTATATTAATAAGTAACTGATAATGTAACAATTGTTCTTGGCTAAAAAAAAAAATGTGTTATTCAGTATCCTCCCATATCAAGACATTAATCACCAACAGCCAAAATGGTAGGTCCCACAGTAGCATAATTTCATATAACAGTTAATCTAAAACAGGTTGTATTATTTTAGTTTCCATTCCAAAAACATATTTTCAAGTGTAGTTCTTCAAAATAGTGTATTTTTAAAATATGTGGCCACAATGGTACTTTAAGTATTAGTTTCCCCTTATTGTATATTGAATTCATTGTTGGCAATCATGTTGAGGAACCAGGAACCCTTCCATAATTTGAGAATGGAGAGGCAATGCTTGCTAACCATGGCAAGGTCATGTATTGCAGTATATTATGCAACATTAAAATCATTTAAATGACCACTATAGTAGTTTTTCTTTGGTGGGTAGGGAGATAACATGTTTGTAAAGGGTGTAAGCAACTTCGTACATTAGCAACGATTTAAACCATTAGCACAAAAACATTTGTTTTAGAAAAAAAATTTTTTTTTATCAGATGGGTGCTTGTGCATAACAACTTAAATATTGTCTGTCTTTGTCACTCGCTGCAGTCTTGGAGCCTGAGGGGAGTCTTCTGTTAATGTTTTATGTATTCAGGGGTAGAGCTTTTATTGTCTTGTTTCATGATCCAGATCAGTTGTTAGTGTGTGACGCCCTTCTCAAACCTCAACTCAGACCCACCCTCTCTAATGTATATATAGGGATATAGGGATATCAAAAATCTTAAAACATTGGATTTTCCATGTCTAATTACCGAAATCTTAGTATACATTTCTTAGCTTTAAAACAACACAACCTTGTTAAATATTATAGTCCACATGCAGATAATTCAGAATACCTTATTGCGGCATCTGTTATGAGATATATAGCGGCAAAAATATTTCATATCATAATTAGTGTAAGGAATTGTAATTAGAGACCATTGTTTAGTAAGATTTATGGAAGGATTTAGATAATGTTGAATTGGAGCAATTGAGATGCCCTAAAACACAACGGATACATTGCCACATATTATTCATGGAAAGATCACCTAAAATATACAGACTATTGAACTACGGTAGGTAAAAAATGATAGAAGTGTTCCAGTTTAGATAAACAAAGAAATATTCTGTTTTATTGTTCAAATATTTTGGTAATCCAGGATGTGGAGTGTCGGTTATGTATTTTCATGTTAAGATGATCTTTTCTCGTGAATATATTTAATAAAATGATAAAGTGTAGATCTTAGTGTATACTAAAATCCAACCTTAATAAATGTGTAAGCCATTGACATAAAAACATTTTGGGGAAAATACCAATTTTTGACAACTCTGTTTAAGGTATAAGAATCAAGTTGGTGTGCTTTTACATAACTTCCTCAGAGCTGGATCATGAAGGTGTGGGTTTTGGTTATCAGTTAAGGGAGGGTTGGGGAAGAAGGGAACAGAGCAATTGTTGATATAATTAAATGACATTGAAATTGACACCACACCCCTTGCTTCTCACTGTTCCAGAAGCAGGAATTTGCATGAATAAATGCAACCACAGGTCTCCAGAATGGAAACGCCTATCTCACACACACAACTTCAATCTATGTATCATTTAAGGTCTGATAGAGGCATTAACCTTTATTTTTTATTATAAAAAAACTTTTTTCCTACTTAACTATACTCTTAGATACAGGGGCGGATCTAGCAGTGGTGCAATACACCAGGGCCCTGCTCTGGGGGCCCTAGATAGTGCTGCCTTATTATTATTATTTTTTTTTGTGTGAATATTTTGTGTGTGTTTCTGGGGCCTGGGGGCCTATCCACCACGTGCCAGCATGTGACTGCCCCCTCCCCCCTGGCTTGCCTGCGAAACACCCAGGCACCCCTCATGAAAAATCCTAATAATGAAATAAATCACACAAGCGCAATGCCAATCTTCGCTCAGGCTGGACTCTAGGAGTAGAAGGTAAGGAGTTTGCTGTAAAGTCCAGCATACCGTATATACTCGAGTATAAGCCAACCTGAGTATAAGCCGAGGCACCTATTTTACCACAAAATACTGGGAAAACTTGAGTATAAGCCGAGGGTGGGAAATGTGCTGCCCCCTGTGTCCCTCTTGTGCCCTCTGTGTCCCCCTCTTTTATGCCCTCTGTGCCCCTTTCTTGTGTCCCCCCTCTCTCTCCCCTGTGTCTCTTCCCCTCCTCTCCCTCCCCTGTGTCAATCCCCCCTCTCCCTCCCCTGTGTCTCTCCCTCCCCTTTGTCTCTTCCCACCTCTCCCTTCCCTCTGTCTCTTTCCCCCCTCTCCCTCATGTCTCTTTTCCTCCCTCCTCAACCCCCCTCCTCAACAGCCCTCCTCATCCTCCCTTCTCATCCTCAACCCCCCTCCTCATCCTCCCTCCTCATCCTCTCTCCTCAACCCCCCTCCTCAACCCCCCTCCTCATCCTCCCTCCTCAATGCCCCTCCTCAAACCCCCTCCTCATCCTCCCTCCTCAACCCCTCTCCTCAACCCCCTCCTCAACCCCCCTCCTCATCCTCAACCCCCTACTCAACCCCCCTCCTCATCCTCAACCCCGCTCCTCATCCTCAACCCCCTCCTCAACCCTCCTCCTCAACCCCCCTCCTCATCCTCAACCCCCCTCCTCAACCCCCCTCCTTATCCTCCCTCCTCAACCCCCCTACTCAATCTCCCTCCTCATCCTCTCTCCTCAACCCCCTCCTCACTTTAACCCTCTCTTATTACCTCCCCCTTTCCCTTTCCCCTCACTTACCTTCCTGAAAAGGAAATACATACAGAATATATACAGTACATTACAATATAATACAAATAAAATAAGATACAATGCCCCCTATCTAAAATATATTAAACTAGCGACTTGCCCGTCAAAAATGATGGGGCAATGGCTCACCTTCGGCACTCATTGCGAGCCTCTTGGTGTATTTTTTGTTATCAGAGGGGCTTTTGCTGTCATTGTAAGGTCCGCGCTAATCTCCTTTTTGCGCTTATTGCAAGCGTTTCCTGTGGTGTAGTTTGTGGTGGCGCTCCTTGTGAGGTACGCGGTGAAGGTCTTTGGGATTTATTGCGTTAGTGTGGGATTTTTTTTTGTGTTTTTAGTGTATATGTAGGTTTTAATGATAATTAATTAATTAAATCATAAATTAATATACTTTACCTATTTGTAATTAATATATGCAGCAAGCATTGTGCTGAAGAGCTAACAATCTGTTTTGATGTTCCTGCAGCATCCAATGTCGATTTGCAGTGTTGTTGAGCTGAGGTGTAAGTGTCAGCAGCAATGTGTGCAATGTGTAGTGTAAATAGGCTGCTCTCGCGAGGGGAAGCCATTAGTGTATCTGTGTACTTCTGCATTCTGTAAGCTAGTGTTGTAAAATGGCGGCGAATGTGTATGGGGTACGCGGGTGTGGAAGATTTAGCGTCCTTGTTAATAGTGTATCTTGTACCTCGTACGGCTTTTTGGAAAAGTCGTATGTGCTTGGTGGTGTTTTGCGTCTTTAGGGGTGTTGTAGCCTCGTTGTTGTTTTTTTCTGGTGCCATTTTTCTCTCGCTTAGGGGTTTTTCGAGTGTTTAAACTCTGTAAATAGTACTTAAATTGAGGTGTAACCTCACTTCCAGACATCCTGGGTATCCCCCCTTGCTGTAGGTAAGCTTTTTATTTTATTTTTTTGTGTATTTAGTTTTGTGTGTATATTAGTACAACACATTCCTATACAATAAATAAGCATTCTAAATATTGTACATATTCGACTCACCTTTCCAGCATGTCCTCCCCATCCTTCTTATTTTCTTCTCCGGCATGGCCCCTGTTAAAAATAAACATTACATTACTACCACATATACACACACAAAATAAAAATAATATACATTGAACTTACCTCCATGCGATGTCCCCGGCCTCCTCCTCTTCTGCCCTGGCTGGGCACTTTCCCGGAAGAAAATTGGCAATTGTGCCTTCTGATTGGCTAAAAACACTGTCAATCAAATGTCAGCCAATCAGAAGGTGCCAAGGTGTAAGCCAATCTGAATAAGTTACATCCCCATATCTCATTCTGATTGGCTAATGCACCTGTCAATCTTTTTTAAACCAATCAGAAGGCTTTATTGCCTTCAGCCAATCACAATGGGATACACCCCCATAATGTGATTGGCTGGAGGCACCTGCACATTCTGATTGGCTGCAGTCTAATTGACAATGACAACAGTCAATCAGAAGGCATTATTCCCTTCAGCCCTAATCTGATTGACAGTGACAACAGTACTGCAGCCAATCAGAATGTGCAGATGCCTCCAGCCAATCACCCTATGGGGTGTATCCCATTGTGGTTGGCTGAAGCCAATAGAGCCTTCTGGGGGTGTATACCATTCTGATTGGCTCACACCGTGGCACCTTCTGATTGGCTGAAATTTGACAGCATTTTCCACTGTTATTTTTGTTATTCATGGAGCCTCTAGCCTCAATAATAAGGGAAACTGAAAATATTAAAGGAATAAAAATAGGAAATAATGATTATAAAATAATGTAATTTGCAGACAACTTATAGTGACTCTAACGGATCCAATAAATTCTTGTGCCAATTTACAACATCGTTTGGCAGAATTCGGTAAAGTATCATATTTTAGAACAAACTCTTTGAAATCTGATATTATCTATAGAGGCCAAAATTTGGAAAAACTAAATACATTAAAGGAAGCACACATATTCAATTGGCATTCGAAATTAATTACTCATTTGGGTATAAGATTTCATTTTCACAATAAGAAAATAATAATAGATAACATACCAGAAATATTAAAACAAATCAGAATGCTACTTTATTATTGGCGTACAATTAGATTCTCATGGTCGGCTAGAATTGCCATTGTTAAAGTGAGTATTGTTCCCAAGATTACCTATTTATTTAGATGTATTTCAGAAAAAGTACCAGTTTATATTATTAAATATATTCAGAAAACAATAGATACATTTATATATTTAGGTAAAAAAGTGAGAGTTACAAAATAACTGCCAATAAAAAATTGGAACTAGGAGGTATTGGAACTCCTGATATAAAAGAAATACGCAAAAATATTGCCTTATCTCATATAATTAATATGAATATTCAACATAGGATAACATGTTGGAAAACAATTGAGGAAGATCTTCTAGGTGTTATGCCAATTAGAACATTACTAGGAAAATTCAAAGAGGAGGATGGAATTTGGGCTAGATTACCAGAAGGGATAAGGTCCTTAATACATTTTTTGGGGAAAAGTAAAATCAAATCTGAGCTATTTCATATTCCATCTTTGTCAGCTCCCATAGATATATTAAGTGGAAGTGGATTTAATGAAGAAAGCCGAAATACAGTTTATCTATATCCAGCAGGATCTTTAATAAAGAAGGGGAGCGCCATAGTAATTTCAGCTTAAATTTCTTTTCATGGTTGAAATATATATCACTGGTGGAAAATTTAAAGCAAAAGGGATATGTATCCTTAAAAATGGAAAAAAAATATGAATTAGAAGAAATCTTGACCAAAGGGCCAGTCTCACATCTTATTTCAAAGATTAGTAAAATCAGAATAAAATTATGAACAAGATAGATCTTCAAATTTCTCCATTATGCTGGAAAGGATGTGGTAAAGAAGGTACTGCCCATCATATGTGGTGGGAATGTGGTATAATTAAAATATTTTGGGAAGAATGTTGCGGACATTTAACCTCAATGTCAGGGGTTGATTGCACGTGTACCCCAGGAGTAATCATATTTCATTTAGAGCTAGATAAAATATTCCCTAAAGACAAATTACTGATATCACATTTATTATTGATCATCAAATCGTTATTAGTTAAACATTGGAATAAATCTACAATTCCATCTTGGAAAGAAGTTGTTAATAAAATAAACTATAATAGAGATTTGATGAAGGAAGATTCTTCCAGGGCCCGGTCGGGGCAGAAGAGGAGGAGCACAGTGACATAGCGGGGAGGTAAGTTCAATGTATATTATGTTTATTTCACTTTATTTTGTGTGTATTCAGTACTAATCTAATGTTTATTTTGAACAGGGGCCGTGCCGGAGAAAAAAATAAGAAGGATGGGTAGGACATGGTGGAAAGGTGAGTAGAATATTTAGATTATTTAGAATGTGTCTTTATTGTATGTACTGTGTTGTACTAATTTTTTTATTTTTTCACCCTAGGGGGTCGATCTGAAGGGACATTTGCAAAGGTAAGTGGTCTAATTAGTTTATTTTAGGGTAGAATTAGGTTTGTGTATGGAGATAGGATTTAGTGTATTTTAAATAGGATTTAATGTATTTTAGATAGTGGGATATGTATGTATGTATGTTAGATAGGATTTAATGTATTTTAGATAGTGGGATATGTATGTATGTTAGATAGGATTTAATGTATTTTAGAGAATGGGGTATGTGTGTATTTTACATAGGATTTCCTGTAGACCCCTCATAGCACTTATGGGGTAATGTTAAGCTTCTAAATGTCCCATGGGACTAATGGGGTTAAATAGAAGCTTATGAGGGTCTGTATAGACCCCCATAAGAGACTGGGTTAGAATGGTGTAGTGCTTACACTTTGTGTCATGAGGGTCGTGGATGACCCTCATGGCAATTATAGTGTTTTTACATGTGTTCATTAGTGTGCTATAGGGGTCTATATACAGTAGTTGAGGCACACAGTACACTCACATTGTGTAGAAAAATAGCATTTCAACACTTTTTTATTGCCCCGTCATTTTTGACGGGCAAGTCGCTAGTGTATATATATATATGATACATTATATATAATGAGGGGGCCTGGAGGGCCCAATGCCCCTTGGTGGGCCCAAAATTTTGTTTGCACCAGGGCCCTCCATTCACTAGCTCCGCCACTAGTTAGACACAAAGCTTTCAATCATATATAATTGTTTTAATTGTACAATGGTTCTTTACTCCTGCTTTTCCATACTAGGGTTATCAGTGTACAACATATATTTATATTGTTTTAAGGTATATTCAGATTTCTGTATTATCGTTACACCTCCAACTCCTCAAATCACCCACATCATTAAATCAACCTCATCACAACCAACATTGGTCCACCTCATTAAATTATATATATCACATTTTTCCTTAATACCATCTCGTCAGTTTCATCAGATACTCTATCAGATGTCTCACACTTCCTCAGATCTAGTCACCTTTAGTCATCATTATCATCTTATCAAATCACTGTCATTGCATTGAAACCTCATACAATACATAGACATCCATTTAAATCAACCCCATTACACCACCCTAACTTAGAAACTCTGTCTTCTCACCCAAGTGTAACTCAGAAGCCCGTTGGGCACAATTTGCATCACAAGTGCATATGAGTTCTGGCCCTAGATTTAGAACATTATGTGGCCCAATTTGATTTCCATTACCTCTGCTACAGCAGAGGTTACTTCCTAAGCTTACTTTGGGATACCTAGCTGTGTCCTTGAAGGGAATTGCTGAGCTACACATTGTAAATTAATTCCAAAAATGGCAATATTTAAAAAAAGAAAAATGAAAACATAATTTTAATAGCAGAATTGGACCTGTTCTGAGCCAGACTTTGCTAAGATTTGGCAATAAAGTCACCTATGACAAGTCAACTAATCCTACATGTATTTTTATAGAAGCTTCAAAACAAAGCATGGAAAGAAAGTTGATGCTTGGAAATTTGTTTGAATGACACAAATGTGAAATAAATAGCAGTTCTTATTACATACTTATACCAGGTATAGAAAGTGCAATGATACTCCATGCTATGAAAACAATGACAGTAAATGTGATGCCTGGAAAAGGACATTATACATTGCAGAAATACAAGTTGTGCAACACAATGACATTAACAATGGTCCTTTATGCCACACTTCTACTAACCGGTCACTCCTCCCTGTTTATCTAATAGGTGTGCATGGGTTTACATCATCATCATAATGGAGATCATGGTCTGAGTAAAAATGAACAAATTAGGCAATCACATATATAGTTGTGAGCGTACGAGTCGTTGCTCACGCTTGCGTGCTCGCGAAGCGAGCCGCGGCCCTCGCGTAGCGAGCCGCGGCCCTCGCGTAGCGAGGTCACTGGGCAAGGGCCTCAGTTGCTGGCATGGAGCGCCGAAGGCGCTCCATGCCAGCAATTGAGGCCCCTCGCAAAGCGAGGGCCTCAGTTGCTGGCGAGGTCACTGGGCACGGGCCTCAGTTGCTGGCATGGAGCGCCGAAGGCGCTCCATGTCAGCAACTGAGGCCCCTCGCGAAGCGAGGGCCTCAGTTGCTGGCGAGGTCACTGGGCAAGGGCCTCAGTTGCTGGCATGGAGCGCCGAAGGCGCTCCATGCCAGCAACTGAGGCCCCTCGCGAAGCGAGGGACTCAGTTGCTGGCGAGGTCACTGGGCAAGGGCCTCAAACCCTTGCAAAATTCACGTCGCTACTCAAAAAACACGACACACAAATTACGACACTCGCTAAATTTTACGAGGAACGCAAACAACGTACGAAACACGTTACCACACATTACGACCTCGCAAACATCGGACGCAACACGCCGACATACAAACATTTAAAACACAATACATACACACAGCACATACATAAAAAACTTACCTACACCAAGAGGGAGCACCCAGGACCTCAAAAATGCAACTTACACCTCGATTTTACTCGAAATAAAACAGTTTAGAGACTAAAAAAAAATCTAAGCGAGAGAAAAAATGGCCGCCGAACAAAACGAAAACGAGGCTACAGCACTCTAAACTCGCAAAACACCACAAAACACCTACGAATATTCCGATACAGACCTATACCACACATTACTCGCCATTTTACACCAATGCGGAAGTACACGACTACGCTAACGGTTTGGTCTCGCGCACGCACAGTGTTACACTGCACACATTCAGCATGCTTATACAGCAGCTCCACACCACTAATGCTGCAGCAACATCAACACAGATTGCCAGCTCTTCATCACAATGCTTCAAAATAGGTACACTATATTCATTTACTAATTTAGCTACCTTACAATTTCATTGCCGTCATTTTTTGACGGGCAATTCGCTAGTTGATATATAGTCTCTTGATACAAATATCAATACTTTCTGCAATATTCTGCTAAGTAATGCTGTGTTGGCCCTTAATTATGAAAATAAAGATGATAAGTAGACAATAAAAATCAATATAGATCAATAAAGGTATTTAATATTTTGGTGACATCCCAAGTACTCCACTATAATATATTAATAAATATAGTGGGACATTATTAAAGTGCGTAAAAATAGTGCAGCTTTCAGAAATTTAAAGTAGTACATATCACTGTAAATAATTTACTTCTTAGACACAGCCAATAGTAAATGAGACCGTCATCATGACATCAGTAAAACTTCAAGTTAGACATAATATGCAATCAGAGGCTACAAATTAATTAGTGCCAATAAGTAATATTTGCCAATCGGGCTCACAATCAAGCGCTATATAATATGCATTAGATCATCATTTTTACCCCTTGAGTCCCGGGATTGATATTACTCAGAAAAAAACATTTAAAAATAATGTTTTTTAAGTGCATATTTGTGTGTTTGAGACTGTTGTGCAATTAATTTGATGTCTTTCCATGCCTTCCCATGCTTTCAAAATACAGTATTGTGTGTTTAATTGCTGCTACAGCTTTAATAAGTGTTTGAAAAAGCCCTTGCGAGTCCTATTTAGTAGTAATATTTGTGATACTTTTTTCAGTTGTGCGTTAGACTTTATTTGCAAGCTAGACCTATGGGTCTGAAAGAATATTGATTTTGTGTAACGTTATTTATTAAGAGCTAGTAATATTCGAGCTGTGCTAAAACCAATTGAGTTCTAAGGCTGGGGTTGCGTCTTTGGCTGGCACATAGTGAGTTTGGGCAGGTTACTCATAATAGGATTGAGAGTAGCTAATAGCATATGTGGTAATATTAAGAGATTTTAAGTGTGTATAAATATACAAATTGGGCAATAGAATAGGGATCTATGATTGTATGCACTCAGGGCACTTGTATAGGAAACCAAATAAATAAATAATAAATCAAATAAGTTAATAAAGATTTATATTATGATTGCAAAGTTTAGTTATAATGAGATCCTAATTTATTAGTTAGACTTTATATAAACTCTAAGACTGTGAAATCCAAATCTAACAATGACTATATTTATAAGAATCTTCTCAAGATACAACAGGCCATGAATAAAGTACTACAAAAACACCTTGCAACATATGAGAACAAAAGGTCTACGCTGAGGTTTAATTGTATGTACCTACCACAGTGTACTCAACTGTGACACAATTGTTCCAGAGATGTATTTAGAATTTAAACCATACTAAGTTTATTACTGACACTGTGCTGTGCCATGTTTGTTATAAAAATAATTATACTCAGTATATTATTACAAATTAAAAACTTGAAAGGAGATGTGAGTCTGCATGTGGTCAAGTCACACTTCTGTGCTGGAGCCTGGAGACGCGAATCGTGTATCACATGGATGCTGCTAAGGATGGAGCATCTGCCTGGTACATAGAGAAAAGCACAGCCATATACAGTCAGGTCCATAAATATTGGGACATCGACACAATTCTAATCTTTTTGGCTCTATACACCTCCACAATGGATTTGAAATGAAACTAACAAGATGTGCTTTAACTGCAGACTTTCAGCTTTAATTTAAGGGTATTTACATCCAAATCAGGTGAAAGGTGTAGGAATTACAACAGTTTGTATATGTGCCTCCCACTTTTTAAGGGACCAAAAGTAATGGGACAATTGGCTGCTCAGCTGTTCCATGGCCAGGTGTGTGTTATTCCCTCATTATCCCATTTACAAAGAGCAGATACAAGCTCCAGAGTTCATTTCAAGTGTGCTATTTGCATTTGTTGCTGTTAACTCTCAATATGAGATCCAAAGAGCTGTCACTATCAGTGAAGCAAGCCATCATTAGGCTGAAAAAACAAAACAAACCCATCAGAGAGATAGCAAAAACATTAGGTGTTGCCAAATCAACTGTTTGGAACATCCGTAAAAAGAAAGAACACACCGGTGAGCTCAGCAACACCAAAAGACCCGGAAGACCACGGAAAACAACTGTGGTGGATGACCGAAGAATTATTTCCCTGGTGAAGAAAACACCCTTCACAACAGTTGGCCAGATCAAGAACACTCTCCAGGAGGTAGGTGTATGTGTGTCAAAGTCAACAATCAAGAGAAGACTTCACCAGAGTAAATACAGAGGGTTCACCACAAGATGTAAACCATTGGTGAGCCTCAAAAACAGGAAGGCCAGATTAGAGTTTTCCAAACAACACCTAAAAAAGCCTTCACAGTTCTGGAACAACATCCTATGGACAGATGAGACTAAGATCAACTTGTACCAGAGTGATGGGAAGACAAGAGTATGGAGACGGAAAGGAACTGCTCATGATCCAAAGCATACCACCTCATCAGTGAAGCATGGTGGTGGTAGTGTCATGGCGTGGGCATGTATGGCTGCCAATGGAACTGGTTCTCTTGTATTTATTGATGATGTGACTGCTGACAAAAGCAGCAGGATGAATTCTGAAGTGTTTTGGGCAATACTATCTGCTCATATTCAGCCAAATGCTTCAGAACTCATTGGACGGCGCTTCACAGTGCAGATGGACAATGACCCGAAGCTTACTGCAAAAGCAACCAAAGAGTTTTTTAAGGGAAAGAAGTGGAATGTTATGCAATGGCCAAGTCAATCACCTGATCTGAATCCGATTGAGCATGCATTTCACTTGCTGAAGACAAAACTGAAGGGAAAATGCAGTGAAGATGCAGTGCAGTACATTGAAATATTTTTGTATATGCACAGAGTTGTCTATATGCAGTGATATTACAGTCTGTAAGTGTACTTGACACTTTCTAATATATCATATAAATACATATAATACATATATAAATAAGATATAGAAACTGGAAAACACAAATGCTCCTGCGAAGCAGACTGTGATGCTATTTATCAAATCAAATCAGCTAATTAGTATTCAGAAGCAACTTATTTGAAAAATAAGGATTCACAATCAATGCTGACTATCTAAGCAATGATACAATGTATAGCCAGATTTTCATGCTCTTTTACAGTATATACGGAAGTTCCCCACGTTACATTGATTCAGTCTATACACACTGACATTTATTTTATTTAAAAAATGGTTTCCACATAGGCACATACTAACCAATAGAAACACTGCATTCAAGTCAAATTGTTTAACCTTTTACTAACCTTCCACCCAGTAGCAGCAGAGTGCAGAGATCCAGTGCAGCATTGCCTGAGATGCATCATTCAAGGGAGGAGAGAGAAGTGTGTGGTGGGAACAAAAGACTACAAATCCCATGATTCTTTGCTGCAAAGACTGAATCCCCATACTGCTACAATGTTGTAGCTTAGGCTCATTAATCACAAGAAATTATTAATTTTATACTAATTTAGCTTGGATTTTCAGTGGCATTCCTTCTCAAAATCAACTACCAGAAAACTTACATTTTTTTGCAAACGTTAGGGTAAGTTTATTTATGTTAATTTTGTCATGCAAAAATGTATTCATACACTCCTGATTCGCCTCTATCAGATGCACTCATAATCCATGAAACTTCCATTTACCTTTAAGAATAGTTAAAAAACAACAATATATTAGGGTCACAGAGATTATTTAAAATCCTCAATGTTACAACATTTTTACATAGTTACATTGTGTATGATTAGGAACAAACTGTTATGAATGTATACTGAACGTCCCCTTCTTGATAAGTTATGGAGCTCAGCACATGAGAAAGCTGCCCCCACATAAAGCCATCACAGCAACTGGCCTTCTCCAATTACATCTGTGGAAGGAATATCATTCCTCGCAGCTCCATCTGGTTTTAGCACAAACACTGAAGGCGAGCCTGGTTCCTCAGGCCTCCTAAAATCTATTTTTAAATACTGCTCTGAAATGTAACAAAAGAGCTGAGTGATTTGGAGCTCTGTATCAGAATGCTGTACTGATCCGATACAGACAGCTGAGGTGACTATACAAAATGGCTGAGCCGCAAAGCATTTCTATCTCACATATGTTCATGTCAAGTTGAAAGAAACAAATTTGTTGGATTTAGATGATCAGGTCAACAAAAAATCACATTACAGCAAACCTATATTGTGAGTGTTAACGCTCCTTCCAGTCATTGACATTTAAGTATTAAAATTAACACCATAGGCAAAATGGCAGCTTTGTGCTCCCCCTTTTCTAATCTGCCAACTATACATACAGTATACTGTAGATAGATTACTTCCACCAGAAAAGAACATGGTATCTAGGTTCAAAGCATCCAATTTTACTGAAATCATAAAAAAATGTCTGTCACATACATTTCTTAGAAGATTCTTATTTATGAAAAGCAGTATCACAAGGAAATGAAGGCTAATGTATGCATTATTAATATGACATTGTCTAATAGATGGTGAATATCGATATATATCCACTCATCCAAGGTGCACCGGGAATTGAATCCCAACAGAGTTTATAATTGAAGGAAGATATATCCAGTTCAGACCAGTAAAAAGAGTACTTGCATGTAATAATAATAGCTCAAGACAAGTTTCAATAAAATATAACTTTTATTCTTCCAATTTAAAACACGTTAAAAACACAAGTAATAATTGGGAAATGAGGGCCAAGTGAAACAAATGGAGATCAGCCTGTGGCGGGTGCCTGGTATCTGGCCTTAACTGTACTGGGGTGGCAAAGTAACCGGAGTCCCCTGGTATAGTCCAGAGTATTGCAGGAGAGAGCGTCCAAAGTCTCATTAGATGTCCTCCTCAAGGCCTTGACCGCAAGAACAGTTAGGGCCAGATACCGTGCACCTGCCAAAGGGTGGACCTGTGGGGCTTCTAGTCGACCGTTAAATTTGTTATTTTGCTTTTCCATACTGTCACCCAGCGTAGCAGTGCTGGAGGGTGGCTTAAGTATTATATATATATTTTGGCTATAAATGAGTTGGAGTCACCGTATACTGTACATGTAGTCATATCCAGGTAATGTGTCCACTGCTGTCACATAATTACTTCTGTTATTTTGCCAAACGGTGTCAATATGTGTGTCACTGGGTATAGTTTGGCCATATGCACTGCAAGAGGGCTTACTTACTAGTACTTTGTGAGCAATAACTGCTTTCCTCATATATCTACACCACTCTCATTGATAGGTACTAGACTATTTTACCATATTCCACACTACTGTACCCTGTCCCACGCCCCACAGTGTGTGCGCTTCATCACCCCTTGTTTGAGTCTATGTGTTGGACTATAGGCATATACCACTCTGGTTACCTTATCAGCCTCATCTTGGGAATTTTTCGGTCTGATCCACACACACCCTGTTTGCTCACATAGTGGAATAGCGCGGTTCCTAGCGATCTTACTTTCTTTGATTGCATACGCCCAAACCCAGACACTGTTTGCCATTATCTAGACTTACCTGTTAGAGCGATCTCCATTTGTCTCACTTGGCCCTCATTTCCTAATTTTTACTTGTTATTTTAACATGCATTATTAATACAAGTCTATCTTTACATAATCCTCCAGTACTATATATTGTCACCTAGTTATAGCATTACCTATAATTTAAAAAGACATGGAAGGTGTCTGGATATTACAAGGTATATAATATACCTATGTATGTATCTGTTTACTTGTGTGCACTTTATTTTATTAAGAAGTTCTTATAAGGTATGTTACTGTCTAAAATCATATAAATTGCTGTGTCTACCCCCTGCAGCCCATGAATACACAGATTCTGCTGTACTTGCTGTGCTGTGTCTCATACTAGCCCGTCAGTGACCATACCTTCATAGCACGATGCAGCATGTTGCTGAGACACTGTCCCGATATAATTCTTATTATTTATTATTTTTATCTTTACATATTCTGCAATGCTGTGCAGGGGTTAAGTACGAGGCAAAAACAATAATAACACATTGCAGATGAGTGGAGGGCCCTGTCTTTGAGCTTAAAATCTAACATGTATAGTGCTTTCCCTAAGACAGCTTGCAAGATTAAAACTTGCAAACTTACAATCTAAAGAGTTTTTATGCTGTACATATATGTGTCAGGTGTAATTACATACATACATGTTGCTCCATATAGACATCTCTATACTTGTGCACACCCTTTTCCATGACACTGCTGCAGCAACCAACTGGTGCCCCCTAATAATGTACTGCCCTGGGCCTTGACAGAAATACAGGACAGGCTGATTGTAACCAGGGATCTGGTGTTCTGATTTGTGGGTAAAAAGCCAAATAACACTCCATTCAGTCCCCTGTCTTCATTTGTCCATGAATAATCAATTTTCATGGTTCGTTTGGCAAATGCTGTACCCGTCACATGAAAAGATCCGGATTACATTGCACACTCCAAACACAAAGAAAGTCATTGCCTTGTAAAACCCATTGAGACATTTGTGCACGGTTTACAGACTAGACGTTTGGACTATTTAAGGATTTTGTATTGGATTTATAAGTATTAAAACATTTTTCTGAGTTTTATCTGAGGTAGAGACATGAATGAACTATGCTAATTAATTTTAAACTCCAAATCAGTCTCCTACATTTGTTGTTTAGTTTTTAAATATGTAATGTGTTGTTATTTCATTTTTAAACATGCAATGTGTGCGTTTTATTGTAGTGGTATGTTTATGCATCAAAATAGGGAAGTAAATGTAAAATATAATGCATGCATAATTCTTTCTTCAGTGGAACAGTACAAAATAAAGTAAATGTGTCAAATCTTGTTATTACTAACTAGAATATTGCCCTTCAAAAAATGATGGCAATGAAATTGTAAGTGAGCAAATGCTGTTTGGTGTATGATAATAAAATAAAGAATACATTAATAAAGTAATATACTTTACCTATTGTAATAAGGAAGCATTGTGTTGAAGAGCTGGCAATCTGTTTTGATGTTGCTGGAGCATTAGTGGTGTGGAGCTGCTGTGTAAACGTGATGAATGTGTGCAGTGTAATAGTGTGCGTGCGCAAGGCAAATCCATTAGCATAGCTGTGTACTTCCGGATTGTATAAGTTATTGTTGTAAAATGGCGCCTAATGTGTGGTACGCGGCTGCGACTGATTTTGCGTCCTTGTTTTCGGATGTCGTCCGACTTTTTCGGAATATCCTTCGGAATATCCGTAGCTGTTGGTGGTGTTTTGCGTATTTAGGGACCTTTAGCCTCATTTTCGTTTTGTTCGGCGGCCATTTTTTCTCTCGCTTAGGTGATTTTCGGGTGTCTAAACTCTGAAATTTGTACTTAAATCGAGGTGTAACTTCACTTGCAGAGGTCCTGGGTGCACCACCTTGCTGTGGGTAAGCTTTTTATATGTTTGTTGTGTGTATTTATTGTGTTTGTAATGTTTTTGGAGTCCCGCGGGTTGTGTCCTCGTTTTCCAATCTCGTAGGTGTTTTTCGGGAAACACATAGGTGTTTGGTGCTGTTTTGCATCTTTAGACTGCTGTAGCCTCATTTTCGTTTTCGTTTTCTGCGGCCTTTTTTTCTCTCGCTTAGAGGATTTTTTAGTGTCTGAACTCTTTTATTTTGAGTTAAATTCAGCTGTAACTTCAGTTTTAGAGGTCCTGGGTGCTCCCTCTTCCTCTAGGTAAGCTTTTTATGTATTTGTTGTGTGTATTTATTGTGTCTTTTATGTTTTCATGTGCGCGGGTTTCGGACGTTTTTTGCGAGGTCGTAACGTGTCTCGTATTTTCCTTTCGTAACTACGTACATTTTGCGAGGTCCGCAGGCTGCCTGCGTGAACCCACAATCGTTAGCAACAACTTGCATGCTCACAACTATATATGTGATGTTGTTTCTTACTAATACATTTAATCTTTGCTATTGAATTTAAACATTGGTAGAAAGTGTCAGGTATACTAACTAATCATAAACGCCATTGCAACATTTCTTTGCAAACATTATTTGATTGTAAGACATATCAACTTGACTGCATGCCTTATATTGATGTTCCTGGAAATGTGAAATCGGAGGACTGGAATTGCATCCTTTCGAGAAGAGTAAGATTTCCCTACTGATGCTTCAGCTTGGACACCCAGGAATTGCTTTGCTAGGGTAGTCATCTTCTCTCTGAAATTAGGTTTATGGTACAATAAAGTGTATTATGATTGCTTGTATTTACTTTTGATACCATGGTTCTCTTATTCTTAATAGGCTAAGCTGTTAATTTAGGGTGAGATCTGAGAAGAAGAGGTTTGCAGACAAAAACCAGAGCTGCAACAGGAAGGACGAAGCCACACTTCCTCTGAGCCAATTAAAAACTGTTGGAGGGAAAATGGCCAGGAGAAGCAACAGAGGTGATTTTGGTAAACCTGGAGTTGTTTTCAGTAAGGAGTCACTTATAGTATATAGCAGTGGTGCCAAGTGAAAATGAATAGACAAGCAATACCTGGACACAGCCAATATGTGTTAAGGAATAAACAGCAACCCAGAAGTTTTTTTAAAGAAAACTCATCAATGCAAGAGATGGTACCAGGAGGAAGTAGTAGCCCCACTGTGTCTAGAGGAAGAGAAAGAGGAATCTTTGATCTGAATCCCAGCAATGCCAAGCAGTCTGAGTGAACATCTACAAGTCTAGCTATACAAATAACAAGCCCAATAGTTGAAGCCAAGCTTTATAGAGAGGATTATTGCACTGGCTTAAACAGAAACCAAATGATAAGGTGCATGGAAGCCAGCAAAGATTGTCAAGATTAGTGGGACCCTTTAGGCCAGATATTTCAAACATGAAGCCCACATTCCAAAAATGTGCAATCTCTTATCTCTTTTTTTTGGGGGGGGGGTTCAATGAAATAAGGTTCGTACCCTCCTGAACTGTAGCTACTACCTTCCGCTTTCATTAGAGTGTGGCACTTTAAATCAGTCTGAACTATGCCTGGGTTAGGCCTAAAGTGGACTTCAACATCATTTTAGTTTGAATTTCCTGATTTATGATATGCAAAGGCTAGCCTAATATCCAGGTGCTTAACACTTAAAGGGCCAGTTAATTCTGCACAGCTTGGAGCACACCACTGTAATGTACTTCTTTTTTTTTTTTTTCCAGACAAAAGAATACAAGTACAAAAACAGAATGTAAATACAAAGTACAGAACAGACAAACAATCGCAATTCATAACACACTTCTGATAATACTCCTTCTTCCTTCCTTTCCCCTCATGTTTTCCTCTTAACGGGGGAAACTTATACCTCCAGACCAGATTTAAACATCATATATATATATATATATATGTACACCTACATATATACATATATATATATATATATATATATATATATATATATATATATATATATATATACAGAAAAAGAAAATATTACATCTGTATCCCCTATATTATCACTTAGCTTCTTTGAACCCAGGGCTGTGAGTTCTGTTAGATACTTTGACAGATCTTAGCTCCTCTCTAATATTTGCATCTATAACTTTCGCCATCCCCCCACCCAAAATTAATTCCAACATTATGTGAGAGAGTTTTCCACTATATAGGGACCGGGGTCTACCCTCTCTTTCAGAGAAAGGTCTATTATTCTTTATCGCTTCTCTTTCTTAACTATCTGCCTTCCCACATTTTCCCTATATTTGTGTTTTCAGTAAAAACGTCTGTATATATAGGAACAGAAATTTTTCCTTTTTTACTCATACCTTTTTTTTCCTTTCCTATGAATTCAAGGTATGCCCCCGTTTAACCTCGTTATATTTACAGAATATTTGACTATTATCTAAAGAAAATAAGAGAAGAAAAGGCGAGAAAAAGAAACACATACACCATTCACACTGTACCAGACCGATGACCTACCAATAAGTTGTTGCTGGAGAGTTTGGGTTCCTAATCTACCTATTATATGATTTATAGTCTTTTCCTTGACTACTCCCTTTTTTTTTCCTTCTCCCCTTCTACCTCTTTTATAATTACTGAATTATGATCCGTTTGTCTATACTCCAATAGAACTTACAAATTTATCCCACTTCTGCCAAGGGAAGCGGGTACCTGTTTCCATCAGCCAATTCTTGCCTATGGGATCAATAATCTCTCTATTTTCTCGTATTGCTGCCACCAGCTGTATTCTTGACGGAACATGGGTATTTTTCCATGATTTTACTATCAAACTTTTAGCTACTAACAGAATGTGACATATCAATATACCATCTGAACCACGGAATTCCTCCAAATTCCTATGGAACAGTACCAATGAAGGGGAGCACCTAATTTCTTGAGCTAATATTTCTTCTATTAATTGACACGCATCTATCCAAAACCTGTTTATTTTAGGGCACTCCCACCACATATGAAACGATGTTCCCAACTGATTACAGCCTTTCCAGCATGTTCTTTGATTTTTTGGGTCTATTTTATTCATACGTTCAGGAGAGAGGTACCAATTATTCGAAAACTTAAAAAACATTTCTATATACCTTGGTAGACCTGCTGCTTTTTTTACCATTCTTAAACTTTGGTACCATACCATCTCTTCAAAGGTTTCTCCCATAATTGATTCCCAATACATCAAACCTGAACTTTTCCTCAGTGAACGGTTCTCATTTATAATTTTATTGCATCAAACCTGAACTTTTCCTCAGTGAACGGTTCTCATTTATAATTTTATTGCATTTCGAAATAGTTCGTAAATTATCTCTTTTTATCACTAGATCTTCCATTTTAGTTGTTTTTAAATGTTGTGAGATCCTGTAACCGCAGGCTACTAGTCTTTTTTTAATACACTCATATTCTAGCCAAGTTAATTTTATATCTCCGAATTTCCTACTCATCCTTTGTAGGTCTATAAGTTGTCCATCTTCAAACAGTTTTGCTGTGGGTGTGTCACCCTTGATTTTCAGAGATGTAATTATTGGGTTAGAACCCCCACGTTCCAGTGTATCAATTGGGGCAGCCAGTGAGGGAAGATTAATTAGCTGCATGGATAGTCTATTTCTATACCAAAATGTGGTTAAGGAAACCAAATTCTTCGGGAGATCTCTAATCACCGTCTCATTCAAGCTAGGTAGCCACAGCACGGAGTGGATCTTAATATTTCTTAATAAGGCCTCCTCGATTTCCATCCATCTAGGTTGTTCCTTTATCAAATTCAAGCTAATAAGATTTGCTATACAAATTTGTTGGTAAATATCTAATATACAGGGGCAGTTTAACCCACCTTTCTCGACCTTTTGATTTGCTATTATTTTTCCCACCCGGGGTTTCTTCCCACCATAGATAAACTTATCTAGCTGCACTTGTATTTTTTTGATGTAGTTATATGCCAGCACTCCCGGAATACATCTCAGACAGTAAGTGATTTTTGGGATGATATTCATATTGATAGCTGCAATTTTAGCTAACCATGATAAATTTAGTTGTTTCCAATTGGTCAAGGTAATGTTTATTTTATTAATGGTTTCATCTAAATTAGCTTTAATCAGCTTACCCAGTTGGAATGAGAATTTGATTCCTAGGTGGGTGATACTATTTGAATGCCAGTTACACTGTAGCATATGCTCTAGAGCATCCCTATCTTCTATCTTTAATCCTCTTTTCAAAGCTACGGACTTAGTTTGATTTATTTTAAAGTAGGAGATTCTACTGAATTCCTCCAGAATGTCCAAGAACTTTTGACATGATGTCGCCGGCTCTGTGAATGTTACTACTATATCGTCCGTGTATGCTAATAGTTTAAACTCATGTTTCCCTATTCTGATTCCACTAATATCCGCCTCTTCCCTTATACGTATTGCTAGTGGTTCTAAAAACAGGATAAATAGAAGCGGGGATAAGGGACACCCCTGGCGCGTGCCATTGCTTATACTAAAAGATACGGATTCAAAATCCGGGTTGACTATGCGCGTCTTTGTAATGTACTTCTGAAAACACGTTGAAATCCTTTTTTAATTTCTGAAATAGGTGCTTTTTCACAGAAAAAAGTCATAAATGAAGTTCTGTTTAAATGAGAATTAGCCATGCCTCCAGACAGACAGACAGCAAGAGCTCTGTGCAGAGAGCAGAATAGAAGGAGGGTTAACTAAAATTGCTGCTGGAAACTATTAAATACTAGCCACTTGCCCGTCAAAAATGACGGCAATAAAATTTGAAGCCTGGCAATGGTGTTTGCCACAAATTGCAAGCCTCTCCCCCTCTACTTAACTGGCCTTGCGATGAGCGCCTTTGGCGCTCATTGCGAGCCTCTCCCCCTCTACCTTTTCCCCCCTCTACTTGATGGTAGGAGCTCAATGAGAGCCACTCCCCCCTCTACTTTACTAAGCACCTTTGAAGCTCATCATGGGTCTCGCAATGAGCGCCAAAGGCGCTCATTGCGAGCCTCTCCCCCATGTTTCTCTTCCCCCCTCTCCACCCCTGTATCTCTTCCCCCCTCCCATGTGTCCCCTTTCCCCTCTCTCCCTCCCGTGTCTCTTCAACCCCTCACCCCTCCCTTGTGTCTCTTCCCTCCCTCCCGTTTCTTTTCCCTTCTCTTCCTCCCTGTGTCTCTTCCCCCATTTCCCTTTCCTGTGTCTCTTCCACCCCTCTCCCTACCCTGTCTCTTCCACCCCTCGCCCTTCCCTTGTCTCTTCTACCCCGCTTTCCCTCCCCTGTCACTTCCACTCCACTTTTCTCATCTCTCTGTCCCTCCTTCCTGTCTGTCTCTCTGTCCCTCCTTCATGTCAATCTTTCTCTCTGTCCCTCCTTTATGTTAATCTTTCTCTCTGTCCCTCCTTCCTGTCAATCTTTCTCTCTGTCCCTCCTTCCTGTCAATCTTTCTCTCTGTCCCTCCTTCCTGTCTCTCTCTCTATCCCTCCCTCCTGTCAATCTTTCTCTCTATCCATCCCTCCCTCCTGTCTGTCTCTCTATCCCTCCCTCCTGTCTGTCTCTCTATCCCTCCCTCCTGTCAGTCTCTCTCTGTCACTCCTTCCTGTCTGTCTCTCTCTCTCTGTCCCTCCTTCCTGTCTGTCTCTCTCTCTCTCATGTCTCTCTCTCTGTGTGCCTGTGTCCCTCCTGCCTCTCTCTGTGTCCCTCCTGTCTCTCTCTGTCCATCCTCTCTCTCTCTCTCTGTCCCTCCTGTCTCTCTATCTCTGGATGTGTCCCTCCTGTCTCTCTATCTCTGTCTGTCTCTGTCCCTCCTGTCTCTGTCTCTCCTGTCTCTCTCTCTATGTGTCCCTCCTGTCTCTCTCTCTGTGTGTCCCTCCTGTCTCTCTCTCTGTGTGTCCCTCCTGTCTCTCTCTCTGTGTACCTCCTGTCTCTCTCTCTGTACCTCCTGTCTCTCTCTCTCTCTGTGTCCCTCCTGTCTCTCTATCTGTGTCCCTCCGGTCTCTCTCTGTCTGTGTCTCTCCATCCGTGTCCCTCCTGTCTCTCTCTCTCTCTGTGTCCCTCCTGTCTCTCTATCTGTGTCCCTCCTGTCTCTCTCTGTCTGTGTCTCTCCATCCGTGTCCCTCCTGTCTCTCTCTGTCCCTCCTGTCTCTCTCTATCTGTGTCCCTCCTGTCTCTCTCTGTCCCTCCTGTCTCTCTCTATCTGTGTCCCTCCTGTCTCTCTCTATCTGTGTCCCTCCTGTCTCTCTCTATCTGTGTCCCTCCTGTCTCTCTCTGTCTGTGTCCCTCCTGTGTCTCTCTGTCTGTGTCCCTCCTGTCTCTCTCTGTCTGTGTCCCTCCTGTCTCTCTCTGTGTCCCTCCTGTCTCTCGCTGTCCCTCCTGTCTCTCTCTGTCTGTGTCCCTCCTGTCTCTCTCTATCTGTGTCCCTCCAGTCTCTCTATCTGTGTCCCTCCAGTCTCTCTATCTGTGTCCCTCCTGTCTCTCTCTGTCTGTGTCCCTCCTGTCTCTCTCTATCTGTGTCCCTCCATCCGTGTCCTTCCTGTCTCTCTCTGTCCCTCCTGTCTCTCTCTGTGTCCCTCCTGTCTCTCTCTGTCTGTGTTCCTCCTGTCTCTGTCTGTGTCCCTCCTGTCTCTCTCTGTCTGTGTCCCTCCTGTCTGTGTCCCTCCTGTCTCTCTATCCGTGTCCCTCTTGTCTCTCTCTGTCCCTCCTGTTTCTCTCTGTCTGTGTCCCTCCTGTCTCTCTCTGTCTGTGCCGCTCCTGTCTCTCTCTGTGTCCCTGTCTCCCTCTCTCTGTGTCCCTTCTGTCTCTCTCTCTGTCTGTGTCTCTCCTGTCTCTCTCTGTCTGTGTTCCTCTTGTCTCTCTATCTGTGTCCCTCCTGTCTCTCTCTGTGTCCCTCCTGTCTCTCTCTGTGTCCCTCCTGTCTCTCTCCGTGTCCCTCCTGTCTCTCTCCGTGTCCCTCCTGTCTCTCTCTGTGTCCCTCCTGTCTCTCTATCTGTGTCCCTCCTGTGTCTCTCTCTCGGTCTGTGTCCCTCTTGTCTCTCTCGGTCTGTGTCCCTCCTGTCTCTCTGGGTCTGTGTCCCTCCTGTCTCTCTCTGTGTCCCTCCTGTCTCTATCTGTGTCCCTCCTGTCTCTCTCTGTGTCCCTACTGTCTCTATCGGTGTCCCTCCTGTCTCTCTCTGTGTCCCTACTGTCTCTATCTGTGTCCCTCCTGTCTCTCTCTCTGTGTCCCTACTGTCTCCCTCTCTCTGTGTCCCTACTGTCTCCCTCTCTCTGTGTCCCTCCTGTCTCTCTCGGTCTGTGTCCCTCCTGTCTCTCTGGGTCTGTGTCCCTCCTGTCTCTCTGGGTCTGTGTCCCTCCTGTCTCTCTCTGTCTGTGTCCCTCCTGTCTCTCTCTGTATGTGTTTCTCCTGTCTCTCTCTCTCTCTGTGTTTCTCCTGTCTCTCTCTCTCTCTATGTGTCCCTCCTGTCCCTCCCTCTCTCTGTCTCTCCTGCCTCTCTCTCTGTGTCCCTCCTGTCTCTCTCTCTGTGTACCTCCTGTCTCTCTCTCTCTCTGTGTACCTCCTGTCTCTCTCTATCTGTGTCCCTCCTGTGTCTCTCTGTCTGTGTCTCTCCATCCGTGTCCCTACTGTCTCTCTCTGTGTCCCTCCTGTCTCTCTCTGTCTGTGTCCCTCCTGTCTCTCTCTGTCTGTGTCCCTCCTGTCTCTCTATCTGTGTCCCTCCATCCGTGTCCTTCCTGTCTCTCTCTGTCCCTCCTGTCTATCTGTGTCCCTCCTGTCTCTCTCTGTCTGTGTCCCTCCTGTCTCTCTATCTGTGTCCCTCCATCCGTGTCCTTCCTGTTTCTCTCTGTCCCTCCTGTCTCTCTCTGTCTGTATCCCTCCTGTCTCTCTCTGTCTGTGTCCCTCCTGTCTCTCTCTGTGTCCCTACTGTGTCCCTTCTGTCTCTCTCTCTGTCTGTGTCCCTCCTGTCTCTCTCTGTCTGTGTCCCTACTGTCTCTCTATCTGTGTCCCTCCTGTCTCTCTCTATCTGTGTCCCTCCTGTCTCTCTCTGTGTCCCTCCTGTCTCTCTCTGTGTCCCTCCTGTCTCTGTCTATCTGTGTCCCTCCTGTCTCTCTCTAACTGTGTCCCTCCTGTCTCTCTCTGTGTCCCTCCTGTGTCTCTCTCTCTGTCTGTGTCCCTCCTGTCTCTCTCTGTGTCCCTCCTGTCTCCCTCTCTCTGTGTCCCTCCTGTCTCTCTCGGTCTGTGTCCCTCCTGTCTCTCTGGGTCTGTGTCCCTCCTGTCTCTCTGGGTCTGTGTCCCTCCTGTCTCTCTCTGTGTCCCTCCTGTCTCTCTCTGTCTGTGTCTCTCTCTGTGTCTCTCCTGTCTCTCTCTGTGTCTCTCCTGTCTCTCTCCTGTCTCTCTCTCTATGTGTTTCTCCTGTCTCTCTCTCTATGTGTTTCTCTCTCTCTGTGTCCCTCCTGTCCCTCTCTGTCTGTGTCCCTCCTGTCTCTCTCTGTCTGTGTCCCTTCTGTCTCTCTCTGTCTGTGTCCTTCCTGTCTCTCTCTCTGTGTTACTCCTGTCACTCTCTCTCTCTCTGTCTGTGTCCCTTCTGACTCTCCCTGTCTGTGTCCCTCCTGACTCTCCCTATCTGTGTCCCTCCTGTCCCTCCTGTCTCTCTTTCCCTCCAGGCTGTCTCTTTCACCTCAGTCCCCAGCGTGTCTGCCGGTCCCTCCCCAGGGAGGAGTTGAGAGCAGCAGGGGGGAGGTGTTGAGAGCAGCAGGGGGGAGGTGTTGAGAGCAGCCGGGGGAGGATTTAAGACTGGCAGGGGAGGAGTTAAGAGTGGCGGGGGAGGAGTTAAGAGTGGCAGGGGAGGAGTTAAGAGTGGGGGGGAGAAGTTAAGAGCGGCGAGCGGGCAGGAGGAGTTGTGAGTTGTGCGAGCCCGCAAGCGTGAGCAACGGCTTGAGCGGGCTCGTATGCTCACAACTATATATGTGATGTTACTTGGGGGTTAACTGATGGCTGATGACATTCCTGAAAGCAAGCAGATGCTGTAAATCATGGGGCAGTATGTAAACAAACCTAAACCTAAATGTTGAACTGTTCTTAGTTTAACCCCTCATCCTCAACCCCCCATCCTCAAACTCAACCCCCATCCTCATCCTAAACCACCTTCCTCATCCTAAACCACCCTCCTCAGCCTCCCTCCTCATCCCCCCTCCTCATCCCCCCTCCTCATCCCCCCTCCTCAACCTCCCTCCTCAACCACCCTCCTCATCCTCAACCCCCCTCCTCAAACTCCCTCCTCAACCCCCCTCCTCAACCTCAACCCCCCCATCCTCATCCACAACCCCCATCCTCAAACCCCCTCCTAATTCTAAACCCTCTACTCAACCTCCCTCCTCAACCCCCTTCCTCAACCTCAACCCTCTCATCCTCAACCCCCCCATCCTCAACCTCCCATCCTGAATCCCTCCTCCTCAACCCCCACTCCTAAATCCCCCCTCCTCAACCCCCATCCTCATCCTCAACCCCCCATCCTCATCCTCAACCCCCCATCCTCATCCTAAACCCCCTATCCTCATCCTAAACCCTCCCCATCCTCATCCTAAACCCCCCCATCCTCATCCTAAACCCCCCCATCCTCATCCTAAAACCCCCTCCTCACTTTACCCCTCCTCATCCTAAACCCCCCTCCTCACTTTACCCCTCTAAATACCTCCCCCTCTCCCTTTACCCTCACTTACCTCCATCTGCAGCTGTTCCTCCGCTCCTCCACGCTCCTTCCTGTGTCTTGACCCGGCCAATGCTAATGACGTGGTGCGCATGTGACGTCACGTCATTAGCATATGCCGGGTCCCGACGCAAGAAGGCGCGTGGAGGAGCGGAGGAACAGCTGCAGATGGAGGTAAGTGAGGGGAAAGGGAGAGGGGGAGGTATTTAGAGGGGTAAAGTGAGGAGGGGGGTTTAGAATGAGGAGGGGGGTCTAGGATGCGGAGGGGGGGTTGAGAATGAGGAGGGGGGAGGGAAAGAGACACGGGGGGGTTAGAGAGACACGACGGAGTTAGAGAGATATGGGGGGTTAGAGAGACACGGGGGAGTTAGAGAGACACGGAGGGGGGGGGGGAGAGTGACTCGAGTATAAGCAGAGAGGGCCCTTTTTAGCCTTAAAAAAAGGGCTGAAAAACTTGGCTTATACTCGAGTATATACTGTAATAGATCACTTTAACATATAATCTTGTGCTCTTTCACATAATGAAGAGCACTTATAGTAAGGTAAATGGCCCTTTAAGTACATATGGTGTGTTAAAAGTAAAAAAATGGAATACAATATTTTATTCAAAAGATATTGATAATGACACTGCTATTAAAACCAAATTGCAAGTTTATAGGACTGTAACTACATATGCCTAGAGGTAGGGTGATAAAAGCAATATATGATCCCCAAGGGTATACATCCTATCTGGAATTCTTAACAAGGGTTAATGCCCCAAAAGTAGCTGTAACTCTCTTAAAGATACTACTTAAGGAGCTAAAAACAGCCCTAGTCATATTGTGCACATCAGAAAACAGACTGCAGTGTGAACTGTTTAATAACACATAAGTGCTTAAAATTATTAAGAAACAATGTTACAAAAAACAAAGTATAGCTCAAAATATGTACAGTAATGAATAATATATAAAGCTCCAATATATATATCACACAATTGTGAGAATTTAGGTAATGTAGTATACAGATCCCCAAAAGACTAAAATATTTTTAAAAAGAGCATAATTGCCCAACAAGAACAAATCTAGCCTTATGACCGTTTTGTCACACTGCAGCTTTGTCAATGTCTACCTGTACTAGGTAAAAACAAAGTGAGAATTGACAAAGTATCAATGGAAAGAAAATATTTGAACATTTAATACTGTGTGCGTTTGGTTGGTATCCACAGCAAAATACCTCTAAAATGCACATGGGGAACACACAGGAAATAATGCATAATATTGACTTCTGCCTGTTCTGAGGCATATATTTATGTAAAAAATAATTTTATGAATATAAATATATACAGGGGTGGAAAAACATATCTAACACTCGGAAGACAGGAAGATTTTATTGGAGCCAAATAAGCAGGCTGTTACTAAGAGCCTGGAAGGAAGCCCTTCATAGAAATAAATAATGCTTTGAAATTTAGGAGCCGAAAGTACATATTTTAGGAGCCCATGTTCCCAGGATATTCTTACCATGTATTTATGTATACATTTGGACTTAGAGTTAAGATATTTACAATTTATTGAACCAATCTGTGGTAGCATTGCTGTGAAGGGAAATGCACCATTTATTTAGACGTGTGTAGATGGTGCTGGAATTCCAGACAGTCATGTTGGCACAAGCACTCCTAATATTTATGCTGAGACAAGCCTAAATTACATAGTTTCTGCATTAGGTATCTGTAATGTGTTAAAATTAGACAGCCTTTGTCTTTAGAATGCTTTGGCAAAATTCTAGTTGTCTTGCAGTTAAAGAAGAAATCCATGAATGTGGTAAAAAACTGCTGGTAACAACCTTCAAAAATGAGGTTATTAGTTAACACCCATAGAGATGCAATGAAGGCGTGTTGCTAGTTTTGATAAATAATCCCTTGGGCTGTATATGACAGCCTAGGAACGTATTGTTTTTTTCTCAGTATTTATATCACTCATGAAGTTCTGTGTTTAAACAGCAGCTGCTTGAGTAATCAACAAGTTTTAAAAAGTTAAGTAAATACAAAGTCCAAAAATGATAAGTTTGACTTACAATTACCTCAGTGAACACTCCAATTTAATTATTCCACTTGTAAGTTCTGAATAGGGATGCTTTAATACATGGGTAAAATGATCATTTGCACAATGGTCTGATAGACAATTAGAAAATAGGCTGGGCCTTGCCCATATTCTACCAGCTATGCAATTACAAAGAGGCAAAGTTCATATATTTATGACAGTGGTGAGTATGTGGCACTGAAGAACATCATAGTGATCAAGTATACCTCCATGATATACTATACTGTAACCATGAGGCACCGTATTGCCTTCATGGTACCTGAATAACTATACCCCTACAATGGATGTCCCAATGACCCCATGACAACCTAACTACTTTTATAGGAGTCCTTGTGGCTCCCATGGACCCTATCCCTCCATGGGGGTCCACAAGAAACCCCTATAGTCCCTAACACTGACCCCCAATTTAAAAAAATAAATACAATAAATATTGTGGAAAATTAAATAATTATTGCAAATAAAAAAGCGCTCTATAAAGCGGGCACATTCATGTTGCTAGTGGAAATCTGTCGTCTTCTTGCTTTAGTCAATACCATCAGCTCCTCATTTTTGGCCTATGGAAAGGGCTTCAGATGGGACAGCCTTTTAACCAATCATAGTGCTGAAACATGGTGGGATGAATCTCATGACTGGACTGTTAATCTGGATGGTTATAACCTATTTAGGAAAGATAGGGGAAATGGTAAAAGAGGAGATCTGTCTGTATGTTAAGCCTGAATTTAAGCCTATAGTCAGAGAAGATATTTATGCTGGCACTAACGGCATCATTGAATCTTTGTGAGTTGAGCTAAATAGCGGAGGAGCTAATTCTAAACGCATATTGGTGGGAGTATGCTATAAACCCCCAAATATAGCTGAAAGTGAGGAAATACAATTATTGTTACAGATTGGAAATGCAGCTAAGCATGGGCAAGTTCTACTAATGGGAGACTTTAATTACCCTGAAATAAACTGGATAAATGAGACCAGCAGCTCAGCTAAGGGGAGCAGGTTCTTGAGTACACTCGGGGATCATTATCTGGCCCAGCTAATACAAGAACCTACTAGAAATGGGGCCATCTTGAATTTAGTCATCACAAGTAATATTGATATAATATCAAATGTTAAAATAGGGGAACCCTTGGGGAACAGTGATCACAAAACAGTCTCATTTGAGATTGAATACAAAAAACAGAGTTGTAAGGGGCCAACAAAAACTCTTAATTTTAATTGGGCTAACTTTAATGGGATAAGGGCAGCAATACAACATATAGACTGGGACAAAGAACTTACAGGGAAAAATACTGAAAATAAATGGACAACATTCAAATCCTTACTAAATAAACATAATCATCGGCATGTACCATGTGGAGATAAAATAAATAGGAGTAAATCACATCCCATGTGGCTTAACAATGACTTAAAGATCATGATGAGGAAAAAGAAATATGCATTTAAATTATACAAGGAGGGAACAGAGGCAGCTTTATGTGACTATAAGGAAATCAACAAGTCTTGCAAAAGGGCTATTAGACTGGCTAAAATAGAAAATGAGAAGTCAGTTGCAATGGAAAGTAAGACTAACCCTAAAATATTTTTTAAATATATTAATGGGAAGAAGGCGAGGAAGGAAGCTAAAGGAACATTACAATGTGACACAGGCCATCTGATAATTAGTGACCAGGAAAAGGCAGATGAGCTAAATAGGTTATTTTCATCGGTATACATAAGGGAGGTACCAGTGGTTGGGACACCGCAACATAATGGGGCTACACTACCATCACTAAATAATTGGTTAACACAGGAAGAAATCAAAAAAAGAGATTGGAGAAAATAAATGTTAATAAAGCCCCAGGTCCTGATGGAATACATACAAGGGTACTGAGGGAGCTGGGTTCTGTAATAGCCAAACCATTATATCTAATCTTTCAAGAGTCACTCACTAGAGGGTCTCTACCAGATGACCGGAGAAAAGCAGAGGTGATACCTATATTTAAGAAGGGATCTAGAGCAAATCCGGGGAATTACAGACCAGTGAGCCTCACATCTGTAATTGGGAAATTTTTAGAAGAGTTAATAAGGGACAGAATACAAGAATATGTCTATTTGAACAAGATCATAGGTAGCAGTCAACACAGATTTATGACGGATAGGTCGTGTCAGATAATTAGTTTCTATGAGGAGGTTAGTAGGAACTTGGATCAGGGCAACTCAGTGGATGTAGTCTTTTTAGATTTTTCAAAGGCATTTGATACAGTGCCACATGGAAGACTAGTGAGCAAACTAAGGGATACAGGAATTGCAGTAAATATCTGCTCATGGATCGAGAGCTGGCTAAAAGACAGGAAGCAAAGGGTTGTTGTAAATGGAACATATTCCGATTGGTCTAATGTGATAAGTGGGGTTCCTCAAGGTTCAGTATTAGGTCCTCTCCTTTTTAACATATTTATTAATGACATAGAAGTAGGACTCGAAAGTAGTATCTCCATTTTTGCTGATGACACTAAGTTGTGCAAGGTAATAAAATCATATAATGATGTACTTTCCCTACAAAGGGATTTGCATAAATTAGAGAAATGGGCGGCTAAATGGCAGATGAGATTTAATACAAATAAATGCAAGGTTATGCATTTGGGAAGGAAAAATAGCCATGCAATTTATAATCTTAATGGAGCAAATCTAGGGGTATCAGATATTAAAAGGGATTTGGGAGTACTAGTGGACAACCACCTAGGTAGCAGTGCTCAATGCCAAACAGCAGCTGCAAAGGCAAGTAAAATATTAGCATGTATTAAGATGGGTTTAGAAGCAAGGGAAGCAAATATAATTTTGCCACTATACAAATTCCCATTACACCCTCATTTGGAATATGGAGTGCAATTTTGGGCACCACTTCATAAAAAGGACATTTTAGAGCTGGAAAAAGTACAGAGAAGGGCAACAAAACTAATAAGGGGAAAGGAGGGGCTAAGTTATGAAGAAAGACTAACCAAACTAAACTTATTTTCGCTAGCAAAAAGGCGTCTAAGAGGAGATATGATTACCTTATATAAATACATCCAGGGTCAATATAAGGCTTTGTCAAGTGAACTTTTTGTAGCAAGAGATTTTCAACTGACAAGAGGACATCCTTTGAGGTTAGAGGAAAAAAGATTTCACCTTAAACAAAGAAAAGGGTTCTTCACAGTTAGGGTGGTTAAACTGTGGAATTCTCTACTAAAGGAGGAGGTAACAGCGAATTCGATAGACAACTTCAAAAAGGGGTTAGATATATTTTTGAATAAAGAGGGCATTCAAGGCTATCCTAGATAACTAGCGAAGGAGTATTGATCCAGGGAGAAATTTGAACGCCAGTTTCTGGGGTCAGGAAGGAATTTTGCTTTTTTTCCCCTTATGAGACAATTGGCAAAGTTTCAAAGTTTTTTTTCTTTCTGTTTGCCTTCCTCTGGATCAATGAACAATTAATAATAAATAGTCCACATATTAAAAAAACAATAGAGATCTAAAAAGGTTGAACTTGATGGACTAACTCTTTATTCATCCTCCAATACTATACTATTAATAATTATTTAACAACGAATTAATTAATAACTATTCCGCATATTGCAGATCAGAGGAGATCTTAACAGGTTGAACTTGATGGACTGAAAGTCTTTTTTGAACCTTAATTACTATGTAACTATGTAATTACTATGTAACTATAGTGCTCTATTTGAAATGTCAGATTAGACGGTCATTCGAGTTTTACCCTATAGAAATAGCCAATCAGAAAAGGGAATGTTAGATATGATGTGGGTCCATAAGGACACCTGTGTCACAGGGGTTAATATTAGATGCCATGGGGGTCCATAAGGACCCCCATGGTTATAGTTTAGTATACCATGGGGATCCATAGCTCCCCCCCCCACCCCATTGTAATGGGTAATTGTGGGTTGCCATAGGGTTCTATAAGGGCCTTCAAAATTATATTTTAGTTGGTAGAATCCTGAGGGATACCCAGGCTAATAGGAGGAAGCGAGTTTTGATGGAAAATCCCAAGGGATACCAGGACTCATAGGGGGTGGGGGTAGTGGTAGGCTGTAGAAGGTCCTTAATTGTGTGGTATCTGAGCAATCAAGCCTCAAATCTGACACAATTAAGTTATTAGTGCCATCACAATTTTAAATTTGAGGAACTCAGGGGCATTTTTTCTGCATTTATGGTAGGTTGAAGGTTCATGTAGGAATCTTTCAAATGTTGCGCATTAGGAGAGACTTCAGAGTTTATTTAGTGAGATTGGATATCATTACAGTAGGCATGTGATAGCGATTTACAAAATAGTTAACGGACAACCACTTAGGGTTTAAGATATTACGGACATTTTAAGTACTCGACTGGCATTTCTCAGAGGTTAGATTTACTCGTGTGATGTTATAGATCAGTACTGTTTTAAGAGTGAACTTCACTCTGACTTTTTCTTTTGAGAGCCCTAGAACTGTCAGAGAAAGGTTACTGACAAAAAAGGGAAAACAGCCTAAATAAATGAAAGCTACCTTAAAAGGACAGGTGAGTGATGAAAAAACATTTTGGAAATCTGGGTGTAAGTAAAAGGGCTGACAGGAGAGGAACAAACCACAGGAAGCCACTGCGTAGGTAAGATGGCAGAAACATGAAGAGAGCAAAGGAAACTAACACTGACAAAGAAAGACAAAATTGTATTTGAACTGCTTATCTATGGTGACAGCATGTTAGAAAGGTTAAAGGTTATGTGAAAGTTACTGGTCCTGAATCACATACATGGAAATAAAGTTGTTAATGGCAGTAGGGTTAGGATGGTAAGCATGGGACAGAGGTCAACACATTTTATAAAGGCAAGAAAAGAACTTGGAAGGACCCGATGAGCTGAAAGTAGCCAGAAATCATACCACTCATATTACAACGTGTGCATCAAACCATTAATTAATATATGTATGTACTTGTGTAGTGAGGCAGCTCAGGCTGAACTATTCAAAGCTAATTAACAATTAAAAGCCTATCCACATACCCCAGAGAGCAAGAACACTGGGATCTGCACATTATTTAGGTCAGCTGGTTTTAGATTAAAAACAATGCATGGAGACCTCCCATGAGTACTTAACAATTATTAGCAATCATTACATTGATAGCACATTACATTGATACTTGATCGGTCGATCAGAAACACTTTAATGTAAGTTTGCTGAACGAAAATACAATTTTATAATATTTTATTAATAAACTTGTTATTACTTATAATGTTTATTCTCTTTTTACAAATTTTTTTCTCTTTTTACTAATTAATCTGAAGGAAGTTTTGTCTTTTTACTGACTGTATTCTCATCTAATAAGGTGTACATTTGTATCTAAAATTTTATAATTCGCATGTTCCACTGTTCCTTCTCTTCTTCAAAATGTTGTACCCAACGAAGTAATTGCTTACATATTTATTTATGTTATAAAAATCAGTGTTTCAAAACCCCAGTTTTAAGTTATTTACAGTTTATTGTAGGATTTTCTATGTGTTTTAGTAGGACCTGAATATAGCATATTATGTATATAGAGTATAATATTATGAGACTGGAAAGGGTTGCTGTTTCCTTTATGCTAGGTGGTCTGAGTGGAGGGAAGTGTCTAAATCTTCATGTAGTTAAGACTCCCAGACACCAGCCCTCCTGATCGGTTTCTTTTATCTGAAGTATGGAAATGTTTTATTGTGTTTCACTGTACAGAAAATGTATGTGGAATGTGGAATTCATTAAAGTGGTTGATTGGGAGACATGATTAATGGATAATGTTACAAGTGTTACAACTCTCTTGAGGGCTTTTATATATATATATATATATATATATATATATATATATATATATATATATATTAGCGACTTGCCCGTCAAAAATGACGGGCAAGTCGCTAGTATATATATATATATATATATATATATATATATATATATATATATATACATTGCGAACCTCTCCTGTCGTTAGTCCTCTGAGAGAGATATATATTTCTATATATATGTAGCCAAGTAATAATGAATGATTTCTTAAATCAATTAATATACTTTATTTTTTTATAATTGATATATGCAGCGAGCAATAGGCTGAAGAGCTAACAATCTGTTTGTATTTTGCGTCTGCATAGAATCAAAATTTTGACTGTTAGTGCCCTGCTTATAACGTGTATTGAATGTTTGAACTGTGCATTCTAAATAGGCTGCATGCGCGAGGTAAAGCCGTTGGTTTATTGTGTAAAGCGGCATAGTCGTAATGTTATTAATGTGTTACGCGTCTTGAGAGAATTGTACGGCTTTTGTAATAGTGTATCTTGTAAGTCGTAGTGTGATGTGTAAAGTGCTACGCGTTTTGCAGTGTTTTGCGCGCCAGTTCTTTTCCTCGCTTAGGCGATTATCGAGTGGCGAAAATCGTATAAATCAAGTTAAATTTGCGTTCCACCTCACTCACAGACGTCCTGGCTATTGCCTCATGCTGTCTGTGATGTTTTTGAGTGTATTTATTGTGTTTTTCGGGTTTTTGGTTTGGCCGCTTATCTCGTAAACTTCTGCGTCTCGTATCTTTTTTTCTACGTCCTGTGTCTCATATTTTAACGGGTCGCCTCGCATCGCGAGGCTCGCATCGGCTAAGTGTTAGGGTTCAACGGCTCGCCTCGCATCGATGAGCGCCCTTGGCCCTCATTGTCTAAGTGCTATGTTTTAACAGCTAACCTCGCTTTGTGAGGCTCGCACCAATGGGCCCCTTTGGCGCTCATCGGCTAAGTCCTACGCGTTAACGGCTCGCTTTGCGAGGCTCACAATCGATGAACTCCTGCGGCGCTCATCGCCTAAGTTGTATGCACCTCACAAAGTGTGACGACGTCTCGCAGCTTGATAACTATTATATGTGATATCAGAAATTGTAGAAACATTATAGCAAGCAGGATGTGAGGTAAGAATATTGTGTACATTATTGGAGGTCACATCTCAGTATATAAATGTATTAGAGAACAAGTTTTCTTAAAATGGTGCATGGTCTGCTGAGTAACGCTATCAGGAAACACATAAATATAAAGAGACATGAAAGATATGATCCATATATTAAAATACATTAAGCGCCTACATTAAGGATGTAGGTTCAGGAAGGTTTGAGGTATAATTATAGGGTGAAAGGCTTATAAATAATATGAGGACTAATTTACTGTGCATACAGAAAATACATTTACAAGAAAACTTAAAAGAAAATAGCAATTATATATATATTGTGTATAATCCAACCCTAGCTTTGCTCAAAGGTGTTTGATACAGCGGGCATATGCTTAAGGGAAGCCATGTTTCATATGGTTATGGATTGAAAGTGCGTAGCCTTTGTGGGCACATTTGCATGTCTCTGCCAAGGTTCCCAGGATGCAGTGTAATAACTGAAATTTCTCGGAAATCTGGGCATGAAACAAGTTTTTTTAACTGGTTTTAGACATTAAAATGTGAACACAAATGTACTATGTATTTACTATATATATATATATATATATATATATATATATATATATGTATATATATATATATATATATATATATATATATATATATACAGTGGCGTAGCTAGAGTAAACGTCACCCGGGGCGGTACGTTCAAATGTCACCCCAGTGACCTGCGACTGCGAGGCTAGCGGCACTTAGACTGCAATGTGCGCCGCAGGCGCTCATCGCAAGGCTTATGGGAGAGGCTTCAATGCCTCCCATGTCTGTCCCCTTCCTCCTCCTTTCAGAGGCCCACATTGCTCCCCCTGCCCCACTGATGCTCCCCCTGCCCCACCGATGCTCCCCCTGCCCCACTACCTGGTTCCAATCCTGCCAGCAGCGCTGCACTCACCGTCTTTTCCTCTGCGCCGACCGTCCTCCAGCCAGAACTACTTCCTGGATCAAGCCGCGAATCAAGGGCTTGATCCAGAAAGTAGTTCCGGCCGGAGGATGGGAGCCACAGAGAGGGTGAGTGCGGTACTGCTGGCAGGGTTGCATCCAGGTACAAGACACAGGGGAGGGAGAGGAGGGAGGAAAGGAGACAAGGGAGGCAGAGGAAGGGGAATTTTCAGACTATTTCCGCACCTTAGCCTGGCTGAAACATTTTGTTGGAGGTGACATAGTGTCACCCTCCATATGCTGTCACCCGGGGCGGTCCGCCCCCCTCGCCCCCCCTTAGCTACGCCACTATATATATATATATATATATATATATATATATATATATATATATATATACAGGGAGTGCAGAATTATTAGGCAAATGAGTATTTTGACCACATCATCCTCTTTATGCATGTTGTCTTACTCCAAGCTGTATAGGCTCGAAAGCCTACTACCAATTAAGCATATTAGGTGATGTGCATCTCTGTAATGAGAAGGGGTGTGGTCTAATGACATCAACACCCTATATCAGGTGTGCATAATTATTAGGCAACTTCCTTTCCTTTGGCAAAATGGGTCAAAAGAAGGACTTGACAGGCTCAGAAAAGTCAAAAATAGTGAGATATCTTGCAGAGGGATGCAGCACTCTTAAAATTGCAAAGCTTCTGAAGCGTGATCATCGAACAATCAAGCGTTTCATTCAAAATAGTCAACAGGGTCGCAAGAAGCGTGTGGAAAAACCAAGGCGCAAAATAACTGTCAAGCGTGCAGCTGCCACGATGCCACTTGCCACCAGTTTGGCCATATTTCAGAGCTGCAACATCACTGGAGTGCCCAAAAGCACAAGGTGTGCAATACTCAGAGACATGGCCAAGGTAAGAAAGGCTGAAAGACGACCACCACTGAATAAGACACACAAGCTGAAACGTCAAGACTGGGCCAAGAAATATCTCAAGACTGATTTTTCTAAGGTTTTATGGACTGATGAAATGAGAGTGAGTCTTGATGGGCCAGATGGATGGGCCCGTGGCTGGATTGGTAAAGGGCAGAGAGCTCCAGTCCGACTCAGACGCCAGCAAGGTGGAGGTGGAGTACTGGTTTGGGCTGGTATCATCAAAGATGAGCTTGTGGGGCCTTTTCGGGTTGAGGATGGAGTCAAGCTCAACTCCCAGTCCTACTGCCAGTTCCTGGAAGACACCTTCTTCAAGCAGTGGTACAGGAAGAAGTCTGCATCCTTCAAGAAAAACATGAAAATCTAATGACATGGCCTCCTTGTTCACCTGATCTGAACCCCATTGAGAACCTGTGGTCCATCATCAAATGTGAGATTTACAAGGAGTGAAAACAGTACACCTCTCTGAACAGTGTCTGGGAGGCTGTGGTTGCTGCTGCACGCAATGTTGATGGTGAACAGATCAAAACACTGACAGAATCCATGGATGGCAGGCTTTTGAGTGTCCTTGCAAAGAAAGGTGGCTATATTGGTCACTGATTTGTTTTTGTTTTGTTTTTGAATGTCAGAAATGTATATTTGTGAATGTTGAGATGTTATATTGGTTTCACTGGTAAAAATAAATAATTGAAATGGGTATATATTTGTTTTTTGTTAAGTTGCCTAATAATTATGCACAGTAATAGTCACCTGCACACACAGATATCCCCCTAAAATAGCTAAAACTAAAAACAAACTAAAAACTACTTCCAAAAATATTCAGTTTTGATATTAATGAGTTTTTTGGGTTCATTGAGAACATGGTGGTTGTTCAATAATAAAATTAATCCTCAAAAATACAACTTGCCTAATAATTCTTAATAATTCTGCACTCCCTGTATATATAGTACATCTGTGTTCACATTTGAATGTCGTCTAAAGCAAGTTAAAAAAAAACCTGCTTCCAGCTCAGAGTTCCAAGAAAAATAGTTATTACACTGCATCCTGGGAAGCTGAGCTGGGACGTGCAAATGTGCCCACAAATGCCTCGCTCTTCAATCCGTAGCCATTATCAAACATGGCTTCCTCTAAGCTTATGCATGCTGTATTATACAGCTTTGATGCAAAGCCAAGGTTGGATTAAATATATATATACTGTATATATGTGTGTGTGTGTGCGTAAAGCAGAAACCAAATCAGCGATTCTCCTCAGGTCCTCATAATCATTTATGTCAGGAAATGGGATGTGCCACAACAAGCTAGGCTGAGAAGATAAAACAACAGCAAAACTGGGTCAGGCCCTAGCCATGTGTAATTTAGGTGTTTAGTGAGCGTATGAAGACAAACCCAATGAAAAAATAATATATAGAAACATGCAGTGGGAACAATAATGCCTTTCATGACATCTTGATTAGGCTAAGGTGGGACAGGTTGAGACCTTTTTCCCATGTTAATTTAAAGTGTGAGGGTGGAACAGGTAACTTCTCCTGTAAATACATGTGTAAAAGACAATAAGACAATGTGTGCAATGAATTCTGGGTACAGCACACTATGTTTTACAGCCCACTATGACAAGGTGATTAGGTTACTTGGTGTAGTGTTATGTGGAACAGCAGAGCTTTAGGAATGATTATAGGACAGATTTTTGGTATTTTTTTGCAATAGAAGTAACATATATTTCTGATATGCTTTCAATATATTTACAATTATGTGTGAAGTTCATGTTGATCTGATGATAGGCAAACTAAAGTACAAATAGCAGTAACACAAATAATAAGCATGTCAGACGCCTCTTATCCTAAACCTATTAGAATTATAGAGGTCTATACTGACTTGCCATTTCTACTACATTTACCCAAATGCTGACACCAGTTAAAGGGCCACTTAATTCAGTACAATTTGGACCACATTGCAGTAAAGATCTCCTAAAAGCATGTTGAAATATTTTTTGAAATAGGTGCATTATTCCCTGAGAAATTAAGAAATTAAACCTGTGTTTATATGTGTCACTGGCATGCCCTCTGCCATACCCATGCTACAGCTCCATGTAGTGAGCAATAGAAAAAGAAAATAGTTAACCATTAAACACTACATCTATGCAGAGCTCTGTCTTTAATCATGCCACAGCTAGTAGACAGGAGACACTGTGCTTGTAAACAGACTTAAAATTTAGATTTTTTAGCTGTTCTTAGTGTAATTGAAAAATTAGATCACTTTACCATACAATCGTGTGCTTTTTCCATGCCATTATGAGCACTTGTCTGTGTGTGTGTTTATGTTGTTAAGCTGTGTCCAACTCTCCATGACCTCAATGACAGTAACACACCATGCTGATCCACTTGGTTTACATGGCAGAGATACTGGAGTGGGTTGCCAGTTCCTTCTCCAGTGGGCCACAGCATACAGCTCCTGGTATTCCTAGGTGGTCTCCCATCCAAGTACTAACCAGGCCTAACCCTCCATGGCTTCAGGATGGTGTGACCTCTTGGTTCCCTGACTGGAATCAAACCCATATCACAGCAGTGAAAGCACTGTATCCTAACCACTGGACCACCAGGGAACCACTTAAACATGGACTCAAAGTGATATTATGCATGCATGAACGTAACTAAAACATTAATGTGTTTGAGGACAATACATCCATTTTTTTTTCATGGAAGACTTAATATATTTCGGGGCCTTGCTTTTCTCCTATGAGGAATGGTATACAAACATTTTCCCTTACATAAAACCTTTAGCCCATTTTACTTGGGTGTATTTCATCTAACGTCATCTGTCTCGTAATGACAAAGGACAGCTCGTCCTTGGACAATTTTGCAAGGGTTTATTTGTATCTTACAAGGATCATTTATAATACAATTTAATCAGCTCTTACATTAAATATTTAGTACTGGAAACGTAACCCAGTTGGGGAGAAGTGATAGAACACAACACACTTCTTCATAGTGTCAGAATGTTTTGGTTTGGGACTATATGATCTATGAAGTTGTATAGGTTAACATTCATTGTCTAAATAAAACTAGCCATGTTTGTTTTCATACCTTTTGAAGCTCTACAGTGTGACATTACAGTACAGAGATTTTTTCAGGGCAAGTAGAACTGTATATAGGAGAGACGGAGCATGTTATCCTTGTGTAGTATTAGCAATGATAGTAAAGCGTGAAGCAGATTCACAGACGTTTGGCTGCACATCAGTGATGAAGAATAAATCTAAATCTGCCTAAATCTGTTTAACATTACTGGAAAAAACATAGAATATATATTTTCTAATGCTGTTAATCATGTCTTCACACTGCTTATGGGAGACAAATGCTAGAACATGTGTTACTGCTCATGACACAGATATCAGCAGACAGGTGATGGGTGTTTGTGATCCCCTGTGAGTGTTAAGGCCGGGTATAAAGTGGTATGCAGTGTCTGGGAGGAAACAGCTGAGAGGGAGCGGAGGTCTGACTAAAGGCAGTTGTTGATGCCCAGCTTGCACCTAGAATATACCAGGAAACTTAATAGGCGCTTATCACATCAGGTCTATCCAAAATCCAGCCAATAAATATTAACAATTTTGTGATCTAAAGCTGTTATTCGTATTCTCTTTTTATAATGGCCGCTTAAAAAATTTTGATAATTTTGGTGGACCATTCAAAGTCTTTTCTATAATATTTAACAACGTGTGAGTAACATCGGCGACTGACTTGACAGGACGCGCAACGGCAAAGTGCGTGTCCCGGCAGCATAATTATGGAGAGAGAAAGAGAGAGAGAAAGAGAGAGAGAGAGAAAGAAAGAAAGAAAGAAAGAAAGAGAGAAAGAGAGAGAGAGACAAAGGACATAGGGAGAGACACATGAGAGAGAGAGAGACAGGAGAGAGAGAGACAAGAGACAGAGAGATACAGTGTTACAGTCATTTATAACGGGCTAGTAACTAGTGCACGAATATATATATATATATATATATATATATAATACATACACACAGTATCTCACAATAGTGAGTACACCCCTCACATTTTCGTAAATATTTTATTATATCTTTTCATGTGACAACAATAAAGAAATGACACTCTGCTACAATGTAAAGTAGTAAATATACAGACTATATAACGTGTAAATTTGCTGTCCCCTCAAAATAACTCAACACACAGCCATTAATGTCTAAACCGTTGGCAACAATAGTGAGTACACCAGTACATAAGTGGAAATGTCCAATTTGGGCCCAAAGTGTCAATATTTTGTGTGGCCACCATTATTTTCCAGCACTGCATTAACCCTCATGGGCATGGAGTTCACCAGAGCTTCACAGGTTGCCACTGGAGTCCTCTTCAGCTCCTCCATGATGACATCACAAACCAGTTGGATGTTAGAGTCCTTGCACTTCCCCACCTTCCGTTTGAGGGAACCCTATTAAGCATCGTGGGGCATCCTCAATGAACTGTAGCTCCCCAGTGCCAGCAGTACTCATGCAGGTCCAGATTATGACACTCTCCCCACCAAAAGTATGCATCTATACTGAGGAAAGGTGGTTGAAATAATCCCTAAATGACAGAAAACTGATAAGTCATAAAGAACTCAAAAAACACTGATATGAGATGAAACCCTCAGTTTGAACGTAAACAGCAATGCAGAGAGAGTGTAGGCAGTATCTGACATCAGTAGGCAAATAGATATATGGGAATCAACACAATATATTATAGAAAACATATATACACATATAGACATATGTGTATATATGTTTGGTCTGGGCCTGCATGAGTGCTGCCAGGACTAGGGAGCTACAGTTCATTGAGGGAACCATGAATGCCAACATGTACTGTGACATACTGAAGCAGAGCATGATCCCCTCCCTTTGGAGACTGGGCCTCAGGGCAGTATTCCAACATGATAACGACCCTAAACACACCCCCAAGACCACCACTGACTTGCTAAAGAAGCTAAAGGTAAAGGTGATGGACTGGCCAATCATGTCTCCAGACCTAAAACCTATTGAGCATCTGTGGGGCATGCTCAAACGGAAGGTGGGGGAGAGCAAGGTCTCGAACATCCACCAGCTCCCTGATGTCATCATGGAGGAGTGAACGAGGACTCCAGTGGCAACTTGTGAAGCTCTGGTGAACTCCATGCCCATGAGGGTTAAGGCAGTGCTGGAAAATAATGGTGGCCACACACACTTTGGGACCAATTTGGACATTTCCACAAAGGGGTGTACTCACTTTTGTTGCCAATGGTTAAGACATTAATGGCTGTGTGTTAAGTTTTTTTGAGGGGACAGCAAATATACACTGTTATACAGGCTGTACACGTACTACTTTACATTGTAGCATGAAAAGATATAACATATTTACAAAAATGTGAGGGGTATACTCACTTTTGTGAGATACTGTATATATATATATATATATATATATATATATATATATATATGTATATATATACACACATATACAGTGCCGTGAAAATGTATTCACCCCCTTGGGATTTTTCGCGTGTTGTTGCCTCACAACCTGGAATTACATGGATTGTTTGAGGACTTGCATCATTTAATTTACAGAACATGCCCACAACTTTGAATATTTTTTTTTTTTTATTATTGCGAAGTAAACAACAAATAGGACAAAATAACAGAAAAAGTCAATGTGCATAACTAATCACGTCCCTAAAGTCAAAACTTTGTAGAGTTGCATTGGATAAGTCTCAAGTGTTGCTTTAGCAGTGTGTTTGGGGTCATTGTCCTGCTGGAAGGTGAACCTCCGTCCTAGCCTCAAATCAGAGTGGTACAGGTTTTGCTCAAGAATATTCCTGTATTTAGCACCATCCATCTTTCCCTCAACTCTGACCAGATTCCCAGTCCCGGCTGCTGAAAAACACGGTGTTCAGACCAGAGCACCTTCCTCCATACATTTTGGAAGTCCCCCACATGCCTTTTCGCAAACTCAAACCATGCCATTTTGTTTTTTGCTGAAAGTATTAGCTTTCTTTTGGCCACTCTGCTATAAAGCCCAACTCTATGGAGCGTACAGCTTATTGTCATCCTATGTACAGATACTCCAGTCTCTGCTGTGGAACTCTGCAGCTCCTCCAGGGTTACCTTAGGTCTCTGTGCTGCCTCTCTGATTAATGCCCTCCTTGCCCGGTCCATGAGTTTTGGTGGGTAGGCGGCCGTCTCTTGGCAGGTTTGCTGTTGTGCCATGTTCTTTCCATTTGGTTATGATAGATTTGATGGTGCTCCTGGGGATCATCAAAAATTTGGATATTTTTTTTATAACCTAAGCCTGACTTGTACTTTTTAAAAACATTGTCCCTTACTTGTTTGGAGAGTTCCTTGGTCTTCATGGCAGTGTTTGGTTAGTGGTGCCTTTTGCTCAGGAGTTGCAGGCTCTTGGGCCTTTCAAAAAAGGTGTGTATATGTAATGACAGATCATGTGACACTTAGATTGCACACAGGTGGACATCATTTCACTAATTATGTGACTTCTGAAGGTAATTGGTTGCACCAGAGCTTTTTATGGGCTTCATAACAAAGGGGGTGAATACATACGCACATGCCAATTTTCTGTTTTCGATTTCTAAAAAAGTTTTATGCATATATTTTTCTCATTTCACTTCACCAACTTAGACTATTGTTTTCTGATTCATCACATAAAAGGCTGTAATGTAACAAAATAGGTAAAAAGGCAAGGGGGGAGGGGTGAATACTTATAAAGATGCAACATTTTTCCCAAATTACAGTGGTTCTTTAAAGGGACACAGGAATGGAATAATGCGTCAAGGTTATTTACAATTTATGGAATGCATCTTGCCTTTGGTCAAGTTTTATTGTTTCGAATATTACTATTTTGTTCTTCAACTTGCGACCAAGAAGCTTCTATGTTGAGCTCCATCCCTCAGAGTGTGTCACTGTGTGAGGGTTCAGAGCGAATATTCTTCATATTGCATTTTGTAATATACAGCAAGTGGTGCCATACTGGTCTAAGAGGTCATGTGGCTCCTGCCCTTGACACTGTGTCACATAACTGTATGGACCAACAGGAAGTTCTTAGCCATTAGAAGATGCAGGACACAGAGATTCAAAGTGTGCTGCTCTCTAACAAGGACATACTTTAAAGGATGTTAGAGGGAGATTGTAAAACATGGCAGCCCCCTAGTGGACCACAATAACTGGCTCATGAGGTTTTACTTTTGCTCGTTGCACGTATATATATATATATATATATATATATATATATATATATATATATATATAATATATATATATGCGCGCAACGGATACTTTAAAAAGGCCATGACTTTTTTTAACCATTACAGTGTCCTTTAAAAAATAATCGTAATTCAACAGGGATTAGAAGAGCTTTACTTTCCTGCACCCATAAGACTTAGAGATGCATTGTGCAAAGCTGTCCGGTGCCAGTGTTACTAATAGAAGAGTTCCATGTTGGGCACTGTATGACTGTAAAGTTATTAGTGACACTGAAAAAAGTGTTTTCTGTGTTACATATAAACGATGGAATCTGATACAGTACAGCTGCGGGTTTTCATTTTTCAAATTATGCTGTCAAAGCAGGTAAAATGTGATACAACTAGGTACCAGATAGGAGGGCTTCTAATGTGAGCAGTAATGTAGATGTGCAAGTCATATGTCTCTACCAATGAATCTATACATACATACATACATACATACGCTCTGTAAACTACCTGTTTTAAAATTATATTTAAACAGGTTACACTTTTTACCCCATGCATGGGAGTTAAGTTTTGCATGACAAAAAACAAACAGCTGTTTCATGTTCCTTTAAGTAGCAACGGTTTCCTAATAGACAAGGTAAGTGGCTTATAAAAAGTAACTTACTCTGTTTATTGCAAATATTACATAAACTCAGGCATACTTACATCTGTACCTGACATGTCAGAGTATTTACAGTTGTCATTGTGATTTTTGGTTATGGAGTCTCTCGTCCAATCTGACTTCCAGTCAAGTAGCTAAAGAAGATGTAGAAAATGTCAGGCTTAGGTTTGGATACAAGCCTCTGGCTGCTTTGGAATAGCATCTGTGTAATAGCACCTGCTATCCATGCCCCTTATAGAATGGCTTTAAACCATAGCACAATGGCAGGAAAGAAACATCCCTGTCAATGGTCATCGTTTCTCCCAAGGGATTATATGTAGAAACAACAACAACGAAAATGTTATACTTTCAAAGAATGGTGGCAAGGTATTAGGGAAAATGTCTATGTAGGTTATTATAGGGAGAGCAAAAGAATAGTAGGGATGTTGAAAGTGAAGCCTGGAGACAGAAGTGTCAGCAGACTCCAAGCAAACAACTTCCTCACCATTCACAATCTGGACCCCTTGAGTAGCCAGACTCAGAAAAAGGTACATTATGCTAAAAACACTTAAGCTTATAAAGTTAGGCATATAGTTATTTTGATGTTGCATTTCAATGAAGTTTACCATCTTATAAGCCTCTCCGTTCCTATGTGTTAATATTTTCTGTAACCATTTCATGTTCTATAGCAGGGGTGGGCAAGTTCGTCGTGGAGGGCCACACACACGCCTGCATTTGATGATATCCCTGCTGTGCACAGGTGAGTCAATCACTTCTTATGTCATCCTGATTGACTCACATGTGCACAGAAAGGATATCTTCAAATCCCGGCATGTATGAGGCCCTCCTTGTCCACCCCTGTTCTATAGGATTATGCACCACAATCTATATTGTCCTGTCGGTTTCAGAGTTAGCTGAACACACACACATATGCAGACAGCCCTTTTGGAAATTATTTTTTTCCTCTCACACAACCCGTTTTCCAAGGCAGACACTTTTCACACTTTTTTCTACCCAATTCTATGTCATTTCCCTTTTTTTTTATCTCTCTCCAGAGAGCAAAGAGCCCCAGATTTTACAGTAAGAGTGGATATCATTGGTCTTTATCATGTACAAGGCCAAAGCTAAATACATTCCGACCAAGAAAAATGGCTTTTCACATATTTTTATTTGATGTTTACTTTCTGTATATCGTACAGCCATTATATAAACATCAATGAATTATAACCTTAAAAACTATGTAGTGCACATACAACCCATGGAAAAAAAATAGTATGTAAACATAATTAAAATAGTAGAAAACTTTTATAATATAAATATCTAAACAGATTTGACTTGATGTGCAAGATGACGAAGACCTTTGCAATTTGCTATGGAGGAATTTTTCCTGGCACTGGAATATATAACAATACATTCAACCTTTACCTCTCATTAAAGGGAAAGTTATTTTACATTAGCTGAGGTGTGGCATTATTACTAAAACAGCCACCAAATACAGATCTACTAAACAAGGAAAGCTTACCATTTGTGGTAAAACCACAATGTTACATATGAAACCCAGAAAATAACCAGATTGGTAGAAGTAACTATACTCTGTGAGGCGTAAAAGAGGCTAAGAATACATTCAAAAGTTCATATATAGTATGTCCAAACTATTATATAATATTACATTTCTAGCAATGTTAGAATAGCACCATGTTAAAAAACAACTAAAATAAAATCTATCATAAATACAATGTAACAGGAACAATGTTAAATAAATTAATACATTCAAATGTTGATAAAGTATTTGTGTTTCCAGTTATCTAAAGAGCTTCAGAAACTCACTTTCAATAAACAATATCCTACAGCTAACGGACCCTAAAATGCCCCAATAAGAAAAGGGTTGTTCCACTTAGAACTAAAACAAGTAATGGCAGTGGTATGTTTAATGGATCCCAAACCAGGGGAATATTGTGTTCATAAAAAAAAAATATATATTTTAAAATTGCTAGAAACCAAAGTTATTATTGGTTTTATCACAGTTATCTCATATTCCTCATCTTATATGCATACCTTGAAATACATAAAAGTTACAGGAATTATTGCATTGGTTTATATTTGGAAACAAATTTGGTTATAGAATTATAACAAACAAATATACCAGCACTTGAAGTGATTAGGTAATATGGAATCTGTGACGCTAACCTTGCAAATGTTATATATAATATAGTGCTCGACTCAAAAAAGTATATCACTGCCATTTGTTCAACTTAGTTCTACTTGGGTCTACACTCAAGAAATTGAGGGTTTGGTCTTCTATTACTGCCGCCGGGCCCTGGAACAAGTTCTTTCCTCTTCATGGCCCTCTGACCACTGCATCATGTAGGAGCCACTATACAGAAGAAAATGGCCGGTTAACTGTGCAAGGTAGGAAAGCACTTTGAGAAACTTCCTGAAATAAAGAAAGAATTCAGAGTGAGAAATGATTAACAAAATATATAAAAGCGAGGAAAAAACAAAAGACAAAAACAAAACAAAAAAACAAGCTATACAATTCTGGATACAATATGATCCAATACATTTAAACAATCACGGGGCATAGCCCAACAAAAATGAATCTTTTAGAACTCGAGTTGAAGGGACACTGAACTCACATGTGTACTATGAGGTGTTTAAACAACCTTCACGATTAACAAAAAGATATTTAACGAAAAAAACGGAATGGAAAAGTTTTTTTCTTTGCCCCTTATATTGAAGGTGTTGCTGCAGTTATGTCAGTGTCCTTATGGTTGGTGGCATGGTGTGATAAATTACCCTTTACAAATACAAATGCCTTATAATAACCACTTACAATAGAATTTTGATATGGAATATTTTTAAAAAATTGTCAAAACAATTAAACATCAATTGATAAAATAGGGTACCACTAATAATTATGAAAAAGATGAGAAGACAAACATCTACAACAGGATTTGAGGAAAGGAGAATTTTATACGTTCTCATATATCTTTTGCTTAAAATATTAGAAATATAGGTGTTACTTTTTATGGCAGTGAGGAAATATTGAAATTACGGTAAATTGGGGTACAAAAAGAAATTTGTCCATCAAGTTCAATCTTTTTAGATCTCCTCTAATCCCTGGAATATGTGCATTTATTGTTGAATAATCCAGAGCAAAGCAAACAAAAAAAAATAAAAAAAACATTGCCAATGGTTGAATTTTGGATCCCAAATACTGGCAATCTAAATACTCACTGGATCAATAATCCTTCTTCTCTAGTTATCCAACATAACTCTGTATGGTCTTTATATAAAACATATATATATCCCATTTTATAGTATAGTGCTGCAGGGGAAATTATCATATAAACAATATCTACAAAAATATTTCCTAACAGATTTAGGAAGGATCAGAAAAGAGAAACTAAAAAGGAAGTGCAAGTCAATCTGTGAACAATGAATATACTTCTAGTACATTATAGTTTATTATTTCCTCAGTCAATGGCTTGGCAATTCTACATACATTTAACAACACAACATTTTATATACAATTGTGGCAATTAAAAAACAAAACAAAGAAACATATCAACAACGTACTATAACATTTTGCATTTAAAGGCATATCTAAGTTCCCTGGATTATGAATGCATCGGATAGGAGAATCAGAAGTTTATGCAAACATTTGTTTACGTGAAAAAATATCAAAATAAACATTAACAAACTCACTCTGATATTTACTAAATCTCTTGAGTTTGCAGGCAACAGCTTTTGTAAGTTAACACTATGAAAGTCCCTGGTAAAATTATACATTTTAATTACAATATAACAATCAGTGGTGGCAGCTTGTGCCGGAAGGAATCATGGGATGTGTAGTCCCCTTTGCAGCAGTAAGAGCCAGACACTGATATGTAGATTTCCGCATTGAACTGCTGCTGACTTGAAGGTTAGTAAAGGCTTAAAACACATATTTGAATGCAGTGTTTCTATTGGTAGGTATTCGGTGCCTATGCAGGCAGCTCTGGGGTGTGGAAAACAAGTTTTATTTTTAAATTAATTAAGTCTATATGTGTATAGAATTACTTAATATAAATGTGTGTTTCTGATATAAGCAGCATGTATTAGATTAGAAAAAGGTAGTAGCAGGGAAACTTAGATATACCTTTAAGTCCTGCAGAAACACATTCGCAGTGATGATCTCTTTTTTTTTGTAAATTACATATACCTAATCCCATTTCAGACCAATGCAGAACTGTTATAATTAACATGAAACCTACCCTCGCACTACAACACTAACACAATGTAACAAGGAATTTAATATTGCTTCATTAAATTAACGGAAATGGTATTTAAATAGCTTATTCTACAGGGCAGCTCCAGTGCGGAGCTATTGGAAGTATAGCTGAATAGCCCCTGCTGAGGTATTTGCTGTATAACAGGTGCTGCCAGACCTTGTCAGGATACAAATGCACATAGAGCAGCTGTCCTTCACATAACAGCTGGCACCCTGTGTGAAAAAAGGCAATGCTCCTACTTGTAACGAAGAACCAAATATTTTTTTGCTCTGGTCACAATGCAGAGGTTTGTCTGAGTGTAAGGTCAAAGGAAACTGAAAAAGATAATTCACCGAATTGAGAACACGTGTGAACAAACTAGTAAGTCAGGGAGACACTTTTCGTTCATCTCCTGAAAGTTGTAATTCACCTGTTTATGAAAAGATGGTAAATATTTAGGACAGTGGTTCCTAGTACCAAGTCAGTAACTGTTCATGACTTGGATAAGGAAATACGATCAATCTTCTTAATTGTAATACGACCTATATAACTCTCAGAAGTTAGACATTACAGTAGACATTAAGAAAGATAAAAAAGGAGGAAGTATATAATGTTTATGGCATCCATAGATGGGAGGACAAACACCAGGGGAAGAGATTGAGGATGACTAGCAGAGCGGATTTTAAGCTCAAAGGCAGGACCTTCAATTATTTTCCAATGTGTTAATATTGTTTTTGTCTTGTACTTAACCTTTGTATAGCACTACAGAATAGGTTGATGCTTTAAAAAAAAAAAAAAAAAAAAAGGGGGTAATAATAATAATAATAATAATAATAATAATAATAATAAGACCTGATAAAATCCATAACCCTTCCAGATCCCGTTAAGGAAATTAAGCATGCCTGGCATAATTATAAGACTATCCCTATGGCTTAAATATGGCAAATGTTTAGGTAGTTAGAATAGGCAGACCAGATAAGCCTTTTTGGTTCTTATCTGCCATCAAATCTATTTTCTACAAAATTTGTCAGTGCATTGGTGTGGGGATAAAACACAGTAGTATAAATAAGCACTTCATTGTACCATTATCAAAAGAGTTTCTCAAAATGACTCTCAAACAATGCCACAACAAATTTACAATTAGGTTTTTAAAAATATAAAAACATAAAGAGTGATATTTTACATCCTGGTTACACATAATATTGTGGCATATTTCCATTCTGAAAAAAATTCTCCTGTTATTTTCAAAATGATCTGATCAAATTGATAGCGAAAATATATAGTGAGATTGATCCTCCTCAAAGGTAATAGGCTTCTAGAGAGTGCGGCACATACGGACTCACAGTCTGTAAAAAAAAATATAGAATTAGAAGCTTATTACCTTTGAGTAGGATCGATCTCACTATATATTTTCACTATCAATTTGCCCAGTTTCCCTGATCTATTGGGAGGTATTATATTAATCTACAGTTCGCATACAACTTGGCATAATATTTTTTTTATTTGCTGTGGTCACCGTTAATCACTATTTTAATATACCAATAAAGGTTATATTTTATTTACTTTTCCCTTCCCTTTGGTCTCACATATATATCATGACCCATTAGGAACTTATTATGGGAGCAGCCTATACTTCACTAAGCAATTAGGGACATGATACCAGAAGAAGTGTCTCTTTTCGTTGTTTCTATGTAAACATGCCACTTGGTAAATAATGGACTTATGATAATAATTTTGAATTATACAGATTATCTATCTAATAAGATTTGATATATGGGAGTATAAATATCATCTTTGGCAGGAAATAAGACCATTAGTCCAGTCTTGAAACAATGCCCTCAGTGTTATTGCAGATATATGGGGATTTGGGTTTTCTTAAAATTAACCTTCCATTATTTTGCAATTTTGTTTCAATTGTTTCTGCCTTGTACTTAACCCCTGAAAAGCACTACAGAATATGTTGGCACGTTACAGATAAAGCATGATAATCATACATTTAGTTTTTATTTTGTTCAATAAACATCTTCCCTTTTTGATGAATACAATGTTTATTAGATATTAGCTCTGTGACATGCTTGTCATTCGTGCTGATCAAATCTCATTTCATCCATTCTTTCTGTAACTAGCACTTACCCCGGGGGTTTTGTGGGAGTCTGTCTGGTGGTGTAGTGAGTTACCAGTAGTGCTGGCTATTGTACAAGTTGTAAGGGAAGATTATCAACTATTGCTGAATGTTGGAGGGTGCCATCCAGGTGCTACACACCTTCATTCCCCTAAACCTCAAAAGGAGGAATAAACCCATCCAGCCCTGCATTTTACTGCCACCTCATCTACTACTGCCACACAAAACATTACAATCATGTGTGCAGTATTTTATATTCACACCCTATATGGTCTAGAACAAGCTTTATAGCTTTGGTTGTTTTCAGGATTTGTTGGTAGAAATACCACTGCCAAGACCAATTACTCACCGTAAAACATGCTTCGCCCCCAAGCACTGGATGTCACAGGATACAGAATACATTTCATAAAATGTTGCTTTAACATTCAAGCATCCAATAAAATCCTTAGGATGCAATTTGTACAATTCCAAGGTAACATTGGCTATTCCTTTCTTTATTTGCGCTGCTGAATATGTGGCATGTTTCTCCTAAAACGATAAAACAAAAACATGAAAAATCAATATATATATATATATATATATATATATATATATATATATATATATATATATATATATAAACTAAAGTCTTTAAAAAAACTCAAAATGTTCTCTATTTTTATGCCCATGGCCTTCACAAAGCTGTTCGTTATTACTTTTGTATTAATTGATTGCCTTTTTTCTTGAGTTACAGTGGTTCTATAAAAAAAATACGTAGATTGTTTTCTATTTCAATATTAGAGACTATTTTATGTAGAACAGGGATAAACAAAACCCCTAATTAAATATATTTTCATTCCAGTTAGTAATATTATGAATGGAAAAGTCCAGGGGGGCAGTTATGCAAGGACAGTAATTTGACATTAGGAATTATACAAATGATTGCAGGTGATAATATATCTAATAGACACCTAGAATGTGTTGTATTGTTTATACTTTCTCATTGAAAAAGTATTTCAGACTTGTGCAATACAGGTTTACAAGGCAACACTGGATTTCCCAGAACTGAACCATAGCAAGAAAAGGCAATCTCATACATACGGTTATATTCAATCCAAACATTAAAAACAGTGAAGAAAAAAAAAATCATATTTTTTCTTTCAGAGGACTAAAGATTTTATTATGTTGGATAAAGCACTCAATTACAAAAACAAACAAACAACAAAAAAAAAGGGGGGGGGGGGGGGTTTAAATGCAATTCACAAACTATCTACCAAGTTTACACAGTATGGCAAAGGAAGGTCCAAAACGGGGTGCAAATAGTTGTCTCTAATACTTGTGGTCAGCTCTGTTCATTCAGGATCTAAACCTCATTTTTAGTGCATTACGGACAGCTGCTGAGAATTAATTAACCCAAGCACATGCATCACAAATTACAAGTTTATCATAGAAGGGAAAATAAGGGTTGTTCATCTTGCAATGATCTGCTACAGAACACAATAGCAGCACATCAATCTGTCAGGAACCAGCATTATTAAATATTATGTTTATTGAATATGAAACAATTCTACAGGCAGCCTAATATGCTAGGACATCTATTTTTACAGAAACTGGACAAATGTTGTAATGAACCAAAACAAAAAGAGAACAAAGAACTTTATTAAAAGGTTCACAAAACCTGCATAAAATCTAATTTCTGTAAACTGAAAAAAAAAAAAAAAGTTTGTGAAGTGTACACCACAAGGTTTTGTTGTCAACATTTATTTATTTATTTTATACAGTTTTCCCTTTATTTTGTGAAACCCTTTAAAACTTTTTATAGTTAGGAAAAATGTGCAGATAAGGTGGACCTTTTGGTTTTTATACATACAGTATTAAGGAATGTATGTATAGGAGTTGTGCAGAATGTATATATCACTATTGTGTGTCAATATTATACTGCCATCTAGTGGTATTAGATATTCAACCTACAAAGAAATTGGATTTACAATTTCCATCATCATGAATTGCACCAATTATTTTGTGCAGCATTTTTACCTTTAGTTTTATTTGCCCTTTGTTGGAATCTATACATAAAGCTTTTCAAGAAAACTTAAACAATAACTACCCTGTTTAGTTTTCTTTGCAACTGGGGATTTTTTTTTTTTCCCTGGGCATTATTTTCAAATGCAAAAAATAAATAAAAAAAACCTCAAGATATTTTGTGTTTTCTTTTGAACTTTCTTTGTAACAAGTGGCAAACTAAAGTATCAGCCTAACAGGCTTATCTGAAGAGGTACATCAAGTAATCTAGAAATAAAGCAACTGAATTTTGATTGGAAAAGACTGACATCTACTTGAAGCCTTTTTTGTATGCTTAGATTATGTGTTGGTGACATTAGGTATTCATTTAGAGTACAGGTAGGTCAATCCAAAGAATTGCGGCAAGGATAACTCATTTGAGAGATCACTGAATCTTGACAGCAGTTCTTGAGGACTGGAGCCAACTACCCCTACCATACAGTTGTCATTTATTTGAATTGCATGCAAATAATAATCAGAAAGTGTTGCAAATATATATTCCAGAGCTATAGATGACTTCACATAAACTGTGCATAGCAAGGGAGAGGGTATATGAGGAATCTACAATCCTATCTGAAGAGGTTGTACCTCCGATTCATAGTTTGGTTTAATGTGTGGAAATTACTTTTTGTTGATCTTGCTGCACAATACCATCCTTATAAAATACTTACTTGAGTCCACTTCTGTCCTTTTTCTAACAGCAAAAATTGTGTATTGTCCTCCAATGACTGAAAAAACTCCTCTGTATCTACAACCGTGCCATCTTCTTCCAACACTACAGATACCAAGCTGCTGGCTATGAATAATGTTTCAATGGCCTGTAACAGAGACATAGTAGTCATGTAAATGTACAGAGTCACACCACATGAGGCTTCACTATAAGTAACAGCGAGTCTTGGAGTTACGAAAATACGATTAAAACAAACATTTCAGATGCAAAGCAAAAAACTAGAACCGTCAACTGTATGTCCCTAAAAATAAAAATATGGATGAGGAACTAGAGACGAATACACGAAGTAGACATCGTTCTATTCAAGACATGTTTCTTTCACAGCACCTGCAATTTGTCAGACGATATTATCCGTTTCTGTCCTTTTACTAACACAATATTTGCTAATTGTGTACGGATTAAAAAGCAATTGGCTAATACGTAATGATCTTCTATAAAAGGAAATAGATTTGTTTCTGAATAAATTATCTACTATATGACACCATCATAATTGTTTTCGCTTTATGTTTAAGTTTTCATTAGCAACTCATACAATGTATAATCTGCAGAAAAGTACATTAGCCTAACAATATGACAATCCTATGGTACCTTATCGATAAGTTCCTTTAAAGTGCCTGCTACAACCCCCTTTCGTCTGCTCCGATCAGATGTAGAAACTCTAAATGGTCTCGGAGGAGGAGGAAGAGCAGGAAATAGGACTTTTCGTGTCAGAGATGCACCAACTGTAGTTACGGACCTAAAAGGAAATAGAATTGGTCACAAAAAGATGGCATACTGCAGGACTTGCAGAAATCAAAAATGGACTAAAGAAAAGGAAGCCCATGGCAACAAACCTCATCTATAAATATATGCCAAACATAACATATCCACATCCTGTTACATGCCTAGAGAAGTAATACTAAAATGTAAATAAGGTACTGAATATATAAAGTAGCTGTGTAGTACACACACCTACAAATACTTGTTTGGTGCTTTATCCAAAATATCCAGCCAGCTATAGGTAGGTACTTTGCTAAAGGAGAGGCACCAAATTGCTATGATTTACTTTTCTAGTAAATGATACAAAGTAGTCAACTTGGTGAAAATATGAATTATACATCTTCAATACTATTTATCATTTGATATAGATGTGATTTATCTAGCTAATTTTATTGAGAATGCTTTGGAGTATTTCAATTTGATTAATGGACTTTAGTCCATTAATACTCTTAAAGAAAGAAACAAGAATGGGTCAAGGGGAATGGACTCTGACCAAGTGCTATACCATTGAATTTAAAATAAATTTCCTTACAAACAGAATGTAGTAAATATAGCACAAATAATCTGAGCTATACACCCTTTTCTACCGGAGCATATTTTTCTATTTATTCTGATGAAGTCAAAATAGACTCCCCCAAAAAATAAAAATAGGCAAAATATTTTGCTGAGCTAGTACAAAACACCTGGAATGATTTATGAGCAATCCACGTTCTTGAAATACCTGTAAATAAAACCATCTGTTCTGTACAAAGGTACAGAGCCGTCAGCTGTATGTACATGGCTATCGCCTTTTCTGAAAGCTGCAGAGACCAAAAGGTTGTTATTTGTAGTCAAATTCTACACTTCTGTTATTGCATAAGAGTATCACATGGTCTTATGGAAATCAAAAATGTGCATTATTTTAAGAAGACAGACCTGTGAATCTATCTTTCACTTCAAATTCAATTACTGGCCTTCCAGTTTACATTTTAAATTGTTAGCAAATATGTACAGATGCTTTCATGATGAATTCTGGTCAAGTCAGAATGACCAACATTTTTCGTCTAATAACAAATAAGTATGAATAATAACCCTAGTCTTTCCAACCTACTAGTATTCAAACTACTGACTTGTTTTAGTTCATTTATATGTAGCTAACCATGGCCTCCATATTATTCTGAACCTTCACGATCCAGGATTACCAAAAGGCTTCTTGGGGGAAGCAGGCAGCTTAATTCTACATTTTAAGTGCTTTAGAGGTATTACTCTGCAGATGGTGAACATATGTCAGATAAACACCCTTTAAAAAAAATGGCAAACGTATCTCTTAAAAAAACTAGCATGTAGGTTTTTGTAAGTAACTTACATTAAAAAAAAAAAAAAATCCAAAAGCAGTCGAGACACACACACACACAATGTGTGGGAAATCCAAAAAAACCTTCTCAAAAACATTAGAAATTAATTTGTATTGTTAAGTTAACTAAAGATTATTCTTCAATTCTGTATGGGGATTACCTAACATAACTAAATAAGAATTCTTCCCCAACAGAAGTACACAAGAAAATAGGGGGGGGGGGGGGGGGGGGGGCAGTAATGTCTCCTGCATAAAAGCCACTGTAAAGACAGACTGTAATTCTAGTTAGCACAGTAAAGAAATGAATGAATATGTGCAAGCTGCTCATTTGCATATAAAATCATTTGCATATACATAAAACATGGAATTTCACAGGAACAACAACATATTAATAGTTTTTCATGTTCTTTAAGAAAAAGAAAACAACAGCATGATCTTGGAGTGACAGAGTCCCTTTAGCTTTGCTATGTCTTCATTCTAAGATACATATTGTTAAATATAGTCCTTTTTATACTGGAATTCTTACCGTATATCCCAGCTCCAGAATTGGTTAATTACTCATATATTTATAACACATATAAATAAATATAACTTTATGTTTGCTTATGCAGTATGTAAAGAAGTGTTGGGTAAGAGACAAAGAAACTGCATATCGACATTTCTCTGTTTCATGGCATTTAAGAAATGGGAGGCCTGTCTGCTGCCACCTAAAATATGCCACCATAGGCAGAAAGGCACCACTAGGCAACAGGGACTTCGGGCTCCATGATTTCTGATACACCACTTATTTGAGGAAGCACCGAAATGTATATATAAAAAAAAAAAACGGAGGTTATTAGAAGTATGGATATAAAAAGTGCAAGGTTTATGATTATTACACTGCCTCGTCCTGGTTTCCCTAACAAATTGTGATTAACCATGAACAGTGTTTTCCCCAGGTAGCTCGAAGGAATAGCCGTGTGGGTATATCATTCTACAATGTGTGTTATTTCCGTGTTACATGCTTCTCAAGCTGGGTGGCGCACTAATTCAGTCTGGGGAGAACATGAATGAATAATTCTGCCTAGGACAAGTGTGCTTCCACTTGTCTTAAAGACAAAACATATTTCTTATTCCTGTTTTTGACCACTGTAATACCACACTAGACAGCTTTCCTACTTCATTTAATCCTCTCCTCCTGCTGCAGCTAGGGATAATCGTCAATTGTACCAAATTCATCTCAATTTCCACTCCTTCCCAAACCTGTCAGTCAGCTCTCTGCTAATCCTCTATTTTCTCATTAATGCCTTCCCTTGTTCTATCCTTCCCAAATAATTACATAAGTATGAGCATGCCACTTCTGGGTCTCCTAATGTAGACTTCCTAACTGGAGCTAAAACCCCACCTTTCCCTTTCTAGTAATGGTTATTGCCTATTCTCTCACAGGCTTACCAAATGCCGCTTTCTAACATTTCTATGTGATAATTACTTTGGCCGCATTAATGTCATCTTGTCAGTGTACAGCTTGTCTTATAAACCCATCAGGCCTCACCATTTTATAGTTGTCCATTTTGTCAGTAACACGGACACAGGTATTTATATTGTAATGTGTATGACTGTGTAGTAGATGCTTATAATTACAGGAAAACAATAGCTATGGTATATCCCATTGCTGTACCCTTAGAAAAGTTCTAAAAAGAGGTTACAGAGTCCAAAAAGGATTCAATAGTCAAATTAATTTAGGAAAATCACACTGAAGAGAAAAAAAGTTAAAGTTTATGAGAACCCTTATTGCTCTGATGTAAGTATAACCAACTGTGACGACCCCCAAGATTTGGGAACCACGCGCACCCCAATATGTATAGCGTTTTATGATTTATACATGCCAAGGCAAAAGGAACAGTAGAGTGTGTACAATGCACAAAACTCATTGGGCCTCTTGGTGTGCAGGATACAACGTTAGACCAGTTTTTTCTATTAGAGATGGTAAAACATTGCATTTTAATTTAGCTACTGGTTCATTATGAAAAATAAATATGATAGGTAACTGTGAAAGCATTATACATTATGACATAAGGTCCAGATTTAGATGTCCCATTTCTGAGCCCTTATTAACCCCACGGCAAGTCATATATTACACAAGTGAATAGACTTTACTGCACTGGGGACAGGTGCATGAATCATTTTAGTACTTGGTTTTACCACTTGCACTTGTGTCTAGGGGTCATAATGTTACAAAAGAGACACAGCATTGTACTGCAGATGTCTGGGACAACCTAAGGATTTGGGAATACAGATCGTAGACATGCTACAATGTAAGCTGCAAGAGTCCCAAATTAGCTGCAATAACTCATTGTCCTGTGGATTGGCTATCATTTTGTGTACTACTATTACTGGTTCTTTCCCTCTTCCCCTACGCAAAAGATTGGTAGCAGAAGTGCCGCCACTAACAAAGAGGTATTGAGGTATGAGAGGCGCGCCCTAGGCCCTTGAGGGCAGAGTGCCCGCGCTGAACATATCAATGGCCTCTCTGTCGATTCAGCGCTGTCGAGTTGCTCCACGTTAGAGGTGGGAATAATTATAGGCCTTCCCAGAAAATCTGACGGCGCCATCTAGCGGATACTTGCTGGCACTTCTGCTGTCAGTGCTGAGGATTTCATACACACACCACGGGATAGATCCCTATCACCATGCAATAATAACGCTGATCCATTAATATAAATACAGCTTAAAAAGACATGCTGTAGGCAAATATTACCAAATATACATAATTAAGAAATATATTAAAGGAATAAAGTGGAAATGCTGATGTTAATCCCCTTCTGGATTGTTATCTTGTCATGGTGAAGGAGCTCTGCTGCTACCAACAGTCACGGTCAGATAACAGGAAAGGTCTGGGGCTTGTATACTTTAATGAAGCGGTTAGCTAGATCTTGTAGGGTCACCCAAGATGGGCAGGTCAAGCAGAGAGTTGAGACAACTTGCAGTATACTGGAGAAGGAACTTGCAACCCACTCCAGTACCTATGCCAAAATCACCATATGGGCACAACCAAACACAGGTAGTGCCTGGCGCGCTGCATCCATAGGGTCACAGAGAGACAGACATGACTGAACAATTAAACACACACATTACCATACTTGATTAAAGCTGAACCATTAAAATGAACACATCTTAAAACAAAACCAAAAAAAAACCTGTAGGCAAATATTGCCCTATATCCATGATCAGGAAATAAATTAATGGAATAAAGTGACAAAAATACTGGTGATAATATACTATAATCTAGCAATAAATCCATATTCAATGCAAGCAGTCTAATATACACTGATACAATGCTAGTAATAGGGTCTCAGTAATGTGCTCCGAAAATACAGTCCTTAAACAAAATGCAGGAAGCTATAGTTGTTCATCAGACCTCCATATAACAACATAACACCCCTTACACCTGAATATTTGTACCAAGACACAAGCCCACCCTAGACAAGCCTTTGCTAGACACTGCATGTTATATTACAGCACATCATACAGTGTATATATGCACTGCTGCGTCATTCAGGGCTGTACATGGCTGGTCACTGTGGTCTCACCTTATCAGAGCCCTGGGTGACAAGGCATTGGCGTATACCCGTGCACTCTGCATCCTGCTGCAAGTATACACTGAGCCCTGACTGCTAACCAGGCAGAGGAGGGGGGCGCAGTCACCTTTCACCTACTGCCAAGGATGGAAAGGGACCACTCCCCCACCACATCATCATCATCATACACAGCTCCCCCCATCACATCATCATCATCATGCACAGCTCCCCCCACCACATCATCATCATCATACACATAGCTCCTCCTGCACGGCTGCTGATTCATACAAGGCACAGCATGCACACCACACTGACACATATGTGCTAACAAATACAATTTAATGACATACAGCACAGACGGCAAATGCGCGCGCTCACAATGAGGCGCTGCTCGCTGACAATATAACACGTCTCATATCCGTTATAAACAGATCCCTGCTGCTATGAGGACAAGCACCAACGTGTTCATGAATTCTTTTACAAGGAATTCATTCTTTTACATTTTGTTTATAACCCAAACCACCATTTTAATGCAAGAACGAATGTGCTGACAGAAAACACGTCACTGTAATATGGCGGCAGTACTGCCATCTAGTGGGGTGGGGGTGTCTTGACGTGCTGGGTCCTCCAAGGTAAAGGGATGTGTTATTCTCTAGGATAATGCATTGTATAAAAGAGTGCATGTGATAACTCAGTAACTGACATTTACTCTTAGTTTTGGGGATGCACTGTATATTATCACCGGAAACAAAAAGCACATACAAAGTGCAGTGATAATGCTGCAACACATGAGGTAAAGGTGGCACTGACTATGGGGAAATTAGTTCATAATATAGCATGGTATATGATTATGAAGTGTCCCATAATCGAGTAGTAATACAAAAAATTATCTTTGAGACAGGGGCGTAGGAACTTAAGGGGGGGGGGGGGGAACTTGTGTGTCACACAGATCTTATATTTATCAGATATGGGATATTATCCCTATTATTATACTGCACTGACACACATACCTATTAAACCCTATTCCTTACCAGCAATCCTCCCTTGGATCATTACCTCAAATTAGACAGAAAAATCGGATCTGTCCCTCTTTGCCTGCGCATTTCTTATGCAGCACTGACAGCTGCCGTTACAGGTGCCATCCGCCAGTGGGTGCTGTGAGTTTTCAGGCACCATCAAGTTCCAGGGAAGGCAAATAACTATTCTTCCCTCTGACGTGGCGCAACTCGACGGCGCTGAATTGACAGCGAGGCCATTGCAATGTTCGGAGCGGGCACTCGTCCCCCAGGGCCTCGTCCGTGCCTCTCATAGCTCAAGGCCTCTTCTGTCGGCGTGCCTTATATGCTGAAATCGGCAGCGCCATCTGTCGCCCAGAGGAACTGCAGCTGTCAGATTTTGCGATGGTGAAGAGTGAAAGGACCGAAAAATATGGGTCCTTAGCAAAATTCACTGTTCAAAAGTACACCCTTATTTTGGGTACCTTTATTGATGGCATACCTTATGTGTCCTAGTGGGTAATTCACGGGTTAATTAGGGTATGTGACGTCTAATGATCTGCTCCTTGTTGGAGTACAACTTGCCCACAAAAAAGGTTACTCTGGCTATGAATGCCCTTCACCCTGTCTCTAATATCTGCTATTGGGGGAACAACACAGGGCACTGGGTAAGAAAATCTGCCTGTCAGATACTATTTCCCCCACCTTAGGTGAGTTCATGAGCGTTAATAGCTAGCCCTTGCTCTGATGCTTCAATAGCTAATGGGCAACCCAGTACAATACTGCTTTCTCACTACCCTGCGTTCCCCTGCAGTGTGGATGGCGTGTGACGTCACTCAAGCGCAACGCTCACTCTAATGGCGGCTTTACTCAGCGTTTCGCATCCCTGCTTCTACGGGAGCCGACAAGAACGCAGGGAAGAGGCTTCCTTTATAGAGGTAAATTATTAACTCCACAGATGCCGGTTTTAACCCTTTCAGGTCTTGGGAAACAAATGCCTTCACATAAATAACAAAATTGTACTTAGTTTTGTATGCTTCTAATAATGTGTGCATAATTGCTATTAACCATCTAACTTAGAGTAATTAGACCTTCTTATAAAGCAATTTAAGAACAATAGTACATTATCTTGATAACTTAACAGATACTATTTGTTATGTAAAGGGAAAATGTATGCATATATTTTTAATTTCTTAACTGGTTCTACCCCATATTCTACATCTATATGAATGATTTAGATATTCTATTTGAAGGGTAGATAAATACCATTGTTTATTATTATATTTTTCTCATAGTACTTATCAGATTATTACTATCCCGATGCCAGCTTTTATGAAGCATCCAGGCTAATGGAATGTGAGAACACTAATATTTATTTATTTTTGCCCCAAAAACACCTGACTTTTATATTTTTTTACTATTGCAGTTGATCCATATCTTTCCAACTAATTTCTACTCTTTGTTCTTTAAAAAAAAAATATTATTCACTTTTCCCTATCTAAATCTATTTACCTCCCTCTCAGCCTTCTGCTTTTTGCTCTTCACCTCTTTCTCTTCCCTTCCCGTTCTTTTCCCACATTACCCATATTCCACCTACCCTCACACTCACTATTCCCCTGGCAAAGTACCATGGAGTGATTATACTTGGAGGGAAGTGAGAATGGAGGAAGCCGGTGTTATGCAGTGATATGATAGTGAGGTTGGAGGAAGCTTGTTTGATGCAGTGATATGATAGTTATGCAGTGATATGATAGTGAGGTGGGAGGAAGCTTGTGTGATGCAGTCATATGATAGTTATGCAGTGATATGATAGTGAGGTGAGGGGAAGCCTGTGTGGTGCAGTGATATGATAGTGAGGTGGGAGGAAGTCTGTGTTATTCAGTGATATGATAGTGAGGTGGGAGGAATCTTGTGTGATGCAATGATATGATAGTTATGCAGTGATATGATAGTGAGGTGGGTGAAACCTGTGTGATGCAGTGATATGATAGGGGTGTGGTAGAAAGCCTGTGTGATGTAGTGATATGATAATTATGCATTGATATGATAGTGAAGTGGGGGGTGCCTGTGTGATGCAGTGATATGATAGTGATGAGGGAGTATGCCTGTATTATGCAGTGATATGATAGTGAAGTGGGGGGAGCCTGTGTGATGCAGTGATATGATAATTATGTGGGAGGAAGTCTGTGTGATGCAGTGATATGATAGTGAAGTGGGGGGACCCTGTGTGATGCAGTGATATGATAATGATGTGGGAGAATGCCGGTGTTATGCAGTGATATTATAGTGAGGTGGTAGGATGCCTGTGTGATGCAGTAATATGATAATTATGAAGTTATATGATAGTGAGTTGGGGGAAGCGTGTGTCATGCAGTGATATAATAGTGATGTGGGAGGAAGCATGTGTTATGCAGTGATATGATAGTAAGGTGGGGAAAAGTCTGTGTGATGCAGTGATATGATAGTGAGGTGGGAGAAAGCCTGTGTTATGCAGTGATAAAATGGTGGAATAATACATTAGCAAAACATGTCAGTAGATTTCAAGCCATCTATGACTACAGCACAAATACATTTATGTGTTTCCCCTGACTCAAGTTTTTGACTGATTTGCATACATGTTGTTTATTTATAGATATATGTGTAATAATAACAAGGGGAACAATGGGACATGTCTAGCAGCATAGCACACGTTGCCCCATTCTCTCCCTCTTATCCATACTGTCTCCCTCCCTCTAGTCTCTCTTCTCTCCCATATCTGTGTATGTATTTCTCTTTTATCTTGCCTCCTTCCTTAAACATGGAAACATTGATTTGATGACAGATAACTAAAAAGGCCCATCTAGCTTCCCCATTCTATCAATGAAAAAGTCTGGTTTATTAACTCTCCTGGCGGTATGATTATGTCAGTATAGAATGTTAAAGCGGTACATTCAAAAGTATTGACATAATCATACCGCCCTTTCCCCCTTATCCTCCTCCCTTTCCCCCTTATCCTCCTCCCTTTCCCCCTTATCCTTCTCCTCCCTTTCCCCCTTTCCTCCCCCCTTATTCTCCTCCTCACTTTCCCCCTCTCCAATCACCTTCTTTTCCCCCTTCCCCTCCTCCTCCTTTTCCCCCTTATCCTCCTCCTCCCTCCTTATCATCCTCCTCCCCTTATCATCCTCCTCCCCCTCCTATCATCCTCCTCCCCCCTTATCATCCTCCTCCTCCTTCCTCCCTTATCATCTTCCTCCTCCTTCCCCCTTTTCATCCTCCTCCTCCTTTTCATCCCCCTCCTCCTTTCCCCCTTTTCATCATCATCATCATCATCATCATCCTCCTCCTCCTTCCCCCTATCATCCTCCTCCTCCTTCCCCCCTATCATCCTCCTCCTCCTTTCCCCTATCATCCTCCTCCCCCCCTTCCCCATCATCCTTCTCCCTCCCCCTTCCCCCCTTATCATCCTCCTCCTGCTTACCCCATAACCTCCTCCTCACTCCCCCGCTCCCCAATCACCTCCCTATCCCCTCTCTCCTTACTTCTTACTCCTTACTATGCTCCGATGAGCTGCTGATGATGATCCTGACGCCGCAGCACGTCTTCCGGTTGTGACCGGATTGGCATATGCTAATGACGCGACGCACATGTGACGTCCCATCATTAGCATTTGCCGGGCCTGTCACAACCAGAAGACTTGTTGCGGCGTCAGGATCATCATCAGCAGCTCATCAGAGCATAGTAACAAGTAAGGAAAGATGGGGATAGGGATTGGAGAGGGGGGGGGGGGAGTGAGGAGGAGGTTATGGGGGAAAGAAGAGGATGATAAGGGGGAAGGAGGAGGATGATAAGGGGGATGCAGGAGGAGGATGATAAGGGGGGAAGGAAATTAGGCAGAGTGGCTCGGGGTTACCGATTTAGGATCTAAAACTTAAATCCGAGGCACGCTCGGGATTACTGCTAGGAGCGTTAAGCCCTAAGGTAGCCTTGTGCTTATCCCACGCATGTTTCACTTCCTTATTTTCTGTTCGACTCTACCACTTCCACTGGAAGCCATTCCAGTTATCTATTACTCTTTCTGTAAAGTGCTACTGTCTTTTCTTTTTCTCTCTCTATTTCTCTCTCCACTTGATCAAGCTAATTTACTCTGCAGGGAGGTCTCAAGATCTTCAGGATGGCAGCTCATCTTTCATCCATACTTAGACTTATACCATTAGAATTGAAGGAGAATATGTATCACTGCTTCCATTGGATAAGTACCATTCCTCAGGGCCACAGTTTTTTGGTCTCTTTAAACTTTGCCCCCCTCCCCCGGATTATTTGTGCCTCCTACACCCATGCTTGGAGATAAATACAGTTGTTACACTGCACTTTTGGAGACCAGAGGCAGGGACATGGAAATGAGAACACAATGCATTCTCGGATCATTCCGATAATGAAGGCGCCGGCAAAGGCAGCAGCTGCTGCAGCAAGAAGCTACTAGATGGTGCTCTAAAGCTATGATATCGGCAGAAAAATGTCAGCAGCACTGTCTAGTGAATGCACACTGACGCTGCTGCTGCCTGTGATGGCAGCCCGCCGCCGTACTCATAACAGTAAAAGACTGTATTCTCTCTCTATAATCCAAAAAAACTCGTTAAACTCGGAGCACATAGGCAATGAGCGCTGAAGGCACTCGTTGCTGGCGAGTGAAGCGAGCCGCTAAACTCGGAGAACTTAGGCAATGAGCGCCAAAGGCTCGTAAGCCGTTAAACTCGGAGCACTTAGCGGGACTTAGAAAAAAAAAAGATATGAGACGCAAAAATTTACGAGATTAGCTGTCAAACCAAAAACACAAAAAACACACTAAATACACCCCAAAAAATTCCAAAAACATCACATACAGCATGGGGCAACAGCCAGGACGTCTGTGAGTGAGGTAGAACGCAAATTGAACTCGATTTAGACGATTTTCGCCACACGAAAATATGAAAAATGAAAACAAGGCTACACGACCCTTGACCGCGCAAAACACTGCAAACCTAGGAGCACTTTACACATCACACTACGACTTACAACATACACTATTCGAAAAGACGGAAAATGCTCACGAGACGCGTTCCACATTAATAACATTATGACTATACAATGCCGCTTTACACAATAAACCAACGGCTTTACCTCGTGCACGCAGCCTATGTAGAATGCACAGTTCAAACACTCATTACACTTTATAAGCAGGGCACTAACACTCACAATGTATATTGTATGCAGATGCAAAAAACAAACAGATTGTTATCTGTTCAGCTTATTGCTCGCTGCATATATCAATTATAAATAATTAAAGTATATTTATTTATTGCAGAAATAATTATTACTTAATTAATTAATTGAATAAATAATTAATTATTACTTAACTACATATTCATAGAAATATATATCTCTCTCAGAGGCTTCAATGCGTTTACATACTTTTTATTGTGTCCTCGCCAGTGCCCTTTAACCTCTGGATTTCAGGATTCCTAGTCTGTGGTCTTTGCTAAATAGCTTCCCCACTTTAGTCTTTCTGAGTCTGGATCTTTCAATCCAGCTTCAGATCCTGCTTCTCCAGTGCAATTCCAACAGCACATCTTGGAAACTCTCTCTGTCTCTGCTGCAACACTGCTCCTCTGGGTTCTAGGCTACAACTCTTCCTGAGAGTTGCAACACTTCTCCGGCACAGCTTCAACACCACTGCCTCTCTAGGCTCTAGCTGCAACTGAGTTTTAAACAGACTGTCCCAGCCTGTTCACAGCTGCAGCCACATTGTGACGTAATAGAGCCCTTAACACCTGCAGTGCTGGATTGGGCAAATGCCTCTATCCAGCATCATATATATATATACACATATAGACATATGTGTATATATGTTTGTTCTGGGCCTGCATGAGTGCTGCCGGCACTGGGAAGCTACAGTTTATTGAGGGAACCATGAATGGCAACATGTACTGTGACATACTGAAGCAGAGCATGATCCCCTCCCTTCGAGAGGCCGATAATGCTGCACGTTGCATCCACTTTATATTGTCCTCCTTTAACTTTTTCACTGGTTAATCATTGTAGCTACTGGACCTTCTGCTCTTCCAGCTCTTTTATTATTGTTACCATTCCCCTCAGGAAATAGTTTTGGTCTCCAACACCCTCATGGTAGAGATGAGACTGCTCAACTCTCCAGTCCTCTACATTATTAAGCACTTCCTTCTTCTTCTGTTCACCTACAGTAAGGCATTCTGCAGTGTCCAGATGCTTGTTGTCATTGTGCTCAGACAGAGCTATACTCTTACAGCTCTCCTTATGGACCATCTGTAATATGTCCCATAACTTTACCGAATGTCTATTCTCAATTATGGAGTTAGACTTCTGCCTCTCTATGTGCCCTTTAACCTCTGGATTTCAGGATTCCTAGTGTGCTCTTCAAATAAGACTGCCTAAAGTTCATGGTACATCTCTGGTATTTACTGTAAACAGAATAAGTTGTGCAGAATAAGTTTTTTCTTATCTTTTTTTAAATGGTTTGTGTATTATTCAGTGATATCCCATGGTATTTATACCCATTTAGTGAAATTATTGTAAAAGTGTAATAAACTGCTCTGGATGGCTTGTCTATACTGAATGTTTTGTATGTTTTGTAAAAGTTTATAAAATAATAAAAAGATACATTTCACACAAAAAAAAGAATAAGTTGTGCAGCATCTCAAACATATGTTCCTTAAGTTTTATAACTATTTCAAGGGATTCCCATGCACGCATCTCTGTGAGACTTTCTGTGAAGCTTTGAAGTACTGCATTTAAGTCAAACAGTTTCTTCTGCAGTTCCTGTTGTATACTAGTGATCGTGGCTTCCTGATTCACTAGGGTACTGTGTTTCTGTTCTGCACTTTGCTTTGTACTTTTGAAACTTTGTTCTCCCTTTCCACTTTCAGCACCTGTGATCTCCTGACTCACAAAGCTGAATACACCTTTCATCATATGAAGTTTGGCTTCTTTCTACCTTGCCAACACTAGCACCGCATTCCGTTGTTACTCCAATACAACCAGAGTGGGTCTCTGACTCAGACAGCAAGTGACTCTCTACTGCCAATCCTTGCAACTCTTGTTCAAACTCAGTGAAGCTTTGAGCTTGTCGGACTCCCTTCCTCAGCTCATTCTGCAGGTTTACTCCTGTTCCAAAGCCCAGTTTATCCAGACTTTCCTGTCTATAACTGACTTCATGGCTCCACTCTAACTTCTTCTCTTTCGGTTCACCATTATAAACTTCACCATGGGACAACAAATCCACATGCTGTATCTCTTCCCATTTTTCATCTCTGTCTTCTTCATAATCCTGCAAACTATTAAGAGCCCATGGTTTGCAAAGACAGATGACCTGGCTCTTCTTGTTCCAGGTGCCACAATAGGTTGACAAATATTTCAGACAAAATGGTAGCCATTTCTTACGCCCAAACTGCTTGAGCTCTAGTGCCTTATCTTTCACGGGCTCCACAAACATGAGCTTTCCTAGGGCCGCTTCAGGCTTTTCTAGGTTCTGTGCATCATCTGCATCACTATGCACAGCAATCACATGTTTAGCTGAAGAACCTCCTCTGTCTTATTTGTTAGGTTCTCCCTGAATAACTCTTCCTGCTTAGGCAATCTGTCTACCTCTTTTTCTCTATTCCATAAAAGCTCCTGGTCTATACATAGCAGATTTCTGTAGACACCATTCTGTATTCTGCGCATCACCTTGTATATATATGCAGGTCCTGACCAGTGTCAGTCTCCTCTAGACCAACATTTTTCTGCACCAGCAGCTTCTTTTCTATCAGAGCTGCTTCACTCACTATCTCTTCTAACTGAGAGTGTAGATAATTTACTTGCCTGTGTATCTTTCGTTTTTCCTGCTCCCAGTAGAGATTCTCCTCTTTTAACATATACTCTGTTCTCTTTTGCGCTTCTAGCAATTTATTTGTATGCTCCTCAAACTTCTCTTGGACCTCTAGGGTTTTGCCACCCTGTCTCTGTATTATGGCTTTCTATGAGGGAGCACTGTCGGGGTTGTTTCATTTGTCCTCTCAGTGACAGTGGTTCCTTTTCCACCAACTCCACCTCCAGATTCTCATCTTTGTCTTCTTTCACTTTAGAATTGTTTCCAGATTCAAAATCAGGACATTCTTCCTTTGAAATAACACTGGCTAGAATTGTTTGTTCGATCTTCCCTTTCTCTGGCTCTGAGATTGTTGTTTGGGGTTTCCTTTCAAAAGTATTGTAACAGAACCCATCACTGTTTTACCCTGTTTTATGGTTATTATTATGGTTAAAATATGATCCTACTATTATACTGTATGTATGTTGGTTTATGCTCTGCGGAATATTAGCCCAGACTATTGCAGACCTTGGCATAATAGATAATCCTATTACAGAGACTCCTCATAAGATAAGGAAGTCTATTGTATAAAGTGTTTTCATTCTCAGACATAAGAACAAAGAAGGATGATCTAGTCATTGTCTGATTGTATCAAAGTTGCCAGGTAGCCTCAAGGAGGTTTGACCCACCTATTGTCCCTCTATGTGTATTGTGTGGCCAAATATGGGCATGTGTATTACCTGTGGCCAAAGAGATGTGTATATATATTTCTGAATATTACAAAATAAAGTCAGTATTCATTTGACTTCCAATTGAGTGTCGTCCAATATGGGAGGTTGGGAATGGTGAAACTGTAGTGCCTCTTGGGTATTTTACCGTATACCAGCGGAGATATTGGATTCGTGTTCCAACTCCGTTACATTTGGTGGCAAGTGGCGGAATTGTTCCCATGGTCAGAAGGACAGCTACAGGAGACACCATTCCGTGGAGTACAAATTGAGGGCAACGCTAGTATCCGTACAGCGCCCCTGGCTACAGCAGGATGGAACCGGCTAGTTTTTGGACAGCGTTCCATGATGAGGAGGAGGAGGCGGCCGCGGACTACAGGGATGCAGACAGAAAGGAACTCATGGAGGGAGACCGGGCAGCGGTTACAGTACCTCTTACGGACAGCACACAGACTGAGTTTGGAAGAGAACTCCAAAGCAGACTGGCCTTTTTCCCAGGTACGCTTCCCATAAGAACCTTGGGATGGTTAATGACAGATGTCCACGAATACATAATGGAAAAGCAGCGGACACGGGGACGGTCCATCTTGGGAGCTGCTAACCCACCTCCCACCATTAACACCCCCCCAGCACTGCGTCCGGGTGGTGGGAACTACCAAACCCCTCCACGGTACATCAGGTGCCACACGTGTAACCAGCAGGGCCACATGCAGAAAGACTGTCCCAGAAACAGAAACCGCTCCACGTGGAATACTCCAACTAATTCCCCTCCCCAGCGACAGGGTGTACCCCAGGGAGCAGAAGGTGTCGTCCTTCCTCCCCAGCGACAGTGTGTACCCCATGGAGCAGAAGGTGTCGTCCTTCCACCCCAGCGGCAGTGTGTACCCCAGGGAGCAGAAGGTGCCGTTCTTCCTCCCCAGCGACAGTGTGTACCCCAGGGAGCAGAAGGTGCCGTCCTTTCTCCCCAGCGGCAGTGTGTACCCCAGGGGGCCGAAGGTGTTGTCCTTCCCCCCCAGCGGCAGTGTGTATCCCAGGGAGCAGAAGGTGCCGTCCTTCCTCCCCAGCGGCAGTGTGTACCCCAGGGAGCTGAAGGTGTCGTCCTTCCTCCCCAGCGACAGTGTGTACCCCAGGGAGCTGAAGGTGTCGTCCTTCCTCCCCAGCGGCAGTGTGTACCCCAGGGAGCTGAAGGTGTCGTCCTTCCTCCCCAGCGACAGTGTGTACCCCAGGGAGCAGAAGGTGCCGTCCTTCCTCCCCAGCGGCAGTGTGTACCCCAGGGGGCCGAAGGTGTCGTCCTTCCCCCCCAGCGGCAGTGTGTACCCCAGGGAGCAGAAGGGGCCGTCCTTCCTCCCTAGCGACAGTGTGTACCCCAGGGAGCAGAAGGGGCCGTCCTTCCTCCCCAGCGGCAGTGTGTACCCCAGGGGGCCGAAGGTGTCATCCTTCCCCCTCCCCAGCGGCAGTGTGTACTCCAGGGGGCCGAAGGTGGCGTCCTTCCCCCCCAGCGGCAGTGTGTACCCCAGGGAGCAGAAGGGGCCGTCCTTCCTCCCCAGCGACAGTGTGTACCCCAGGGAGCAGAAGGGGCCGTCCTTCCTCCCCAGCGGCAGTGTGTACCCCAGGGGGCCGAAGGTGTCGTCCTTCCTCCCCAGCGGCAGTGTGTACCCCAGGGGGCCGAAGGTGTCATCCTTCCCCCTCCCCAGCGGCAGTGTGTACCCCAGGGGGCCGAAGGTGGCGTCCTTCCCCCCCAGCGGCAGTGTGAACCCCAGGGAGCTGAAGGTGTCGCCCTCTCCCCCCAGCAACAGCTTACCCTAACAAGGGGAGACACCAATCTCCTAGACGGCGCTGATGGGACCGTGGTCTCTGTGCCTGACCTACCGGGATGCTGGACAGCCTGTCCAGATCCCCAACTACCCTCACTGGGACAACCGGAGGAGGGGGTAAGTACAAATTCCCCTCCCCCGCTAACTCCTAATGTGGCCCCAGGGTTAACAGAGGAAATGTTAACCCCCACTGACCCCCACCTTTCCCTGGCTACTGAGCCGGAATATGTCCCAAGTACCCCAGCAGAAGAGCTGACAGCGGGGCAGAGTGCAGTCGGCCTCTGCCCTCCCTTTTTCCCTTGTAGAGCGCAGAATGTCCTGCAGGTTATACCAGCAGAAGAGCTGGCATCAGGGCAGAGTGCCGCTGGCCTCTGCCCCTCAAGTCCCCTCAGCGTGTTGCCCCATCACCACAGCAAAATATCCAGGTGCCTGGTTAGACTTCCCCCCAAAGGGGAGATGGGTGACGAAGTGCCCTTCGCCACTTTGTCCTGAAGAGGACTTATTGCCAGCCTCCTGCCCTGTGACTATGGCCCTGGGACATATTGCCCTTTAAAAACAGTATTTGGCCATACCAGAGTGTATGTCACTCATTCTGGCCCTTTAAATACAGGGGGGTCATTCGGTACCTTCCCTGTGGGAGCGGTGATACCCCAGATAGCTATGCCATGGAGCCCATTCATATAATGAAAGACTATGGGAAAGACTTTAGCTACATGGCAATTGAACTGTGTGAATAGGATCTGAGCGCTAATCGGTAGTTTTGTGTGCTCAGATCCCAGCTATCTGGTGATAAATGAAATGTGAGTAAATGTGAATTGCACTAATGCCGATGGGTTGTCAAACTAGAGAATTGACCAACAAATACTTTTGTCCGGACATCCCCAGGCCGATCCGTTGGGATCAGACCATGTATGCCGGCTTATGGTCACGGGGGAGGTGTGTATCGAAACCCATCACTGTTTTACCCTGTTTTATGGTTATTATCATGGTTAAAATATGATCCTACTATTATACTGTATGTATGTTGGTTTATGCTCTGCAGAATATTAGCCCAGACTATTGCAGACCTTGGCATAATAGATAATCCTATTACAGAGACTCCTAATAAGATAAGGAAGTCTATTGTATAAAGTGTTTTCATTCTCAGACATAAGAACAAAGAAGGGTGATCTAATCATTGTCTGATTGTATCAAAGTTGCCAGGTAGCCTCAGGGAGGTGTGACCCACCTATTGTCCCTCTATGTGTATTGTGTGGCCAAATATGGGCATGTGTATTACCTGTGGCCAAAGAGATGTGTATATATATTTCTGCATATTACAAAATAAAGTCTGTATTCATTTGACTTCCAATTGAGTGTCGTCCAATATGTGAGGTTGGGAATGGTGAAACTGTAGTGCCTCTTGGGTATTTTACCGTATACCAGCGGAGATATTGGATTCGTGTTTCAACTCCGTTACAAGTATCATGCTTCACCTTGGGAGCAATCACCAGGGAGAGATGACTGGATCTGTCCTGGTTACTTATGAAGGCTTCTTCATTGTTTTTCTCCTTAAGGTTTCTACACCGGTTTGGGTTCATATCTTTCTCAGTATCTTGAACAGCATCCTTCATACGGAGGATAGTTTAACACCCAGTGAGTGATTAACTGGCATTTTGTCCTTTGACTGTTACTCATGGCATTAGTTATGATTATCTCTTTACTATGATCCAGGGGCAATGGCAAAGGCTCTTTGACTACTTCAGTTGTCTCTTTAGCTGCTTCAGCCTTCTCTCTGTCACTGCTACCCTGCTTTTCAGATTCTTGTTTTCCTCTTTGGTTTGCGTAATCAACTTTAATTACAATTTCACCTTTTGTTGCTCCTCTGTCAGCAAGCCAGTTCCTCACTTGTCTTTCTTGGAAAATATCATTACATGATTTTTCTTGGCAAAACTCCAATGGTATTTCCAATTTTTTTAACGAAATTCTTTAACTGCATTTCTGTTACCTCTATCATTTGTTTCTTCACACATAACATTCTCATGTGGTTGAAATTTAAGAGCACTTATTTGGCCTGCTTGTTGCACCTTTGTGCTACCTGGAATGTAAGCATTCTAGTCTATCTGGGTCTCCCTCCTCAACCTCTCAACAAGGGACCTGTACCCTGATCCTGCGTAAAGATAAACATGCCGGTTCTCAGGATTCCATATTCCATCAGTGTCATATTTATTCATAAGACGATAAGGTTGCTGACTAGACTGTGGGAATTCTCTTCTGTTCAGCAGCTTTTCCATGGCACAACACTGCAGGTTCTCTTTGTTCACAAACTTCTGTGTGCAGAATCTCTGTGCTCTGCCACCCCTAGTAACTCCAACTCTGTCAAGGATCTCTGCTTTTAGGTCATCATAATTCATTGCCTTTTCTTCATCCATGTATATGTAAGCTTTCTGTGCTTCACCAGACAAGTAAGGGGCAATGATGCTGACCCAATGGCTTTTGGACCACTCCTCTCTAGTGGCAATTCTTTGAAAAATCCCCAGGTATGCTTCCACATCATCATCTTTAGTCATTTTTTTAAGAATATTACTGGCTCTAATTCTTAATTTGAGATAAGAGAACTGAATACGCTTCCCATAATTATAATTATTCCTATCTATATATTTAAATACTAATCAGAAAGATAATCAGAGAGTGTAAAACTATAAGTTAACATTGAAGAAAAAAGAGAAATAGACACTGCATTCTAATTATCACATCTGTTAATTTATTCAAGGAGAGAGATATAGCGTAATTTTTTAAATATGTATTATTAAATATTAAAAATATGTATAAGATATTCAATAACTACGGCAATTAAAATAGAAAATATAGCACCTTCTGGACGACCTCTATGAACGTTTCCCAATGTTTAAAGATATTATAGAGTTAATCACCACATCGTATTGGGATAGTCTGATATCTAAATAAATCTATAAGTGAAAAAGTGCTAAGTGAATAAATAAATCTAATAAAGTGCAAATATTAATAATAAGTATTTAGTGCCAGATTGTTGTAAGGTATAGACCTTCATTAATCTACTAAGGTGCTTATATATATGCTATAAATCAGAAAAATCCTAATAAACCAAGTGCTTAATCTAAATTCTTATTTTCTCATAATAACAAGAACATGTTTTATTCTGCCTTTTTTCAGGATAACAGTATTTAAGCTTGTGGTGAGATCTGTCTCCCAAACTGTCCAATCTGTCGTCACAGGGACCAGAACCGTAAGTGACGGCCGGCCTACGCTTCGCTGGTATGCTTTTCTGTGACCTAATTCTTGCCTCAGCACCTATGGGAAACTCTTTCTGTCTCCGCTGCAACACTGCTGCTCTGGGTTTTAAGGCTACAACTCTTCCTCAGAGTTGCAACACTTCTCCGGCACAGTTTCAACACACTGCCTCTCTAGGCTCTAGCTGCAACTGAACTTTAAACATACTATCCCAGTCTGTTCACAGCTGCAGCCACATTATCACGTAATAAAGCCTTTAACACCTGCAGTGCTGGAATGGGCAAATGCCTCTATCCAGCCTCAGGCTCAAATATATGCCTTTCAGGACTCCCCCATACATCTGCACGACTGCCACAATATAATATCTACATCTATCTATATACACACACATATATATATATATATATATATATACACATTTACATCTGTATATATATATATATATATATATAGATCTGTATATATGTGGATCTATAAATATATATACATATACACACATTATATTTAATACAAATATACAAATATATCTAAATATTTTTTTAAGTAATAGTTTATCCCTGTATCTAGTAGTAATCTCTCTCTCCCCAGTACCTCCACTACTCCCTCCCTTGTACCTCCCACCCTCCCTCCCCCTCACCTCCTGCCTCTGGCTGTCTGGACCATTCTGATAGCTGGGTCTCAAGAGATCATGCAAGATTATCTTGCGAGAGCCGCCATCAGTAATCTGGCAGTTACAGGAGGTAAGGGGAAGGTATCGGGAATGGAGTGGGGGAGCTACAGGTGAGGGAATGGAGTATATATATACTCTATAATTTGGGGGGGATTTTTTCCCCCCTGGTTCCTACGCCCCCGCCCTGTAATATATAGTTCCATCAATCAGGAGAAAGAAAGAAAATGCATGTGTAGTCAGAAAGGGGACATTTGATAATGTGTCACAGTGTATTTTCCTTTTTCAGAGCAAAAATTTGAAGTTTAACTGCTTTTGGGGACTTGCCCTGTTCCTGCCTAATGGGATCTACAGACTAAAATATGCTCTCTGCATTTCCTGATTAATATCAGGAAAATATTTAATATTTTTTCATGAAAAGTCAGCTTTTGTAATGTTTAACATTTTCCACCACTGTACCCTATGCTCCTGAATTTCTACCCATCCAACACACCGCCCCCTTAAGCTTTCACTAGTTTTACTTAATATTTACTCATGCAAAGCCAGCTTTTGTAATGTTTAAACATTTCCACCACTGTACCCTATGCTCCTGAATTTCTACCCATCCAACACACCGCCCCCTTAAGCTTTCACTAGTTTTTCTTAATATTTTCTCATGCCAAGCTTCTCTTGTAATGTTTTAAATTTTCCAATTTTCAAAGCCCTGTTAAGCTTTCAGCGCCAGCAAGATAACATACCTTGATAGAAAACTCCAGATCTAATACCTGCTCTGAACCTTATCTACCCGTACTTTCTGTCAGTTGGTGTTCCAACAACCAATTCCTTCCTAAATAACCTCCTATACGTATATTAATCCTTATTCGATTTTCCTTTCGGATTGGCAGCTTTTTAACAGACGGATGACTGACCCAATGTTATCCGATGCTTAAAGCATGCTTAAAGCACGACCACCATCCAATACGGGAAGCCAGTTCTCCCTCCACCTGTGGACTGTGCTAAAATTATTCTAGGAGCTAAACAAATCTTGTATCTCTTACCCTGCTTCTACCTCAAAGGCCAAGCTTTGCAATCTCCTACAATAAAGTCCAATGGACCAGCCATCAACATCCGAATTTACACACAACCAATTAATATAGATACAGAAATTACTGCAAATTATGAAGTACTAGTTTCAATCAATTCTCTTGAGAATAAAGTATTCAAAGTCGAAAATGCATCAGGTCCAAAGCCTGACGCCCAACCAATCCTTCCTCACCTAGTTCAAGGTGAAGCTCTACTATCACCGGCATTGATCAAGCTGGCGCACTTTATTCCAGCTAGTCTCAGAAGGGGCATTGTGGAAGGCAAGTATACCAACCTCATATCACTCATGCCAGTCTAAAAATGTGGAAAAAATAAAACAATATCGCAGGAAGACATATCTGTCATTGTCAAGGCTAAGGATCCAAGATACATTGTAAATTGACCTGGAATTCAGCATATATCGCAGTATTCTATGTTCAGAATTCCCACACTGCAGGCAAGATTTGGATGACTACTTATACTTAATAGTCAACCTGGCCTACAAATACAGTAGCTTTGTATACTATGTTTATCTGTACTATGATTACTCTGAATTGATCCTCCCTAGATTAGGAATTAGTCAATTTCCATAATGCCCTTCACCCCCATTAATTTTCAATAACAACTGTATGTTTACCACCTCCTTCTACATCCCAGTATCCTCAGAAAGATTGATTAGGTTGCCAAGTGCATCATCTGGGGCCATCACCTATATGTAACAACTTCAAGGGTTGTAACTTCAGCAGCTGTAGACTTCGGCACGTTTGTGCAGTTTGTCAGAAGGCATACACCAAAATCATATACCCCTCAATAATGCACTTCAAATGATTAGCATCAACTAACATTGTAATTTCAGGGCTCCTATTCTTCCACTATTTAATTCCTATGTCCCTTCTCCTCTCATGCTTCAGTTAGATCTTCACACCCTCCTCATGAACTTCAATTTCAGTTCAACTTCACCTTGGCCCTTAGTGTCTATGTATAAATAGTCAATGAGTTTGTTAGCTCTCACGTGGATGCACTGCGCAGGCTAGATACTGAGCCATGGGGAGCAGAAAAGAACTGTCAAAAGAACTGCGTAACAAGATACTGGAAGTTTATAAAGATGGAAAAGGATATAAAAAGATATCTAAACCCTTGAAAATTCCAGTCACTACTGTTCAGTCACTTATTAAGAAGTGAAAAATCTCTTGATACCAAGCCGAGGTCAGATAGAGCAAGAAAGATTTCAGCCACAACTGTCAGAAGAATTGTTCAGAATACAAAGGAAAACCCACAGGTAACCTCAGGAGAAATACAGGCTGCTCTAGAAAAATACGATGTGTTTGTTTCAAGGAGCACAATACGACGATACTTGAACAAAAATGAGCTGCATGGTTGAGTTGCCAGAAAGAAGCCTTTACTGCGCCAATGCCACAAAAAAGCCCGGTTACAAACTGCTCAACAACACCTTGACACGCCTCACAGCTTCTGGCACACCGTAATTTGGATTGACCAAAATAGAGCTTTATGGTCACAACCATAAGTGCTATGTTCAGAGAGGGGTCAAAAAGGCCTATAGTGAACTGAATACCATTCCCACTGTGAAGAATGGTGATGGCTCACTGATGTTTTGGGCCGTGTGAGCACTAACGGCACGGGGAATCTTGTGAAAATTGATGGCAAGATGAATGCATCATGTTATCAGAAAATACTGGCAAACAATTTGCATTCTTCTTCACGGTGGCTGCGCATGGGACGCTCTTGGATCTTTCCAGCATGACAATGACTCTAAGCAAAGTTGACCCTCCAGTGGTTACAGCAGAAAAAGGTGAAGTTTGTGGAGTGGCCATCACAGTCTCCTGTCGTTAATATCATCGAGCCACTCTGGGGAGATCTCAAACGTGCGGTTCCTGCAAGACGACCAAAGACTTTGCATGACCTGGAGGCATTTTGCCAAAACGAATGGGCATCTATACCACCTGCAAGAATTAGGGGCCTCATAGACAACAATTACAAAAGACTGCAAGCTGCCATTGATGCTAAAGGGGGCAATACACAGTATTAAGAACAAAGGGTATGCAAACTTTTGAACAGGGTATTTAAATATTTTTCTTTGTTGCCATGTTTTGTTTTATGATTGTGCCATTCTGTTATAATTTACAGTTGAATATGAATCCCATAAGAAATAAAAGAAATGTGTTTTTCCTGCTCACTCATTTTTTCTTTAAAAATGGTACATATATTACAATTCGCCAAGGGTATGCAAACTTTTGAGCACAACTGTATGGTATGGTGACATATCTAATATACTAGGTTATATGTTTTCTTTACACTTTTTATATTTTGGGTAGCTTTACTTATTTGGGATCATTTTACATGAGCTAGTTAAATTGAGGCATGAGTTGCTTGTTTCCCTTACCTGCATTTACAGCTCAACAGTGAATGCAGATGGCGTTTTTTGGCACAATGTAATGTAAACCACCAATAAATCTCTGTGCATATAGAACATGGTGTCAGCTTGTTAGCTGAATGTCTCCCAGTCAACACCTACCAATCCATTAGTAGACTGAGACCTACTGAGTGTACCATAAATCTATATAGTTTAGGGGAGGTTTTGAATAAGGGTGAGAGTACACTCAAATCATTTTAAAATCTTACACAAAGGTGCAGGTATTTGTCTTGCTTGGGGAATCATAAAGATGTATGTGTGCTGAATGCATGAACAAAATTAGCCCCTGAATAGACTTTGTGTTTTTATCCCTTTTTTAGTTTGATAATAATCATTTGTACTAATTGTCACTGTATATCAATTTATAATTCTAACTAGCGACTAGCCCATCACAAAATGACGGTCAATAGAATTTTAAAGCTGGAAATGCTGTTTGTGACACAATGTGATTCTCTAACACTCTTTTTCTTATCTACAAAGAAGTCCAAAAATGTTTTTTTTTGGTTTTTTTTAACAATGTACTGTTAAACCATATCAAACTTTGTAATTATCAAGTATGGAATACTAATATAACAATCCATCAAATTTCTCTGAATACGTATTGTAAACCATTACATGAAGTTTTGTAATATTCAACTTATATTGTAAACAGTGTTTAATGTTTTTTTTTTTTAACAATACTAACATGAAATCGTTAAACTTTTTGTAAATGAGTGTCTTCAACCATGACAGATTGCTTTTTAACATACAAACTTGTATTTAAACTCCTGTTAAAGCACATACTGTAGGTATTGTATCCAGAGGAAGGCAAACATGTCTTGCAGCTAATAGGAAAGTATCATAAACTATGTCATTCACTGTGTGTAAATGTTCAAAACTTTGTGCACTGGGAACATGTAAAAGAAGTAATCTTAAACGTTCAATGTCTCTTGGACTGACGGTATAAATTTGTTGTATAATTTTATGTGTATCTCTTCTTCGTTGTCGCCATAGACCATTTACAAATACATAGTGATATGGAATCTCAATGTATAAAAATTGCCTGGCCTGCGTATCCTGGCAGTTTCATTTAAACCATGCAGTAAGTGTTGTATCTCTGTGTTCACTTTGAGCTAAGGCAGTTCTTTCATTGCCTGCAGTAAAGCAAACAAACTGACTTTGTGGCAAATGTACAGCTAAACAATACACAGCATGTGACCGATCATGCATCTCAAATTTCAGAAGCCGCCACATTGCTTCAGGAGCACTGACATAGGGAGCATCTAAATAATTTGAAAGTTCGTCTGTAAAATTGGATTTTCCTTTTCGTTTGCTGCACCTTGCACAACAACAGTTGCTGCATCATATCCTTTGTATATATATTTATACACATATTTGATGGATTTAATAGAAGTGCAAGCTTTCACATTTATGTGTGCATTGTACTTCATGAGCAAATGTGGATTGCATGGAACGACAAATCTATTATCAAACTTTTGTCCACGGATAATAGCTGTTTGTCCTTGTCTTCTTTTATATAAAGGGTATCCATCACAATTAGCATAAGTTTGCATTTGAAATTCTTTAGGAGATTCTTTTGTACATTTTTTATTTTCCATACATGGTGAATTAGGATTCATATCTCCACATGGCCCATGAATCATTTTGTGTGTAACAATGTCAAAACGTTTTGAATATTTTTCTGGATCTGCCAATTCAGCAGTAATGACTGAATCCACTCTCTCTGCAGTATTCAACTTATCTTTTTCCTGCAGGATTACAAGTATGTGAGCATGTGGCAGTCCTCTTTTTTGAAATTATATGGTGTAAACAAAAGTCAAACATTTTCCAAATAACTGTGCTTTAGTTATATCATGTATTAATGAATTGAAGATTACATGTGAATGTAATGAATAAATCTGGTTTGTCAAATTTTGTGACAATAGCCATGGCATCATTATATCTTTCTCGCATATTGTGAGGAGATCCTTGGAAAGGGGATGGCAAAATAATTGCTCTTCCAGCTGCAATGTCTCTGTTGGTATGGTTCAAATGCACAAACACTGTTTATTTTCTGGAAGCGTCATTCTTTGTTCAACAGCTTCCATTGTATCTAAGACATATAACTGTGCAAATTTCCTTTGCTCTCCTTCTTGTGGGTGTAAATGTGAAGTTCTGTGGTAAATTTGTTCTTGAACTCTAAAACAGTAAGGACCATGTCCTGACCCATTTTCTGCTAATGTGGCACCCATTGAAGCAAATTAAATAACACTGTTATAAGACCTTATGTTTTTTTTTAAATTGGTATAATTTGGAAATGTTGGATCGCTCATGATACTTTGTAAGTAATCTGGAAATGGGGGTCTTTGTGGAAGTCTTACCTTTCCTTTCTGACAACAACTAATGAAATCTCCGTCAGTTGGTCTTTCCTTTAGAAAATGATAGGCTTGGGTTGAGGTTGAGGAGGTGGGTTGAGGTTGAGGAGGGGGGTTGAGGTTGAGGAGGGAGGTTGAGGATGGGGGGGTTGAGGAGGGGGGTTGAGGATGAGGAGGGAGGTTGAGTATGAGGAGGGAGGTTGAGGATGAGTAGGGAGGATGAGGAGGAGGGGTTGAGGAGAGAGGATGATGATGGGGGTTGAGGATGGGGGGTTGGGGTTGAGGGGGGGTTGAGGTTGAGGAGGGTTGAGGTTGAGGAGGGGGTTGAGAATGAGGATGGGGGGTTGAGGAGGGAGGATGAGGATGGGGGGTTGAGGAGGGAGGATGAGGATGGGGGGCTTGAGGAGGGAGGATGAGGATGGGGGGCTTGAGGAGGGAGGTTGAGGATGAGGGGTTGAGGTTGAGGATGGGGGGTTGAGGAGGGAGTTAAAGGATGAGGAGGGAGGTTGAGGATGAGGAGGGAGGTTGAGGATGAGGAGGGAGGTTAAGGATGAGGAGGGAGGTTGAGGAGGGTGATAAGGGAGGGGGGAAGAGACACAGGGAAGGGAGAGGTTGGAAGAGACACAGGGAAGGGAGAGGGGAGAAGAGACACGGAGAGAGAGGGGGACACAGAGGGCACAAGAGGGACACAGGGGGCAACACATTTCCCACCCTCGGCTTATACTCGAGTATATACGGTACATTAAATAGCAAAGGACTGCACATCACATATATAGTTGTGAGCCTACGAGTTATTGCTAATGCTTGCGGGCTCGCGCAGCGAGCCGCGGCCCTCTGTTGCTGCCATGGAGCGCCGAACGCGCTCCTTGCCAGTAACTGCGACCCTCGCAAACTTTACGTCGCTACGCTAAAAACACGACACACCAACTACGACCCTCGCAAACTTTACCTCGCAACGCAAACAACATACGAGACACGTTACCACACATTACGTCCTCGCAACAATCGGACGCAACTCGCGAACATTACAAAACACAATAAATACACACAGCACATACATAAAAAGCTTACCAACAGCAAGAGGAAGCATCCAGGACCTCAAAAAAACAAATAACACCTTAATTTAACTAAAATGAGTTTGAACACTAAAAAATTCGCTAAGCAAGAGGAAAAATGGCCGCCGAACAAAACGAAAATGAGGCTACTGCACTCTAAACACGCAAAAAAACACAAGAAACTCGCAAAATACCGTAAACGACCTACGGATATTCCGCTAAGACGCATACCACACATTACCCGCCATTTTACGCCAATGCGGAAGTACACAACTACGCTAACGGTTTCGTCTCGCGCATGCACACTATTACACTGCACACATTCATCACGCTTACACAGCAGCTCCACAGCACTGATGCTGCAGCAACATCAAAACAGATTGCCAGCTCTTCAACACAATGCTTCAAAATAGGTAAAGTATATTCATTTATTAATTGTATTATATATTTCAGGAGTACACACAAAATACCATTAGCTACCTTACAATTTCATTGCCGTCATTTTTTGACGGGCAATTTATTATTATTATTATCTTTATTTATATCGTGCCAACATATTCCGTAGCGCTGTACAGGGGTTGAGTACATAGCAGAAAACAAATTAAACACCTTGTAAAGAATGGAGGGCCCTGTTTTTGAGCATAAAATCAAATGTACATAGAGCTTGTTTCCAAGGCCTGACACAAGATTGAAAACTCGCAAACTTACAATCTAAGGGTTTAGGTGTGATACAAGAGGGTGACAAATACAATTGAAAGCAATTGGTTCAGTAAAGTGGAGGTGTCTGTGTGTTGTACTGTAGATTGTGGGTGTGAGTGTTATTAAGCTGTGGAATGTTCAGTTGTACATGTTAAGGCTGAAGATGATAAGATTTTTTAAACAGGTGTGTTTTTAATAATTTCTTAAAGGTTTTGAGGCAGGAAGATAATCTAATGGAGCGGGGCAAGGAGTTCCAAATGGATGGGGAAGCACGAGAAAAGTCTTGAAGACGGGAGTGAGAGGAGGTGATGAGAGAGGAGGAAAGAAGAAGGTCGTTAGCAGAACGAAGGGGCCGGTTGGGAGAGTATTTTGAAACAAGAGCAGAGATATAAGGGGGTGCACTGTTGTTGAGGGCTTTATGTGTTAGGGTCATGATTTTAAATTTGATTCGGGAAGCTATGGGAAGCCAGTGGAGTGATTGACAGAGAGGGGCTGCAGACACTGATCGTTTGGTATTGAAGATGAGTCTAGCGGAGGCGTTCATTATGGATTGGAGGGGAGACAGACGAGAGATGGGGAGGCCAGCAAGGAGGGAATTGCAGTAGTCGAGTCGAGAGATGATGAGAGAGTGAATTAGAATTTTAGCTGTGTCTTCTGTAAGATAATGACGAATTTTGGAGATGTTTTTTAGGTGAAACTGACATGATTTTGTTATTGCTTGGATGTGAGGAATAAAAGAGAGGGCGGGATCCAGTAGAACCCCAAGACAACGGGCCTGGGAGGTAGGGGCGATGATGGTGTTGTCAACAGTGAGAGATATTTGAGGTGTGGAAGCTGTAGTAGAGGGTAGAAAGATTAGAAGTTCAGTTTTAGACATGTTGAGTTTGAGTTGACGGGTGGACATCCAGGAGGATATGCTAGAGAGGCAGTTGGAAACTTGAGCTAAAAGAGAGGGGGATAGATCGGGTGCAGAGAGGTAGATTTGAGTATCATCTGCATAGAGATGATACTGAAATCCAAAGGATTTTATAAGTTTGCCAAGGGAGGAGGTGTAGATGGAGAAGAGGAGGGGGCCTAGGACAGAACCTTGGGGAACTCCAACAGACAGAGGGAGAGGTGAAGAAGAGGTGTCAGAGAAGGAGACACTAAATGTACGATCTTTAAGATAGGATGTGAACCATGAAAGAGCTGTGTCCTGGATGCCAAAAGAGCGGAGCGTTTGGATTAGAAGAGGGTGGTCAACTGTGTCGAAGGCAGCAGAGAGATCCAGGAGAATTAGAATAGAGTAGTGACCCTTTGATTTGGCGGTTAGCAAGTCATTAGTGACTTTTGTAAGGGCTGTTTCTGTAGAGTGTTGGGACCGGAAGCCAGATTGGAAGGGGTCAAGTAGGGAATTGGAGGAAATAAATTGAGTGAGGCGATTGTAAACAAGCCGCTCAAGGAGTTTAGACGCAAGGGGAAGTAGTGAGATAGGGCGATAGTTGGAGGCAGAAGCTGGGTCAGAAGAGGGCTTCTTGAGAATGGGTGTAACTGTGGCATGTTTTAAGGAGGATGGAAACTTGCCAGTGTTTAGGGAGAGGTTGAATAGATGTGTGAGAGCTGGGATAAGTGTGGTGGATAGGGGAGGGATTAGCTGTGATGGAATAGGATGTGGTAAGGTGACAGGTTGATAGTGAAGTAGATACTTCATCCTCGGTTACAGGGTCAAAGGAGTCCATAGTGGAGGTGGGATTGGGGAAGGGTAAGGGCTGGGTGTTGTCGGTTTGGGGAGAGGGTGGTGGGGTAGGGCCAAGCTGGGAGGAGAGCTCATTTCGGATGGTATCGATTTTATTTTTAAAATGGCTGGCAAAGTCATCAGCAGTGAGAGAGGAAGGGGCAGGAGGTGGGGGTGGGCGGAGGAGGGTGTTGAATGTAGCAAATAAACGTTTAGGGTTGGAGGACAGGTTTGATATTAGTGATGAGAAGTAGTGTTGTTTGGCAAGATTGAGGGCAGAGAAGTAGGAGCGCAAGGTAAACTTGTAGTGGAGAAAGTCTGCTGAAGTGCGAGATTTCCTCCATAATCGTTCTGCAGTGCGTGAGCATCTCTGTAGATAGCGTGTTTGTGTGGTGTGCCATGGTTGTGGTTGAGAGCGAGGGCGTTTGCTTGTGATTATGGGGGCAAGAGAGTCAAGGGTGGAGGTTAGCGTAGTGTTGTATTGTGAAGTGGCGACGTCAGGGCAGGCAAGGGTGGTGAGGAGGCTGAGAAGGGGTGTTAGTACATTTGAAAATTGTGGGTTGACTGCTTGCAGGTTTCTGCGTGTTCTGATGGCAGGATTTGAAGAAGGGCGGTGAGCGGTAGATGAGGTGAGGTTGCAAGTTAGCAGGTGGTGGTCAGATAGGGGAAGTGAGGAGATGTCAAGGTTGGAGATAGTGCAGAGATTAGTAAAAATAAGGTCAATAGAGTGTCCACCACTGTGAGTTGTGGAATCTGTCCATTGTGAGAGGCCAAGGGAAGAGGTGAGTGCAAGTAATTTTGCAGTTGTTGGGGAGGTGGGTGTGTCAGTGGCAATGTTGAAATCGCCAAGAATAAGTGAAGGTATATTGGAGGAGAGAAAGTGAGGGAGCCAGGCGGCAAAGTTGTCCAGAAATTGAGAGGGTGATCCAGGCGGGCGATAGATCACAGCTACTCGCAGAGGGATGGGAGAGAAGATGCGGATAGTGTGGACTTCAAAAGATGAGAATTGAAGGGAGGGAACAGGGGGTATGCAGCGAAAAGTGCAGCGAGAGGATAGCAGTATGCAATTTGCTAGTATATATATATTGAGCATTTTTTTTTATTTTAGGAGTACTGAATTATCAATTCATTACTAAATGAATATACGTTAGTCAATTAATCCAAAACAGAGATCAATGTTAAACCTAAAAAGTTACTTTGATCTTATTTATGACAATATAACATAAACAGCTATCAAAGTATAGATGTGTTCTAAAAGAAGGTTACATTTTCTTAAAGATGCAATGAATGTAGATATGATGTCTGATTGAGGTTCTTGAAAAGGTAATTAGTTAAGCATATATACATCTTCATCTTTTTTTTTTTTTCTTGTAATGACCAAGCAATCTGACACTATATAACCCCCCTTTTTTTTAAAATTAAAACTTTATTTTTGGATAGATGTTTATTCCCTAAAATGTTCATTTTAAATAATATGCTATGTCGTTATATCGATCCCTATTACATTTTTAAAATAGCAAATGAATGAGTCCCATAAATCAATATACTTTCTGGAAGTGTCATCAATCCCAAACCATAAGGGCATGCTAAAATCATATACCTGTGAACTTGCTGTTCTTTGTGTAAAAATCCTTGCGCATGCACTCTCTGTCTTCAGTCAGGTGCAGAGATGAGTAATCTGTGAAATAACATGAAAATGAGTTTTAATAATTGAATTCCATTCCTTCTCAATTGAATGAACTCCATATATTTAAGTGCTTAGTAAAATGTAAAACATTTTTTTAAGTCTTCTAACCTCATCTTGTTTTTTTATCTTATTATTAATTAATATTTCCAAAAACAATGTACATAAATTACCTGTAAGACAGATATATAAGTGCATGTTAAAAATTGTTCTTCCTTTTATTGCATTCTCCTAATTATTAACTCATTAAAATATTATTATACGTTAATTAATCAATAACTGTTATCCATGTTAGCAACAAAAAATGTAGCCTTTTTCGTTCCCTAACTCCATAATTAAATGATATACCTGTCAAGGTGATCTTTATGGTGTTCTATGGCTTCAAACGTCACTCTCTATGTTGAGTCAGCGGCAGAGCGGATGAAACTGTGAAATAAGATTGAAATCATTTGTAATATTTTGCTTCATCCCTATCAGTCAATCACCAGCAACACAGATATATTCGCATAGATGCAAAACATAAAGCATATTCCTCAATGTATTGTTAAATCAAACCTTTTTTTTGTAATGATTACTAATTATTAATTAATTAATATATTAATATACGTTAATTCATCAATAAGTGTTATCAATTCCAAATAAAAAAAAGTTTAATCATTTTTTTTGCTCTAAGAACCTAAAAAAAAATGTAATATGTTGCTTCATCTCTATCATTCAATCAACAGCAACACAGATATATTAGATGGAAAACATAAAAGCAATACTCATCAATGTATTGTTAAACCAAAACATTTTCTTGGTCCTGATTACTAATTATTAATTAATATATTAATATATGTTAATTAATCAATAACTGTCATCAATTCCAATTAAGATGACTTAAATCCTTTTTCTTTTGCAAAGAACATAATTTAATGATATACCTGTAAAGGTGCTGTTTATGGTGTTGAAAGGCTGCAAACGTCACTCTCTGTGTTGATTTAGCTGCAGCGTCACTGAAACTGTCAAAATAAATGGAAAGCATTTGTAAAATTTGAATTAATCCCTATTAGGCAATCCACATCATCACGGATATGTCAGTGCATCTTAAAATATACATTTTGATTGTGGTCCTTCCTCCCCCCCTTTTTTTAATATTACTAATTAGAAATGAATACATTAATGTACATTAATAATCAATTAATCACTGACTAAATGTGTTCTAAAGATGTAAGCATTAATATATTCCTAATCTTAAAGGCATTGTAAAATCTTTTTTTTTGTTCATAATGATTACTACTAATTAATGAATTAATTAAATAATGTACATTAATAATTAATGAATCAATGTGTAAATGTCTTCACAATTTTTTTGCATTAATGTATTAATAAACATTATTTTTTTTTCTTAATGATTACTACTTAATAATTAATAAATTAAAGTACATTATTAATTAATTCAATAAATTAATATCTTACAAACAGGTAAGCATGAAAGTATTGCTAAACTAAAATCAAGCGTCAATTCTTGTTTTCTCAATTTGTTTAAATAATATTTTTTTTGTTTAATTAATAATTAATTGATTATTGATTATTAATATACTGTACCTTTTTGAACGTAATATTCATCAATCAGTATCCTAAAGAGCTAACAATCTCTTTTGATTTTCCGGCAGCAGAAAATGTCCAGTCAGACTGTCATCACCTGAGGAAAAAGTGTCAATTCTGTGGCAAGTGTGCCCTATATATAGGCTGCGTGCGCCAGACAAAACCGTTGTTTTAATGTGTAAATGTGTAAGTTAGTATTGTAAAATGGCGCTGTTAGTCTATGTTTTACACGTTCTGCAGTTATTTTCCGTCCTTCTTCCTATTAGTATCTTTCTACCACATACGTGGCTGGCTGTGTTTTACACTGTTCAGGGTCGTGTAGCCTCGTTTTCATTTTTTTCGGCGGCCATTTTTTCTCTCGCTTAGGCGATTTCCGAGTGCCGAAAATCATCTAAATTGAATTTAATTTGCGTTCCACCTCGCTCACAGACGTCTTGGCTGTTGCCCCAAGCTATCTGTGATGTTTTTGTAATTTTTTTGGGTGTAGTTAGTGTTTTTTCGGGTTTTTGGTTCGGCCGCTAGTCTCATAATTTTTTTTTCTAAGTCCTGCTAAGTGCTCTGAATTTAAAGGCTCGCCTCGCTACGCCTTCGGCGCTCATTGCTTAAGTGCTACAAGTTTAACGGCTCGCTACGTGAGGCTCGCCGGCGATGAGCGCCTGTGGCGCTCATTGCTAAGTCGTACGCACCACGCAAAGTTAGACAATTATAATATGTGATTAATTGTGTTAATATACAGTGTGCTCAAAAATTAATAATGTACTCATTTACATTCAATAAGTGCTTTAGAGTAGAAATATGTGTAAAGTACCAGACACAAGATGTGCCTGTGTGCTGCAGTCCATAGGGTCATGGAGAGTTGGACACGATTGAACAACTAAACAACAACAATGTGTAACATGTTACGTTTACTCTTGTTATCAACTATGGTGGTTAAAACTAATAATACTAGGTATCCAAGGTGCTGCCATAGATAGTAATACATTAAACTGCCTTGGTGATGGCAGCATTATATTACTGATTTTGGATTGTAAATTGGGATTTACTAGGTAGCTCTTAGACTGGGTAAACTGTTGTGTGGTTATTCTCTTAACCAACACACTGCAGGGTCTACACAAATGGAGTAGAACTCATGGAAACCAATGTAAATAAAATATATATGACATATGTGCTCAAATATACTTATTGATTAGCAATTGTATTACTATTCTATCAACATTTTTTTTTTACTACTAAACCCTATGAGGCTACTAGATCTTTAGTGGGACCAAAACTACTAAAATTATATTCTCGTTAAAAGCAACTACACAATGAGATAGTATATTAAGTCTATTTAAAGACCACAAATTAAATATATTGAGGGATTTAATGTTTTCTTTGGGGATTTATTGTTTTATGGTATAGTTATATAATCTCAATGGATTTGGTACCAATAAAAATAGCTCTGTTGTGCTTTGTATGGCAGAGTGGTTATGTAATTGCTAAACTCTATTTGTTGAGAATATTTTTCAGATATTTATTTTTTACTTACCGTATATACTCGAGTATAAGCCGAGTTTTTCAGCCCTTTTCTTAAGGCTAAAAAGGGCCCCCTCAGCTTATACTCGAGTCACACTCCCCCCCCCCCCCGTGTCTCTCTAACCCCCCCGTGTGTCTCTAGCCCCCTGTGTCTCTCTAACCCCCCGTGTCTTTCTAACTCCCCCGTGTCTCTTTCCCTCCCCCTCCTCACCCACAACCCCCCCTCCTCATCCTCAACCCCCCTCCTCACTTTCTCCCCTCTAAATACCTCCCTACTTATCTGCTTCTTCTCCGGCCTCTTCTCCTTCCGCCTTGACCCCGGCGCGCATGTGACGTCACAGGCGCGCCGCATCATTAGCATATACTGGGTGCCGGCACCCAGTATATGCTATTGACACGGCGTGCATGTGACGTCACATGCGCGCAGAGGTCAAGACGGAAGGAGAAGAGGCCTGAGAAGAAGCAGGTAAGTGAGGGGAAAGGTAGATGGGGATGTATTTAGAATCAGGAGGGGGTTGATGAGGAGGAGGGAGGTTGAGGAGGAGGAGGGAGGTTGAGGAGGGGGGTTGAGGGGGGAGGATGAGGATGGGGAAGTTGAGGAGTGGGGTTGCGGAGGGGGTTGAGGATGAGGGGGTTAATGAGGAGGGAGGTTGAGGTTGAGGAGGGGGTTGAGGTTGAGGGGGGGTGAGGAGGGGGTTGAGGATGATGATGGGGTTGAGGGGGGAGGATGAGGATGGGGGGTTGAGGAGTGAGGTTAAGGAGGGGGTTGAGGGAGGATGAGGAGGGGTTGAGGATGAGGAGGGAGGTTGAGGATGAGGAGGGAGGTTGAGGATGAGGAGGGAGGTTGAGGTTATGGAGGGGGTTGAGGATGAGGAGGGAGGTTGGGGATGAGGAGTGGGGTTGAGGAGGGAGGTTGAGAATGAGGAGGGGGGTTGAGGGTGATAAGGGAGGGGGGAAGAGACACAGAGAAGGGAGAGGGGAGAAGAGACACAGGAGAGAGAGGGGGGACACATAGGGCACAAGAGGGACACGGGTCAGCACATTTCCCACCCTCGGCTTATACTCGAGTCACTCATTTTACCCAGTATTTTGTGGTAAAAGAGGTGCCTCGGCTTATACTCGGGTCGGCTTATACTCAAGTATATACGGTACATTTCCAAGCACACTTCTCATTTTGTGTGTGTTATTTCTCTTTTTTTTACTGGATTTTTACTAATTTTACAAAGCTGAAAACATACATTATGTATACACTATCAAAATGATGTTCTATACAATGGTATATGACAATAAAACTGAAAAAAAAAATATACAATATAAAGTGTTCTAGAGTATAAAAATATCACATCTTAAATATTAGGGAATAGTTACAGATATTCAGCCTTAATAAATTGCGATTCGGCCAATTGGCCAAATCGCAATTTAATAAGGCTGATTATATTTAACATTTTATCTTTAGCTAAATTATTTAATTCTAACTCGTTGGTTGTAGTGTAAAAGTTATATTTTTCAGATATATTATATGCTAATATAAGTAAGACATTTACACATGCTTTAATACATAAATTAGAGCAGGAAAGAGGGAATCTGAAGACTTAAAAATCAAAGTTACATTGAGGAGGAAGAAATAAATTAGTTAACCTTTTATATAAAATTACATTTTTTTTGTGAAAGTAAAATGAAGGTTCTCAGTACACAATACATCAGCTAACATGTAAAAATGGTATTGTTTGTGGATGTAATAAATATAGATCTCATATTAAACACAATGTTATATTCTGCTAAACATAATATTGCTTTATTTATTCATCTTCACTGGATGCACATAAATGAAAGGAGAGGACACAAAGGCTGTGCTCTAGTCTGGAGGTCATGCCTAATCCAATATTGTATGGAGATTTAACAGCAAAATCAAAGGGAGCTCTTTCCCACAATAACAAAGAAATATCTAAATTTAGTAACAATTTCTTCTGGGTAAGCTGAATTATATAAATATGCTTAGTACGCTTTTGATTATAAAATAAAGACTTAATGTTATAATAGAAACAATGGTATGAGTTTGCTGGAAGAGCCATTGAGATATTTCTACTTTAAAGGGTAATTTCCACCTAAACTTAAATGGACATGGAACAATTCTTTTTTTTTTCATGCATTTAAAATACCATGCTTTAAACATTGCCAAATTGGTGCTTTGCATGCCAAAATATTAAATAAGACACGTTTAAACTTTATTAAAACTAAAACAAAGTGCATAGAGCATATGTACCTCTATAGATTTATTGAATTGTGATTTGGTCAATTGAATAGGACTCTATTTTTACAGAAGTGTTTAGTTAGTGAACTTCTATCCAAAACCAAAGTCTTCACTAACTAAAAACTTCTGTAAAAAAATATGCTATGTGCTTATATAGAGCCCTATTCAATTGGCCAAATTGCAATTTAATAAGGTTGTATATTGGCAGACATGTATGGCTCATACATCTATTACTCCTCACAGACTGACAGGGGCAAGTCTCCAAAACGTTAATCATTTCAATCTATTTAAATTCTCTGAGAGTATAGTTACACGCTACATTATCAAATACCCTTTTACAGATGCAACAAAGAAAATGCTTCCAATGTTCCTCTAAGTTTATTTTACTAAAACAAAGATAAACTATGTGCAAAGTATGGAATTTGTCACTTTGCTAGTTACAGCCCTGGGTTTCAGTATCTCTGCATGAACATGTAGAAAATCGTAATGAACTGAAGCAGAGAAAATATAAAGAGATAAATTATAACCATTGCAAAAGTGGAGGGCCCTGTTACTTATCTATTCCTGGACTGGTGGTTGCCCTATTAGACTAAGTTAACCACATTGAAAACAATTAGTGCACAAATACATTGGGTTCAATATTGAGATTCTCAATAAGCAACATGTCAATTCCAGCAACTATAAAGCACATGATAATTCTAACTATACTAGAAAATATTATAAAGAATTAGATACAGTATCCTTAAGAGCTTGGTAATGAAATTAACAGTTTGTTTAAGATTGGTATTCTTAAAATTCTTAAGAATTATATATATATATATATATATATATATATATATATATATTCCCTAGTGGTCCAGTGGTTAGGATTTGATGCTTTCACCTCTGCGACCACTACAGCATCTCTGCCATGAATACCAGGTGGATCAGCATGGTGTGTTGTGGTCCATGAAGTCACAGAGAGTTGGACACGGTTGAGCAATGACAACAACATATATATATATATTTATATATATATATATATATATATATATATATATATATATATATATATATATACAGTGGATAAAAAAAGTCTACACACCCCTGTTAAAATGTCAGGTTTCTGTGCTGTAAAAAAATGAGACAAAGATAAATAATTTCAGAACTGTTTCCACCTTTAATGTGACCTATAAACTGAACAACTCAATTGAAAAAAACTGAAATCTTTTAGGTGGAGGGAAGAAAAAAAGAAAAGAAAAATAATGTGGTTTCATAAGTCTGCACACCCTCTTAAAACTGAGGATGTAGCTGTGTTCAGAATTAAGCTTTCCAAATCATGTTAAATAGGAGTCAGCATACACCTGCCATCATTTAAAGTGCCTCTGATTAACCCCAAATAAAGTTCAGCTGCTCTAGTTGGTCTTTCCTGAAATTTTCTCAGTCTCATCCCACAGCAAAAGCCATGGTCCACAGAGAGCTTCCAAAGCATCAGAGGGATCTAATTGTTAAAAGGTATCAGTCAGGAGAAGGGTATAAAAGAATTTCCAAGGCATTAGATATACCATGGAACACAGTGAAGACAGTCATCATCAAGTGGAGAAAATATGGCACAACAGTGACATTACCAAGAACTGGAGCTCCCTCCAAAATTGATGAAAAGACGAGAAGAAAACTGGTCTGGGAGGCTACCAACAGGCCTACAGCAACATTAAAGGAGCTGCAGGAATATCTGGCAAGTACTGGCTGTGTTGTACACGTGACAACAATCTCCCGTATTCTTCATATGTCTGGGCTATGGGGTAGAATGGCAAGACGAAAGCCTTTCCTTACAAAGAAAAACATCCAAGCCAGGCTACAAAGAAAAAAAAAAAAAATATATATATCACTTCTTTCACTTATGACATAATAAAAAATGTAACAGCAAGTAAAAATTACTAATAACATTTAAATAAATAATAGGAAGAAATAGGAATCAAACAGCTATTTGCACTTACCACTAGACTAAACATCCATGTGTTCTAGGTAGTGACAAAGAATAATATGTATAACACCAGCGACTAGCCCGTCAAAAATGATGGGAGTAAAATTGTAAGCCTGGCAATGCTGTTTGCCACACATCGCCATGAGTGTTACTGCCTTGGGTTAAGTGTTACTGCTTTTGGTGAAGTGTTACATGCATTGGTGTAAATGTTACTGTTGTGGATAAGGTGTTACTGGTTTTCCTCAAGTGTTACGGGTTGGGGTCTCCCTTTTGTAAGCTTCCACTTTATTTTCATCCTGTTGCGTATTTTCGTCCACCATTTGTTTTGTCGCTTAGGTGATTTTAGATCTTCAAAAAATGGCAAATATGCTTCAAATTAAGTTGCAACCTCACTCTCAGACTCCCTGGCTCTCCCCCTGTGCTGTCTGTGAGTGTGTAAGTTAATTTGAGTCCTATATGTTTTTTTCTTCCAGCTTTTTACTGTTTAGTGATTTGGCCGTTAAATCCATTTTTTTGCGAGGCAAACAGTCCATAGACGTGCCTCTGGTCCTATGTCCTACGGGCCATAATTTTGCCGCCCTCACTAAAGCTGCCTAAGTCCCACGTGGTTCAACTGCTCGCCTCGCCTTGCACAGCCTAAGTCCCGCGTGCTTCAACTGCTCACCTCGCTTTGCGAAGCTCGCAGTGCAATGAGTGACTTTGGCACTCATTGCAGCCTAAGTCCCGCAAGACTCGCAGTGCAATGGGCACCTTCGGCACTCATTGCAGCCTAAGTCCCGCGTGGTTTAAATGCAACCACAGCCTAAGTACCGCATGCATCAGATGCTCGTCTCTCTTTGCGAGGCTCGCAGTGCAATGCGTCCCGCATGCTGCAAAGCGTGACCAATGGGCCATATCCACAACTACTATATGTGTGATACATTTCAAGGTTCCCACCCCAGAGACCCTCTGCCTACCCAGCAGTCCTCAACTTACCTTCTCTGTGTTTACGAGTTATTGTCATTTAAAGGGGCCATGCACCATTTTTAGCTACAGTCCCTGCCTCTGCAGAAAAACACAGGTAAGGGAGACATGGAGAAAGAGAAATCAACTACAGTCAGGTCCATAAATATTGGGACATCGACACAATTCTAAACTTTTTGGCTCTATACACCACCACAATGGATTTGAAATGAAACTAACAAGATGTGCTTTAACTGCAGACTTTCAGCTTTAATTTGAGGGTATTTACATCCAAATCAGGTGAACGGTGTAGGAATTACAACAGTTTGTATATGTGCCTCCCACTTTTTAAGGGACCAAAAGTAATGGGACAATTGGCTGCTCAGCTGTTCTATGGCCAGGTGTGTGTTATTCCCTCATCCCATTTACAAAGAGCAGATACAAGCTCCAGTGTTCATTTCAAGTGTGCTATTTGCATTTGTTGCTGTTAACTCTCAATATGAGATCCAAAGAGCTGTCACTATCAGTGAAGCAAGCCATCATTAGGCTGAAAAAACAAAACAAACCCATCAGAGAGATAGCAAAAACAGTAGGTGTGGCCAAATCAACTGTTTGGAACATCCTTAAAAAGAAAGAACGCACCGGTGAGCTCAGCAACACCACAAGACCTAGAAGACCACGGAAAACAACTGTGGTGGATGACCGAATAATTATTTCCCTGGTGAAGAAAACACCCTTCACAACAGTTGGCCAGATCAAGAACACTCTCCAGGAGGTAGGTGTATGTGTGTCAAAGTCAACAATCAAGAGAAGACTTCACCAGAGTAAATACAGAGGGTTCACCACAATATGTAAACCATTGGTGAGCCTCAAAAACAGGAAGGCCAGATTAGAGTTTTCCAAACAACACCTAAAAAAGCCTTCACAGTTCTGGAACAACATCCTATGGACAGATGAGACTAAGATCAACTTGTACCAGAGTGATGGGAAGAGAAGAGTATGGAGACGGAAAGGAACTGCTCATGATCCAAAGCATACCACCTCATCAGTGAAGCATGGTGGTGGTAGTGTCATGGCGTTGGCATGTATGGCTGCCAATGGAACTGGTTCTCTTGTATTTATTGATGATGTGACTGCTGACAAAAGCAGCAGGATGAATTCTGAAGTGTTTCGGGCAATATTATCTGCTCATATTCAGCCAAATGCTTCAGAACTCATTGGACGGCGCTTCACAGTGCAGATGGATAATGACCCGAAGCTTACTGCAAAAGCAACCAAAGAGTTTTTTAAGGGAAAGAAGTGGAATGTTATGCAATGGTCAAGTCAATCACCTGATCTGAATCCGATTGAGCATGCATTTCACTTGCTGAAGACAAAACTGAAGGGAAAATTCCCCAAGAACAAGCAGGAACTGAAGACAGTTGCAATAGAGGTCTGGCAGAGCATCACCAGGGATGAAACCCAGCGTCTGGTGATGTCTATGCGTTCCAGACTTCAGGCTGTAATTGACTGCAAAGGATTTGCAACCAAGTATTAAAAAGTGAAAGTTTGTTTTATGACTGTTAATCTGTCCCATTACTTTTGGTCCCTTAAAAAGTGGGAGGCACATATACAAACTGTTGTAATTCCTACACCGTTCACCTGATTTGGATGTAAATACCCTCAAATTAAAGCTGAAAGTCTGCAGTTAAAGCACATCTTGTGGTGGTGTATAGAGCCAAAAAGATTAGAATTAGGTCGATGTCCCAATATTTATGGACCTGACTGTACCTGATCAATAGTAGTAAGGGGGGGGGGAATTATTCTGGGGGGGGGGGTGCATGCGGCTTTGTGCATAGGCTAGGGGTGGCTTTGAGCATAGGCTGGGGGGGGCGGGGATGAGGATAGGCTGGGGGCCATGGAGGATAGGCTGTGGGCCTTACAATAAAAAATATATATATTTGCACTTGGGATGTATATATAATATACAGTATATCTTTTTAATGATGATATGCTGTTTAGTGAAGAGCTGACGACAAATGATTTAATGTGGATCGGTGGCACTGCATTTGATGTTACTGGGGCACTACAGTCTATAAAATAGTTTTTGTAAACGAAACAAATATCACTGGAATTAGACAAGAATTCTCCTTGTGAAGTGACTGTTCACAAAGTATAGACTGGGAAAGAGAACTGACGGGTGAAAATACTGATCATAAATGGACAACATTTAAATCCTTACTAAATATACATACACATCGGCATATACCATGTGGGAACAAAAGTAAAAGGAGTAAATCCCATCCATTGTGGCTTAACAATGATTTAAAGATCAAGATAAGGAGTACAAAGAAGGCATTTAAATTATACAAACAAGAGGGGACAGAGACTGCTTTATGGGAGTACAAGGAAATCAACAAGCGCTATTAGACTGGCTAAAATAGGCAATGAAAAATTAATTGCAAAAGAGAGTAAGACGAACTCTAAAATATTTTTTAAGAATATTAATGGGTAGATGGCGAGGAAGGAAGCTATAGGAACATTAGAATGTGGAACAGGCTATCTGAAAATTAGTGACCAGGAAAAGGCAGATGAGCCAAATAGTTTTTTTTCTTCCGTATACATGGAGGTACCAGTGGTTGGTACACTGCAACCTAATGGGGCTACACTACCATCGCCAAATAATTGGTTAACGCAGGAAGAAATCCAAAAGAGGCTGGAAAAAATAAATGTTCTAGTTAAGCCCCAGGTCCTGATGGAATACATCCACGCGTACCGAGGGAACTGGGTTCTATAATAGCCAAACCATTATATCTAATTTTTCAAGATTCACTCAACACAGGGTCTCTACCAGATGACTGGAGAAAAGTTGATGTGATACCTATATTCAAGAAGGGAGCAAAAGCAAATCTGGGGAATTATAGACCAGTGAGTCTCACTTCTGTAGTGGGAAAGATTTTAGAAGGTTTAATAAGGGATAATATACAAAAAATATGTCTATTTGAACAGGATTATAAGTAGAAGTCAACAATTATTTATGAGGGATAGGTCGTGTCAAAAAAATCTAATTAGTTTCTATGAGGAGGTTAGTAGAAACCTGGATCAAGGCAACTCAGTGGATGTGTCAACTCAGTAGATTTTGCAAAGGCTTTTGATACAGTGCCACATGGGAGACTATTGTGCAAACTATTGAATACAGCAATTGCAGTAAATGTTTGCTCATGGATTAGGAGCTGGCTAAAAGACAGGAAGCAAAGGGTTGTGGTAAATGGAACATACTCGGACTGAACTTATGTGGTAATTGGGGTTCCTCAGGGTTCAGTGTTAGGGCCTCTCCTTTTTAATCTATGTATTAATGACTTAGAAGTGGGACTGGAAAGTAGTATCTCCTTTTTTGCTGATGAAACGAATTTGTGCAAGGTAATTAAATCAGATAATTATGTACATTCACTCCAAATGGATTTACATAAATTAGAGGATTGGGCATTTAAAGGGAAGATGATATTTAATATGAATAAATGTAAAGTTATGCATCTGGGAAGGAAAAATAGCCATGCAATTTATAATCTTAATGGAGCAAATCTAGGTGTATCAGATGTTGAAAGGGATTTGGGAGTACTTGTGGACAACCACCTAGGTAACAATGCTCAATGCCAAGCAGCAGCAGCAAAGGCAAATAAAATATTAGCATGTATTAAGAAGGGTATAGAAGCAAGGGAAGCAAATATAATTCTACCACTATACAAAGCCCTAGTACGCCCTCATTTAGAATATGGAGTACAATTTTGGGCACCACTTCATAAATCTGGAAAAAGTACAGAGAAGGGCAACAAAACTAATAAGGGCAATTAAGAGCCTAAGTTATGAAGAAAGACTAACCAAATTAAACTAATTTTCTCTAGAAAAAAAAGGCATCTAAGAGGGGATATAATTGCCTTATATAAATACATCCAGGGTCAATACAACGCTTTGTCAAGTGAGCTTTTTGTGCCAAGAGGTTTTCAACTAACAATCCTTAAAAAAATCCTGAAAAAGATTTCACCTTAAAGAAAAGGGTTCTTCACAGTAAGGATGATTCATCTGTGGAATTCTCTACCAAAGGGGGTGGTAACAGCGGATTTGATCATTTTAAAAAGGAATTGGATATATTTTTAAATAAGAAAGGCATTCAGGGTTATCCTGGTTAATTAGAGAGGGAGTATTGATCCAGGGAGGAGTCCGATCGCCAGTATCTGGGGTCAGGAAGGAATTTTATATTTTTCCCCCTTTTGAGACAATTGGCAAAGTTTCACTGTTTGCCTTCCCCTGGATCATTCAACAATAAATCTGCATATTGCAGATCAGAGGAGATGTAAGGTTGAGCTTGATGGACTAAAAGTCTTTTTTCGACCTCAATTAAGATGTGACTAAATAACTAATACTCAGTCATTATTAGGTTTTATTTTAATGACATCATAAATAAATACATATTTTTACAATATAGTAAAATATGTCTGCTTTTTAATTCTACTTTTCAATAACAGCTAGGCATCTGCCTATTTTGTCTAATGGTAAATCCATCCCTGGCTGTCTGGTTCCTTAGTACTTGTCTATCCTGGAACCTAGTTGGCAATCATGGCTTTTACTTTACTAGCCTAGTTTTTGGTTGTATTCCTGCACAGTATCCTGTTTATGATCTCCTTTACACCCTCTGGTTTCTTCTACAGTATTGCTGTGGCAAGATCTTACTACGGCTTTGTCACCTGTCCTTAGGGCTGGCTATTCTGCTGATGCACTCTTGCCTGCTTATGCCACTTGTCCATTGTATAGCTACCTGCATAGCGTTTCCTTCTGCCATCTACATAGCTTCTATGACACCTGTCTTGTGTTTCCAGAACCCATCGGTATATCTCCTTCTTGATGCTTTTGCATTGTCAAGAGCTTGTGTGTTGTCTTAACTTTTCGCTGCAAGGATTTACAGTAGTACCCCAGTCTGTGAGTGATGTCTTGGACTTACCCCTATAGTGTTGGTCCACCAAAACTTTTCTTTTGCTTTAAGTATCAGCCAGAATTCTGCTGCCCTGGTTTCCGCTACATACTTTATAGCCACCGGGATGCTAACCTTACAGCATTATGAGTGTGCAACTCATTATAAATTCTTCCAGAGCAGCAGTGGTCAGAAACAACCTAAAACCTCTAAGTTTAAACATCATAACTGACTTAATTTAGCAGTAATCCAGTACAACCTGTGTGTTTATAACCACTGGTAAGTGTGTAATCAACTCATTCAAAACTTACTGTATGAATACTGGAACTGCAGTTTCACTCATTTTTAATCTTTCTTTTATTTTAAATAAATATCTCTCTTGAATTGCTCCCTAGTAAGTAGCAATATGGGATCTGAAAATAAAATATAAAGGTTAAGCATCTTTTTTTATATTAATTACATGGCCTTCATGACATACTAAATGAACCATATGCCCATTTGAATGCAAGTAAAGCTTATATGCTTGTTGGACATATGCTATTAAAACAGTATGCAGTTAATATCTTTTTTTACATCTGGAATTGTCAGTGAACTTAACTATTACCGTATATACTCGAGTATAAGCCGAGTTTTTAAATCCTTTTTTCAAGGCAAAAAAGGGCCCCCACGGCTTATACTCAAGTCACTATCCCCCCTGTGTCTCTCTAACCCCCTCGTGTGTCTCTCTATCCCCGTGTGTCTCTCTACCCCCCGTGTCTCTTTCCCTTCCCCCTCCTCAACCTAAACCCCCCTCAACCCCCTTCCTCCACCTAAACCCCCCTAAACACCTCCCCCCTCTCCCCTCACTTACCTGCTTGTGCTCCGGCCTCCGCTCCTTGACCCGGCGCGCATGTGACGTCACATGCGCGCCGCGTCATTAGCATATACCGGGTGCCGGCACCCGGTATATGCTAATGACACGGCGCACATGTGACGTCACATGCGCGCCGGCGCCGGGTCAAGGAGCGGAGGCCAGAGCACAATCAGGTAAGTGAGGGGAGAGGGGGGAGTTGTTTAGGTGGAGGAGGGGGGTTGAGGGGGGTTTAGGTTGAGGAGGGGGGTTGAGGAGGGAGGTTGGGGTTGAGGGGGGTTGAGGTTGAGGAGGTGGGTTGGGGTTGAGGGGGGTTGAGGTTGAGTAGGGGGGTTGAGGTTGAGATGGCGGGTTGAGGACGAGGATGGGGGGGTTGAGGAGGAGGTTGAGGATGGGGGGGTTGAGGAGGAAGGTTGAGGAGGGGGTTGAGGATGGGGGTTGAGGAGGGAGGTTGAGGAGGGGGGTTGAGGAGGGAGGTTGAGGATGAGGAGGGAGGATGAGGAGGGAGGTTGAGGATGAGGGGTTGAGGAGAGAGGATGAGGATGGGGGGGTTGAGGAGGGAGGTTGAGGAGTGGGGGTTGGGGTTGAGGGGAGTTTGAGGTTGAGGAGGGTTGAGGTTGAGGAGGGGGTTGAGGATGAGGATGGGGGGTTGAGGATGGGGGGGTTGAGGAGGGAGGTTAAGGAAGGGGTTGAGGATGGGGGGGTTGAGGAGGGAGGTTGAGGATGAGGAGGGAGGTTGAGGAGGGGGTTGAGGTTGAGGAGGGGGGTTGAGGATTTGGGTTGAGGAGGGGGGTTGAGGATGGGGGGTTGAGGATGGGGGGTTGAGGAGGGAGATTGAGGAGGGGGTTGAGGATGAGGAGGAAGGTTGAGAAGGGAGTTGAGGATGAGGAGGGAGGTTGAGGATTAGGAGGGAGGTTGAGGATGAGGAGGGAGGTTAAGGATGAAGAGGGAGGTTGAGGAGGGTGACACAGGGAAGGGAGAGGGGAGAAGAGACACGGAGAGAGAGGGGGACACAGAGGGCACAAGAGGGATACAGGCGGCAGCACATTTCCCACCCTCGGCTTATACTCGAGTCACTCATTTTACCCAGTATTTTGTGGTAAAATGGGTGCCTCGGCTTATACTCAGGTCGGCTTATACTCGAGTATATACAGTAATTACTTTACCCTTTATTGCTAAATGTTTTACATATTATACCCCGTGTGTCTCTCTACCCCCCGTGTCTCTTTCCCTTCCCCCTCCTCAACCTAAACCCCCCTCAACCCCCTTCCTCCACCTAAACCCCCCTAAACACCTCCCCCCTCTCCCCTCACTTACCTGCTTGTGCTCCGGCCTCCGCTCCTTGACCCGGCGCGCATGTGACGTCACATGCGCGCCGCGTCATTAGCATATACCGGGTGCCGGCACCCGGTATATGCTAATGACACGGCGCACATGTGACGTCACATGCGCGCCGGCGCCGGGTCAAGGAGCTTAGGCCAGAGCACAATCAGGTAAGTGAGGGGAGAGGGGGGAGTTGTTTAGGTGGAGGAGGGGGGTTGAGGGGGGTTTAGGTTGAGGAGGGGGGTTGAGGAGGGAGGTTGGGGTTGAGGGGGGAGGTTGAGGGGGGTTGAGGTTGAGGAGATGGGTTGGGGTTGAGGGGGGTTGAGGTTGAGTAGGGGGGTTGAGGTTGAGATGGGGGGTTGAGGACGAGGATGGGGGGGTTGAGGAGGAGGTTGAGGATGGGGGGGTTGAGGAGGAAGGTTGAGGATGGGGGGGGTTGAGGAGGAAGGTTGAGGAGGGGGTTGAGGATGGGGGTTGAGGAGGGAGGTTGAGGAGGGGGGTTGAGGAGGGAGGTTGAGGATGAGGAGGGAGGATGAGTAGGGAGGTTGAGGATGAGGAGGAGGGGTTAAGGAGAGAGGATGAGGATGGGGGGTTGAGGAGGGAGGTTGAGGAGTGGGGGTTGGGGTTGAGGGGAGTTTGAGGTTGAGGAGGGTTGAGGTTGAGGAGGGGGTTGAGGATGAGGATGGGGGGTTGAGGATGGGGGGGTTGAGGAGGGAGGTTAAGGAAGGGGTTGAGGATGGGGGGGTTGAGGAGTGAGGTTGAGGATGAGGAGGGAGGTTGAGGAGGGGGTTGAGGTTGAGGAGGGGGGTTGAGGATTTGGGTTGAGGAGAGAGGATGAGGATGGGGGGTTGAGGATGGGGGGTTGAGGATGGGGGGTTGAGGATGGGGGGTTGAGGATGGGGGGTTGTGGAGGGAGGTTGAGGAGGGGGTTGAGGATGAGGAGGAAGGTTGAGAAGGGAGTTGAGGATGAGGAGGGAGGTTGAGGATGAGGAGGGAGGTTGAGGATGAGGAGGGAGGTTGAGGATGAAGAGGGAGGTTGAGGAGGGTGACACAGGGAAGGGAGAGGGGAGAAGAGACACGGAGAGAGAGGGGGACACAGAGGGCACAAGAGGGATACAGGCGGCAGCACATTTCCCACTCTCGGCTTATACTCGAGTCACTCATTTTACCCAGTATTTTGTGTTAAAATGGGTGCTTATACTCGAGTATATACAGTAATTACTTTACCCTTTATTGCTAAATGTTTTACATATTATAATGTTCCTATGTATTTTAGTTATCTCTCTCTCTCTCTCTCTCTCTCTCTCTCTCTCTATATATATATATATATATATATATATATATATATATAGTTAACTAATATATGTTTGTATGAAACTGCAATAGAGGAAACATAATAAATTATTTAGATTCTATGTAAAGAAATGTTGAAAAGAAAAAAAGGCTTATAAAATAATATATATATATATATATATATATATATATATATATTGTTAAACAGACTTTCACAGTGAGTTCCGAGAGATTGTGGTCTTTTGTATTACTGTTCAGAATGGTGAATTAGTCTATAGGTTCCCAGAAACCTAATGCATGTCTATAGGCAAACCACATCAATGAGGAAGCCTTATTGTCTGTCAGACTTTGCTGACAGTTATGTTCCCTTTGGATAAAAATACTAATCATCACATTACTTGGTGTCTGGAAACTAAAGTACATCTCTAAGCTCCCTGACATGCTGTGTTTATTAAATGTTAGTTTCTCTGTCTGCCAAATTACACAGTTTGTATAACAACCAGACTACACATGTATATCACCAGGCCAAGAGAAAATAAAAAGATAAAAAAATTAGTAATGTATTTTAGCTCTCTTGCTCTGGTTGGCAGTTTTCATCCATACATTTTATAACCCCCTCATATCTAAGAACTCTTTTTTTCTGGTAACATTTTACTATATGTACTCCTCTAGTGTTGAATACAAATTCAGTTCTTCATTTATGCGCCTTAAAGTGTACAATAATGATATGTTATAAGCACTTCACTTAAAACACAGTACTGTGACTAAATAATTTCCTTACTTTCAGAAAAATTAGATTTCTAAATAAACTGTTTAATGTTTATATCATGATCTTTTAAAGTTGTCCCATGTTCCTCTAATGAGTGATCTGCACTTAATTTTGATGTCTTAAAGAAATTCTACCCAATTATCTCACACAACTGGACATTGTAACTTTCTGTTTTTTTTTCTGGTCTTTTCTTAAAATCTATAAGAGGATGCCAATGTAACTGTAGAATAATCTCAAACCACAAGATAATAATTACCGGATATACGGTAATTGTAATAGACTAATTAATTTGAGTAATGAAAAGAGACTTAACAAGTAAAACCACTAAATCATTCCCCCCTGCATGAATAAGTACCCCTTTAGGTGGTCCAAACATTATTTCATACTGAACAAACTGCAACAAAACTTCCCATCTTAGCCTGCAGATCCAAAACCATTATAAATGTATTGGTTGTGATGAAAATCCATTATCTATAATTGCGGCCCTCTTTCTCACGCAATACACATAAAAATGTCCACTATTCCAAAACAGCAAAGAGGGGCATGTGAAATAATAAAATAAATATTTAATAGCTTTTTATTCACTTCTTTAATGTATAAAAGAAGCTTTTATTAGTGGATTTAAACAACTGCCCCAACTTCCATAACTGGTCTGGACAAGAGATTCCTACAGAACTTCTTTGAGGAGTAAGCTCCCAAAAACAATGCCACTGGAACAGAAGGAAAGCATCAGCAATCACATTCTCATAACCCAAAACATGTACCACTCTACATAAAATATTCTTCTGAAGACAACAAAAATATAGATTTCTTAATAATTTAACCACTGGTAAGGAGGATGCACTTATATTATGAATAGCTGTAATCACAGTGAAAATCAACACACTGATCCCTCAATTGATCCCCTCAAATGAAAACCGCTACTACAATTAGGAATAATTCTAAAAAAGTTATATTCTTCCATACACTTTATTAGTCCTATGATAAAGGCCAAGCAGCTGAGCAACATTGACTCCTCAAGTTGGCTCCAAATTGCAGTTACCTGCTGCATCAGTCTAAAGATCAAGATCTACATTAAAGGCTCTTTTGTGCTGAAATAAAGTTTTTCCATTGAACAGACTAAAAAAGGATTGCCAAATGTCAAGATCTTGCCTCAAAGGATTAGTAAACCTTATAAAAATGATGAGGTTGTTTAACTCCTAGTGAGATAAGTGTCTAGGAATAAATGTACCATAGGTATAATTTTACATGCAAAATTAAGCTTACCCAATAAGGATTGAAGCTCCTGAAGTGTAACTTTCTTACGCCCATTTGTATCCTACATACTCAAGCAAATCTAACACTTTATCCATTAGAAGAGGAAATTCAAATCTATTGAAATCAATTACTATACCCAAGAAACTAATAACTGTCATCTGACCTTCAGACTTTTTAACAGCTAAGTTCATTTTCACTAAAGTATCCTTGAATGTATGACATACATTTGAAGCCGATGGTCCTACAAACATAAAAGCTTCCAAATAATGTACTAAAGACTCAATATCAACTTCAACCATAAGGACCCCAGGACAAGCTAAACAGATAATTTCAACTGCATGATCAAAAGAAGAATAACAAACTGATGATAACTGAACACCCTTTTGTATATGATAAGTGATGAATTAGACAAAATTTGCCTTGATCTTTTTTAGGTACAATACTCTGTGGTGAAACAGAAAGATTAGCAATTGGTGGATGAATATGGACCAGTCATTCAAAACAAGGAAACTTTTAAAGAGCTATGAAAGGAAATGTTTTGGCTTGCATTAGATTTCCATAACAATGGCGATGAGTAGAATTTTGAAAAGGTATATGAACTAAAAACACATATTAATAAACTAGATTTCTTAGCCAAACCCAGCATACTGATTTAACCATTTTACTTGAATCTGAGTATCCGCTTTTAGTATAGGAATCTATAATGGATTTGGTTAATTTAAAACAGCATTCATGTTTAAACGTACATGATGGCCACCAATGACAGACTCTATGAATGTATAAGAAACAATAGACCTTTTGTATAAATCTCATTTGACATAATCCTGATGTCTTTCTTGATCCACGTAAAGACCCACCTAATCTAAACCAAGTAACTATCTTTAACCAATTCCTAACACTCTCATCATCCCATCTTATGTACAGGCGGTCCCCGGGTTACAGTCGAGATACGTTCCTCAGAATGGCCCCTATTCAATTTTCCAAATTGCAATTACAGAAGCCCATAATGGAGCCCCTAAAGGTCACATATATTTAATTGGCTACATTTTGCTACTCGCAATATATTTTGCGAGTTACAGGCGGTTGTCAAAAACGTAACTCCATCTTATCTCCTCCTTTGATGTATTAAGCCCGCAAATGTTACCAGTTCTAAAGATGCAAAATCCATATTCATTTACAACAATTCAACAAACCTGCAATTGCCTTCAAACCTGTAAATGGTAAATGTATCAAAAAGTACTAGATAGAACTCGCAAGTGGCTTCAACACCTGTTCGTAACACTGTAAAAGCACTTTAAAATACTGGGAAAGCAATGAAAGGTATTAGAATTGATTGTACAACAGTCTCAAGATTGCAAATCTGCAATATTTTTATTTATTTTTTTTCTTTTATTTTTGTGTTATATTGATCCCAGGAATCAAGGAGTTAATACATATCATGGAACCAGCATGGACTAGAACAGTTGATTTATTCATTTTTATTTATTTCAGCATTTCTGGATTGCAAGTCCAATTGCAAATCGGACTTCTAAACACTAATTAATTGTAGTCTAAACTCCATGTTTTACTGACATCTCATGACGTTCTCATTTACTATTGGCTCTGTCTAAATTGAAACTTATTGGCTTGCTGAATTGATCATGATCATGCCCTGAAATGCTACATACAGGTTCATGGTTTGCGTGTGGTGCCTGTGAATCTGTACTTGCGGGCTTGAGTCAATTAAATACAGCCATAACTGTAACAAATTTCTAACCTGCAGACATACAGGCTGTATGAAGTTAATTACAAGCTTGGAATTAAATGGGGGCCAATGTCTTGAAATCGGATTTGTATGTAACTCAGATCCCTGATGAATCATAATATTAATAACAATACTATAATGGCTCATATAGTAATAATAATACAGTTTAATACTGTAATAATAATAATAGTTGTCAAACTGCCATTCGTCGTCACACTTGGCACATTGCTGACACTTTCTCCTTAGGTGATCAACTGATTGTTAGCTCTTCAGGATATTTATTGCTGCATTATAGGTAAAGTATATTAATTTATTAATTCATATTCATTTATTAATTCACTGTACTAAAAAAATGGTATATTTTACACTGTACTTATATATCTGTCTTCAAAATGAGCGCCGAAGGGGGTGTGTGGCTAAGCCGGGTAGGAAGAGGGCGCACGGAGCTGGAGCTCTGCACCGACTTATCATATAAATGGGATAAATCCCTTGTTTAGCCCCAGCACCAAGGCACAAGAGACCCAGAGGAGGCTCCCCCACCTCCACCACAATATGTGGGCGCGTCTCGCCGTCGCCTGGGGCTTTCCTGGCCGGAGGACCTGCGTACTCTGCAGAATCAGCCATCGGCCGACATCCGGACTCGGCCGGGCCGGAGGATCAAAGCCCTGAGAAGCCCTGGTAGCCCTGCAGGTGTCCGGGAGGACGGCAGGCAGCGTAGACGCAGCTGCGGCAGAAGAGGCCGCAGCAAGCCGCTGGGAGCCGGCGCTGCAGTGTGTGGCTGGCCAGGCAGAAGCAGCGGCACATCAATCCCAAGCATACCCGCATTGGAAGGGGCCAGAAGAGCCCTAAGACCCCAGAAGACCGCCAGGGGGGTAAGTCAGGCGTCAGCCCCGCACCGGAGGGCAGGGGAGCAGCTAGGGGAGACACAGGGCCCTGCTGAGGGAGGTATTCTACTGGGGGCCACCAGGTCACACACAAAACCCCACAGCTAAACCCCACTGAGGAGCCATACACAGCCCTGGCCCTGGAGTCTAAGGATCTGAGGACCCCTTGGGAACCCCTAGGAAATAAGGACTGTGCACCATTTGTGAGTAACAACAGGAGTTTAACTGCCCTTTTTTCTTCACTTTTTTTCTTGAACCCAATCTGCATACCAACACTGGTAAAGCTCATATCCTCCTTATATAACTGCTGAAACCGCGCCTTGAAGACTGGGTAGGCAAAACAACTAGCCAGGCTCACTGTTAAAATTGGATAAAGCAATAGCACCGCTTAGTGGCATACTGAGACCGGTGCAGCTTAAAACTCATTTCAACGCCTGCACTGAAAAGTGTGCACTGACTACACCTGGTGGGACTCTGATAAATACACAACCCAGATCTGCTGGGGGCACAGAATTGCGGAACATATCAGCTTAAGGAGATGTAGTTGAAGGGACTGTGCACAGTTCCCGCCGGCAGGGTCTGAGAGATGCCAAGACTTCACTACAGAATCTAGATATGAACAGACAAGACAGACCACAACAGACCTAAATACTTGACAAGACAGACCACAACAGACCTAAATACTTGAGAGGAAAAAGCTAATACGGAGTGACCCCCCCAGTGGAATCCATCCGATGTCTGGACACTCAACGGCTACCCCGGGAAGAAGCAGCTCCATAAAAATGGTGAAAAATAAAAAATCATTAACATCCCAAAAAAATGACGAACATTTCAAGGCCTCAGAAACGCAGGCGGCACTGATGAAGGATCCTGTCTCGGAGCAATCTGACACCTCAGACTTGGAACCCCTGGAGGGGGCCCCACAGCTTGAAGTTTCCATCAACAGCAATTCAATGGCAAGAATTGAGGCCCTCCTGGCCTCTCACATTGATAGGGCGGTCACATCTTTGCAGAAGGACATACATGAGATTGGCCAAAGGATACATCAACTCGAAGATACCGTTGACCAGGTGGTAGAGGCCCAGGAGAGAGACAGGGCCACCATCGCTGATAACACCTCCCGTATTTGTGGCATAGAAGATAGACTGGAGGATTTGGTGAATAGATCCAGACGATTCAACCTGAGGATCAGATGCGTGCCTATGGCAATAGTCAACCTCCCTCGTTACCTTAAGGCCACGATCGACGAGATCCTCTCAGGTCACCCAGACCATGAATGGGAAGTGGAGCGTGCACATAGAGCCCTTGGGGGAAGTCGTAACCTGGACCTTCCCAAAGACATCATTGTCAGGCTTCTACGCCAACAATCTAGGGACCTGATCCTGGCAACTACCCGCAAAAAGGCTAGGATCACAGGCCCAGACGGGGCCAAACTTCAATTTTTTGCGGATCTCTCCCCTTCCACACTTCAAAAACGGAGGCTGATGAGGCCTGCCCTGGAAGTCCTTCTCCACCACGGCATCAGGTACCGTTGGCGATTCCCATTTGCCCTTATTTTCTCAGTGGGGAGCACCCAGTATACAACGCGTTCTCTAGACGAATGCCAAGAACTTCTAAAGAGTCTGGATCTTACTGGGGGGGAACCAGACCTCGACATCATCCGCATCAGCAGCTCTATCTCTCCCAAAAAGACAATGGTCTGAAGTGACCAGGCAAAAGAGGCCTACTGACCAAACCTCAAAAATCACTCATAGGCGACCCACCCAGATCATGGACTCGCAAATGCAATAACTCAGTTAATGCCATCTCCAGAGACAATCAAACAGGCTGGACCGCTTAAAGGGGCAACAGGCTACCAAAGACTTATCTCGGCATCCACAGGATTTACAAGGGCTTAAAAACACCATACCAATATTCCCTGCTAGAGACTAACATGGAAGTCACCTGGAACTGACCTAGCCTTTTCTCAGGACGTTTCATTTTTCTTACTTTTTTACATGGGTCCTCAAAGGAGCCTGGGACCCCAAGCGGGGCCATGTCAACCAAAGACTTTTGAAATGTTGCTAACCCATGTTTTGCTTTTCCTCCCTTTTTAGCAGGTTTTAGCAGACTGTTAAAGTTATAAGTTTTAATACACATGCAGACATTATAGTCAGTCCGTCAGGATCTTTCTTCACTGGACCGGGTCTAAATGTTTACTCTGCTTTTAGTTAACATAAAAACTTATGTTGTTAATGTTTAAATAAGCTATTCATGGTTCTGGCTTTATACTGTTTCCTTAATGCTTCTCTAGATTACTCTCGCCTGTCCTTGCCGGCGGGAATTGGAACAGAGGCTCTAGTGTTCTAAGAGGGTAGAATGCTTAAGACAGGACGGGTAGTCTTAGGACAGCAAGACCTCTTGGCAACAACTGTACTATCTTCCCTTTGTGTTCTCTTCATTGCTGCTCTTCTCCTTGCCATCTATCAGCATGGGCTCTCTTGCCCTTGTTCTCCCCCCTGCTGCCTAACTGGAACCTGCCACCTAGTGCTTCCACATACTTGCTATCTCTTTCTCTCTGGCTGTTTAAGGGAATTTGAACCAAATCAGGGTTCACTCTACATAGCTGGGGCAGAGGCGGTGGCCTGTCTGCTGGACAGTGGGCCAAGCTGCCCGGCTTCAGAGAGTGGAGGACCCCTGGTACTATTGGAACGGATCTCTTTTCAGCCTACTGAGTTGGGTTCTAATAGTTCTGAGACACTTTCAGACTTGTTTGGTACTATCTTACCTCCCTTAGACCTCTTGGGACCGCCTCTGCACTACTTATCCTCATGCCTCTTTTCCCCCCACAGAGCTAATCATACTGGACCTCTTCTTGGCCGGGCTCAACCACTCCTGTTCCCCAGAGGGGGAAATCCGTTCTGCACTCCCTCCTCAGCGCTCCTCCGGAAGGGTAAGGCTACACTAATGCACCAGATATATACACCTCCAGTTTACCCATGTTCACACCTATGACATTACTTACCCATAATGTGAAGGGTTTCAACTCCCCCTTCAAGCGAAGGAAGGCTTTCCTATATTATAAGACCCTTAACCCCATGGTGATCTTCTTACAGGAGACACACTTCGCCAGGAATAAAGCCCCAACCTACCTCGACAAAAATCATCCTCATTTTTACTACTCTACCCAGGTCTCCAAAAAAGAAGGAGTGGCGATATTGCTCCATAAGAGCCTCCAATTTCAATTAACAACTAAGATAGTGGACCGAGAGGGCTACTACATCATTTTAAAGGGGACGATTTTGGGTTCTCCAGTTTCACTGGCCTCCTTCTATGCCCCCACGAAAGCGCCACATAAGAACCTGACTAGATTCTTAAGGGTTCTGGAGGGGGGAGAATGGGGCAAATTAATTATAGGAGGGGACTTTAATTTGGTATTAGACCCAGTGGCAGATAAATTTAAAACTCCACAAGAAGATCGCTTCTCCAAAAAAAGCAGGCAAATCTTAAAACTCCTACACTCCTTAGACCTGGTTGACGCTTGGAGAGGTCTGCACCCGAGAGGGAGGGAATATACTTTTTATTCCCCCACCCACGGGACTTATTCTCGTATAGACACAATATACATATGCAATTCGCTTCTAGACAGCTCAAACAAAGCGGCTATTGTTCCGTGCACTTGGTCGGATAACGCGGCGGTCATACTAGTGGTAGACCTGGGAGTTCAATTTCGGATACCCTATACCTGGAGACTTAATGAATACTTGGTATCGCAATCCAGATTCCAGGAGCAAACTGAGAGGGAGTTGGCGGAATTTTTTGAGTCCAATGCGGGTGGGGAGACAGGGGCGGGATGGGTATGGATGGCGCACAAAGCCTACATAAGGGGGGTGTTCATCAAGCTAGCCTCCCAACACAGAAAACAAAACATGCTAAAAGAAAAGGAGCTATCAGGGAAACTAACTCAGTTAGAGCGGCAACATCAGCTTTCTCCCTCGATAGCTTTAAGGAAACAGATAGATAAAACCAGGCTAGAGCTGGATAGTATACTGACCATAAAAACGGACAAGGCATTAAGAAGGACTCAACATTTGTTTTATGCCAAGGCGAATAAATCTGACAAGCTACTAGCAAGGAGTTTAAAAGCAAAATATGCTCAAGCCAGGGTATCCCAAATCAGAAATAGGAAGGGCGATCTCACATACAGCCAAAACGAAATTCAGGAGGTCTTTAGGGATTTCTATCAAAACATCTACTCCACTCAGAATTTGGCCTCAGAGAATGTTATTAATTCCTACCTAAACTCCCTTGATTTTCCCCAGATTTCACCCCTAGACTTACAAAACTTGAATAAAGATGTAACGGTTAAAGAAATTCTAGATGCCATTAAAGAACTGAAGCTAGGGAAGTCCCCCGGCCTGGACGGGTTCACTAACATCTACTACAAAAAGTTCTCAGAAATTCTGGCCCCCCATTTATGTAGTCTATTCAATTCAATTCTAAGAGGAGAGACAACTCCCCCAGAGCTGAACCATGCGGACTTGACGCTCTTCCCCAAGGAAGGTCGAGACCCAAAGGAAGCTAAAAATTATAGACCAATCTCGCTTCTTAATGGCGATGTCAAACTGCTGTCCAAAATTTTCTCCCAGAGGATCTCGATCTTCTTACCCTCCTTAATACACAAGGACCAATCAGGCTTTATTCCAAACAGGCAGACTAGTGACAACATTAGGAGGACTCTAAATGTCGTTCACTTGGCTAGATCTAGAGGTCTCCCTGTGTTATGGATGATAATTAGGAAAAATGTCTTTTCATGTTAATATGTTTGTCTGCATTCCTTACTCACTTATATATTTATAAATGAGAAGAAGATTACTAACAATGGAGGTTACCTAAGATGGAGGATGGACTACATAACAACATGGCTACAGAACTACAACTGGGAGTGGCCTGATTATGCAAACATCCGTGACCAAATAAGGACAAATGAACGGTTCCTCCCTCTACTGACCACTATGATGACAACACACTGCAGCAATTTTGAACCAATCAATAAAGCTATTAATTCCTAGACAAAGGAATCATGTGACGTTTGATCAGATAACGTTTTTATATATAAACTGGTACACTGCCATTTTTAATACAGAGCGCTTTGAGAATTATTATACAGAAACACCGTGTCTGTGTCTTATTTCTCTGGAATGTGCACATTCACCACTAATTGGAGAAGGAGCAGATATCTAAATTCAGACTGATCTCGTCTGATCCAAATCAGTTGGCGCCCATTGTGGGGCCTTGAGTTTATGACCTGACAATAGCCGAGAAGGAGCGAAGTGGTGACTTTCAACAGCGGAAGGAACCTTCATGAAATATTTCTGGTAAGGTCGATAATTAGTACTGTGCAAACCACTATCTTTGACTACCACTCGGCTATTGACAGGCATTCAAAGCACAGGTGGCATAGCTTGCTCAAGGTCCGTTTAAAAAAACCTGTGATAATAGATATCTGTTGCCTGTGTGTGTGTGTCTGTTGGTATTGTGAGTTAAATGATTGATAAGATTCCTTAGACATATGATTCAGGACACACACACGTGTATTTGTGACTCTCTGGAAGACGGATGACTTGTACCCAGAGACGTACATATAACCAGAGGTCACCCATACGGGCTTGCATATATGTGCCCTGGGAATTGAGATTGTTTTATATACATATTTTCCTGGGAAGGGTCTATTCATGCTGGATAGACAAATATCCCTTTGCGGTCATGATGTTTGGGCCGTAATAAAAAAAAAAGGAGCTTAATAACCCCAAGCGACGTCTGTCATTCACTGCGGGTGATTAAAAACGTGTGTGTGACGCATAATTATCAATTGATAAGCGTATAATGCGCATGATTCTGAAATCACATGTCTTTTGAATTTAAAGTTGTCTGCAGAAAAGGTTTGATGATTATAATGTTATATGCTATGTCATTGCTGGTTGTGATGCATGTTTTGATAAGAAATGTAGCTTAGAACTTCTCTCCCTAAAAGCTACAAGCTGATCTCTCTCTGTGTGTGTTTTTGACCTTGGTCACACAGCTGTAGAGAAATCACAGAGAGAGACAGAGAGAGAGAGAAATTCCTCATCCACCCCCTCCCATCTTGTTTAACCCCTGGAAGGACGAATCTTAGAATTCTTTCTACGCCAATGTTTAGGTCGTATTTGAAGGTGTTAACATATTTTACTGTATTGCTATGCTGTTTAAGGTAAGAACACAGAAATATTAAGGAACTTTTCCTTACATACATTTATATAATATTCTGATTGCTTTCGTTTATAAAGTAGATGGATTGTCTTGTGTTTTGCTGCAAGTAAATGTGTGAGTGTTTGCTGTACTTTCTTTTCTTTGCAATACAATTGAGAAATGCAGGTTAGAGAATTTGTGTCCACCACTGAAATCAGTGGAGGATTTATAGTTTATCTTGTTTGTAAGTGTAAGACAGGTGTGTTTGTGAAGTACATACATATGTATATGTATGTATATGCGTGTATTCTTTTGAAATATTTTATCTGAAGTTTCTGTGTGTTCGATACTGTACTCTTTGAAGAGGGAGGTGACCGGTTTGCATTGTATGAGAGGGATTGGCCACCCCATCTTATGACAAAGCAAAGCAAACCACTCCCCTTTCTCCTCCCACCTCCTCTGTGTGCGTATTAGGGTTTTATGTGAAAATATGTCTGTCTGTATTATTGAGAGAAGAATGGTGTTTGCTACACTTTAGTGGTTTGTGGAACAAAGAAACCATGAAATTCTTAACACACATCCACCGCCCCATCATTGCTCCCAACTTAGGAAAATGGGAGTTGACTATAACTTTAGGACCAACCCCTTTTAAAAGTATGACGAAGCATTCACTATGCTACCTCTGCTGGAGTCAGTGCCCTGTATCCACTACTCCTTGGGAATATTAATCTTTCTTAAAAGGAAGGTATAGGAGACATTCAATGTTTTATTAAGCTTTACTATGGAACAAGAAGTATACAAAACAAAATAAAAAAAATAAACGTAACGTTACTTTACGATGTTATTTTTAGATTCTCTGTGAAGCAGCTTCCCTGCTAATCTCTGCTCATGTAAATTAGCTCCTACATGCCTGTCTGCAACGCTGATACAGAATTCTGTGAGTTATTAATAGCATGCGCTCCGGATGAAACAGTAAATCAGGCTATTAATTTGTCAGATATTACACAGGATAAAACAGTCAGTGGTAATATATCATTCCAGACACGAGTCTCAGATGCTGGGAGCAGCCTTTGTGGAGGGATTGAGAGAATCCATCAGGAAAGATTTATAAACATCTTGTCCTGAGTACAAGGTGTTGCCATTAGAGACTTTGTTTAAAAAAAAAAAAAAAAAAGGGGAAGTTTTCTCTGTCCCCTCAGGAGATCCTTATTATCCTCAGCAATTGAAATTTAAATCTGATGTATTTGTTGATTATGTGATTGCTTTATCTCAAGCACTGACTAAAATACATGCACAAGTGTTTTCTCCTATTCCAGATCCAGAAGTAAACTTTGGTACTCATCAATTACTTCCTGGAGCTTGGGTCCTGGTCAAGAGATTTGTGAAAAAGAATCCTCTGGAATCCAGATATGATGGTCCCTTTCAAGTTCTTCAGTTAAACTTGAAGGACGGCCTACATGGATCCATGCATCTCATTGCAAGCAGCACCAGACCCATAGCAGCCAACATCATGATGATCATAACACATATCCTTTTCTGTCTGTTCTTAACTAAAGTAGAACCCTCTGCATTCATTAGTGAGAAGAAAGATGGTATTACATTTTGGTACAATCGATCTAAAACACATATGATCACATTCTCCTTTGATTATTGTCATGTTGTATGTTGCCAACAGCTAAGCGTGACTCAACAATGTAACTTGAACAAAGACACTCGCAGCACATGTATATACATATGTGTTACAGACCAGACTTGGGGAAAAGATTGTAGTCATTGGGAAGCTGTAGGATGGAACACTGAGACAGCTTGGGGCTAGAGACCACAGAGTGCCTCAGATAGAACAGATTTGAGTGGAAGCCCTTTACTTGAACGTATGACTCTAATAAAGCCAGGCAAATGCTCGCCAAATGGCAAGACTGGAGCTAACATGCGACTTACCCCCAGACCCACAGACGCAGGTACATACCTAATGGGTGGCTGGGTTAGAGGAGAAGCAAAAGGACGGTTTGGTAAATTTATGCTCAGAGATCTAAATGCACCACTCATATCAGAAGGACTAATGCAAGTACAACACACTCAGACATTACCCCAAACGACTGATATCAGTGAACCTACGTACGAAGAAACCCTAGCAAATGAGACTGGGCTCACAGACCTCAACTTATGGCTGGAATGGATGAAATATAACGTAGAGTCACATAATAAGACTAATTGTTATGTTTGTGTAAGTGCCAGACCTCACCTAGGCACTGTTCCACTTATAGTAACTATGAAGGAAGAAGTGGAGTGTTAGTTAGGAAGCATTGTAAGTTAAGTATGTGACTGAAGCTAATAATTCCTAGAATGTTATAGTAAGTGATTTGGAAGAGAGATTTTACATGTGAATTTGATCCAAAATGGAGTTTGTTTTTGAATAGTTTGCAAATATTAAATACAGAAAAAGAAAACAGGCAGCCCTTAACCCCCGAATTAATCCTTCTACATATATGATGTATATAGTCCGTGGCTATCCTCTGACAGTTCTGGCACCACATAATATTGTGGCCATCATACAGCAGACTCAACCTAAGCACATGACTACAGCCAGACACCTCCGTCTGCAATGTTCCCTTCTTCTACCAGACAATGTTACCTTACAGAGATGTTATGTTCTCAATCCAGCCACTCTCTTACCATTTCCAGAGGGGGGAGATGAGGAAGATGGATACTTTTGGTACAGCCTGATTTTGAACCCAAACTCAGGAATAACCAATCTATATGTAAAAAGACGTCTACTGGAAGGTGGTGGAAACGGCCAGATGCTCGCAGATGAGACACAAGACCCTCTATATTGCACACTGTGGAATAAACATTTCCAGGCCGAGATTTCCAATATGAAGCAAGTCTCACTAAATTGTAACAGGTCACCTTAAACCTAAAGACATTGTACAATAATGCAGCAGGTGATAGTGCATTTAAGGTGGAGCTCCCACAAGAAGCAGAAGCGCTCTACAAGCATTGGGATACAGAAAATCCACATGTTGCAATATCCAAGTTTGCACCGGATGGATGGAAGACATTGGGAGCTGCATTAAAATGGTGGGAATCTGCAGAGGAAGAGGAGTTGGAAGAGGAAGGAGTGGAAAAGAAGAATCTCCACTGGCTAGCAGACAGCACTCCCAGTATACAAGCCAGAGACCCATATGCAGTCCCAGGACTCACAAATCCACCCCATGACTGCCTTCAACAAATGGAAATGGAGACCTCACACCTTGCGAATGTAAAAGACCTTGCCCTGACAGACCCAGACATCACTCTGTATGTGGACGGATCAAGGTGATGCTGATGAGAATGGAAAATATCACACAGGATACGCTGTGACTACGGAAAAAGATGTGATGCGAGCCTTCTCACTACCTCCCTCCATGTCAGCACAAGAAGCAGAGTTGATTGCATTGACCAAGGCCTGTGAGATTGCGACAGGAGTCCGAGCCAACATCTATACAGACTCAAGGTATGCTCTGGGAGTGACTCAAGACTTTGGAGTAATCTGGAGAGCTAGAGGATTCATGACAGCCGCAGGCACTCCAGTAAAACATGACAAAGCCATCCGTGAACTACTAGATGCTTTAGCACTCCCAAAGGAAGTAGCCATACTGAAAGTGAAGGCACATGGGAAGCTAAATTCAGACGAAGCACGAGGAAACCATCTAGCAGACCAGATGGCTAAGAAGGCAGCAATGATATCACAGGAAATGGAAAGGAGAGAGGTGGATGGAGAAATAAACATTTATACAATGCAGACTCTGCCAACAGATTTAAAATTGCTCAAAGAATTGCAAAAGACGGCAGGTCCAGAAGAAGTGAACAATGGAGGAAAACGTACCCCGTGATGACTAGTAATCCCCACCCAGGGAGAGTTATAACTGTGTACCTTGGAAATTATATGTGTTACAGGAGAAACGTTTCTCAGGGGTTCAACTTGCAGAAGTTCCAAAGTGGGTTTTGTCACACATATAGAGATGGTTCAGCCACCATGCTAGTCAATCAGACACAATCTTTGGGGGACATATATTGGTTGTGTGGAGATATGAAACTCAGGGTAAGACTGTCAGGAGTATGGCGTGGGGAATGTACCGTGGCTAAAGCCATAATGCCGTTACACATTGTTCCAACCTATTATGGTGATCTAGATAGTGTTCCTCAGACACAGTCCAGAAGGAAGAGACATACATCATCATCTGAACCTAGAGAAAGTTTTGATTCCCATGTGTACATAGATTCTATTGGAGTCCCAAGGGGAGTGCTGGATGAGTTCAAGGGCCGAAACCAGATAGCAGCAGGATTTGAATCACTGATACCAATGATTGGTGTAAATAAAAATGTTGCTTGAATCAATTATATATATATATATATATATATATATATATATATATATATATATATATATATATATATATATTATAACCAACAAAGGTTTGTGGATTATACAAGAGACGCTCTGCAAGGAGTTGCAGAACAATTGAAGGCCACATCACACATGTCCTTCCAGAATAGAATGGCACTAGACATGCTAGAAAGGGGGGGGGGGGGGTGTAAAATGCTCCCCGACACTGACACTGGCAACTGCTGCACCTACATACCTGATAATATGGGTCCAAATGGTAAAATTGCTTTAGCCATTAAAGAACTAAACAACTTGGCACAAGAATTGAAGGAGAGTTCTGGAACCACAGACTATTGGGATAAATGGCTTGGGTGGATGAACAACTGGCAGACGGTATTGTTACAGGTTGGAATTGTCTTTCTTTCAATACTGATAATTCTTGCATTTGTTACCTGCTGTATTATCCCCTGTGTCCGAACATATTTTAAGAAGTCAGTTACTGTAGTCACACCAACCTTTGTGCACCGAGAATTTTGTGATGATGACAACTGTGAGGAGTCACATAGAGTGTTACGGTCTATTGTATCTAGGAGTGAGGTTTCCACATAAACCCCTTGTCCCACAAGGGGCTAGGGAAAGGCATCTGACTTGTCTGTGACAGTGGCAGGAGGGGCCGTGGGTAAGCCATGGCTACTCAAATGTACAAAGAAGAACGGGCGTTCACAGCACAGATGTTTAGGGCTTTCTGGCAGTCATGCACCTCATCCTCAGGGACAGATATACACCTAGTGTTTAGGGGGGAGTTTACCCCTCATCACGCATTAACATAAGTACAGCTGCTTTCCTTAGGTTGCACACTCACTAATAACATAAAACAGTACATTTTAGGGGGGACTGTTATGGATGATAATTAGGAAAAATGTATTTTCATGTTAATATGTTTGTCTGCATTCCTTACTCACTTATATATTTATAAATGAGAAGAAGATTACTAACAATGGAGGTTACCTAAGATGGAGGATGGACTACATAACAACATGGCTACAGAACTACAACTGGGAGTGGCCTGATGATGCAAACATCCGTGACCAAATAAGGACAAATGAACGGTTCCTCCTTCTACTGACCACTATGATGACAACACACTGCAGCAATTTTGAACCAATCAATAAAGCTATTAATTCCTAGACAAAGGAATCATGTGACGTTTGATCAGATAACATTTTTATATATAAACTGGTACACTGCCATTTTTAATACAGAGCGCTTTGAGAATTATTATACAGAAACACCGTGTCTGTGTCTTATTTCTCTGGAATGTGCACATTCACCACTAATTGGAGAAGGAGCAGATATCTAAATTCAGACTGATCTCGTCTGATCCAAATCACCTGTGTGCCTGCTCGCATTGGACATCGAAAAGGCGTTTGATACCCTGGAGTTGCCCTTCCTATTCGCCACATTGGCAAAGTTTGGGTTCAGAGGAAACTTCCTAAACCTGTTGCGTACATATTATACACTTCCCAGGGCCACACTGAAATTACCTGCTTCTCGTACGGCCAGCATTAAAATCGAGAGAGGTACGAGATAGGGTTGCCCACTGTCTCCGCTTCTCTTTGCTCTGGCCATTGAGCCTTTGGCTCAAGCGATTAGAGTTAACTCCTCTATAGAGGGGGTGCGGGTGGGACACCAGCATCTAAAGTGTTCCTTGTTTGCTGATGACCTTCTCTGCACCCTCTCGAACCCTAGCTCCTCCGTAGGCGCCCTGATGGACACGATAGGAGTCTATAGCAACTTGTCAGGCCTGAGGCTAAACCAGGACAAGACAGAAGCTTTGAGTGTTGGGATCCCTTTGGATATCCTGAATCACCTGAAGGGAATTCATAAATTTCTATGGCTCCCCTCACACATCAAATATCTAGGGATTAATTTGACCAACTCATTAACTAATATGTATAAAGCTAACTATCCACCTCTCTACAGGGCTCTGCGGAGAGACCTGGAAAACTGGACTAAACGGCATATCTCATGGACGGGCAGAGTAGCTACGGTTAAAATGAACATATTGCCGAGGCTGCTCTATCTTGCCAGGACGCTGCCAATCCAGATAAAAAATACAGAGTTGGCCCGCTTCCAGATCCAGGTGTTTAAGTTCATATGGAGAAATAGACGCCCTAACATAGCGAGAAAAACAATGTACATACATAAATCCAAGGGGGGTCTATCTTTTCCTAATTTCCCGAATTACTTCAGAGCAGCCCAGCTTGCCTCTGTCCCCCTAGCTCACTCCATTCCACTTCAACCAAACTGGGTCTTGGTAGAGGAGTTGCAGATGGCCCCGCTTACGTGGGGTATTATACTGTGGGCTCCAGGTGCAAGCCCGTTTTACTCTAAAATAAAGAATCCCATAACTAAGTTTACACTGAGAGTTTGGATCTGGGCTAGGAGGAAATTCAAACTAACTCACCCGGTATCTCCCCTCACATCAATCTTTACATCACCCTCCTTATCAACCACCATCACTGCAGAGTCCAAGGAATATTGGACTTCTCATGGTCTAGATAAACTAGGGGCTTGGTTTGAGGGAGGTATTATGATAACTTCGGAATCTATGATTAGGAACTTTGAGGTACCACACCGGGAATTTTTCAATTACATTAAAATAAGAAGCTGGATTGAAGAGATACAAAGAACCCATGGGCCCCTGAGGGAATCTTGGATGTCGGTAGTGTGTAAAAGTGAGGCCCTGTCCAAAGGAATCTTAGGGTCAATATACAAAATCTTCAATAGTCCACCAAGCACTTGGAGGCCTTCCTTTGTATCGAAGTGGGAGTGGGACCTAGGACAAAATTGGGATGGGAATAAATGGGCTGAATCCTTATCGAACCTATCTAAGGGTTCATTTAATTATAGCTTGTTAGAAACCTCTCTTAAGATTTTACACCGGGCATACACAACTCCAGTTCGACTAAATAAGATATCCCAAACAATCCCAGATAGATGTTTTAGGGGGTGCCAAGGAAGGGGAGACTTCATACACACTTGGTGGAGCTGCCTTAAGGTATTTAAAATTTGGTCTGAGACGACCAGTCTAATCTCAAGAGTACTCAAAACCCCACTCCAACCATCAATAGCAGTCAGTCTCCTGGGAGCACGCTTCTCAAAGCTGGGAAGGGAGGGGAATAAACTGGCCCAATTGATATTTCTAGCAGCTAAGAACACCATCGCAAGACGATGGAAGAGCAGGGACATTAATTTCCACGAAGTAACAAACAAAATACATTTTATTTGCATCAATGAGCGGATGACCCACATCATATCAGATACACATCACTGCTTTCTGGAGGTTTGGGAACCCTGGATTTTATTCACAGATAGTAATATATAACAACTAAGTTAGGGGAACACAATAAAGAAGCCATTCCTGATGTGCGGTTGGGGAGTGGAGTGTGGAGCGGACGGGAAGAGGTGGTGAGAGGACCCAGAGAGATATTTCTTCAGTATTCCAAAGGTACAGAGGGGGAGGATGGTTACCTCAAGATTGGTTGAGCAGGGAATTACTGGGGAAAGACACTTCACCATATGTTTTATACAATGTTACCTGTTTTCTTTCTATTTTATTTTCTTTTATCATATTTCTTGCTGCTCCGGTCCATCCATGGAAATGTGAATTACTGTAATTTGATCAATGTGACCTTATAAGCTGTATATATTGCTGAATATTAAGAGACTAGTTTGAATATATTTGGACAGAATCACCAAAAATACGAAAAAGAGTTGTAATGGAGATTTTATTTAAATGAAATGGTTTCAACATGTTAGCAATAAGATGTTAGTTATATGACAATTTGTGGACTATGTTTTTCATTATTCTTTTAGTTTTGTCATTGCAACTTCAGAACTTCTCAATAAAATTTATGTTATAAAAAAAATAATAATAAAAAAAAATGAGCGCCGAAGATGATCGTTGCAAAGAAGGAAACTTGAAGTACACAAGGGGAGAGGCTCGCAATGAGCACCTAAGGTCCTCAGAGGAACAAAAGCCTAGATTGTTTGGCAAACAGCATTGCCATGGCTTCAAATTTTTTGCCGTCATTTTTGACGAGCAAGTAGCTAGTAATAATAATAATAATAATAAAACCCATGTACTGTAATAAGTTACAGAACTGATTGTGCTCTCTTATAATTCAAACAAACAGAACATAAAAACAAACTCATACAAAAAGCCTTGGGAGCCCATACGGTTTGTCTGTAATTCAGATCATATGAAACCTGGGGATCAACTATATTCAGATACAGCCATTCTTTGCCTAAAATGCCTATCATATTAAGACCAGGTCATACCGCCATAAATTCTATGATTGCTTCCAAGTGTGTTAAAATGGCAAAAAAAGGGAGAACAATTTTTGGGAAATGTCTCATGATAGTACTAGTCAACAAAACAATCTTTCTATATCTTCTTTTTCTTTCTTCTTCCTTTTTCTATTTGCCCTTCTTACCATCCTCCTTTTTGCAAAATAATTATCAAGAGGAAGAAGAGAAAATCACTCGGTAAACTCATATTTCAACATTTTCCTTTTATTTCCAGTGGGACAAACATCCCTATATGACCTAACTAACAATATGAATATTTAGAACGTGCTGTATCAGCTAATACTAATATATCAGACTTTTGCGATTTAGAAGGATGATCAATCTTTCAGCTGAACTGGATGATTGCATCATACCAGATGCTGATACCACTGCAGAGACAATTAGGGTTAATAATAGAGACGTTGTCTGGGTTGAGGCTAGAGAGATATTGAAATAGGAATATTACCAGAAGTTAAATCTAGACTAGGCAAACCTAAAGGGCCATTCTTCATCTTGGCGATCTAGGAGATACAGCAGAAGCAGGCAGACAGTTTAAACAGGTCGCAGGTGAGTTATATGCCGATGTTCTGAATCTTGGAGCAGGAGGTGAAGGGCTAAGCCTCTCAGTTTATTACAATACAAATTCTCACTACAGCTAATTAATAGCACTTAACCGGAAAACAGCAACAATTTCATCTTGGACTCAAATTAGAGATTTAGTTGATCGAAAATATTCTATTGAAAAAGATTTTTCAATTACAAACTGAAAATGGCATGAATCCTGATCAGAACTGGATACTGTGGGAACAGTATATATCGTTGAACAGATGATGTTGCTTCTCTTTTTTCTTTATAATGTATAACTAATGTTATCTGATGGCTTTTTTAAATTGTATATGCACATAACTGTCTCATAACGAGGTCCATATTTAGGGTATTATGAATGTTGAGTAAATGTATTGATTGTTAGTTTGTTTACTTTTTTTCTGAAAATAAAAAACTTTGGAAGAAAAAAAAAAGAAAAAGATATAATCAAAAATTAAAAGACAATTAGTATGCTGCTTTGATTAAAGGGCCAGTGCAGTCACTTTTCATGTTAAACCTATTTTTTAGTTCACCATTATTTAAAGGGCCACTTAATTCATCACAGCAAAGATCTCCTAAAAGCATGTTAAAATACTTTTTGATATGTTGAAATATGTGCATTTTTATAGTTACGGAATATGTGGACACGTTAAAAATAAAAGTTAATAAAGTTAATAATTTTTCACAGACAAATTGAATCAAATAAAATCTGTGTTTACATGTCTCACTGACTGCCCACTGAAAGATCCATGTCTGCTACATTACTGCAACCAATCAGGTTGCAGGGGTTCCCCCCCCATTCAAGTCAATGGTAAAACTGCTTATATTCCCAGAATAAAGGGAACAGATGGGTTGTTATTTTTTTATTAACATACTGCAGAAAATTCAGGTTTCTGCTCTCTTGCCTCTCTGGAATTTGAGTGTAGTCCTGAATCCAGGGAAAAAAGGTTATCAATCACTGTCTTACCCAGAGCATGCGCATATGTCTTTCCTGGTTATCAATCACTGTTTTACCCATAGCATGCACAGCTATGTAGGAAGATGCAAGCATGCACATAGTCCGCAAGCATGAGAAGCAAGAGGCGCGAGCGGCAGAGGAGGGGGGAGGAAGGCAAAGGAGAGAGAGAAAGGAAGACACATGGGAGGGGGAGGAAGACACAGGGGAGCGTAGAGGGGAGACACAGTGGAGGAGAGGGAAGAGATACGGGGGAGGGGAGAGGGGGGAAGAGAAATGGGAGGGGAGGGAAGAGACACAGGGGAGGCGAGAGGGGGAAGAGACACAGGGGAGAGGGCGGAAGAGACACGGGATAGAGGGGCAGAGACAGTGGAGGGGAGGGAGAGACACAGGAGGGGGAGGAAGACACAGGGGAGGGGAGAGGGGGAAATACACAGGGGATGGGGGGAAGAGACACAGGGGAGGAGAGACACAGGGGAGAGGGGGGGAGAGCAGGGGAGGGTGGAAAGGAAACGGGAGGGGAGGGGGAAGCAACACAGAGGAGGGGAGGTGGGAAGAGACAAAGAGGAGGGGAGGGGGAAAGACACAGGGGAGGGGTGAAGAGACACAAGGGAGGGGAGAGGGGGAAGAGACACAGGGGAGCGGAGAGGGGGAGAAAGAATCCTGGGGGAGGAGGAGGAAGACACGGTGGGGGGGGAATACATAGGGGAGGGGAGTGGGGGGTGGAAGATGCAGGGGAAAGGGAGAGGAATGCACAGTGGTGGTAAGACTATGGGGAGAGGGGGAGAAAGACACGGGAGCAGTGAAGAGACACATGGGAGGGGAGAAGGGAGGGGAAGAGACACAGGGGAGGAGAGAGGGGGAAGAGACAGGGGAGGGGGGGAAGAGACACAGGGGGAAGAGAAAGGGGAGGGGGGAAGAGACACGGGAAGGGAGAGAGGGAAGAGACAAGGGAGGGGAAGAGAAACATGGGAGAGAAAGAGACACAGGGGAGAGGGAGGAAGAGACAAATTGGAGGGGATAGACACAGGGGAGAGAAGTGGGGGAAGAGTCACAGGGGAGGGAAGGGGGAATAGACACAGGGAAGGGAATGGGGGGAATGGAGAGAAAAAAATTATACCGTAATTTTTTATGGGCAGTTAATTAGTTTTTACGACATTCTCCCGGCTCATGTTTTTGTGGGCCCTGTGATTGCCTTAACTTCTTGCCCTCCCTACTGTGGATGGGGATCCTTACCTTCCTGACCTGTCCCTGAGGCCTGTCCCTCCCCTGAACTACCTCCCCTTCTGTTCCTCTTCTACGTGTGCCTGGTGCTAGGGCCACCCTGACACCACCCAACGCCTCCTCTACACTCTCCTCCTCCACTTCCACCTCCTCCTGCTTCTTTTGCTCCTCCTCATCCTGCTCCTCCTCCATCACCTCCTCTCCTCCACTGCTCCCCAGGGCCACCTCTCTCTCTTCTTCTCCTCCTCCCCACCTCTCCAGTCCTCTCCCCTCCCTCCATTGCAATACCAAAAAGAATATAATGATAAATAAAAATAAGTGTTGCTGTAAATAAATGATGGAATAAAAATGTGTGTATTATGTGTACTTCATAACGGTTGGGGGATGGGGGGTTGGGGAATGGGATGGGGGAGGGGGTGAATGGAGTGATCTAGCTCTATGTGTCTCTATGTGTGTTCTTTAAATTATGTGTATTGCAATTATGTGTAATATGCAAATATGTGTAATCAAAGATTAAGTGTAAAATCATAAATAGTATAAAAGAAATAAACAAAATTGCAAATTACTGCTCTCAAAATACTCCTACTCTCTCTCTAATTAGAACCAACCACCAACTCCGGGACCTGCGTGCTACTTCATCATAAAATACAATGCAGTCAACGCATGGGCGGGTAGAACGCAAATTTATAATCTCCCTCTGTTAATCATCTGTGGCTAGACCGCTTTCTATTGGCTGAACGGGGTGTGTCACACTACATTATACTGCGATTGGATTGTAACGGCTGATCGCATCTCGGCCAGACCCTTGACAGCTTGTATGAGTGGAAAGGGTTTACAGGCTTGCGTCTACAGCCCGTTGGTCATGGCATGGTTGAATGTAAAAGCTCTGTAACTATTCAGAATTTCAAGCCTGCAGGCTTTGCGGGTGTACCTTTGCCACTACGGGCTTGGAATTTAATTTGGCCCATTGTCTGTTTCCTTAATTTTTGAATAATAGAAAAATAATTATTGACAATAAAGGGAGTATCATACCCATGCCTACTGGGGATGATTCCTACTTTGGTTTGTTTCCACAAGAAACCTTAAAAATGATGGTAGAGTAGCTTTGCACTTATTTCTCAGGGATTATGCTATGATAGTGTTGATTGTGTATTTCAACGATTTTGTGTTTATCATGGTTGAGGCTCGCATCATGGAAGGTGGGGGGATTTAATTTTCTAATTAAGAGAAAATACATTCCTTTTCTTTTTATGAAATTTCATACTGATATTGTTGTAGATCAAGAAGCCCATCTTTCAAAGAACAAGCACATAAGGGAAAAATAAAATCCTTGACTTAAGGAAGGCATACACACTAGGGGGTTACCATGCTTATAATGAAAGGCGTAGACGTGAGGTAGGGTAAGGTTCAGCTGAATAAGGAAGGAAGATACATTATTGCAGGTCTCTCCGTAAATGAACAAGAATTGGCAATTCATATGCACCCACAAAGCTTATTCTAAATTTATCATTTATCAACAAACACTGTGCTAGGAAGAACTGAGAGAACAAAACAATTACATCTAGCAAACAGAACAATGTATTTAAATATTAAAAGGACAAGCAGGCTGAACAAGCCAAGAAAAAAAAGAGCTCCTACATCATCAGAGCAAACTTTACTATCAAGGACTGGAAGACCTTGAAAATAGGTCTAGCAGAAATAATGTAAGAATAATAGGCAAACCACTGATAGTCACTGCTACTTTTCAAACTTTGCCACTGCAAATTATGTCAAAATTATTGAACTTCCAGGATTAAATTATAGTGATTGAAGTGGACAGAAAAGGCAAAGGCGTAACTGTCACAACCTGCTCTTTGTTGTGCTTGAAAAGGCTGCTGCACTGATCTTACCTACAGGTTGTTTTGGTTTGGTATCCGTTCACACAGAACGCCTATCTGGATTCAAGGACAATTTGCAGATTCTCAAGATAAGCTGCAGAAATTGTTCATAGAATAAAAATAATAAAAGCCTTTCCCCTGAATGAAACACATGTGTCTCAAAGAAAAATCCTATAATTTTGGTTCACATTTTTATGATTTTTTTTCATATTACAACAATGGGCCATTTCCATAAGTACACACATTTAGCATATTTTGGCACCTTAAATTTCCCCCCATGGTCTTGGGACTTCCACCAAGGGGCACGATGCCAGCCTGTTTATCTGTCCATCTAGGTGCCGATAAGTCTATGGCTCCAAATGTCAGATTGCATGGTTGCTTTGAACATTGTAAATAGAGTGTCTGGGTGCTGGGTTGGAGTTTAACCAGATTGGGGAACCATGAATCTGGCGTAGAACAGCTTGCGTCCTAGCGAGAAGGGCTTTTTCTATAATCTGGGAACCCAGCGGAGGACAAGGCATTTGTTACCGGTCTCATGGTGACCTGTAAGCAGAGAAGGGATGTTCCTTGTGCCCGGTGTTCGTGGTGAAGATGTAGTTTTTTGTAAACCTCCTCTCAGGAAGGGATGCCTTTATTGAGTCAGGAAGGAATTGGCTAGGAGTGTGAGGTGGCTCCAGAGTGTATTCACTTATGGTGACCAACCAGAACTTCCATAACATTTCTAACAATTTGAGCCCCTGTATTACATTGTATGCGGGGGTCAGGAACAATGGATAGGGTCAAGTATATACCAATAGTGGTTAACTGCAAGTCAATGGATAAATTGGATATCATGTGCAAAGCACCTGACATCACTTGACCCTTGTCTATTGAAACAAAGTGTTTCAATTGTTGTCTGACAACCTTGTTAACTGGCTTAATCAGATCTGTGAATCTCCCCATACAAGTCTATGGAGCCCTATTCATCACTACCCCAAATTCAAACCCGCCCAGGAATCTAGCTTGGCCCTGGAACTGGGAATTAACTTGGTATGGTAGTTGGCTACTGGAAGTGGCTACTTGTCACCCTTAAAATTATACTACCCTTAGTGGATTTTTATTGGCCCTAGGCAATTTACACACCCTAAAATGCATGATGCACACATGGCAACGGTCAGAAAAATTGACACAGAGCACACTGGGCCTGGGTTATCCAGAGAACTGGTTATAACCAGCAGCTTGGGGAAACAATAGGGCTTACATTCACTTTAACATTTATTTCTTGGTCCTATACCAATAATAAAGTGATATAGTCCTTTTATTAAAATTGTCTTTTTGGCTATTACAAGAGCCTTAGTCCATATGATGATAAGTGGCTAGATTATGCAGAGGACTGGTCACCAGGTCCAGAGGGTTGATAGATTATTGTCACAACCCCCAGAATGATTACAATTCTAAGATCTTACTCTTCTTAGATAACTCATTAGAACTCCAGGAGGAGGGAATAAACCAAATTATGTTCTAATTTATAAATGACTCTTTATACTACTCTATCCAACAAAACTTAGGGTGGAAACAGAGAATGGTACTATTTTTTTTGACAGCCCCAAAGAAGCCCATAACTACCTCAAAAGAAGAACGGGAGATATTGAGAAGGTGTCCAGAAATGCCCAGATGAGAAGGCAGAAGATCCACTCCGTCAGCTCATGGATCAGGTTTCTACTAATTCCTACAACAGGAGGAGTGAATTCCACCCAGTCTATTACAAGTTAACGTATCAAAATGAGACAATTCAAATTCAAATGTAGTATAGTTTTTTCCTGACTCTTTTCTTGTTTTGGCTCACAGGTGTCTCAATGGTGGCTCAGAATCTGACATAGAAGAGATTATCCTTACATATTCACAACAAACCTCAACATCCTCCTCATTGAAAACCTTCACCTACCAAACCACCCTTACTGTGAGTTCCATACATACACATTATCTCATACACTCACATGCTATGGACAGACAATAACAGTATACAGTTGTGAGTATAAGTAAACAAGATTTTCTTGGCAGAGCTCCCTATACATAAATAGCCCTTAACATTGTGATTTGAAATGTAGGAGGCATACACTCCCCCATAAAAAGACAGCTATCCTAATACATCTCAACTTTCAACACAGATATAGTTCTTATACAGGTGACCCATGTTTACTCAACTGAGCATGAGAAACATCAACCTTCCTGGGTGTGAGACATGATCAGTGCATCTTACACAAATAGAAAGAGCAGTTATATTTCACAAAAGTCTCACATATGTTATAAATAGCGTAGAAATAGATAAAGAAGGGTGCTGTGTAATAATAACATTTACACTTCATGGAAAAACATATAATTTTACGTAATATCTATGGGCCTAACAAGTGGAACCCAAGCTTCTATGATAATCCGGCCACTAAACAGATATGGAACCTAACAGGTGGATTACCCAAACAACCAAGATTGGCAAGGTAAAATGAGAAATCCTATATAAGCAAGCTCAACTCTAAATTAAACCCAGAAGCCAAAAAATTGTACTTGTTTCTCCTAGATTTATGGTACCCAATCTAGGATACATTTATTCTTAACTTCACATGGGATATTTCAATCAACATGTAAAATCCACAACAAAATTAAGGTTCTGATGTGCTCAATCAGAGAATGAACTAAGTTAATTCTATGGAGAGGATAATCCACAACCTATTTTAGCTCATGTGTGCCCTTCACAGGGAGAAATATCCTGTAGTATATCTGCCTGATATTTTGGGTCAGGATCACTCTACCCTGAACAGGAGAAACAGCAAACACCAGACGTAGTCATACAGCCTCAGTTGGGCTTCATCAGTAGGGTGTGGCTGAACTGCCTAAAATCACAATTGAGACAGACAGACATTCTCAGACCATGCCCCAGTTAAAATACAGATTCATCTAGATTCATGGCATAGCATCTATAAAGGATGGAGTTTCCCAACAACTCTGCTTCAATGTAGAAACTTTGTCAAACTTATAAAAAGGAACAATAAAAACATTATGCAGAGAGCAATTTTACCCTCCTGCCCAAACCCAATTATATTTTGGGATGCTGGCAAGACAGTACTGAGAGGGCATATTATAGGATATCATATTAACCTCAAAAGAAAAAAACGTATATACACGGGGGGAGAGTGACTCGAGTATAAGGCGAGGGGGCCCTTTTTTGCCTTAAAAAAAGGGCTGAAAAACTCGGCTTATACTCGAGTATATACGGTAAGGGCCAAGTTATTTTCTTCCACCTCTAAGGTAGCCCACACCAGTGCTAAATTTACTGGGCAGCCAGCAACTCAACATAAACCATACCTTAATGCTTATTACAGGACAAATTTCATAAGATATGGGAATAATGAATAATGTTGGAAGCATGCTGGCAAAATTCACGAAACAAACTAGAGGTTCCAGACATATGCACAACACATGAACACAAAATAAAAGCAATATGCACAAAATTGGAGGAGATTGCAAAGACGTTTACACAAATACATCCATCAACGCGCTTAATAGGGACAAATATTGGGAAAAGTGGAAGCTACCTACCCAGGTTACTGAACAGCTAGATTCACTGAATGCATCAGCCTTAGCAGAGAAAATAGGTAAAACAATATCCAAACTAAAAACTCACAATGCTCCAGGACCCAATGGGTTCTGAGCAGAACTCTATAAAATGTGCAGTCATCGCTTTCAATCTCTTCATGGATCACAAGAGCTTACATGGCTCTACATTGCAAACAAATTATCATGTAAAGTGGTTTTATCCAATAAAAAATAATTAAAAAAACAAAACAAAAAAAAAGACATTGGTCCCTATCCTATTGCTTGATTTGTAAATTTATAAACACTTAAAAATAACTCTTACTATTGCCACATATTGTATAAGCTACATGCCTACAATCACTACAGGCCAGCCAAAGATGCAAATTTGGCTTTAGAACTCTATTCATTTTAGCACAGCTCAAATATTACAAGCTCTAAATAATTAAAGTTAGCTCCAGCTTGCAAAAAAGTCTAACCCACAACTGAAAAAAGTATCATGTTTCTGTCAAAAATATTATGAGTACTAAATAGGACTCGCAAGGGTTTTTTAAAGCACTTATTATAGCTGCAGCAGCAATTAAACACACAATACTGTACTTTATAAGCATGGGAATGCATGGAAGCACATTAGTATTCATTTTACAACAGCCTCACACTCCCAAATATGCAATAAAAAATATTATTTTTTATTCTTATTTCTGAGTAATATTGATCAGGAGACTCACCGGTTTAATACATATCATGACACCCACATAGACTAGAATAGTTGAGCTAATACATTTCATAGAGTGCTAGATTGCGAGCCCGATTGGCAAATTTTACTTATTGGCACTAATTAATTCTTAGCCTCCAATTGCAGATTACGTGTTACTTACATGTTTTACTGACGTCATGATGACGTTCTCATGATCACGTCCCCTGAAATCCTACCTAAAAAGGCAAGGTTTATGAGTTTAGGCTTATGGAGGTAAATTGTGATCTTGACTCAATAGAATTAATTTAAACATTTAGAGAAAAAACACTTGCATCACAAATTACGGGTTAGAGGCATTTGCAGACTTAGAATAGGGTTTATTGTTATTAGCTTATACAACCCAAGTACCCTGGGTTTTTACTGCCCTTTACTGCTCATACATATGTTTTTTAAAGATTCCTATAGCTTTTTCTAAATGTGATCATAATCCCACAAATCCTGTATGTGCAATAGTGATAGTGGCATTTTGTTCATATTACATATTTTTATGCTACATTATATTAACATGCAAAATTCAGAAACTACTCTGTGCAACAAAATAAAATGAGATGCATTACTGTGCCATAAAATCAAAACACAAATATGGAACCCTGATGTCTTCATACCACCCAGTCTGGATACTTTTACTATTAAAATCAAAACTTCACAGTGTAAATATGCAATAATATTTGCACTTACACTTTAAAGTACATCTCTGTGCCCTGAATAGGGCACCCTGCATGTTTATATGGGACATAACTTCCTTGCTATCAGGAGCTGCTGTATTTTCCTCCAATAATGGCCATGGACCTCCAAGCAACCATGGCTCTGTCTTGTGTAGGTATGGTCTATTAACCCCTCTAGATATCTTCCCTTTTTGTTCTCTGCGACCAAATAGTATCTTTAAAAAGGTTCCGTTATCTGCTCTGCCCACCAAGCATTTCATCCATTATTGGACTTTATGAATATACTGTATATTATTGTTAATTCTGGTCGCGTTCAAGCGCAAGCACGCGCACATCTGGCTGACGTCGGTCGCGCTTTCCACGCGCACACGCCACGAACGGGCGACGGAGCGTCTCAGCACGCCAGTACTCGGCGCGGAGCACAGCAACACTGCTAAAATTGACATACTGGTCAAGTTTACATTTAGAGACCTGGGACCTCCACAACAGTGAGTACAATATATTATTATATGTACACTAGCACATCAGTTGCTTTAAGATTATTGATATCACTGAGTGTACACGTACTCACTACTGTGCCTGTCCCAGGTTGGGTGATTCCAGAGTGCATATTTTGCTCAGATATAAGGGTTCTCATTCACTCCTCCCTAGCACTCCCAGGATTATTTTGTTTGCAGCCTCATTATTGCTCATATAATATAACCCTATTGAGGTTCTGTGAGATTTCAACATTTGCCAACAAGTCCTTGTTTAGAGGTTTGATACCTGGGACCCTTATTATTCTCAGTACCCTATGTACAATTGTATAGACCAATAGACAGATTGCTTTGTCTGTAAGCATCTATTATTTCACCTGTCCTGGATATCCCCGTTGTATGTAGGGGTTCTCACACCCAGTCTTTTTTCCAGTATTCAATTATTATCTTATTTCATTAAAAATTTGGGGTCCTGTGTTCAAGACACAGTTCCCAATTCTTCTTTTTTAGTCTTCTATGCACGTCACTTTTTATGTTACTATTAAAGGTTATGTTTTACCTTCTACACATCTATTCACACCTGCCCAGCAATGATTTGGTATGTCCTTGACCGTTCTCTTGATTGTTACATTGTCACAATCTAGTTGTCAAACCTATGAGCTGTGGGTATTTCTTTACCATCCCTCCAATTTTGGAATAATTGTGTTATTCATTTGTATACTATTAGTTGCCGCTTTTTTCTCCATATTTTTCTATTGTTAAATCATGCCTAATCACTTTACCCCAAGAAAAAAAAATAATTGGAAACTTTCTCTCTTGTAATTAGATCAGAAATCCAATTCAAAATAAAAAGTGGTTGGATTACAAAAATAACAAACATCATTTAAATAATTAATATTTGTCTTTCATGTGTCAAAAACAGTTTCTATGCTTTTCATAAAGATCTTGAAAAAAAACAGGTAAAATATTGAGAAACTTTCCCAACCAGTCCAGTTATATTAAAGCAAACCAATATAAGGCAATAAAGAAAAAAATAGTTAAAGCTCAACATGAATTGGACCTAATCCTGTTGTAGATACATCATCTTTCATCCAGCTACTAGAAAAGCAGATTTGCATGTTTGTAAGAAATCTGGATCTTTATTAGCTGCATTCACCAAGCAAGCACAATTTAATTAAACGGGTAGAAGCAGTTAGAGGAAGTAACTCACATTAAATTATCACACATTAACACAAATATTGTAACATTCTATCAAGTTGTATATGCCAAAAATGACCTAATAGCCAGAGACATTTAAACTGCCTAATATTTCCCAATCTGAGTTGCAAGTACTGAATTATGATACAATGAAGAGAAAATTCAGAGACACTATTAGAAATGTCACAAAGAATAGAGCATAATATGAAATGTAGTTTTACATCATTTGCATACATTCCTTAATAATTGTAATAAATCATAATGGTAAATAAAAGTTTTAAAAGGAATTTTCGATTGCCAACATGTCGTCTCCCTAAAATAGATAAAGTCACTACGTTACCTGGGTCATATCAACCAATTCCATTAATGAAATTTGAGTATAAGATCTTTATGAAAATACAACAAATAAACTTAAGCAAGTTATTCCATCACAGGTACATTACGATCAAACTGGTTTAATCCCAGTAGGTGCTGGAAAAATAAAATGTAATTCAGTATTACAGCTTATCTAAATTAAATCAGGTTAACAGCAGTAACCAGTGCTTGCTCTGGGAATGATTCTATATTCTTGTAACATGTGTTTACATTATTAGCGTTGTTTGGAAAAAAAACATATTATTTAGGGCATTTATTCATTATTATTATTTATTATCCATCAGTCTCAGCGGTATAGTTTTTAAAATTTCTATTTGAAAAATGGAACTACACTAGGTTGCCCAGTGTCTTATTTTTGGGTCAGTAAGGTGGTGTACATATTAAACATATTATATGCTAATCATGTGGTAATCTGTATTTAAGATTACCACATAATTGCATATCGATAGTATTTTGCAGAAAGTTGTGTTTGGGGTCAGCTTCAGGATATTCAGTCGGCAGCTCTGCACTGATCGAGAGAGAGAATATAATTTTCAAATTAGAAATGATGCAAAAAAGACAAAACAGACCAAAACACTGAAAATAACAGGCCTAGGTTCCACTGAAGCATTTCCTTAACCAATTAACAGTTTCCTCACTAACCAGCTAAAACTGACAGGAGCAAAACAAACAGTACAATACTTTGTTAAATGGCTGGCCTGTATAGTCTATCAGATTTCCAGGAATCCACTCTGCTCCAAGAGGTTATAAGTTGCAGGCTGCTGTCACGCTGTGTGTGTGTGTGTGTGTGTGTGTGTATCTCTCTCTCTCTCTCTCTCTCTCTCTCTCTCCAGATAAGACACAACTGCACATAATCAGCAGCCCCTACCATTCTCCAGGATCAGCCAAATAAGGGCTGCCAAGGTGCAGCTAATTAAATGAACAGGTAAATTATCCCCTGCAGTCCTACTACAGAAAGAGGCTCACAAAGCCCTGTTACAGTAGGTATAAAACAATTCTGATAACCACTGTCTAAATTTCAGCTTAATTCAAAAAGTAAATAGATAATAATAATAATAATTTTAAATAATCAAACTTTCATTGATTAGTTAGCTTTATTGAAATGCTGATTCTACTTAAAAGTTTATAGCCAATATAATGATTCTTTCAGATGCAAATTCGACAGATTTTATTTGAACAACAAAGAAATATAGAATCAATTAAGAAAATTATAGATTGATAGGTTCTGCAGTGATTTCACCCTTTCAAATAATAAATGGTATAGTGTGTCAGCACCCCTTTAACTATGCTCAATAACTTACTCAAATATTTTTTGAAATTGCTTCATTTGTTGTAGATTTTTTTTTTTAACAATCAGTTTTATTATTAACGAAGATGTCAAAATATAAATGGTACAAAAGTGTACAAAGAGGTAGCAAAAAAGGAACTTCTGAATCATTCTGAAAAAGCAAACAAGCTACCTTGGGATCTTACATAGATTTCTAAAACATATTTGGCACAGGTAACAATCTCTAAATATACAAATATACAAGTTCTGCTAAATAAACAGCAATTTATAAAACATCTTCACTAACACATTTTTATTTTTAGAATATAAAGCATCAAATAATAGAGACAAAAACAAAGGGAACATATGCTTAAAGGATAAGAATAAGAAAAAAGGGGAATAACCGACAATATTAAATTAAAAGTGTATCTAAAAAAATACCATAGAGCTCAAAACCTACTTCCCGCAGTGTCTCAGAGGGAATCCCCAGCCAGCCAAGTCTGGATCCAATTCGAAAGTCAAAGGATTTGTTAGGGGATATGAATACTATGTTGAGAAGCTAAGCAAGGTTTCCAGACACTAAAAAAATGCGATTGAGAGTCTTCTAGGATGTGGGAGAGATGCTCATTAATTAAAACGTAATGAAGATTTCCACTAACGTGCTACATGACTTTTGGTGGCTAACATTATGAATTGCATCAATTTGTTTTCGCTGAACCAGATTATCCTCTTGCCTCAAAACATTTAAAACCTCACTTAAAACCTCACTTAAAACGCATCTCTTTAAAAAAGTGTATCACCTTCCACCCTAACACACTTATCACCTCTCTCTCCCTCTTTTACCACTCACTATCCCTTAGATTGTAAGTTTGCGAGTTTCTATCCTAAGTACTTTGGTAATTCATCATGGACATTGGATTCCTAGCTCAAAGACAGGGCCCTCCTTCCTTTGCTTAATGTTAATCTGTATTTATCATTGTCTGAACCTAATTTATGTACAGCGCTACGGAATATGTTGTTGCGTTATAAATAAACTATAATAATAATAATAATAATAATGGTCCAGGAGACTTACCTCGACTGATGGGTTAATTTTTTGAACAAATATGTGTGAGGCAAGTGAAAATACTTCACGCCATAATAATGTAACTCGGGAGCAGTCCCACCAAGTGAGGATAAAAGAGCCTACTCCCCCGCATCCTCTAAAACAGTAAGGGCTAGGGGACAACTTCCATCTATAGAGTTTGTCGGGGGTAAAATACGTCCTGTGAAAGTCAAAGTTTCCAGGACACATCTATTAAAAGAATCTTTAGTTAATTTTAACCATCAGGACTCCCTAATATCCTGGGTCCATACACAGTTTAAGTCCCTCTCCCAGCTACGTACAGTGCCTTGCAAAAGTATTCACCCCTCTTACCTATTTTGTTACATTACAGCCTTAAGTTCAATGTTTTGTTAATCTGAATTTTATGTGATGGATCAGAACATGATAGTCTAAGTTGGTAAAGTGAAATAAGAAAAATATATACAAAAAAAATTTGAAATAGAAAACAGAAAATTGGCATGTGCGAATGTTTTCACCCCTTTGTTATGAAGCCCATAAACAGCTCTGGTGCAACCAAATACCTTCAGAAGTCACATAATTAGTGAAATGATGTATACCTGTGTGACATCTAAGTGTCACATTATCTGTCATTACATATACACACCTTTTTTGAAAGGCCCCAGAGGCTGCAACTAACCAACTAACCAAACACTGCCATGAAGACCAAGGAACTCTCCAAATCAGTAAGGGACAATGTTGTTGAGAAGTACAAGTCAGGGTTAGGTTATAAAAAAATATCCAAATATTTGATGATCTACAGGAGCACCATCAAGTCTATCATAACTAAATGGAAAGAACATGGGACATCCGCCGCAAAAGGTGGCTCTACAAACTATTGACTTTAGGGGGGTGAATAGTTATGCACATTGACTTTTTCTGTTATTTTGTCCTAATTGTTGTTTGCTTCACAATAAAAAAAAAAAAACATCTTCAAAGTTGTGGGCATGTTCTGTAAATTAAATGATGCAAATCCTTAAACAATCCATGTTAATTCCAGGTTGTGAGGCAACAAAACACAAGGGTGTGACTGTACATAATTAAGTTTAGACTCATGTAAATCAACATTAATTGAGTCATCGATAAGGCTAATAACAACTTTCATAAGGGAGACTTTGCATATTTTCACGAGTCCTGATGACATTGGAGTGCCATGTGTGAGCTCTTGAGTCTGAATAAAGTGCCGAAAGCTACGATATGTGAAGAGCTCATATATTGGGAGTTGGTGGAGAGCATTTAATTGGTCAAATGTGAGGATTTGTTTATCTGGGAACCAAGAGCCTGCCCGGAGGAGGCCCAATGATTTCCACCAGCTAAGAAGGGGGGGGGGGGGGGGGGGGTTGGGGTGATCCAGATTTTAAGCTGGGGGTGAGGAATTAATTGAGTGAGTGCGGAAAAATTTAGCAGTGAAACGCAGGATTTGTCTAGCCCATTGCAAGATTGTGAGTGAAAGCTTTATGAAGGAAGTTTTCAAAGTTTTCAACAAAGACCCATAAGGGCTGATGTGCAACAGAGTGAGCCTGAGGTGTGAAGGAGATTTGTGCTGCTTTCCAATATAGCTTAAAATTAGGACATGACAACCCTCCCTTTGATTTGTGTTTGAACATCGTACTTTTTTTAAATACAATGAGATTTGTTGCACCAGATAACATTGAATGTCAGATGTTGAAATCGCTCTAGTTCAGAAATATTAATTGCTATGGGCAAGGGGCAGAATAGGTTTAAGAGTCTAGGTAAGATATTCATCGTAACCCAAATAATCTGCCCAAGCCAGGAAATATTACCTTTAGACTAGGCTAGGTAGTTGTGTATAGTTAGCTTTGTGTAAATCATTAAATTGGCGAGTAAGATTGATACCCATATATTTAATATGAGAGGGAGGCCATTGGAACTGATAATTTAGATGTAGAAACTGTAGGTTTTCAGGGGGAGAGACAAGTTCAACGCTTCTGTTTTTTCAAGTTTAACTTTTAGACCTTATATTTTTCCAATGTTGTCTAGAATTAGTATAAGGGTTGGAAGTTCCAGACATCCAGTGGTGTGAAGTCTCCACAGCCCAATGTGAAATATTGTGAATGGGTTGTTCACATGATAGATAAAGGACAACGAGGGAAGCTGGCACCCAGACACTTACGCTGGCACCCCTGGGTCTTATGGGGCTTGAGTTAATGTTGAACTGGGCTGTGGTATGTCCCCCTGAGATACTGCTCCTCGAGCCTCATGACACTACCTTTTCTGGCACACAGCCACCTTGGGGTCCTGCAGGCTTAGGGTTCCATAGAGCTGTCCGTTCTGGGGCCGATAGGGATAATGCCGGTCTTGCAGTTGTTCTTCAGGCCCTTTGTGGCGAACGCGAACCGCCGCAAATGTTCGCGAACCTGGCGAACCGCCATAGACTTCAAAGGGCAGGAGGATTTTAAAACCCACAGGGACTCTTTCTGGCCACAATAGTGATGGGAAAGTTGTTTCAACTGGACTAACACCTGGACTGTGGCATGCCGGAGGGGGATCCATGGCAAAACTCCCACGGAAAATTACATAGTTGATGTAGAGTCTGGTTTTAAGCCATAAAGGGCATAAATTACCTAACATTCCTGAATTGTTTGGAATAACATGCTTTAAAACATCAGGTATGATGTTGTATCGATCAGGTAGTGTAAGGGTTAGGCCCGCTTCACAGTAACAGACCAAACTCCCTGTTTAACGCACCGCAAACAACCGCAAACAGTCCATTTGACAACCCTCCCTTTGATTTGTGTTTGAACATCGTACTTTTTTTAAATACAATGAGATTTGTTGCACCAGATAACATTGAATGTCAGATGTTGAAATCGCTCTAGTTCAGAAATATTAATTGCTATGGGCAAGGGGCAGAATAGGTTTAAGAGTCTAGGTAAGATATTCATCGTAACCCAAATAATCTGCCCAAGCCAGGAAATATTACCTTTAGACTAGGCTAGGTAGTTGTGTATAGTTAGCTTTGTGTAAATCATTAAATTGGCGAGTAAGATTGATACCCATATATTTAATATGAGAGGGAGGCCATTGGAACTAATAATTTAGATGTAGAAACTGTAGGTTTTCAGGGGGAGAGACAAGTTCAACGCTTCTGTTTTTTCAAGTTTAACTTTTAGACCTTATATTTTTCCAATGTTGTCTAGAATTAGTATAAGGGTTGGAACCGAGGTGACAGGTTGAGATAAAGTGCATAAGAGATCATCCGCGAATAGACAACACTTGATGATGTCCTACCACAATACCATGAACAGATGAGTTGGATCTAATTGTCTGGACCAGAGGTTCTGTAGCCAGAGCAAACAACAGGGGAGAAAGGAGGAAGCCTTTGATGAATCACCTGGCATTTTAAGCAATGATCTGGGGTTGTGGTATTAAGTCTTAAGAAGATTCATAAAGGGACCTGAGAAACCAAATTTGGTGAGAATTTTTTCTAGGTAGGGCCATTCAAGCGAGTCAAACACCTTTTCGATATATAATGCAAGGAGGCATGCAGGGGTCTGAGTTGCTTTGCCCAGTGGATCGAGTTAAGGATATCCTGCTTGTCTATAGGGCATAAAACCCACTTGGTCCTTGTGTATTAGTCTAGGAAGGAAATCCTTAATTCTATTAGACATGAGTTTAGCTATAATTTTAATATCCCCACTTAAAGTCAAGTGGGTGGAGAGTTAGAGGGGGACACCAAAGGGCTCAAAGAGATGAGTTGACACTTTTTTGGGGGGAATGTCCTCGGACCTCGGTCCACTGCTTAGACGGTCTTGAAGGCAGATGAAGCAGATCCGTGGAGTCTAGAAGATCAGAGTCCAAGGTCAAGTTGAGATGAAGAAGGTAGGAGCGGCATTCTCCCAGGGTGTGTGCCACAAATGAAGCGTAGGAAGTGTAGGCTAAAGGGAAAGCCCCATCTGTACTTTATTTTGTTCTTTGCTAAGATGAGCAGGGCTGGTCTAAGCAGTTTGTGTTTTAACAGAGTTGTTTTAACTAAGTCTGCATAAAGGGCATTTTCCTAGTGGCTGCTAGAACATCATCTCTAGTTTTTCTGGCGCAGGAATCTGACAATTACGTTTTTTGGTTGGTCCTCATTACCTACACCACCCAAGTCTCTGTGAGCCCATTCGATTTCCCACATGTTTATGGGGTGGGTCGGAAGAATAGTAGCAAGGGAGGAGTGTAGGAATGGCAATAAATCTATGACTGACCTTGGCATCTGGATCTGTTTTCTAGGTCTTCTATTTTGTTTTCTAGAGATGAGATCAACGTGGTATTATGTACAATATCACTGGCCTGAGATTCCACCAGCTGATCCATAATGGTTTCCAATGCTTGCGTGCGTTGACCTAGTTCAATTAGGTCTTGATGGAACTCCTTTATCACCTTTGTCAGATGCAGTGGAATAAGTTATTCAAACTGGGGCAAAGTCAGGTCCGTCAATTTCGTGGCCTGATTAGGAGAGCCTCAAGTTTTTTCTGAGTCAGAGCCTTCAGGAGAGGTTGCAGCAATATCTGAATTTAGAGTTTGACTCTGAGGAGGTTTATTGAAATGGTCAGTAATAGTTTTAGATTGTTGGTTCTTCTTTGGTTTGCTCATGTTGGACAGCTTTAAGTGTGCCCTGGTCACAGTCAATTTGTAAGGATTGCCAATTATTAAAACACGTTGAAAACAGATGAATAGCGCCTGGGAACAGACCGAAAAAAACAGAAGGCGTGAATCCAGGATATATCACACTGTATAAGTTGTATTCAATCTTGTATAGTTGGGCTGCAATCAAGCATAAATGAAAAAGAGGTAGTAGAACCACTTATGAACAGTAGGTGGCACCCAAGGGCAGTATTGTTAAGCCTCTGCTGGTTGATAAATAGAATGTTTTGCTGCAATGGAGGCTTGAACCTAAGAATTTGCAATTATAGATGGCATAAATCAATAGAGTTTGCAACAGGCTGATGTTATCTTTGTAGCTTGAGGAACATAAATCCAAAAAGAAATGTCTGGAAGAGTGGGAGACATATAACTCAAGGTGAGGAGACTAAATCCCTGAGGCAAGTCAGGTTACAATGGACACTCACCGGTGGCCATTTTGAGATGCAGGTTGTAAACAGAACCAAATTTGACATTACAGGAGCAGACAATAAATGTGTTTATAGCCCTTTCTGTATGCAAGTATCAGCCAAGTTCCAGACATCCAGTGGTGTGAAGTCTCCACAGCCCAATGTGAAATATTGTGAATGGGTTGTTCACATGGTAGATAAAGGACAACGAGGGAAGCTGGCACCCAGACACTTACTCTGGCACCCCTGGGTCTTATGGGGCTTGAGTTAATGTTGAACTGGGCTGTGGTATGTCCCCCTGAGATACTGCTCCTCGAGCCTCATGACACTACCTTTTCTGGCACACAGCCACCTTGGGGTCCTGCAGGCTTAGGGTTCCATAGAGCTGTCCGTTCTGGGGCCGATAGGGATAATGCCGGTCTTGCAGTTGTTCTTCGGGCCCTTTGTGGCGAACGCGAACCGCCGCAAATGTTCGCGAACCTGGCGAACCGCCATAGACTTCAAAGGGCAGGAGGATTTTAAAACCCACAGGGACTCTTTCTGGCCACAATAGTGATGGGAAAGTTGTTTCAACTGGACTAACACCTGGTCTGTGGCATGCCGGAGGGGGATCCATGGCAAAACTCCCACGGAAAATTACATAGTTGATGCAGAGTCTGGTTTTAAGCCATAAAGGGCATAAATTACCTAACATTCCTGAATTGTTTGGAATAACATGCTTTAAAACATCAGGTATGATGTTGTATCGATCAGGTAGTGTAAGGGTTAGGCCCGCTTCACAGTAACAGACCAAACTCCCTGTTTAACGCACCGCAAACAACCGCAAACAGTCCATTTGCACAACCGCAAATTCCCCATTTGCACAAGGTTGGATACCAAGCTAGCCATGTCCCGTTACTTGTCCTCACTGATGTCATTGAAGGTCTCTTCCTCCACCCAGCCACCAAGGGTCCCGAAAGGTGACAACAAGCCCCCTGGGACACCTGCTGTGTTAGGTCTTCCACCTCCTCAAAGCCACCTTCCTCTTCTGACTCCTCTTCTTCAGACTCCTCTCACTGCGTTGCCTCTCTCTGCATTATTATAAGGTGTGTTAAGTAGTACTACTCTTATCAGTTTAATACCTGTTACAGCACCTATCAGGGGGCTTGTATGAGGCCTGGATTTTTGGAACCGGGAGATGGAAAAAGATACTTGGTTGATCGTATCACTTCAAATTTGGGGCATGGCGCGTGCAATCAAAGGTGCCACCAGATAGGAGTGGCGTGTTTGTAAGTACTACTCTTATCAGTTTAATACTTGTTACGTCACCTATCAGGGGGCGTCTATAAGGCCTGGATTTTTAGAACCGGGAGATGGAAAAAGATACTTGGTTGGTCATATCACTTCAAATGTGGGGCAGGGCGCGTGCAATCAAAGGTGCCACCATATAGGAGTGGCGTGTTTGTAAGTACTACTCTTATCAGTTTAATAGCTGTTACAGCACCTATCAGGGGGCGTGTATAAGGCCTGGATTTTTAGAAACGGGAGATGGAAAAAGATGCTTGGTTGGTCGTATCACTTCAAATTTGGGGCACGGCACGTGCAATCAAAGGTGCCACCAGTTAGGAGTGGCGTGTTTGTAAGTACTACTCTTATCAGTTTAATACTTGTTATGTCACCTATCAGGGGGCGTGTATAAGGCCTGGATTTTTGGAACCTGGAGATGGAAAAAGATACTTGGTTGGTCGTATCACTTCAAATTTGGGGCACGGCGCGTGCAATCAAAGGTGCCACCATATAGGAGTGGCATGTTTGTAAGTACTACTCTTATCAGTTTAATACTTGTTACGTCACCTATCAGGAGGCGTGTATAAGGCCTGGATTTTTAGAACCGGGAGATGGAAAAAGATGCTTGGTTGGTCGGATCACTTCAAATTTGTGACACGGCTCGTGCAATCAAATGTGCCACCAGATAGGAGTGGCGTGTTTGTAAGTACTACTCTTATCAGTTTAATACTTGTTACGTCACCTATCAGGGGGCGTGTATAAGGCCTGGATTTTTAGAACCGGGAGATGGAAAAAGATGCTTGGTTGGTCATATTACTTCAAACTTGGGGCACAGCGCGTGCAATCAAAGGTGCCACCATATAGGAGTGGCATGTTTTTAAGTACTACTCTTATCAGTTTAATACTTGTTACGTCACCTATCAGGGGGCATGTATAAGGCCTGGATTTTTAGAACCGGGAGATGGAAAAAGATGCTTGGTTGGTCGTATTACTTCAATTTTGGGACACGGAACGTTCAATCAAAGGTGCCACCAGATAGGAGTGGCGTGTTTGTAAATACTACTCTTATCAGTTTAATACTTGTTACGTCACCTATCAGGGGGCGTGTATAAGGCCTGGATTTTTAGAACCGGGAGATGGAAAAAGATGCTTGGTTGGTCATATCACTTCAATTTTGGGGCACGGCACGTGCAATCAAAGGTGCCACCATATAGGAGTGGCGTGTTTGTAAGTACTACTCTTATCAGTTTAATACCTGTTACAGCACCTATCAGGGGGCGTGTACAAGGCCTGGATTTTTAGAACAGGGAGATGGAAAAAGATGCTTGGTTGGTCGTAGCACTTCAATTTTGGGGCACGGCACGTGTAAACAAAAGTGCCACCAGATAGGAGTGGCGTGTTTGTAAGTGCTACTCTTATCAGTTTAATACTTGTTACGTCACCTATCAGGGGGCGAGTATAAGGCCTGGATTTTTAGAACCAGGAGATGGAAAAAGATTCTTTGTTGGTCGTATCACTTCAATTTTGGGGCACAGCGCGTGCAATCAAAGGTGCCACCAGATAGGAGTGGCGTGTTTGTAAGTACTACTCTTATCAGTTTAATACCTGTTACAGCACCTATCAGGGGGCGTGTATAAGGCCTGGATTTTTAGAACCGGCAGATGTAAAAAGATGCTTGGTTGGTCGTATCACTTCAATTTTGGGGCACGGCACGTGCAATCAAAGGTGCCACCAGTTAGGAGTGGCGTGTTTGTAAGTACTACTCTTATCAGTTTAATACTTGTTACGTCACCTATCAGGGGGCGTGTATAAGGCCTGGATGTTTGGAACCTGGAGATGGAAAAAGATACTTAGTTGGTCGTATTACTTCAATTTTGGGACACGGCACGTTCAATCAAAGGTGCCACCATATAGGAGTGGCGTGTTTGTAAGTACTACTCTTATCAGTTTAATACTTGTTACGTCACCTATCAGGGGGCGTGTATAAGGCCTGGATTTTTAGAACCGGGAGATGGAAAAAGATGCTTGGTTGGTCATATCACTTCAATTTTGGGGCACGGCACGTGCAATCAAAGGTGCCACCATATAGGAGTGGCGTGTTTGTAAGTACTACTCTTATCAGTTTAATACCTGTTACAGCACCTATCAGGGGGTGTGTATAAGGCCTGGATTTTTAGAACCGGGAGATGGAAAAAGATGCTTGGTTGGTCGTATCACTTCAATTTTGGGGCACGGCACATGTAAACAAAAGTGCTACCAGATAGGAGTGGCGTGTTTGTAAGTACTACTCTTATCAGTTTAATACTTGTTACATCACCTATCAGGGGGCGAGTATAAGGCCTGGATTTTTAGAACCAGGAGATGGAAAAAGATGCTTTGTTGGTCGTATCACTTCAATTTTGGGGCACAGCGCGTGCAATCAAAGGTGCCACCAGATAGGAGTGGCGTGTTTGTAAGTACTACTCTTATCAGTTTAATACCTGTTACAGCACCTATCAGGGGGCGTGTATGAGGCCTGGATTTTTAGAACCGGGAGATGGAAAAAGATGCTTGGTTGGTCGTATTACTTCAAATTTGGGGCACGGCGCGTGCAATCAAAGGTGCCACCATATAGGAGTGGCGTGTTTGTAAGTACTACTCTTATCAGTTTAATACCTGTTACAGCACCTATCAGGGGGCGTGTATAAGGCCTGGATTTTTGCAACCGGAAAAAGATGCTTGGTTGGTCGTATCACTTCAAATTTGGGGCACTTTGTGACATTAGCTTCTTACGCTCAAACATGTCCTTTACAGGCACCTGACTATGGGCAGATGAGCAGGAACTGCTCAAGGCGAGAGACGGAGTGGCGGATGGTTGAGAGGGGGCAAGGAGGACAGCAGTGGTTGATGTGGCTGATGATGCTGGACCAGGAGGAGGATGGCGGCTTTGAGTTTGTGTGCTGCTTGTACTCATGTGTTGGTCTGGAGTCACCCAAACATTAGGATAAGGGAACCAGGCTACTCTAGACCTCATTCATCATTACAGGTTTTGACAGATTGGTACTATGCGTGCAAGCTACTGTGACAACACATATGAGTGGCACTGTGCACTTGCAGAAGTTGGCAGAGTAGACGCTGTAGGCCTGACACAGACGCTTACAGACAAGTAACTGCTATTCAATGTATTACAGTCAAAATTGTATTCTTTGTTTAAATGTGCACTACTGACTGTTACACCAGATATGAGTGGTGGCACTGACTGGGCAAGTGGGCACAGTATACGATGTGAGCCTAAGACACACACGCTGGCAGGCAGGCAAATTAAATTAGATTACACAGAAAAAAAGTGTTGTTGTTTTTTAAATGTAGAGTGCTGGTACACCACTAGATTGGATTGGTTGGACTTGGCACAGTACTTGTAAGCCTGACACACACACTGGCTAGCGGTCAGGCAAATGAACTTAGATTGGTGGTCAGGCAAATGAACTAAGATTTAACAAAATAAAAGTTTTGTTTTTTTAAAAGTAGACAACTAGTAAACAAGATTGTATTGGTTGCACTGTGCACACACAGTATAAGCTGTGAGCCTGACACACACACTTGCTAGCAGGAGCTAGCAGGGAGACAGGCAAATGAAGTTAGATTAGACAAAAAAAAATAAAAAAATGATGATATAGCCCTAAAAAGGGCTTTTTGGGGTGCTGTGTTTACAGCAGAGATCTGATGAGTCCTTCAGCACTGCACTGGACACTGAATAAACTTGCCTAGCTATTGATTTCCCTATTCAATCAGCATCACCTACACTCTCCCTCCTCTCAGTAAGACTGCAAGTTAGTTATGATTCCAAAATGCCTGCTGTCCATGAGGTAGAAGGGTCTGGAAGGCAGGGTATGATGCTGATTGGCTGGAATGTGCCTGCTGACTGTGAGGTGCAGGGTCAAAGTTTGCTCAATGATAAAGTATAGGGGGCGGATCGAACATCGCATATGTTCGCAAGTTCGCCACGAACGCGAACATGCTATGTTCGCCGGGAGTGTCCGCCGGCAAACTATTTGCGACATCTCGAGTCAATGTGTTTTGATGTTGCTGCAGCATTAGTGGTGTGGAGCTGCTGTGTAAGCGTGCTGAATGTGTGCAGTGTAATAGTGTGCGTGCTCGAGACCAAACCGTTAGCGTAGTGGTGTACTTCCGCATTGGCGTAAAATGGCGGGTAATGTGTGGTATGCGTCTTCGCGGATTATCCGTAGGTCTTTTGTGGCGTTTTGCGAGTTTCTTGTGGTGTTTTGCGAGTGTGTTGTGGTGTTTTCCGTCTTTCGAGTTCTGTAGCCTCGTTTTCGTTTTTTCGTCGGCCATTTTTTCTCTCGTTTAGCGATTTTATTAGTGTCTAAACTCTTTTATTTTTATTTAAATGAAGGTGTAAGTTGCTTCTTTGAGGTCCTGGATGGTTCCTCTTGCTGTAGGTAAGCTTTTTATGTGTGTGTTGTCTGTATTTATTGTGTTTTAAATGTTTTTATGTTCTCGTGTTGCGTCCGATTTTTGCGAGGTCGTAATGTGTGCTAACATGTCTCGTATGGTGTTTGCGTGTGTAGCCTCGTTTTCGTTTTGTTCGTCGGCCATTTTTTCTGTCGCTTAGCAAATTTTTTAGTGTCTAAACTCTTTTATTTTGAGTGAAATCAAGGTGTAAGTTGCTTTTTTGAGGTCCTGGATGCTTTTTATGTATGTGCTGTGTGTATTTATTGTGTTTTGAATTTTGTAATGTTCGCGAGTTGCGTCCGAGTGTTGCGAGGTCGTAATGTGTGTTATATGGTGTTTGCGTTGCGAGGTAAAGTTTGCGAGGGTCGTAAGTGGTGTGTCGTGTTGTTTGCGTTGCGACGTAAAGTTTGCGAGGGACGCAGTTGCTGGCATGGAGCGCCTTTGGCGCTCCATGCCAGGAACTGACGCCCTCGCCCGCTGCCCTCGCTACGCAAGGGCCGCGGCTCGCTGCACGAACCCGCAAGCGTTAGCAACAACTCGCATGCTCACAACTATATATGTGATACATTTGAGAATGATAAAATAAATTCCAGTGAACCTGAAGAGAATGTTATAAATGTAACGTTATATTAAAAAAGTAGTTCCATCATAAAATGTATTCAGTCAAGGACAAGAGAAACAAACAACACATACGTAAAGCTTTGTGACTTCTACATTTAATATAGCAATAAGAATAGAATATACAAAATTGTGGAGCTAATTTAGGCATAAAATAACTATGAAGTCAATATTCTGATATTGTGGTTGTCTGTAATAGAGTTTTGAAAAGGATAGCCACAGTGAAATATTATTTTGGTTATTACCTTCATATGGGAATTTGGACTTTCATCCTGGGATTAATAATGTTATTGTTTTTCAGCATTAGTTATTGAAAGGAATTATTTACAGTATCTCACAAAAGTGAGTACACCCCTTACATTTTTGGAAATATTTTATATTATCTTTTCATGTGACAACACTGAAGAAATGACACTCGGCTACAATGTAAAGTAGTAAGAGTACAGCCTTTATAAGTCAATTTGCTGTCTAATGGCATGAGTGCTGCCGGCGCTGGGGTGCTACAGTTCCTTGAGGGAACCATGAATGCTTACATGTACTGTGACATACTAAAACAGAACATGATCCTCTTTCTTCGAAAAACTGGGCCCCAGGGCAGTATTCCAATATGATGACCCCAAACACACCTCCAAGTCGACCACTGCCTTGCTGATGAAGCTTAAGGTAAAGGTGATGGACTGGCCAAGCATGTCTCCAGACCTAAACCCTTTTTTTTTTTTTTTCATAACCTCCTACACATAACCCCCTCCATCTAAGTGTCGATTTTACCCAAGCACTTTTCCTTCTTCCATAAGGCTGCACTTGGGCTATTTCTAAAGATGGTGAATCACCTTCCATTTCTTAATTTGACTCTAGTCTGCCAATGTTGACTCCTGCTGCTCTGCAAAGCATCTAAACACCTGTAGGGCATCCTCAAACGAAAGGTGGGGAATGCAAGGTCTCTAACATCCACCAGCTCTGTGATGTCATCATGGAGGAGTGAAAGAGGACTCCAGTGGCAACCTGTGAAGCTCTGGTGAACTCCATGCCCATGAGGGTTAAGGCAGTGCTGGAAAATAATGGAGGCCACACAAAATATTGACACTTTGGGCCAAATTTGGACATTTCCACTTAGGGGTGTACTCACTTTTGTTGCCAACGGTATAGACATTAATGGCTGTGTGTGGAGTTATTTTGAGGGGACAGCACATTTACACTGTTATACAGGCTCTACACTTACTACTTTACATTGTAGCAGAGTGTAATTTCTTCAGTGTTGTCACATAAAAATATAAAACAACATATTTATAAAAATTTGAGGGGTGTACTCACTTCTGTGAGATACTGTACATCTCTTTGGTTTCATTCTGATATGGGATCTTTTGTTTCTTTTTTACGATTACAAAATAAATTTTCACTCCCAGCATTACGATGATGTTCAAGCTATTAGTTTTATTTCCCAATGAAGTTACAAAAATGATAAAGCACAAAAAGGCATAATTAAAAATATTTGTTATCAAATGTTAAAAAATATAATGTGTGAGTCGCTATATGAAGGACTATTTCGGCCTTAGAAATCTTAATTTCCCCGTTAATCAACCCTGGGGAATTATTAAAAGGATTAAATAATTTACTTTATTTGCAAGGCTATGAGAGATACAATTTAAAATCCTACATAACTAATGTTATAGCTTAAGCTATGGATTCTTTGTCACCAATGCTCTCTCTGATTTAACAGTTTGTTCCTTAAAGACTAGTGTACCCATGGGGATCTTTAGTTTTATTTTTATTTTTTTTAAGTGGGAAACCTGTCTAGAGATCATATCAAGTACACAGTTCCATAAATTTACATTTATTTTTGCTAATACGCCAGATGCGAGTTAATCCCCAGATAAAAGAAAGGCTAACATCAAATATAAATGCATTCAATAGAATGGCAGGGTTTTAATATTTTCTATTTCCTGTCTTTGTTTTTATGAATCGATCATAAGTATATTATTACATAAAAAATATACAAAATAAAGTTGGTGAACTGTTGTATTGGTTATCTAAGAGGATGCCTTTAAATACTTGCTCATTCAAAATGCCTAAATTGGTGCTTCAACACTGCAGGTATCAGCACTACATTGTGTGTTGTTCAATATCACTGATAGAACATGTACAAAATACTACTTTTAGGACCCAGTATTTGTGTCAAAAATCTCAGGCAGCTGCCTAGTGTACCATGTATGGCAGCAGTATGGTCCTTGACATCAAAATCTGGGACACTACAGATATCAGGCAGAATAAGTATACTTTTTAATTTACATGGATTGTCAAATCGGTATTTTCAAATTGAACAGTCACATAAAAGTATCTGTAAGTATGGCGCTATAGCTTGGACAGAGCTTTCACTTGATACACATATAAAAATATGAATGATGACGAGCGATAATCGTGTCCTATAACTCCACAGCCCGGGTTATCATTTGGTCAAGGGATGGACCCGACTAGGACTACTTAGTGCAGTGTATTTTGTATGCTTCTACTTGATGATATTTAGTTGAAAACCCAGTGAAACAAAATGTTGATGCATTGTGCTGTTGCTTTCTTACACTGTCCATAATAATGAGATAAGTCCCATTCTTCTGTTGAGCATTTAGAGCAAGCAATGCCTCTCTCTCTGCACATGCTGGATGGCCCATTCTTTTGGTAAAGATAGGAGGAAACAGACATATTTCATTTTTTACATAAAACTTTGACAGTAGTTGATCTAACTGTGCAACCTCATTCATAGAGGGTTTTTAATGTGCATTTTTATTAAACATTTATTTGAACATTTTTATAATTTTTTGGGGAGGATTTTTTAATATCAAATTAAGAAGCAGTTCCAATAAAGTATGGTAAATGTCCTTAATCTGGTTACAAAGTGTTTGACAATTCACCATTTAAATATTCAAAAGTTGACATACATAAACAAAATATCTCTTGAAGGAACACTTTCTTAGGATAAATGGATTATGAAATAACTATTATTGGTATACATTTCAATTGTTTATAAAATTTCAAATTCCATTTTGTTTATATTGAATATGATAGAGAAAAGATCACTTTTCTGGATCTGCAAATTAATAAAGACACAAAAAGGAGACCTAAAAAAGGTCTTTAGAAAAGACCATGGCAAGCAACAGTTTATTCGATTATGAGAGCCACCACACGAAAAACCCTCAATGCTATACTAATAGTACACTGCCTGTGGTTTCACAGGAACTGCAGTAACAACATTGATTTTGAAAAGCAAATTGAAGGATAGGTTTTAAAGAAAGAGGGTATTCTCCCAGCTGTCTAAAAAGCCTATCAAAGGCAAGAGGACAAAACAAACTAATGAAGAGTGGGATTATCAGATACACTGAAAGATTCAATGCACAAATTCCTTGGATTCAAAGCATATTAGATAAATATTGGCCTATCCTCTTAGAGGACAAGGATCTAACTGACGTTATAAAATTACCAAACCAGATATTACATTCAAGAGAGCAACCGATCTCAAGGACATGTTGGTTAAGAGCCATTTCAATACACATTCAAAGTATGGCTCCATAAAGAGTGAGACTACATCATGTGGAAAATGTAAAGCATGTCCATTTGTTTGGAGAACTACACAGTTTTCAGACACAGAAGGTAAATATAACTTTGTAATCAGATCTTGCATAAATTGTCGTACCTGCAGTGTAATCTAAAATAGATTGCATTTGGGGCAAAAGTTATATCATACAAACCAAGCACTAGTTCAGACATAGGATTTTGGAACACGTCAACTGTGCCAAGTGTGCAGTGTAAATAAGATGCGTGCGCGAGGCCAAACCATTTGTGTAGGCGTGTAAAGCGCCATTTTAGAATAGTTATGTTATTATTTGCAAGTTAGTGTTGTAAAATGGCGGCTTTTTTCTATGTGTTACTTTTCAGTCTGTTGTAATTGTAGATTTTGTATTTCCTATGTTCCTGGCTAACTCGTATGAGCCTGGCTTTGATTAGGGCACCTCCTTTAGCCTCGTTTTCATTTTTTTCGGCCACCATTTTTTTCCTCACTTAGCCGATTTTTGACTCCCGAAGCTTAAATTGTGTGCATTCTCACTTCCAGGCATCCTGGCGCTCCCCCCGTGCTGTGAGTGTGTTTTTAGTTTACGATTTCCGGGGTTTGGTCGTTAAATTAGTATTTTTGGGCATTCGTTTTTTTTAGCACCAGAGATTCCGAGGTTGTTCCTGGCTAACTCGTTCGTGCCTGGCAATGTTTTGTGTGCTTCGTGTAGACTTATTTTCTTCGGCGTCATTTTTCTTCTTGCATAGCCGATTTTAGAGTGGTGAAACTCCGCAAATTCAGCTTAAATTTGAGTGCAACCTCATTACCATATGTCCTGGCTGACCCCCTGTGCGATTTCTTAAATGTATTTTTATTTAAAAAAAAATTGTGTTTTTCGATTTTGTGGTTTGGACGTTACCGTCGTATTTTTCCGAGCTCGGATTTTGTTTACGAAGTGATTCCGATCTCGCAATTTTTTTTTTTTTTTTTTTTTTAAGTCCCACATTCCTCAACTGCTTGTAGCTTAAGGCAATGCAGCGTTTCCTAACTGCTTGGAGTCCTGCGTGCTTCAATGCCTCAACTGCTCGCCTCTCTCATCGCCTAAGTCTTCTGAGCTCGGAAGGCTCGCAAAAATGACAACGAATCGCAGTTTGACAACTTATAAATTATATATATATATATATATATATATATATATATATATATAAAAAAAAAATGGGAAATCTATCTGTTTTACAGTTTACCAAAATGGACCACATCCATTGTACATTTAGAAACGGCTAATATAGAAAATAAACTACTGCAAAGGGAAGCCAAATGGATTTTCAAATTGAGAATGTTGACTCCAGATGGGGAAAAAATAAGTTTAAAAATAAAAGTTTATGAAAAAAAAAAACTACTAGTAAAGATAATTATATGAGGAATACTGTTTTCTAACTGAACTTTATTTTTCATAAACTTTTATTTTTAAACTTCTTTTTTAATCATTAATGAGCAAGCCGGGTAGGCAGCTCACATTAAAAATTTCGTATGAACGCCTTATATTTAATAATTAAATCATATTTATAAGACAAGCATGAATCTGAGACGTGAAATTACATTTGCTTTAACAAAATATTAAATATCAACAATCCTACAGACTAATATGGATTAAATAAATGTACTGTATATTATCAAATTTAGGTAATATTGATTAAAAAAAACCTTTAATTTGTTATCATATTGGAATTGAAGATTGCTGTTTATCAATAATATGACCCATGTAATTAACACCAACATATCAAATCTAGTTCTATAGTAGGTAGTATCTAATGAGGAAACTAATTCGGTATCAGTGGTGCTATGCTATGTGTAGCCAATTCTGGATAACTGCATTATTAAAATTATGGTGGAATTAATATCTGTATTATAAGGAATCCAATATATATCATGACACCGATTGTTAGATATGAAATACATGATAATGTTATGCATTCATTTAAAATATGGGGTATAGATATAATCTTGCAGAACTTTCTGAGAGGGTAGATCATTGATTTTTTCATCATTAATATTCATTTTTTTATCTACATATTTCATAGATATCCAACATTTATATATAGCGTATTCATTAGATCTACCGAGTTAGCAATACTCTGTACCCAGACAATAACCTTCTAAAGACATTTTTATGCTTGTAATTATTTATAACTAGCGAATTGCCCGTCAAAAAATGACGGCAATGAAATTGTAAGTGAGCTAAGGGTGTTTGGTGTATATAATATGGCCGATGTAGCGTTGTTCATTTTCTATGTCGTGCAAGTTTTTCGTAATATTCGTTTTCTATGTCGTACGATTTGGTCGGAATATCATTAGCTGTTTGGTGGTGTTTTGTGTGTTTAGGGACCTTTAGCCTCGTTTTTCGTTTTGTTCGGCAGCCATTTTTTCTCTCGCTTAGGCGATTTTCGGGTCTCTAAACTCCAATATTTATGGTTACATGGAGGTGTAACTTCACTTGCAGAGGACCTCGGTGCCCCCCCTTGCTGTGAGTAACCTTTTTATGTGTTTGTTGTTTGTATTTGTTGTGTTTGTAATGTTTTTGGGGTTGCGTCCTTGTTTTCTAATCTCGTAGGTGTTTTTCTGCAAATCCGTAGGTGTTTTGCGTCTTTAGACTGCTGTAGCCTCGTTTTCTTCGGCGGACATTTTTTCTTTTGCTTAGAGAACTTTTTAGTGTCTAAACTATTTTAATTTGACTTAAATTGAGTTGTAACTTTAGTTTTCGAGGTCCTGGATGCTCCCTCTTCCTGTAAGTAAGCTTTTTATGTATTTGCTGTGTGTACTTGTTGTATTTTTCATGTTTTGATGTGTGCGTGTTGCGGCCGTTTTTTGCGAGGTCGTAATGTGTCTCGTATTTTGTTTGCGTTACTACGTAAATTTTGCGAGGGTCGCAGTTGCTGGCAAGGAGTGCTATGCGAGCCCGCAAGCGTTAGCAACAACTCGTATGCTCACAACTATATATGTGATATATATATACCTGCAAAGACATTTATATCCACATATATATTGGGACCTTAATCTAGCATGTAATTCTGAACACTATATAAAGGAAAATGAGTCGTCGTGTGCCCCTGACTTAACTACATGCTAAGAGTAGTTAAAACACGGGTTGGGTGCCCGAAGTTTATAAAAGTTTAATAATTATATATTACACATGTTTTTAAATACCCGATATTGGGACCCCAATCTTTAAGCTTTCTTCCATTTGTTTATAATAACCAATTTTAATGCATACATTACCAATAAAAGTTATATCTTAACTATCAACTTGCCTGTCAAAAAAATGACGGTCAATAAAATTTGAAGCCATGGAAATGCTGTTTGAGACCTAATTGAAACCGTTCTGTACTGTGAGGACCTCAGGACCTTCGGCTCTCATTGCGAGCCTCTCATGTGGTCTACTCAGAGAGATATATATTTCTATGTATATGTAGTTAATAATTAATGATTTATTCATTTAAGTAATAATTATTTATGCAATAATTTAATATACTTGAATTTTTTATAATTGATATATGCAGAGAGCAATAGGCTGAAGAGATAACCATCTGTTTGTATTTTGTGTCTGCATACAATATACATTGTGAGTGTTAGTGCTTTGCTTATAAAGTGTAATGAATGTTCCAAGTGTGCATTAAACATAGGCTGCGTGCGCGAGTTAAAGCCGTTGGTTTATTGTGTAAAGCGGCATTGTATAGTCGTAATGTTATTAATGTGGAACGCGTCTCGTGAGCATTTTCCTGCTTTTCTAAAAGTGTATGTTGTAAGTCGTAGTGTGATGTGTAAAGTGCTACGCGGTTTGCAGTGTTTTGCACGGTCCGGGGTCGTGTAGCCTCATTCTCATTTTTATCGCCGGACATTTTTTTCCTCGCTTAAGCGATTTTCGTGTGGCGAAAATCGTCTAAGTCAAGTTAAACTTGTGTTCCACCTCACTCACAGATGTCCTGGCTGTTGCCCCAGTGATGTGATTTTTTTTTTTTTTTTTTGGGGGTGTATTTAGTGTGTTTTTCGGGTTTGGCCGCTAATCTCGTAATTTTTTGCGTCTCGTATCTTTTTTTTTCTAAGTCCCGCGCCTCGTATTTTTTTATTTTCTAAGACCCGCTAAGTGCTCCAAGTTGAACGGCTTGCCGGAGATGAGCGCCTGTGGCTCTCATCACCAAGTCGTACGCACCATGCAAAAAGCGTGACAATATCTCATAGTTAGACAATTATATGTGATACATTAATCATAGGATAGTGTTTCTTCAAGAGATATTTTGTTTATATCTGCCAGCTTTTTAGTTTGTACATCAAAACAATCAAGAGGAAGTTGTAAGCCTTTCTAGAGACATGAGACATTGTGACGGTATTTGTGACAGATATCTGAAAGATCCTTGGGAATACTGCAGCATATATTAGAACAATTGACATAGCACACAACTGGAATTTTGTGGTATAACTAAAGATAATCCATCTGCACTTCTATACTGTGAATAAGTCCCAAGTATTATAGGTCTAGTCCATTAAGTATATTTGTATTACTTCTATAAAAAAAAAGAAAAGTAATTACAGTACATAATATTATATATACACATACAAGTGTATTGGAAGTGCTAACTATATTTTGTCACCATAGTAAGTGGGTTTATAAATAATGTTAACACTGAATTAAAATGATGGCATTTGTTATCCCATCACAATGTTCAGTGACATTCAGTGATGTGTGTTAATGTTTGTTAAAGATGAGATGCAAAACAAGGAGTATATAAGCAACACAAAAACTTGACTCAACATTTAAAAATATATCCAGAGTGATCCCATAGTTTGACTTGTCAAGTCAATGAATGCATGACAAAATATCCCCTTATTATTAAAATGGTAAATGTAAAAACAAACTATAATTTGGCACATTATGATTGACAGGTGCTATGTTTTAGCGCACTATTAGGATTAGTAACACCAATAGGTTAAAATGGCCATTATTGGGCCAATACAAATACCAGAAGTATTCTTTAGTATGGATAAGGTCCCAAGACTGATATCAATGAAAATTAAATAAAAATAAAATAAAAACTTAATTTAAATGGTTAAGCAACGGCTGTAGATAAAATTGCACAAACTTACCATGAGCATGTACAATTCTGCAACACATAGGGTAAAACACCTATTAGTAATCTAGAACATTCAAAGGATATGATGAATGAGACTGATTCATAGAATATCATGTTCAATCAAAAACATTTTTTTATAGCATTACATTGAAAGAGTACTTTGTTTTAAGTGTCCCTTTCCATGATATCAGGCTTGGGACTTCAACAGTATTCCTTTAATACTTTGTTACTAATCAAAACAAAAAAGAAAGAAAAAGAAAGAAAGAAAAAAAAAATATATGATTAAGCCATTATTCTGATCAAATCCATATTGTTTACAAAACATTTACTTAACAAGTACCTGAGATTCTGAAAAAATAAAGTTTAATTTTAGTTGCATATTTCACAGGAGACTTTGGGAGGTAGCCCCACAACAAATGTGAAATGTCTTTTATGAGTGCAACTGTTTGACAATATATAAAGACATTAAAAAACACTGTTGATATACATCCAAATAAAAAGAAAAAAAAAGTGAAAAAAGACCCAAAACACCAATAAAAAACAAAACAAGAATCAACACAAAAAATATCCTGTAACAGTATTTCATTTTGACAAGAACATACTAATCAAAAGCCTGTAAACACTCTTATACCAAAAAAAAAAAACATTAGGCTTTTCCATCCTCCAAAATTTCGGTGCAATTTTCTCAAGTATCAGTCTTCAGATTTCAATAGAAATAGTCTTTTTCAGTTTTTATCATCGCGTCCATATTCAATAGTCTGTAGCTGTTGAGCGACGATTTGAGCCAGCTCCATTGTACCAGCTGCTACCACTCTGCATGACATAAGGTCAAGTGGCCCCCCTGAAATGAAACAGCAAAAAATGTATATGAATTAATCATAAGAACAATCCACGTCTTGACTAGCAGTTTTGCAACTTCATAGGTTAAGATTAAGGTTTTGAATAAATAAAATATATTGGAAAAAGTGGAGTCTGACAAACTGTATAATAAGGTAGGAATGATGTCAAAGTCAGATAGAAAGTTTACCTTGGTGTGAGCCATGACTTGTACTTATTGTTTTGAGATGTCTTATGAGCATGTGCAAAGGAAAAAGGTCTGTGTCACATACCAGAACCTCAAATGATTTAAAAATCCCATTTCCCATATGTCCACTGTTCATTAAAGATTTTGCAGTCTGTATCCAAGGTATAAGGAAGTGCTCAAGTCAGACAAGTTGGAAACTCTCTATAACAGAATCTTCAACATTAATATTTTGTGCAATAAGGATTATATGCTCATGTTAGACAGATGCTAATGCTTGTTACATACTTTTCAAACAAGTGAAGCATTTTCTAAAACAGCGTGGTCCTTTAATTTGAAGGGGCATATTATCATCTATGACTGTCCTTAAAAAGGTGCTCTATAGCAGTCATACAGTGGGGGTAACATGTATTTAGTTAACTGAATAGCAATGTAATCAGTATATGGGGAAGAAAACTGTAGTTTTTAAAAAGTATGTTACAGCTTCAGGCAGAGGTTGGGATAGGATCTGTCTTGCTGGCACTCCTGATAGTTGGCTGTACGCCTTCTTCCCTGCATGCAAATAGACCAATCTAATAGAAATGATAAGACAGCCTCCTTGGGAGATCTGCTCCCAGTCTCTTGAGGGGAAGAAAAACATTCTGCTAGAGAAAGAAAGGAAGGGTCTACCTGAAGTGTCTATCACAACACCACCAGCTTCTTGTATTATTACTGTTGCTGCAGCCAAGTCCCAGCAGTGTAGACCATACTGGTAGTAAGCATCTGCAGCACCTGAAGCTATATGACACAGAGCCAAAGTGGCACTTCCAATCACACGAATCCTATAGTCATAGAAAAATAAAAAAGCAAAAAACAAAACAAACAACAAAAAAGAAGTCAATCAACTGCAACAAGAGAGGAATATAGAATTTTTGAAATACACGTGTACCCCGCTTAAAGCTACCCTGTTTCAAGCCGATTTGCTATAGAGCTGTTTTTCCTGCTAATTTAAAGTTTATATTTCTGCTAATGTTCAGTTTGTGTTAGGTTTGCGGTTTGTTTCAAGTTCATATAAAACCGAAAATGTTTAAATTTCTATTTAAATTGGTGTTTATTTTATGAGTACCCCTATCCCTATCTTCCCCATGTTAAACTGCCCCGTTAAGAGCTGTTTCGCTTAACACTCCTATTGCCTGAAACCTATGTACAGCGTTAAACAAGGTGTAGCTGTATAAAAATAGCTTAATTTTCTCACCCATGAGCTTGGAACTTAAGTAACTTTTCCATGTTTCCCAAGAACAATTTCAATGTAGCTGGATCCCGTTTTGGACCAATTTCTGTTAATACCAATGCTTTTCTGATATCTGGAAAAGGAAGACATACAAACAAGGCATCTAAATACAGTCTCTTTGAGCCCAAATATGAGGAAGGCACTATAAAACATTGTTATTATTGAGCACATGTTAAGCAGGGATATTTCTAAAACCTAGTTTACACATAACACACACAATGTGAATACACTACCCATTAGTGCATAATGTTTCAAGCCCATTAGTGTCCCATTATGGCCATTTGAAATAGAATGTTAACTAAATATCAAGAAAAATTGTTTTATTTTTAATTAGGCTTTCATCCCTCTGAACTATTCACACTATTTCCATAAATATTAACACCGATGATGTGAACTCTGGTAACACAGGAAATTGTTGTTGCAATAGAGATATGAGGAATATATTTTCTGAAAGAGGAACCATTAGCATTTTCTCTGAAAATGAACTACAATAATCTAAATATTTTCTCTCTAAGCATAGCTGGAAAAAGGTTACAGTGAGCAAGGCCTGAAGTTCTAAATCAAATTGGCATGCAGATTACTACATGTACCAAGTGAATCTAGGTTACCATATTTTTTGTTTGTTTGTTTCAGCTAATGTAATTAACTTTTATGGAACTCTATTGAGATTATTAGATTCAAAATAACTAGTGAGAAAAATTAAGCTTTGGAAATCTTATTGAAAGAATTGAAGATAATAAACTGTAATTATAAGACTACATGCAATAATCACCTGAAGCAACAGGTTATATATTAAGGCTAATGGGAGCACTTCAAAGAAAAGGCTTAAATTAAATAATAAAAAAAAATAGCATTCACAGGGTGCGTCCCTCAGGAGCAAGCGCAATGCAGTTAATCTAGCAAACGGAAGGGTAACATTATGAACATATAGTGTGGAGGTGGATTTCTCAGTATTATGTGATCAATCCTGCACAGATTTAGACTGATGTGCAGACAAGGTACGTATATTTTTAAGATAAACAATGGGCTCAAGCTAAACTCCACACTGACCTGTTTCTTTAGTTACTTTGAGCCTTTCTTGGTTACAGTATGCTCCATGACCTCTTCTCCCAGTGAACATTCTTCCATCAGTACAGTGGTAGATCACGCCAAATTCAAGCTTAAGAAAGAAAAATAAACAAATCATTACTGGTGTATTTAGGTTTTATGCTGCTCTAAGCTATTCAGACTTAAAAACCCTCCACATCTCAAAAGTTCACTACAGAATAAATCAACCAGGCCACTATGGACACCTGTAGATATACTGTAGCATTAAGTCAAGAGGTAAGTATCCCACCATTATGCATATAAATTAGTTAACCACTGGGTTTTGGTGTCTATGGTATTATAGTATTTTCAGTATAAATCAGAACATCACACCAGAGGTCAGGGATAGGATACAAAATGAACAATATACTGTATATACTACTGTGGTACTATCTAGTGGCAAATAAGTGATATATACAAGCTGTAGTCCTTATAGTAAAATTTGTCTTGTATAATGTTATCTTATTTCCTTTCTATGATGTATTTGACTGTACCAAAGTATATGCGTTGTGGTTTCTATATAGAGGTTGGTGTGCAGTTTCTTACGAGGGCCCTCAATATAAAGTGCCTTGCAAAAGTATTTACCCCGTTGGCATCTTGTTTTTTTACCTCACAACCTGGAATTAACATGGATTGTTTGAGGATTTGTATCATTTAATTTACAGAACATGCCCACAAATTTGAAGATGTATTTTTTTTTTTATTGTGAAGCAAACAACAAATAGGACAAAACAACAGAAAAAGTCAATGTGCATAACTATTCACCCCCCTAAAGTCAATACTTTGTAGAGCCACCTTTTGCGGCAATCACAGCTCCAAGTCGCTTTGGATAAGTCTCTATGAGCTTGCCACATCTTACCACTGGGATTTTTGCCGATTCCTCCTTGCAAGACTGCTCCAGCTCCTTCAAGTAGGATGGTTTGAATTTGTGAACAGCAATCTTTAAGTCTGACCACATATTTTCTATTGGATTGAGGTCTGGGCTTTGACTAGGCCATTCCAACACATTTACATGTTTCCCCTTAAACCACTCTAGTGTTGCTTTAGCAATGTGTTTGGGGTCATTATCCTGCTGCAAGGTAAACCTCGGTCCTAGCCTCAAATCACGCACAGAGTGGTACAGGTTTTGCTCAAGAATATCCCTGTATTTAGCACCATCCATCTTTTCCTCAACTATGACCAGTTTCCCAGTCCCATCTGCTGAAAAACATGGTGTTCTTTGGGTGATGTGATGAGTTGGGTTTGCGCCAAACAGTGTTTTCTTTAATGGCCGAAAAGTTCAAATTTTTGTCTCCTCAGACCAGAGCACCTTCCTCCATTCATTTTGGGAGTCTCCCACATGCCTTTTCGTAAACTCAAAACGTGCCATTTTGTTTTTTGATGAAAGTAATGGCTTTCTTCTGGCCACTCTGCCATAAAGCCCAACTCTATGGAGCGTACATCTTATTGTCGTCCTATGTACAGATACTCCAGTCTCTGCTGTGGAACTCTGCAGCTCCTCCAGGGTTACCTTAGGTCTCTATGCTGCCTCTCTGATTAATGCCCTCCTTGCCCGGTCGGTGAGTTTTGGTGGGTAGTCGGCCGTCTCTTGGCAGGTTTGCTGTTGTGCCATGTTCTTTCCATTTGGTTATGATAGATTTGATGGTGCTCCTCTGGATCATCAAAGATTTGGATATTTTTTTTATAACCTAACCCTGACTTGTACTTCTCAACAACATAGTCCCTTACTTGTTTGGAGAGTTCCTTGGTCTTCATGGCAGTGTTTGGTTAGTGGTGCCTCTTGCTTAGGTGTTGTAGCCTCTGCAGCCTTTCAAAAAAGTTGTGTATATGTAATGACAAATCATGTGACACTTAGATTGTATAGAGGTGTACATCATTTCACTAATTATGTGACTTCTGAAGGTAATTGGTTGCACCAGAGATTTTCTATGGGCTTCATAACAAAGGGGGTGAATACATACGCACATGCCAATTTTCGGTTTTCTATTTCTATTTTTTTTAATGTTTTTTGTATATATTTTTCTCATTACACTTCACCAACTTAGACTATTGTGTTCTGATCCATCACATGAAATTCAGATTAACAAAACATTGAACTTAACAAAATAGGTAAAAAGGGGGGGGGGGGGTCAACGGGGGTGAATACTTTTGCAAGGCACTGTATATCTGTCTTTGCGATGAGCGCCGAAGGTGATCGCTGCAAAGGAGGAAACTTGAAGTACATGAGGGGAGAGGCTCGCAATGAGTGCCAAAGGTCCTCAGAGGAGCAAAAGCCTTACATTGTACGGCAAACAGCATTGCCATCGTTAAAAATGATGGCAATAAAATTTTAAGCCGACAAGTCACTAGTTATATTAGATTGTAAATCGGCAAGTTACTATCCCAAGTTCTTTGGAAATGCACTATGGCGTGCAAAAAGAAAGAACTATTCTGTTGAGTACAAGAAAGGAATAGTGGAGGACTCCATGGGCAAGAATTTTACAGCTTATCGTCCGTAAATGGCGAGCAGAGTATGATAACCTCAGGCAACAGGCTGGAATTCGGGGGTTGGAGAGTTATGACGATGTTCCAGAAGATGACATGATTGTATTTTAATAAATGTAGATTTTTGTACATGCATAAATGTTGTACAATAAAAAATAAGACATCCCCTGACAAAAAGCCCTATTGCATTTTTTGGAGCTGGTCTTATTTTCAGGGAAACATGGTAGCTATTCTGTACTAAAATTAAATGTCCAGGTATTAAAGTGCTACTATACTCCTAAAATTAAAATATACTGCTTTGGAGCTCAAAAATAGGGAACTTCTATTTGCACAACGGGAATATAACATCTAAAAGCTACCAATGCTTTTAATAGGAGCAATGGAAATCTCAGTTTACAAGCACACATCATTCAGAGAGAAGTAGCACAATCAACTGAAAAAGGAAATGGAACTCTGCAATAAAAATAATTGCATATTTCAGTTAAAATGTAAAGATGGTTTCCTTTTTAATAAATGTTCCGCTTTCTAAAGCCACCATGGTCATATAGAAAAATGTCCCTTACCAAAACCTGTCAAATGTATTTGCAAAATATCTAAAAAATATGTCCTTTTCTCACAACCAAACTCTGAATTCATTCACCAAGTATTTCACACATTGACTACTGCAACTCACTCCTAGCTGGCCTTTACTTTAAGATGGGTTGGAGCGGTGAGTGTCTAGTAAAGGCAACTGCTAGACTTGCATATATAACCAGCCATTTCTCATCTGCTGCAAATTTATGCCAATCCCTTCACTGGCTTCCCATACTGACTAAGAAGACGTTAAAAATCCTGAAACTTAACAAAAAAGTCCTCAACAATACTGCCCAATCCTACATAAAAAATAAAAAAAAAATCGGATATAATCTCACGATTCACTCCTAATTCCCTTTCATCTTCCAACGATAAACATCTCTTGTCAACGGTCATCCCCTCCTCACACCCTGTGGAATTTTCTACCATGCTCTATCAGACTGCCCTACTCTTCAGTTTCAAACACTGCCAGAAAATCCATCTATTCAAAGAAACCTACCACTATGTGTACATGGATCCTGCGGTCTCACTGGACATCAATCAACTCTCTGTTCCTTTTGTGTATTATACCCATAAACCACTTTGATTGTAAGCTCTTATGAGAGAAGGACCCCCCTTTAGAACTTCTGTACCTGTACTTTTGATGTTTTTTTATATGCTCACTATATTCCCTGTACTTCCAAGTATATGTGGTTGCTTTTTAAATAATAATAATAATAATAATAATGCCCCTTGAGTAATGTGCATATGAGCATCGTTAGAACCATATACATTTTTGTTAAAATTATAGTCCCTCAATATTATATTTTATCAACATTATCACATATATAGTTCTGAGCAGCGCGACCTTGCCAAAATCCGTTGGTAACGCAACGAGAAGCAAGGCCGCTCCTTGCGCTGGTGGAGAGGAGCGCTGTAGGCACTCATCCCTACAACCCCGTACGACTTATCATACCTACAACCCGTGGAACTTCACATCAACAGAAAACTCAAATACACAATTCACAGAGCGAGACCCGTAGCAGTTTGAAAAAAAATTGCCTCAAAAAAAATTACAGGCCGTAACACTTACAAAAGGAAACCGCCACTTAAAAAAAAAAAAAAAATACGACCCGCAAAAAATACAAACTTAACGGCCGAACCACGCACAGCGAAAAACACACAAAATACAAACAAACCAAAAAAATCACACACAGCAAGGGGGGACAGCCCGGATGTCTGGGACTGCGGTCACAGTCGAATTTAAGTCCAATTTGAAGACTTTCGCCACTCGAAAATCCCCTACGCAATAGAAAAAATGGCTGCCCAAAAATACAAAAATTGTATGCTGCAGGAACATCAAAACAGATTGTTAGCTCTTCAGAATATTGCTTCCTGCATATATTAATTACAAATAGGTAAAGTATATTAAATTTATAATTTTATTAATTAATCAATAAAAAAAAAAAGAGAGACGACAGGATCCCAATAAACGCTAAATGCGCTCCGCACACGCCTCACAAGAGGCGCCGACAGTGTTTAGAGGAGCAAAACTACACCAGGGTAGAGGCTCGCAATGCACGCCAAAAAGAGATCAGCGCACAACTTGCAACGAGCGACAAAGGAGCTCTGATAACCAAAAATACACCAACCAAGAGGCTCACAATTTCTATTTCCTTCATTTTTTGACGGGCAAGTCGCTAGTATCACATATATAGTGGTCAGCAGCCGGGCTTGCCAAAATCCGTTGGTAACTCAACGGGGAAACTGCAGGCTCGCGAAAGGGGCGCTGAAGGTGCTCACATTGTGTGGCAAACAGCATTGCCAGGCTCAAAATTTTAATGCCGTCATTTTTGACGGGCAAGTAGCTAGTTTTATATAAAGATCAGCATATTCTGCAGACAATAGTAGCACATATATAGACACATTTTTTTTGTTGGTATAATATGTTGAAACTGGATGAATGTGATCAAATATTCTCAGTCAACAATAACTGAATCGGATCTACCTTATCCAATAGCTGAAGGCCGCAAGTTACTGTCCCAAAGCCGAAACCGTAAACCATGCACTGGTTAGGAGCAGTAACCTCCCATTTCGAATCAGACAATAGAAAATGAGACTGTCAATATTACGGCAGTAAAACATGGAGGTTACATGACAATCAATTAGGTTCAGAGGTCAGATATGCGATCAGACTCGCAAACCCGCAAAAAATAGAGAATTATGAAAATGATTGCCAATACTGTTCTAGGCCAGGTGGGTGGCCTGATATGTATTAACTCATTGATAACCGTGATTGATTTAGCCCTGAAATTTAATTTCCTGCAGATTTGCGAGCATGAGACGGTTATGCAATTAATTCTAATGTCTGCCATCGCTTTCACCGTTATTTACAGTGCAGTATTGCTTTGTTATTTGCATTTACAGTGCTACAAATAGGTGTTTAAGCCCCTTGCTGGTCCTCTCTAGCACAAGTAGGATTTTCTCCTTTTGCCATTTACAGGTGTAAAAACATTTGCAGGCTTGGTAAAATTGAGCAATTGAATAGCAATTTGCAAATTTAGCCATCCTAACTCTTGCAAAAGTGAAAGATCAAAGGCTTCGGGAGGCTGTAAGTTACGGGTTTAACCATCCCAATATTTTTAATGCTGTAACTCTTAACCGTTTTGGAGCCTGCATTAAGACTCCAATTGTATAGCAAATTAACTTGCAACCTCACTTAAGGGCTACAATAATATGCGAAAGCTCAAATGGAAAAAAAAAAAAAAAAAAAAAAAAAAAATCGGGCTCCAAGTCTATAGCTACCCCAACTGTAGAAAAATATATCTCAAACAAAATAAAATAAAAAAAACATCTACCCTTAATAGCACCTAATGCTAGAACAAAGTAGGTCCGTCAATTCTTCCTTTAGATTAAATTGAGGATGGGATAAGGTAGAAGTTTAATTATATTATGAGATTATTCAGAAATATATAAAATAAATCACAGGTAGATGCAAACAAAGTAGCATATCCATGTGTTCTAAAAATAAAACAATCACCTCTTACCCTTCCCATATGAGATACCATTAGGGATCTCAGGTTAGCAACTTACAGAACACTTTTTATACCTCTCGATTGACAGCAAATCCAATGCTGACCGCCACCGGAGGAAACCTGTGAATATAGAATACACACATTATCTAAACGAAGATGATATTCTTTTTAGTGGAAAGAAAGTATGCAATTGCATTACACAGATACTAACGAACACATATAAATATAGAATGTGATTAAAGCCATAACCAAGTTTCCTGGATTATTACATTTTTGCATTCTTTAAGCAAAAAGAGCATCCTTAATAGAGGCAGCACATTTCATTTTTATTAATATCTAAAAATCCCTCTAATGATTATGTTGACACCCCAAGGGGTGTCTACACAGGCACCTGATTCCCCCCAATCCGCATGCAGCATTAGTGGACCAATTTTAACCCATAATTCCCCTTCTATGTCTTCCTCGGACAATAAAAAAGAGCACCGATGTAAGCTACCAAAGTCACTGCCGACTCGTTGTAGAAAGTTAATACATTCGTTTTTTCTATTTTTACAAATAACAGTTCAGTAAATTATAATTGACTGTGAAATAATAAATTAAAACAGCTTAAAACAAACATTTTGCCATTATTACTGCATGGTCTTAATAATTTGACTTCAGTGGTCTTAATGTTCCCCGATACGAAAATAAAAGAACCCCCTCACATACATATCTAGACGTACGTGTACATAATATAAAACAGTACATAAGAAAAAAATACATTATATTTGACAATATTTAATAAACAAGGAAAGAACACAAAAATACATATTTAAAAAAAAAAACAACAACAAAAACAAGTAATTCTATATCTGCGGCAGGAGAGTATTGAGGAAACGCTAAAATAAATAAAAATTTTAGAAAATATTTGGTTTTTGAATTTATAAGTGTTGAATAATGAACTGTTGATATACAAGATTACAAATTACGTTTCAAGCAATAATTGGTAAATTACTAAGAAAATAAATAGTGGAGTGTTTTTTTTTAGCTCAATAATCTGACATTTTAGTCATGTACCTATGCACAAAGTTGCAGGTTCCATCAATGGGATCGATGATCCAGGTGGGGCTGTCGGTCAGGACACATTTAGTCCCTGCAGAGGTAGATTCTTCCCCAATAAATCTAGAAATTGAAGAACAAAATACAAGGTTTTAACTCAAAATATAAAAAAGTTTAACACTCAAGCGAAACAGTAAATGGTTAAAAATTAGATTATTAGGAGAGAATTTGACAAACTCTGGGATCGGATGGATGGATAAAGCTTTGAAATCATTAAAAAAAAAAAAATAACTCACTCACTGTTTTTTGTTTTGCTGGCTGCTCATTGATGTGTTTGGCTCCTAAATGTCAGATGGATTTGTCAACACTGTGGTTTAGAAATAGCTTGTGGTTAAAAAAATAAATAAAAAAAGGAGGTTCCCTGGTGGTCCACCTGGGTTCAGCGTCACACTACCCTGAAGCAATGCTGGGTTGGTCTGGTCAGTACTTTGATGGGAGACCACCTAGGGATACCAGGAGATGTATGCTGTGGCCCAATGGAGAAGAAACTGGCAACCCACTCCAGGATCTCTGACATGAATACCAAGTGGGTCAGCATGGTACGTTCCTGTCCATGAGGTCACTGAGAGCCGGACACGACTGAAAACCACACGAAACAACAACAACTATTTTTACACTTTGAATAAAAAACCTTTTTTGTCATATATGAACAGGTAGCACATGATCCGACTGCTAGCCCGCAGAAACCTGATTAAAATCTATTGCTATATTTAAAACCATACAAACTTGAGCTGTCTCTATAGTTATAATAGGATTGTTACTGAAAACACCAAATTAGAAAACAACCCTTATTGTGGTTTCCATTTACAAGGAGAGTAAGGAAAGAATGAGCAAAAAAAAAACCTGTTTTGTTTAATAGAAAGTGGCAAATAAGGTTTCTAAATGTTAGACTATTGTTATTCATTATTATTTTGTCTCTTTGATAGTAAATCATGTCCTGACATACATTTTTACACATTATAATATGTGAAGCTGATAGGGGACTGGACTGGCTTTCCCTCACCCCCAAAGGCAGACAGTCACCGCACCCCAATTACAAATTCTGAGACCCTCAGTGAATCTGTCCTAATGACACATCACATATAATAGTTGTTAATCTGCGATTCGTCGTCACACTTTGCGACAAATAGAAGTTTGATTGATCGCAACCTCACTGGCTGGGTCTCCATCTCACCAGCCTCCTCCGTCCCTGCAAGAACATGGCCATGTGCCAGATCTCAGCAGGGATGCGATCGTGAGCCACCGCAGGGGTCCCGTGTGTGTGATCACTAGACACTCTCTCTCTCCTAAGCACTCCCCCTCTTTCTTTCCCCTCAGCACTCTCTCCCCTGTAATCACCTCGGTGCAGGTCTCTCTCGGCACCAGCGCTGCTCCCTGTACTGAGGTTTCAGTGATGTCTGAGCTCAGTGCTCTGTGTGTGATTTGCAAGAAATGTGTTTACAAACCAATTTTTCATTTTATATTCATATAAACTAACAAACTAAAAAGTTTCGCCAATTTACCATTTCAAATTGATGGAAAAAAAAGGAATTGGGCAAATTTTTCACATTCATGTGAAGCAAGCTGAGCAGTTGAGGCATGCCATAGGGCCGTAACCGCGAGCCTCGCAAATCGAGGTGACATGCAGGACTTAAGATGCAATGAGCGCCAAAGGCGCTCATTGCACTGTGAGCCACGCAAATGTCACATTTGAACAAACATAACAAAAAAAAAAAAAATATGAATAAAATCGAGATAATTCTTCCAGGCACCTGTAAAAGGTTGTTTAGTAGTTAACGGTGGTGGCAATGACAAAACTTAACTGACATAATCAACTTGGCAACAAACTTGAGTAATTTAGACTTCCTCAACATTCAGCGATTTCTGGCCTTTGGTCTCGAACGTCTGTAAAACTACATCAGCATCCCAGATGATATAGATCTATTTGATTCACTTATCTCCATTATAAGTGACACTAGCGACTTGCCCGTCAAAAATTAAGGGGCAATACAGTTTTAAGCCATGGGAATGCTGTTTGACAAACAATGTAAACCGTTTTGTACTCTGAGGACCTTCAGTGCTCATCGCGAGCCTCTCCTGTCGTGTACTTTTGGTCCTCCGAGCAGCTCTCAGTCACGATTAAGAGAGATATATATTTTTATGTATATGTAGTTAAGTAATAATGAATTATTTATTGAATAAATATACTTTAAGTATTTATAATTAATATATGCAGTCAGCAATAGCCTGAAGAGCTAACCATCTGTTTTTATTTTCCGACAGCATAGAATATAGCATAGACAGCATAGAATGCCCTGATGATAAAGTGTAATGAATGTTCCAAGTGTGTAGATTTGTAATGTTATTAAGGTGTTACAAAAGCAGGAAAATGCTCACGAGCCGCGTAATAGTGTATTTTCTAGGTTGTAGTTTGATGTGTAAAGGGCTACGCGTTTGGCAGGGTTTTGCGCGGTCCGGGGTCGTATAGCCTAGCTTTAATTTTTTTTAGGCTGAAATTTTTTTTCTTGCTTAGGTGATTTTCGAGTGGCGAAAGTCATCTAAAATCAGCTTAAATTCACGTTTCACCTCACTCACAAACGTCCTGGCTGCTGCCCCGTGCTGTCTGATGTTTTTTGGTGTATTTAGTAGGTTTTTATTGTTTTTTGTTTTCGCAGTTCGTCCGTTAATCTCGTATTTTTTTTGCGTCTTGTACCATTTTTTTCCTAAGTACCGCATCTCATAATTATTTTTTTCTAAGTCCAGCGTTTGTCAACCGCTTGCACGCCAAAAGTGTTTTGTGGCCAAGTCCTGCCTGTTTCACTGCCTCATAGTGTTTGTGGTGATAGTTGTAGTGCCTTAACAGCTCACCTCAGCTCGGCTCTCAGGCGATGAGTGTCTCTGCGCTCATTGCCTAAGTGCTATGCGTTAACGGGTCGCCTCTCAAGCGATGAGCGCCGCCTAACTCGTATGCACCACGCAAAGTGTGACAACGTCTCGGAGTTTGACAACTATTATATGTGATAGTGCACATCATTTGAAGGTGCTTTTTAAAAAGTGTTATTTTTAATGTATAATAAAAAGTGTCTGGAGCGTGGCTAGCATCCAGAGTGCGCATACGTGTGGCAGTTATGCTCCTCCGCTTCATTAGCTATGATGCCAATAATTTGTCTGATTCTTAATCTGATAAGTTTTGTAGCAATTGAATAGTGGAAACTAACCTGAGCAGTTTGACGCCTACAACTCATTGCTCTTTTGTGCAAAGTATTCTGCATGTGGTAGGAACGAGCTTCAATAATTCAACTATGATAGTCTCTGTTCTGATCTTCTACCTGTAAACGGAGTGGCAGTGGATGTGACAATTACACTGAACCATAGCAAGGAAGCAAAACGGATGGTATAGATTTTCAAGCCAAAGTTAAATCAAAAGCTTTTTTTTTTTTTTTAAGTATAAGAACTGCTGATCTTCAGTTTAACTCATTCTATAAGTCTTACATGTTGATGCATATACAGTAACTCATAGCATTGCTGGGCTGGGCTCCATCAACGCTTGTGCAATATAAAATTGACTGATTTTATATAATCCAGTGATGGCTGGATGCCAACTCATAAAACACAGCACACATTCTTCAAGTACCAGAATTGCCTATATTGTTTCAAGTTACTTACTGGGGGAAGATACACTAGTACATAACACATTTTACGTGTTACATGGTCACACTATAGTACAGAGCACCACATAGTAGTATAAAGCTGTATTTGAGTTGGTAGATTGAAGGTACTGTGAGACTCAGAGAATATAACAAATCCCCACATGCCTCAATGTTCCCTCCATGGCATTCTATAGCCACCTATTGTTAGTCACAAAGTTTATGGAATGTCACAGCAGGGCATGACCAGAGGGTACCATTCCAGATTACTCAAGGAGTATAGTGACCAGGAATTAATTAAATTGTGTCGTCATTTAGCTACATGGACCACATCAAGAAAACCTTAAAGGCTGCATGATACTTTGTTCTGGTCAAAGCAATAAATAGAGTTCCAGCCAAAAACATCCATTGTGCAGCAATTACTGCAGTATAGGGACTGATCTGGATCATCAAAGCCCTATTGCCTCAGACCTCTGCAGGAGACAAACAAGGCATTAGCTAACGTGCTATTAACCTAGAATTTGATGGACGATACACTAGAAATTGACATCTCAGATCTGGACTAGGAATACCGCTATTTGAATATCCTTATGCAATGTGGGCAGCATCCTAATTTATTGTGGTGGTTTTTCCATTTACGCATACCTCAGTTTGAACATCATTATCCTTACATCGGCTCAGAGGAAGGACGTTTACAGACTCTTTAACCCTCAATTATTTACCCCCCCAAAAAAAAGTTTGTACAGAGCCAGGTGCAATAGACTGGTGTCATGCTCAACATACACATATTTTTACTTGGCTCTAATAACTCATTATAGGAGGCTTGCTTGTAAATCACAGGTAGGGGATACTAAGCAGTATTCTTTGTTATTTCCTCACTCCCTTTTGAAAATATATGTTCTGTGTTGCTTAACATCAATCTTCCACTTTTTGCATATACAGTAGTACCTTGGTTTGAGTCCGCTTCGGTTAAAGTCCAATTTGGTTTAAGTCGCATAGGGAAAAAATGTGTTTGGAACAAGTCGCTTGCTTGGATTGAGACCTGTCCGCGACGCGGAAGTACAATAAAGTTGCAGTAGTGCAGGAAGTGTGCATGTCGCTGTGCCTGTAAGAGCCTATAAATCGAGCCTGTAAGAGCCCTAATCGAGCCTGTGCAGGAACCGCAGAGCAACAGATAGTGGCTGATGAACTTTCTTCTTCAGGTGAAGAGGAAGGAAGGGAGGAAACATCTACTGCACTCAAAGAAATGTGTGTTAAATGGGCTAATTACAAAATATTGCTATCACCCTGACAAACTCATGCAAACAGTGTTGTGAACTTGTTTAATGGTCAAGCAATGTCTCACTTCAGAAACATTTTGAAACAAAGGCAGAAGCAAGTTTCCCTTGGTAGGTTTTTAGTGGAACGTTCTAGATCACAGTCTCCAGCACGGTGCAGTGGTGTTAAAAGACAGAAAGGACAAATAAACCCTGTACAAGTGACTGATGTTCTTAACGGAAGAGGACTCCCCTTCCAAGCTATAACCGGTCTCCTCTTTCTCTACATTAACACCATCCCATTGCTCTCTCAAGTCCTCTCAGTACTATACAGTTAAAGTGAAGTTAAAATTATCTGTTATTTGTTGTAAATATTGTTTATGGATGTTGGTTTAGTTCTAAGGTTTTGTATCCAAAAAAAGACCGTCAGTTCTAAATAAAAATTTAAGCATCCTGCCTTCCGGAACGGTTAAGGTACCACTGTATTTAAAAGGTGGATGATACTATGGAATTTATGGACAATCAAAAATGGAAGCTCAAGTAATTAGTTGATATGTAGCAGACTGGTTCCAAGCAGTACAAGAAGGTACAGATGACTAGTACCTTTTTTAAGGCTTTAAAGAGATTTTAGTATCTGAAATGAGGATGAGGATGGGGGGGGTTGAGGATGAGGATGGGGGGGTTGAGGGTGAGGATGGGGGGGTGAGGATGAGGATGTGAGGATGAGGTTTAGGAGGGGGGGTTGAGGTTGAGGAGGGGGGGTTGAGGTTGAGGAGGGGGGGTTGAGGTTGAGGAGGGGGTTTGAGGATGAGGAGGGGGGAAGAAACACGGCAGAGAGAGGGGGGACACAGGGGGCAGCACATTTCCCACCCTCGGCTTATACTCGAGTCACTCATTTTACCCAGTATTTTGTGGTAAAATAGGTGCCTCAGCTTATACTCGGGTCGGCTTATACTCGAGTATATACAGTAATTATGGTACACTACAGAGCAGATGTTGAACCTTTGCAGTCTCTCTTTTTTGAAAGGCTAAAGTCTTCTCCATTAAGCAGTGTGGATATGAATTCACCATGCTGAAAATGTATCTGCATTGTGTGTTGCACTGACCTATTCAAAGGATCCATTATTTTATTTTTTTTGCCATGTTGGCTCCCAGTTACTTAAAACCACCTGAAGATGTGCCTCAGTTTTATGTCAATATATATTAGACTGCCAACTTCTGACAGTAAAAAAGGACAAGTTCCTAGTTTTTATATTAAAGAGCACTTCTACAGAAAATGGACTGTAAAAAAAGTTATCAAAAATGCCTAGTTTGCCAGTTACTCCTGCATGCTTATGGACCATGGAAGTTGCCATATCAAGATCAGTTTTTTTGTAATGGAGTTTATTGGGTTTTGAACTTCTGAATACATCAAACTGCAGTTGAGTTGCAAAAGCTACATTGAGGTCATGTGTTCTCCATCACTTCATATCATCTAACTTAAAGGTTGTGAAGCAGTCAAAGGCAAAATTCTAAAACTTTCACACTCTTTGATAAAAAATAACTTGTATTTAGATAAAAATGGCCCTTTAAATGCATTTGCATAGGAACAGCCTTAATAGGCCCAATGCCGACTGACTATTCCCTCATCTGCAGTTAGCATTAAAATGTACACATTATTAAAATGTGTGAACTTAAAGCAACATGCTTTTCAGAATGTAAAACAAAATCCAGACTGAATTGTATTACATATTAAATGCAATCATGCTGCCATTTTTGTTTCAGCAGATTAACTTCCTGAGGTGGGAGGATAATGAACACACAGGAGAGAGAACATTTGCATATCATTAATCTGTGCATGATACATGCACCACAGCTTTGGTGTCCAGTGTCTATTTAAAGGCTATGTTGTACTTCCCCAATATAAAAGGTTTGCAGATAAAAATAAGATTACATTTTTATTTCTGTATGGATAATCATCTCCCTCCAATCAAAACATCAGTAATAAATCACACTGGATATTCTAAACTGCTTAATCAAATGCATAAAGATGTTCACTACTGAAAAGGGTAAAAGCATTTATTCTCTTGCTCAAATCACTTATTTACATGCTACCAGACACACCACCTATTACTGAAGACTCACTTTAGAAGGATAAATACATAAAAGCACATACAGATATTCTATAAATAAAATCTTACAAACAACATTTTATGTATAGAATGATTCAGTGTGCACGTTTTTGCATTTGAGTTTTCTTCTGACCTCATGGATAACACAACATGCTGATCCCCTTGGTATTCATGGCAGAGATACTGGAGTAGGTTACATGTTCCTTCTCCAGTGGGCCACGTCATACAGCTCCTGGTATTCCAAGGTTGCCTCCCATCCAAGTACTGACCAGGCCCAACCTTGCATGGCTTCAGGGTGGTGTGACCTCTTTGGTCCCTGACTGGAATCTTATACAAGTCGCAGAGGTGGGCGCACCAAATAGCTAACCACTGGACCAACAGGGATACAAGGCTATTTTTAGGTTGGAGTATAAAGCAGTTTTGGGGGATTTTTGTGAGCATTACACCATTATGTTTAGACAGATAAAATAAACTTAATATATCTAATCCCAGAGAAGAGCATGGAGGTCATTTGGGAAGTGTCAGAGAGCCGAATGTCCACTTCATGCCCATTTAAACATTGGTAAATGTTTTATTATGTTAAGGTCTTTGGTTCTCCGATTACTACAGTTACACAAAGTAGGTCAGAACTGATGTGTCTGAATGGATAAACTCAGCTGAAGCAAAAAAAGAAAAAGATGCAGCTGCTGAGATTTTCCTATTCAGTTATTTAATGCAGGATCTTCATGCTCATTTCATGCTCCGTTCAAAGCTTTTTTTTTTTTCTTTTTATTATTTTTTACTAAAAATAGCATCAAAGTGTGGAGACTGCTTAATTTATTATTACATTGATTTTTATGTTTCTAAGCGAACCCATGGCAATTGTATTTCATTATTCCTTTAAAATATTCATCCCCTTGTGTTGTTATTTTAATTCAACAAGCATGGGCTCCCATCAAATTCAAAATATCACAAATTTTCTCGTATGGCTTTTTGTTTCAAATATGTCAATTTTGGGGAAAGCACCATGGACACTGAATTTGAGACTCAAAGACAGGGCCCTCCTCGCTTTGTTATGTTTTGATTTGTATTTACCTTTGCCTGGAACTTATCTTTATGTACTGCGCTACGGAATATGTTGGCGAGTTTGAAATAAACGATAATAAATTATTTTATACCATATATTTTCTTGGCTTATTAGGTATTAGAACCAGTCCTTTTTACCATACTATTATTTATTAAACTATATTTTTGTGTTTCAATAGTATTTGCAATGTTATCGATAGCTTTAAGTTCATCCCATTTGTCATTGGACAAACGCCGCCTACAGAGATCCATAACATGGAACAGATCAGAGAGCAAGATAACATTACTTTTCATGACATATACATTATAATACCTGTGAGAAGGGAACTTCTCTTTCAGTGCTGAAATTATTAGCTCCTCCACAAAATTATCGGTCTCTGTGACTAGATCCACTATAGAAGTTTTGGTAGTCACTTGCTTTTCTTCACTAAGAGCCTTCCTGATCACCTATGGAAATAAATAAAAATAAAAAACATAGTTAAAAAGAGATCAAAAAAAAAAAAATCAGGTTGTTGCTTCACATCTGCAAAAAAAACATGGGTGTATTTAGGTTTTATGCTGCCCTAGGTCCACTCAGATTTCTGCGCCCCCTACACTTATTTCTCTTCCTTTCGCCATGCCCTCACTGCCGGAGTACTCTGGGGACTTGAAATAGCTGAAGCTAATCCTTAGCTGCAATGCATTATAAGCATAATATTTAATTTTATTAGCATTGGCTAGCGTCATAAAAAGTAATTATCTTTGATAACCTCTCCCTTAGCTTCCCTATACATAGGCACCTACAGAGAAAGTGCTCACACAGTTGAGACAGATGAACTCTTAATATTCATCACAATGCTCTGTGGCAAGCAATTTAGTTAGAAATCCTTTTAGGGCTGCCTATAAGATAAATTTCATGTGAAACACCCCCCACCCCCATAATATTATCTTTAGTTTCTCCTTTATCGATTAAAAAAAATAAATAAAAAAAAACAAAAAAAAACTTGGAGCTGAACTACACAAAATATAATGGACATATTCATATGCACGGTTTGTGTTATATTGTGTAATTATTACATTATTATTTTTTTATGCGCCTTCTTTATAAGATTTTGCGTTAATTTGTCATATTGGTGCAACTGTTCTCCTGTGGTTTTCTCAATAAAATTGAAAAGTTTCTAAGAAAAGAAAAAAGCTTTTTTTGAGCTGAAGAAAAAAAAAAAAAGACACACAGTGACAAGTGTTTTGTATAAAGCTAGAAAAAACAGTGGGGCTGAGGATGAGCGATCTGCAGCAAAGTGAAAATCTGGAATTCTGAAGGATACAGGACAGTGATTATTGTGTGCAAAACTATTTGGATTGCTCTAGCATTTTCAAAAAAAAAAATTGAAAAAAGTATTAAAGCCTCCTGAAGTTGTGTTCCCCCTAAAAAGTGCCAGAAACACAGGCACAAATTTAAAAAAGGGAGACTGGAAACTTGTTACATTGGTGTCTGAAGAGGGATTACATACGCAGGGATTTGAAGACAGACCATGCCTCAGCATGGAGGAGACAGTAAATGTCTTAAAATGTATATTTAAGTTTCATGGGGTTATTAATGCATCTGATCGAGGAGAATCAGTAGTGCATGAAAAAAATGTGTGCATGAAAAATACCAGAATAAACATTATTAAAAACTTACCCTAAAGTTTGCTAAATCTTTTGAGTTTGGGAGCAGTTGATTTTGAGAGTTGATACCCCATGGAAATGTATAATTTGTATTGACCAATCACAGGCAACTAATACTTAGTTTCAATCTGTGATGGCAGTTCTTGCAGCAAGGTATCATGAATTGTGTAGTCCCCTGCACAAGGAACAAGGAAGAGCCCAGACATAGCTCTGTTGATCTCTGCAATGTGCTGTTGTTGGCTTGAAGGTTAAAATCCCTACCCAAACACAGTGTTTCTATTGGTAGGTACACTGTGCCTGTGTAAGCAGCTGTGGGGGTGTGGAAAACAAAATTTTATTTTTAAATAAAGTAAATCTGCATGTGCATAGAATGAATCAATGTAATGTGCGTTTCTGATATAAGCAGCATGTGTTAGATTAGACAAACGTAAGAAGAGGGAAACTTAGGTATAAAACTTTAATGCTGGATACGGCTCAGCAGGAGAACAACCAAAAGCAAAAAGGTACTTAAAAAATTACTGGTTAGTTGCTCAGTATCAAGCTGCCTTGGAAAAAACTAAAATAACGTGTAACAGGAATTAGAGCCAGTCATGTTCAACAGCAAACGACTGGGGAAGATCATGTGGAATCATATCTCCTGACTTTTTAAAGAATTGCTACTAGGAAACTTGGTCCGAAAGACACTGGGTTGGTATCACTGCGCCTTATCTGTGTGAAGCTCAGAAAGCCTACAATGTCATAGATGCAGAAAACGCAATGGATTATTATGACCTAAAGCAAAAATCCTTGACAGAGATGGATTTATCAGAGGTGTCAGAGTACGGAGATTACACTCATGGAAGTTTTTAAAGATGGAGAGGTGGAAGAGGACCCACCATTCATGTGAGGACATACAAACCATGGGCACAAGTCCCATTAAAATTGTGAAGAATCTCGACTGCTCTCTGTCTCAGACGACTAGGATGCAGAGCGCATTGGCCAAAGAGAGGCAAGAGGGAAAAATAGGCAAGAAGAGAAGTAGAGATAGACTCCTTCCCAATGGGACTAAAGAAGCACTAAGTTGACCCTCTGCCTCATGTTGACAGCAGGAAAATTACTGCTAATATGAAGGATATCAGGATGATGCCAAATTACATTCCAAAATGGAAGGCACATGCATTATGGGGGCAACAAGGTGTCTTGTGGGAGGAAGACATAGATGTTGTGACGAAGTGCCCTTCGCCACTTTGTCTTGGAGAGGACTGTTTGCCAGCCTCCTGACTTTTGACTATGGACCGGCATTTAAATACTTTATTTTCCTATGCAGAAAGACTTTGGTTCCATGGCCATTGAACTGTATGTATGTGGTCTGAGCGCCATTCAGTAATAATGTGTGCTCAGACCTAAGCTATCTGCAGATATGTTCTGGGTTATAAAATGTTGTTATTATATCTGTAAAAATGTGTATTGTGTGGCCAACTATGAGGGATGTGTATTGTGTGGCCAACTATGGGAAATGTGGATTGCCATACTGCCAGTAAGATACTTTTACTAACTTTTGAACCCCTGGTCTGATTTATGCCATTTTTTAATATGTTGTTCCCCTGGGTGAGAGCTATTGAACGGTGCTGGACTTAAAGGTGTACCCCCTGTTTTTGGGGTACATCCAGAATGTGGTTAAAATTGTGTGTTTTAATTGTGTTACCTGTTATCTGAGGGGAGGAGACGTGGGGGTTGAACCATGTATCTAATTGGCTGTGATAATTATGTGGGTGTAGCCCTTCAGAGGGCACCATTGCATAAAAGGAGATCCCCTGTCATTAAAGAATAGTACTACTTGACCCTTCAAAACGTAGCCTCGTCTCGTTATTGGAGGGGATTGCTATATCTTACTGGGGATTGCTATGCTTTTGCATACTCCCTTGAGCTGTAACGAGTCTGTGGTGGTTGTGGTGTCCGGTGCGGTGCTTGTAGGCCTCGACACAAACTAGGACGCATCTATCAAAGGAGGTACCCGGTCGGGGTGCCAGTAGATCCGTTACAGATGTGAATCCAGGTGCAGAAGTATTCCCATTTATAAGCGAAAAGAGTAAGTTGTGCAAGAGCTGCAGCACAAAATGACCAACAGGAGAAACGAGATCTGCACAATCGTTTATCTCAGAGAGAAGCAGTGATTACCAATCCCTCCTCCTAGTTACACAAAGATTACCTGCAGAAGAGGGAAGCATCTCTGATAGAGAAGAAGCTGCTGATACATACTCAACAAGAGCAGAGGGTGGCCTATCTCTCAGATATGGAGGTAAAGTGGTTTCAGAGGAATGGTTGTCCAGAAGAGAGTGGCACTGAGCTCCAGGACCTACATGCACGAGGTGCTGTGCCGATTGCAGAACAACGTGTGCATAACTGGATATAAATATAAAAGAGAACGAAAAGTCAGAGAAAGCCTAGAAGTGGAGACCTTGTAGCAGGAGAACCGAAATGGTATCAAGAGTGCCTGAGGTGCTAATACTAGAAGGGCCAGAGGCAGCCCTGGGAAAAGTCATGTTTGTGGAGCCAGTAAAGGATAGCATAGCAGAGTGCAAGCAGTTTGGAAGTATGAAGCAGCTACAGTTATGTGTGTATAACTGGCCAGCCATTGGGGCATCTGGAACAGAAAGAGCCAGGTTATCTGTACCTGAAAAACCATAGGCTCAGGATAGTTTGCTAGACTAAAATGATTAAGAGGAGGATGAGGATGACGAAACTAAAAGGATGTGGAGGTGATGAGGCGGAATGAAGGGATTGAGAAGTTACAGAATAAGCTTAAACAACTGGCACCGAAAAAAGGCACAAAGCCAGTGATAGCCAGAAAAGTCTAGATCACCTGGGCCTCAACATAATGGGTTAGTATTAAAGCCTCCAGTGTTGCTCAATAAAAAAGTTTCCAGAAACATAGGCACAAATCCAAAGCGAGACTGGCAATTATGTCAAGTGTGTGGGCTTGAACATCAGCCACACGTAAAGACAGAAAGATCACTGTAAGACATTCCTGTGCATACAAACACTTCTCATAACCCTGTATTGGCAATCTTAGCCAGGCTGCTGCCTCCTGACAATGCCCTTGGCTGCTGCCCTAGGCCTGGGCCTATGTAAAGACACACCACACTGATATAAACAATATTCTGCTCCCATTAACACAACCACTAAAAACGTTTTTCTTCCATTGATCTATTGCAGCAAAAACTGTGAACGACACACAGGAAGTAACGAAATCAATCAATCTGTAAACAAGTACTGGTCCAGATCTGTGCTTACAATAAGATTTCTGGAATTCGTCATCATGGTTCGTGAATCCAGTGGAATGTTGGGAGTTTCAACATGAAGGTTGTCTGCTAATCTTTATACAGTAAGGAAGGTATTTGCCAAGAACCACAAACAGCTGTAACTATAAATAACTAGCAATAAACTTCCTAAATAAGTGATATTACAGAAATATATATATATATATATATATATATATATATATATATATATATATATATATATATATATATATATATACATACATATACACATATACACACACACATATACATACACACAGTGGATATAAAAAGTCTACACACCCCTGTTTAAATGTCAGGTTTCTTTGCTGTAAAAAACGGAGACAAAGATAAATACATTTCAGAACTTTTTCCACCTTTAATGTGACCTATAAACTGTACAACTCAATTGAAAAACAAAACTGAAATCTTTTAGGTAGAGAGAAGAAAAAATATAAAAATAAAATAATATGGTTGCATAAGTATGCACACCCTTAAAGTCAAAAGGTGCTTCAACAAAGTATTAGTTTATTACAGCACTCAGTCTTTTTGGGTATGAGTCTATCAGCATGGCACATATTGACTTGGCAAGATTTGCCCACTCTTCTTTGCAAAAACACTCCAAAAACACTTTCAGATTGCGAGGGCATCTCCTGTGCACAGCCCTCTTCAGATCACCCCATAGATTTTCAATCGGATTCAGGTCTGGGCTCTGACTGGGCCATTCCAAAACTTTAATCTTCTTCTGGTGAAGCCATTCCTTTGTTGATTTGGACGTATGCTTTGGGTCGTTGTTATGCTGAAAGATGAAGTTCCTCTTCATGTTCAGCTTTCTAGCAGAAGCCTGAAGGTTTTGTGCCAATATGGACTAGTATTTGGAACTGTTCATAATTCCCTCTATCTTAACTAAGGCTCCAGTTCCAGCTGAAGAAAAACAGCCCCAAAGCATGATGCTGCCACCACCATGCTTCACTGTGGGTATGGTGTTCTTTTGGTGATGTGCAGTGTTGTTTTTGCGCCAAACATATCTTTTGGAATTATGGCCAATAAGTTCAACCTTGGTCTCATCAGACCATAACACCTTTTCCCACATGCTTTTGGGAGACTTCAGATGTGTTTTTGCAAAATGTAGCCTGGCTTGGATGTTTTTCTTCGTAAAAAAAAAAAAAGGCTTTCATCTTGCCACTCTACCCCATAGCCCAGACATATGAAGAATACGGGAGATTGTTGTCACATGTACCACACAGCCAGATATTCCTGCAGCTCCTTTAATGTTGCTGTAGGCCTCTTGGTAGCCTCCCAGAATAGTTTTCTTCTCATCTTTTCATCAATTTTGGAGGGAGATCCAGTTCTTGGTAATGTCACTGCCATATTTTCTCCACTTGATGATGACGACTTTCTTCACTGTGTTCCATGGTATATCTAATGCCTTGGAAATTATTTTGTACCCTTCTCCTGACTGATACCTTTTAACAATGAGATCCCACTGATGCTTTGGAAGTTCTCTGTGGACCATGGCTTTTGCGGTGGGATGCGACCAAGAAAATTCCAGGAAAGACCAACTAGAGCAGCTGAACTTTATTTGGGGTTAATCAGAGGCACTTTAAATGATGGCAGGTGTATGCTGACTCCTATTTAACACGATTTGGAATGTGATTGCTTTGTTCTGAACACAGCTACATTCCCAGTTATAAGAGGGTGTGCAGACTTATGCAAACATTGTTTTTTGGATTTTCTTTTCTTCCCTCTACCTAAAAGATTTCAGTTTGTTTTTCAATTGAGTTGTACAGTTTATAGGTCACATTAAAGGTAGAAAAAGTTCTGAAATTATTTATCTTTGTCTCATTTTTTTACAGCACAGAAACCTGATATTTTAACAGGGGTGTCTAGACTTTTTATATCCACTGTAAATGTATCCCCCAAAAAGGATTTCAGAAATATTCTAAGTATAGCAAACATAAAAGAAGTTCTTTCCCCTTTACCAATCGATTTGTTCTATAGGACCAAATTCTTAAGACCCTTATCAAATGAGTAAATTAAGATAGCTTGTACCTTTCTGCATCAGAAACATGCAAAGCTAAATTAGGTGTTCTCAATACATCTAGCATTAAATAAGCAGCTGCTAGCTGCAAACAGAAAACTTGACTTGGAAAAAAAAGTAGTTTTTGTACATTTTGATCTGACCTAAATATAGAGAAGAAGTAGGGCATGATGTAACAAAACAGTAATCCGGAGGGAAAAGCTATACGTATGAAACTGGGTGTCTGCCAAAAAAATAAAAAATTTGGTAACAATGTTCAGACCACAATAACCATCTTAAAACAACAAGAGAAGCTTGTGAAGACATCTGACAGACAGCAGCTAATAAGTAGGTGTGTGCTTCGCAAAGGGGGAAATCTGAAGCTTTCAGCAACAATTTGGTTCTTACTCCCATAACTCACCATATTACACCTGCTATCAGGCACTGAAATGGGGAAGAGCTGACTGACTGCAGGGTTAAACACATAAAAGCATGATTCGAATTAATGTGAATAAATATTAGTGGTAAAGCTGAAATAGGAAATGAAAGAATGCATAGTTATTCAGAATTAAAGGGCCAGTTACCTCACCATAAGTGCTCTTCATGGTGTGAAAGAGCACAAGATTTTATGTTAAAACAATCTATTTTTTTTCTTTAATTACACTTATAACAGTTTTAAAAAAATAGGAAGGTTTTAGGTCTGTTTACAAATACACTGACTATTCCATGATCAGACAACGGAAGATAATGATTTATATGTTTTTCTTGGCATGCAGGAATCCTACAGCCCAGCAGTTTATCCCCAAGTAACTTATTTCAATAATTCTAACACTCCATTCTATGCACAGATAACTTTTTTTTAAAGGGTTAACTGTAGTTTCCCTCTGCTCTTTGGAACTTGCTGTCAGTTTGTCTGGCAGCTTGCCAGTGACATATTTATTGATTAAATCTATGTATACATATCTCATGAAAAAACAACAGATTTCAAAAATTCTAAAAGCTTTTAAACATGCTGTCAATAGATCTTTACATTGGTGTGTTCCACATTGTACTGAATTAAGTGGCCCTTTAAGGACTACTGTAATATTCTTAACACTGCACAATATACTGCAGTCTACAATACAATGAGCAGCTTTGCTATATACATTTTCTCGATAAAATGATGATAAAAGATTTTTTTTCACCTTGGATTACTAATTTTATGGCACGGTCACCAATGTTAAAGACAGCGGAAACAGTACATTGAGGATAAAGAAACATATATTGTATGTAAATTTCCTAACTAAAGATCTTTTTGCCACCACTTGCAGGAAAGACATGCAACTCAAGCCACCAGTTTCACAAGAAAAAACATTCAATACATTGAAATCCTGTGGTTGGAACGTTTTTTTTTTTTGCCTTGTGCCTAATTTACAGATTCACCAGCTTGGTAATATTAAATATTTTTTAACTATAACCATCAAAATCCTTAAAAGACATTTCAAAATTAGGATTATTCTATATTTTTTGATAATCAATTCCTTCATCAGAAATACACTTTGACCATCTTGTATACCCAACCCCTCCCCCAAAATACTTTTCTTTCCGATGCTATTAAACCAGTCAGCACATAATGAACATAAAACACTTCAGAGGCCGCTACTCAAACCATAGCACTAATATGTGGAGACAGAGAGCCGTAAGAGCTTGTACAAAAATAGACAGACATTCTGGCAGGAAGAAAGTGTGAAGAGTTCAAGAACCTGCATACAATTCAACAAACTCATTAATCGAAAAAAGTAATAAATATGAACAAAACATGTATATTAGAAAGGCATAGATTTATTCAGAAACCGCATATTATGTTAATCTATAGTGAAACATAGGAATATAACATTGGAATAAATGCAGTTAATTTAACTAAATTCAAATATATGGAAATATGACATGGGGCACCAGGAAATGTGTGCAAATTATTTTATTACCTTGCTGAAAGATGTAGAGATTGCATATAAATGACACCCAAAAGATAGCACTGTACAGCAGTGTTTCCCAAAGTGGGTTTCATGGCCAAGACCTTTGGAGCTCTAATGGGATTCCATAGCACAAACAATTTGGGAAACAGTGCTGAAGAGCATTCCACTGAGGGCGCCACATCTTCACAAGGCACACAGTTCATTTAGATGACAAAAACACTACACCAGCTTAGAAAGGATTCTGATACAGCAAGCCTGTGTTATTGTTGATTTCACAAAAATAAATAAGGTTTTCTTTTCATGAATTTCTAGCAGAATGCAGATTCACTGTGACCTTCATCAGCTCTTGCCTGGAGCAGCTGGCAAAAATGTATTTTAGCAAAACAGACAATATTTTTCTGTGTGTGTGTGTGCCTGTGTAATCAGTTCAAAGAATATTTTTGTGCGTCACTATTTGCACATTTTCAGTCCTAAGCATCTTTGACAGTATAAGTATGTGTGCACATTGCATGTCCAGTGTCCGTGTGTTTAATCCTATCTGCTTGACATGTGCAGTGTTTCAAATTAGCCTATCTGTGATCTCTCTCAAGTAGGATGTTGCAGAATAATGCCACGGAATTTGTTGCTATGAGACACTGCAACCTCTGTACTTAGAAGTACACCATATTCATGAGCTGCAGTGTGGAAAACCACATATAAGAAGCTACTTGTAAGATTTTTTAAAGAGTGTAAGAGCTTGTAAGTACACAAAAGTAAAGATTATATATATCCACTGGAGAAAGAGCTGACAGATATATATATATATATATATATATATATATATATATATATATATATATAGTGGTGGTTTGATCTGCTACCCTCTAGATTAACAGCAAGAAGTGAATGTATTCTTTTAATCTTTTTATTAAAAGTCCAAAAAGTACACCACATTATGTCTTACATCAGCCAAAGGTATGACAAAACACACAATTCTCTTGTATATTTCTTCCTCAGTAGAAAACGGGGAGCATTCGGCCAGCCCAACTCTCAGAAATACTCCAACCTTAAACAGTCTTAAAGATATATATATCTATATAGCTATATATATATATATATATATATATAGCTATATATATATATATATATATATATAGCTATATATATATATATATATATATATAGCTATATATATATATATATATATATATATATATAGCTATATATATATATATATATATATATATATATATATATATATATAGCTATATAGCTATATAGATATATATATATCTATATATATATATATATATAGCTATATATATATAGCTATATATATATATATATATAGCTATATATATATATATATATATATATAGCTATATATATATATAGCTATATATATATATATATATATATATATATATATATATATATAGCTATATATATATATATAGCTATATATATATATATATATAGCTATATATATATATATAGCTATATATATATATATATATATATATATATATATATATATATATATATATATATATATATATATATATATATATATATATATATATATATATAATCCAGAAATCTTCCATATCCCTTTAAAAGAGCACTTGTAAAGTTATCTTAGGCTTGACAAATCTTAGGACCTACGATTCCCATACTTGGCTCCTCAGATTGGAGTGGACCTCCACTGTTATGCCTTATATTAAATAGATATACTCTCACACATTTGACTGCATCAGGTTTTAACTGCATTAATCCATGTCCTAGTCCACAATACTGGTGATTTTGTATTAGAACTTTGGTTTCTTGTAGGCGATTTTATTTATAGTCTATTTCTAGTGCATATCATTGCTTTCAATATTCAGTTGGGATGTTTTTACATTTTGCCTAACACAAGGGAATTAACAGCTGCTGCACTTAGGACAGGGTCAAGCATACTGGAATGTGGAAAAGAGACAAGTATATAAATAATTAGGAACTTGGATGGAAGTGGTTTTAAATTAATTCTAAATAACTACATGCAGAATCTTAGCATCGATCATATTATGTGCACCAAAACATTGAAATACTTACAGAAGCAAGTTCTGATGGAAATATGCTGAAGAAATGGATGTATGTACCATGTTTCTTTGTGAGTACTATAGGGGTCTAACATTCATGATTGAACCAAAGGATCTTCTACTGCCAAACATAATTGCAGGCTTGGATACCATTTTCTCATACCAACAGCAATATTTTAAAATACAATGAATTACTGGAGTACTCATACTTTTTTTCTATTAAATGTCAACTGAGAAATTATAATGTAATGTAGATTTGCACTTTTCAAAGATAGTTTTCAGATTTTTTAAGAATTCAGAGACTTTGTATTCAGCTTTCATGCCATTTTACAGCATTATCCCAAAAGTCTGAACTTAATGGACATGTGTAAATCAAATATTTTAATCTACATTCATCATTAGAGTGAGATAATCCACATAAATCCTATTAAAATATTTAGAAAATAAAAACATAATATTTGAAACTATTATAGTCCCACGCTGCCTTCACCTGCAAGTTCTTGGTGAATAATTCTTGTTAGATTCTTGGTATAGCTCTGATGTAGGACTAGACAAGCCAATTACTTACTGGAAACTTGTACTTCCCCAATAAACATCACATAGAATAGTTGTGGTAATTGCAAGTTTGTCGGTAACGCTATGGTCACAATTTAATTGTTTAAGGACTCATATTGCCAGTAATTTATGAATATGGCCAAGGGAGCATGACATTGTTGCATTGGGATTATGTGTTATTGTGTGGTTATATGTTGCCTGTACATGGTTATTATGTATCCTAGTTATAATATATTATAAGAGGGAAAATGTTATATAGAACATATGTGGAATTGGTAAAAATGCTCTGCATAGAAGTTAGCTGCAGATCATTGCACACTCACACATACAGGCATTGGGTCAAGACAGATGTATGTACTTCAAGTAGTTCTAAGCAAAAACTTAAAAAAAAAAAAAGTTTTATTTAATTTTAAACATACATAAAAAGACAACATTTAGCAAATACACAAACTTATATACAATAGATTAATTCTTACAAATGGTGGACAAAATATCTTACAAAGTTTATTCATTGAAAGAGTTTTAAGACTCTTTTCCTTTCCCCTTCTTAATACGAAATGGGAAGAGAGAAAAAAAAAAAATACAATGGCACTTCTGAAGCAGGATATAGCGTCAAGATTCATTACACCTATAGTAAGGCTGAACCCCTTTTTCATTCTTTTCCCAAACCATAATTTTTAATCTAATTATTTTCAGAACTACAATAATTGTCCCAGATTTTCCATTTTGTTATATCATGTTTTATTAACTCTGCCATATTAAAATCCTTCTCTAGTGCTCTATTCCTTTTAAGTACATTTAATATCTCATTCCAAGATGGAGTGATTTATTGTTTCCAATAACAAGCCAGGTTCCATTTTGCAATGGAAAGAACTTGTAAAATGAAGGCTTGAATTGGATAATTCAGTCCAGGCAGCATTACATGCAGAATGACCATTTGTGGTGATGAAACAATAGTTGTACCCAATATTTGTGATATATTAAGAAAACAATTAGTCCAAAATGAATAAGTCCGTGGGCATTACCACCATATATGCAAGAAAGAGCCTGGAAAACCACAATCTCTCCAGCATACATTTAATAAATTATTTATCTAAAATTCCTGAGAATTGGCTAATTTTCTCTGGGAAAAGATACCATATATTTACAATTTTAAACTGGATTTCTCTTAAAGTTGCATTTTTAACATATCTGTCAGTTATTGAAAACGCTTTCTTCCAAGTTTCTATAGAAAAGACAAGTTTCAACTATTTTTCCCAGGTTCTCATATTTATTGTTTTACCATTTTGAGACTGTTCTCTAATAATTTCAAAGCATTTAGATATTAATCAGTCAATTCTTCTCTTTTTATGTAATACAAGTTATATTTCTTCATTGCCAATTGTAATCTCAAATATTCCAACCCATCTTTTTTATCAATATTATACAATGTAACAAAATGATCAAATGATGCAAATTCTGTCCCTAAATAAAGTTTTTGTAATATATCAATACCTTTATTAATCCATTTATTTGAAATTGAAATCTGTAGTATTCTCTCTAATTCTTTCATTGGCATAATTAAACTTGGGTACGGGACTAGCTCAAATTTTGTATTCATTTTATACCAAAATGTTATAGTCCTAAGCTCGCAATGAGCACTGAAGGTCTTTGCATTGCACAGCATTGCAAAGCTTCAAATTTTATTGCCGTCATTTTTGATGGGCAAGTCGCTAGTTGAAAATAGAATGTGAAAACATAGAGGCTTTCTGGTATTAAATGCTTTGTTTAAAACAATAATGGCATCAAGCTCTTCTACATACACTGCTTGGCTATACCAACCCTAACAATCAATTGCTATCTTCATCCATGTTTTCACAAATCTTAAGAATGACCAAGACATTTTTTTTTATTGTTTATGAAAGACAATGTTTGATTATTATTTTAATATGGAGGGTCCTGGAGCAAAATAAACTGCTTTGAATTGATCGACAAGCCCACAAGGGCAATTAAGTTAGGCAGTGTTTCCTGTTAAAAAGGAAGTTTACACAAGTTTTTATTGATAAAAGATTTTTCTTTGGGAAAGACTTTGAATGTTTGTGAAGTTTACAACAAATTAACAGCATTAGAGGCTGTGTAAACTGTGGGCATACAAGTTGTTGTTTTTTTTTAGGCAAAAATCTTTACTTTTGAAGTTACTGCTTGTACCTTAAGGATACAATGTTTGTATGTTCTACACTTCATGGTGACTTGGGAGACTGTGTGGGTGTGTTCTGCTAATTATTACTACTACTAGCTAAGTATGGAAAAATGAGCGAGGCTTAAGGGGGATATCTTGACTGCTTTAGCTGAGATTTCAGCATTGGATACCTTTGCCCTCCCATAAGCTTAATAAAGACAACCTAGTAATGAAAATGAAATTACTATAATGGCAGCCTCCAAGCACTAGCAGAGTCTGATAAAATGAAGAATCTCTGAAAATGCTTTCATGCTCATGACTTCTAAAGCTGCTAATGGTGTTAGTTTGCTGCAAACATCATAAACATGCCTTTTGCTAGTTTTCAGTTGTCCTTTAACATTGTTTTCTAAAGATAAAACAAAAGATTTTGAGTTTTTAAGACATACTATCTTAAATGCAGGGCAGAGAATAGTATATCCCTTTGATAAAAAACGATATTACTTCCTTTCAGATAATTATTCATGCTGTATGAATTTAACAAAAAACCTGCAATGAAGCAGTAGCACTATAGGATACATTGTAAAGTGATTACCATATTTACAGTATACAGAATTAATAAACACTACTTTGGAATACAGATGTTGGAAGAATTGCATCAAACCTCTGAGCCAGTGTTACTTTCTTATTTTTTCCTTTTGAGCCATGGTAGTATATATGTCCCCTTCTGGATCGCTACCATAATGTGGTGAATGGGCTTGTGTACTTCAATAAAGCTGTGAGCTAGAACATGTAGGGTCACCCAAGATGGACATGTCATAGCAGAGAAGTCAGACAAATCACCATCCACTAGAGAAAGAACTGACAACCCACCCCAGTATATTTACCGTGAAAACCTTATGGATGAGCACAACCAGACAATATGTGCCTGGCGTGATGTGGTCCATAGGGTCACAGAGAGTCAGACATGGCTGAACAACAACAAGTCTATATGTACAGTATTATGTATATAAACAAACCAACAGTATTATTAGACAGAAATAAAACTTCAGGAAATGTAGATCCTTGAATTTACTGAGCCCTGGTAGTTATGTTATATATAAATATATATTTAGAAAGAGTAAAGTAAAATTGTTGCAATATTCTTGCATACAATGGGTCAACTGACATGTAATAACTGACCTGCATGGTTACAAAAAAACACATATACAGCACAGCTTTCAGATTTACTCGTTAGACTAGAATTTACCATAAATGGGGAATAGTTAAAAGAAATGTTTCAACCAAGGCTGCTGCTCACTTATTTTATTTGTGCCAGGAAGTGCATTGCTATATTCCAGTAACACCCCCTCCTCTCCACAATACAAACTCAGTGTCTGGTTTATATGAGGAACTGTGGGCTGCTTATTTTGTAAGCAATGACATTATAATCATGATCCGATTCCCAAACAATATTAGCAGCGTGAATAATTACTTGAGGCCTTCAAGGCATTAGGTCTGTACCATACTTGCTGACATAACCCATATCATATCACATATATAGTTGTGAGCGTACGAGTTGCACTGCGAGGGCACTGCCCGAGGGTCTCAGTTGCTGGCATGGAGCGCCGAAGGCGCTCCTTGCCAGCAACTGAGGACCCTCGCAAAGCGAGGGACTCAGTTGCTGGCATGGAGCGCCGTAGGCGCTCCATGCCAGCACCTGAGGACCTCGCAAAGCGAGGGCCGCAGTTGCTGGCATGGAGCGCCGAAGGCGCTCCATGCCAGCAACTGCGACCCTCGCAAACTTCACGTCGCAACCCAAACATTACGACACACACATTACGACACTCGCAAACAACATACGACACACGTTCACACACATTACGGACTCGCAACACTCGGACGCAACTCGCGAACATTACAAAATTTAAAACACAATACATACACACACCACATACATAAAAAACTTACCTACACCAAGAGGGAGCACCCAGCACCTCAAAAATACAACTTACAGCTCGATTTTACTCCAAATAAAACAGTTTAGAGACTAAAAAAAATTTGAAGCGAGAGAAAAAATGGCCGCCGAACAAAACGAAAACGAGGCTACAGCACTCTAAACTCGCAAAACACCACAAAACACCTACGGATATTCCGATACAAACGTATACCACACATTACTCGCCATTTTACGCCAATGCGGAAGTACACGACAACGGTTTGGCCTCGCGCACGCACAGTGTTATACTGCACACATTCAGCACGCTTACACAGCAGATCCACACCACTAATGCTGCAGCAACATCAAAACACATTCACAGCTCTTCCACACAATGCTTTAAAATAGGTAAAGTATATTCATTTATTCATGTATTATATATTTCATTATTACACACTGAACAGCATTAGCTACCTTACAATTTCATTGCCGTCATTTTTTGACGGGCAATTCGCTAGTTATCTATAAAACAGAAGTAACAGCTGATGTATGAATAATTCCAGTGACCGTCTCAAGTATATACAGCTTCTCTTTTTACATCCTTGATGTATCGGCCTCCTGCTTGTCTGAATAATAGTGTAGCATCTTTTGTAGTGATTGGTTAGGAAAATACAACGTAATTAAATTCTGTTATCTCAATTCTTTAAAATTAAAAAAGAGACTTGGAAGGTTCCCTGTTTTTAATATTAAAACAAACTACTTAAGTGTTAGCTTGCATATTGAAATATAATTTTAACAAATATTTAAAAGGTATATTAAAGTGTGGTGATTTATGAATGCATTCTGTAGAGGGCATCATAACCCACCTAGCCAGAAATGTTTGCATTAAAAAAAATGCAAAATGTTTTGCAGAAAAGAAAAAAAAATGTGCTGGTGGTGATGTAGATTTTTAATGAGATATCCAATATGCAGCACATGCGCGTGCTGATTGGCTAAAGGAAAGGAAAGGCTCTGACAGGTGACTTCCCCTAGTAGGGCAGACTTCAGGTGCTAACTGAGCATGTCTGCTCAATCCCCAGGCCAAAAAGGAACATTGTATAAAAGTTATGCTAATTATCCCTGGGAATTTCATGGGTGTCAACATTGAGAGATAATAGTTTGAAAAAGCAAGAAATTCAGCAAACTTCAGGCTGACGGTTTAACGGTTTACTTTGGAATTTTTTCATGCAAACATTTTTTTTCCCCAGACACTATACATTCTCCTCTATCAGATGCATTAATAAGCCAGCTCACTTACATATACCTTTAAGAGCTCTGTTTTTATTGACCGAAAGCTTTTCAACAGTCTCTGCAAAGCTCCGCCCCTGTAGCATTCAATGTGCATGTAATACTAGATGTACTAAACAATGATCGGCTATTTCAGCAACATCGTTAATATTGAACTCTGCAATTAGTGCCAAGAAACACAATTAAGGCAGGTTCAGCTCCTGTCACGCTTGTTTGTTTGTTTTTGCAGGGGACTGTCAAGGTCAGTTTAAACAGGTTTTTAGGAAGCTTAAGAGTAATAACCATTTTGGGGATTACATATGTACGGCTTTAGCTTTATGTCATAAAAAAAGAAGATCACACGTTCAAGCATATACCCTCAAAATTATGGGTTATAGTTAAATATGGATGAGGTGCTATCGTATGAAAGTGAGAAAATTGAAAAAAAAAATTCTTATACCCAGTCATCTTATGCAAGCATCCGTTGCAATGGTACTTCCTTCATATTTTAAGCATATCTTAATACAGGAGATATTTTTCATAAGATTATTTGTTGGAATTGGGGCGTAAGCATCCGAAGAGCAGCTTATCATTTAGATACATGGGGCAAAACCCAAAAGAGCATGTATTATTTGGCAAAACACTGACAATATTTGTTCAGTAAGACTGTAAATTGATTATCATTAGAGAAACAATGAGTGTCTGGGATAAAACTTGACAGCAAATGGTGGTCAAATAACCTGTTGTCTCATCCATGTTGTTTTAACATGTTTTATTCAGGCAAGGGATACATTTTAAAAATAGGTCACAAAGGGACAGGCATAAATCAAGGGCTGCAATGTCTTACAAATGTAATTCTACAAATACTGGTCAAAATAAAGCAATTTAACGTAAGAAATTTCCTGTTTAGGGTCTTGTAATATTCTTTTACGTCTTATGTGCAGTGTTTATAGTTTCACAGACCCTGAGACATTCCTACTAATTAATCACCACTGCTTCAGCTCAAATATGGGCTAGTGTATTAAAAGGCCTGATAAATGAGCATCAATCACTTGTTGCTAAATAGAAAAGGTGTCAGAAGATAGTAGGGGTTTCCTGTTTGAAGACTGCAGTAGCCATCTTTAGTAATCCATAAAACACTGGTAGCTAAACAAACAATAAAATAATGTCCTGGGTGATGTTTAAGGCTAGAAAGGATGTTTATGACTATAATATAAATAATGTCTCTTAGTATCAAAGTTATTGAAAGAAATGCATAAAAATGTATTTAATAACACCTTACTCACAAAGGACCCCAAGAAACATATTTAGCTTCTTCTGGGGTGGAAATTGATAGCAAATGTGTCAGCATTAGCAAGGTTGAAATCCAGCTACCACAATTCAGATTGCATCCTGCAGCTTAAATGTGACCAATGCAATCAACAAATGTAAATAATAAAAAAAGTTTTATATATATATATATATATATATATATATATATATATATATATATATATATAAATGTGTGTGTGTGTGTGTAGATAGATAGATAGATAGATAGATACAATATCAGTTATATAGCCTGGTGTACAAGTTACTGACATATTCCACTAAGATATGTATATGAATGGTAGAGGGAGATGACTTTCCTAGTAATGTAAGCCCTTGGGGTGACCCTTGATGGTTGCAGTGTGGGGGTGCTCACCTGCCCAGCCCTGAGAGCCAGTTGCACTGCTAGGTCCATGCAGTCCTTCCAGGGGTCCCCTGCAGCTTGCTCCCCAGCACCATGCTGATCTTCCTGCAGCCTCTGCTCATCTCTCTTGTGCTCATGCAGCTTCCCCTCTCTCTCACAGGGCTGCATGTCACTGGTCCCAGCAGCACACCCCTGCTTGTGTATATATATACAGTATATAAATCTCTCTCTATATATATAGAGTTGTGCAGAAGCTGCTGCTCCCACCTTCCTGTCTAATGGCAGCACACAGTGAGTCTAACAGTACAGATCCTCAGCATGCAGTGCTAATCTGTGTCTCCTGGTCCTCCTCCTCAGTGCTTGCAGTCCTTCCGTTTGGTGTCTCTAGCAGCCTGTGCTGTCTCTCAGTGCTTGTGTGACTCCTCTCCTGTCTGTATGTCCGGCCCCTACACCTCCTCCAATCCCCTAGTCCTATAGCTGCAGTGCCCTCAGTGCACGCCCATACACTATAATGCTGCTGCTTACTGGAGTATCACCCTCACCTACATGGCTTGGGATGTCTGTGAGCTCCACAGCTTCTTTTATGGGTTGCTTATGGTCCAACCATGTATTGTTTTACAATTCCTCATTCAATATTATAAAAAAAAGAGTGTAAGTGAAAACAATATTGACACATTGCCAAAGAATAGAAGGCCCTGTTATTGTGCTTAAAATCAAACTTACACAGTGCCTTACCAGATGGCATACTTACAGTCTAAAGCAGTGGTGTCCAAGTCCAGTCCTGGACAGCCACACACAGGCCTGGATTTAAGATTTTTACTTTCTGTTCACAGGTGAGTCCTTCAGGATGACTGAAGAAACGATAGTCTCACCTGGGTGCAGCAGGGATATCCTCAAATCCAGATCTGTGTGCGGTCCAGCAGCACTGAACTTGGATACGCGTGGTCTAAAGGGTTAGTGTGACATACCGACGGGTGACGTACAATTCATTCTGCATATTAAGGCTGAAGGTGAGAGGCTTTTTTAGTGAGGTTTTGAGACAGGAGGAAAGTCTAGTGGAGCAAGGCAAGGAATTAAAGATAATAGGGGCAGCACCAGAAAAGTACATAAGGCAGGTATGAGAGGAGGTGATAAGAGGAGGAAGAAGGTCATTAGTAGAGCAAAGAGGGCGGTTGCAAGAATATTTTGAAACAAGAATGGAGATATAAGAAGGCATGATTTTAAATTTTATTCTGGAGGCTATGTGAAGTCAATGGAGGGACTGTCACTGAGTTGCTGTATATTAGCCTAGCAGACACTTTCAGTATGGATTGGAGTGGAGACAGATGGGTGAGGGGGAGGCCAACAAGATTAGAGTGTGGATTAGAATTTTTGTTGTGTCTTGTGTGAGAAAGTGAAGTATTTTAGAGATGTTTTTAGGAGGTGAAAATTATAAGATTTAGTGATTGATTGTATGTGCGGAATAAAAGAGAGGGCAGGATCCGGTAGAACCCCAAGACAATGGGCCTGGAAGGTGAGAGTGATGATGGCATTGTCAACAGCGAGGAGTGGAAGCTGTGGAAAAGGGTGGGAAAATTAGGAGCAGTGGCAGGGTTACCGGCGGTGCAGGCCGTGCAGTGCACCGTGGCCCTTTTCATGGGGGGGGGGCCTAGTGCAGTCTAAAGTATATATATATATATTTTTTTTTTTATTTTTTTTTTTATTTTTCTATGTATGCTTTTGGTTTTTGTAGTGTCCCTCACCCCGGCGGACATGACCATGGTCCACCCTGGGCCCCCTCAGGCCCACTCAGCCACTTTAAGATACCCTCTTCAGAGTGGAATGAGCACAGGATCGCAATCATGCATAAAACATGAGTGTGCCAAATTCAAACTGAAATCATAGAACAGGTAGGATGTATGGGGCAAGGGAGGTGTGTATGGGGACTCTTTAATGGGACTGGTAATATAACTCTGCTTCTATAAATACAGTATATATATATATATATATATATATATATATAAAACCAGTTTTAATTAACAGGAATTATGGGAGGAGCCCTATCCCTACATAAAACCTACATAAAGATACACATCAAGGGGCTCTGGTTGCAGAAATTCTAAGCTCAGTAAGTTCCTGAGATTGGTTGTAACTATCAAACTTATGATATCTGATGAGGATACTCTTTTTTTTTATGTAAGAGTATTTTGGCTTAAGGGGAGAAGAAAAAAAAGATAAAGAAACCTAAACCTATATTAAATCGAGCAAAATTGACTTTGATTTGTTCAAGACTTTCCACACCTAATGTCTTAGTAAAGAGAAACCTCTATCTGAGACACAGGTCCAACCATATGTATGAGCATATCACTCTGGCTGAAAAGAGAGACTTAATAAGCTTCATAGAAAGCCGGAACAAGTTACTGTATATACTCAAGTATAAGCTGAGTTTTTCAGCCATTTTTTTAAGGCTGAAAAGGCCCCCCTCGGCTTATACTCGAGACACCCTGAGTCTCTTCCTCCCCTGTGTCTCTCCACCCCCGTGTCTCTTCCCCCCTCTCCCTCCCCTGTGTCTCTTTCACCCCATCTCCCTCGTGTCTCTTTCCCTCCTGAGGAGGGGGGTTGAGGAGTGGGGTTGAGGAGAGCGGTTAAGGAAGGGGTTTGAGGATGAGGAGGGGGCTTGCGGAGAGAGGATGAGGAGGGAGGATGAGGAGGGGGGTTGAGGATGAGGAGGGCTGTTGAGGAGGGGGGTTGAGGATGAGGAGGGAGGTTGAGGAGGGGGGTTGAGGAGGAGGGTTGAGGGGAGAGGATGAGGAGGCGGTTGAGGATGAGAAGGGAGGATGAGGAGGGCTGTTGCGGAGGGGGTTGAGGAGGGAGGATGAGGAGGATGATAAGGGAGGTGGAGAGAAAGAGACACAGGGAAGGGAAAGGGGGGAATAGACACGGGGGAGTGACTGAGGTGGAAGAGACAAAGAAGAGGGAGGAAGGGGGAAGAGATACAGGGGAGGGAGAGGGGGGAAGACACACAGGGGAGGGAGAGGGGGGACACAAGAAAGGGGCACAGAGGGCACAAGAGGGACACAGGGGGCAGCACATTTCCCTCTCTTGGATTATACTCGAGTGACTAAGTGTGGTAACTTGTCTTCCTTGAATGGTAATTCAGGACTTCCTTAAACAAGTCTATGTAGGAGGGCTGAGAATCTTTACTTCCCTCCCACAATTGCTAAAGGAAGTCATGCATGAACAGGATGTGATGTAAATTACATCATCTCAACTAAGGATTTATCCAGGCAGGAAACTGGTGCTGCTTCCTGTTTTCTTCCTGGATGGGGAGGGTGATGGTGGTGATGAATGGCGATGGTCTAACCGTGGGTAAGATAAAGCGTTTGGGAAAGGGGATTATTATATAGGTAGATAGATTTAAAAAGGGTTGTTGCTCCGTGGGTCTGGCTGTGTATTCATAATACATTTATAGTATTGTGTTGTTGCCTTGTAATAAATACCTTTTAATGTAGACGAACCTTGTGTAATATTTATATATATTAATTTGGTGATACACCACATTTGGCGACCACGAATTTTAGACTTCTACAAAGGTTATTTATGAGGTAATATCAAATTAATAGATAGTCAGATTTATTTATTTTTTTTGGGGGGAAGAAAAAAAGTACTTTGTCTAATTATCCTCTGCATGGGAAATCAAGTGCTGATTGTGTGTGGAGTCTAGGTTAAGCCTCCATTTTTTAATATATATCGTACTAGCTTCTGAGTTGAGTTTTGTTCGTACTAGCTTATTTTGATACATAAAACAAATATATATCATACAGGTTGTTTTTGTGGGTTTATCTGAGTTGAGTTTTGTTGTGCTTTTGACTATCAAAGTACAGGCCTAGGTCTGCATTTGAATAAGGCTCCATGAGGCTTCTTTGTGTATTTAAATGCTAATTCAAGCCTCCATTTTATTTCAGGCGTGCATTTTAATACACTATAGGCTTCCATACCTTATACATTTTGGGTGTCTTGCATATCCTAGTTCAGGTATATCTCCTACCCTGCAGGCCTTGCTATTATATTCCTCTGCATGGGAAATCAAGTGCTGATTGTGTGTGGAGTCTAGGTTAAGCCTCCATTTTTAATATATATCGTACTAGCTTCTGAGTTGAGTTTTGTTCGTACTAGCTTATTTTGATACATAAAACAAATATATATCATACAGGTTGTTTTTGTGGGTTTATCTGAGTTGAGTTTTGTTGTGCTTTTGACTATCAAAGTACAGGCCTAGGTCTGCATTTGAATAAGGCTCCATGAGGCTTCTTTGTGTATTTAAATGCTAATTCAAGCCTCCATTTTTAATATACAAGCTTGGTCATCAGGCCACCATTAGTTTGTTGTGTGTTTCAAATACCTGAGTTTGTTAATACTATTATTTTTTTTTTGTTTTTGTTTTTGTTTTTTTTTTTTTTTTTTAAAAGAAGAAAAAATATATATATATTTTTTTTTCTCTTCTTTCTTTTTCTTTCTCTAGTCCTTTATCATAGTACAGGCCTGGAGAAAAATAATAAATAAACCATTTTAAATATTATATATATATATATATATATATATATATATATATATATATATATATTATTTCAGGCGTGCATTTTAATACACTATAGGCTTCCATACCTTATACTTTTTGGGTGTCTTGCATATCCTAGTTCAGGTATATCTCCTACCCTGCAGGCCTTGCTATTATATTTTAAGTTAATTAGCAAGTATTACCTTCACCATACTAAGGTAAGTATAATTTGCATTGTGGGTACTAGTCTATTTTTCTACATATTACACCTGGCCTACTGAATAGTCATCAACTATTGTTGGCTACTCAGAAGCATGCTACTTTAGTCGCAAATTGATTTGGATTCTTACTTGGGTGAGTAAAAGAGTAGGAATGTCTTTTCAAGGGGCCAAATACTTTCCCACAGAAGTGCGTGAGTACTTTAGGAAACATATTCAAAAACATGATGGTCCATATGAGCTTCCAGAGCCAGCAAACCCAGACAGTGAAAAAGAGAAGAGATTAATGGATGTTCTAACACAAATTGTAAATAACAAAAAGTATAGAACAAAGAAGAGAAAAAGTTTGGTCACACAAGCTGTTGTAGCCACAATAGGAGGCCTAATAGACTTAGTTGTAGAATTACGGCAGCATAATTTGGAAACAACAAATAAAATGGAGGAAGCAATGGACAAAAGGGATTGTTTAAAAATTGCAGCTTTGAGAACAACTACAATTGTGGGGGAACTAGAAAGGGAGTTAAGGGAAATAGAAGAACAGAGGGATGCTTATGAAGTAAAAATAACAGAACTTCAAAACATAATAATGGACTATAAAAATAAAACAAAGTTAGAAGGGATAAAAGGAGTCAGAGACATTGCCAAAATATATCCAGATCTGGATATGTTCGTGGCACAAAATAAAGAACCAGTGCTGAAAATGAACCAAGATAGAAAAGATTTCTTATGTTATTCTGTTCCACAAGTAGATACCATACCACAAGCACCAGTTATTGTTTCAGAATTATTTAATGCAAGGCAAACACCTACAGGATTTTCTATGCAGACTCGACCGATGTCTATGGCAGATAAAGACAATTTCCAGAAATGGTGGGGAAGTATGCCAACTAACAACTTTAATACGTTTACACATTGGTTTATGAGGGGAGCAGATAGAGCTAAAAAAAGAGGTCTTAACTTAGAGGAATGGACAGAACTGTTAGAATACGCTATGGGTCCTTTGGCTAGTAGACTATTGGGATTTAATAACAGTGTGTCTGATCAGGCAGGAAGAATTGCTGCAACTAATTTCTATCTACTTAGCATAGAGAAAGAAATAGCAAATATTACCATGAGGCCAACAGATGGTCCTAGAGAGGTAGCTCAAAGGATATTTTTTTGGTATACTCTACGACAACCTCAACAGCCTCTAGTGCTGGGCTCACCAGAACATATAGCAAAAGTAATGGAAGCCCTTCCCCGGGAGTGTCAATAATTTATCAGGCTTTTTGATCCAACACCAACAGACTTGGAAATGGTACTAACTAGAGCTGATAAGTGGTGGATCAAGCATCCTTTCACAGAACAGGCCTGCTCTGTTTCAGCTGTAAGAACATTTAAGGTCGAGTCTGGTAGAGATATAGATGGTAATTGGAGAAACCAGACGTGGAATGTACCCCAGAACAAGAAGGATGATCAAAACTGGAGACCAAAACAGAACTTTGACAAAAGATGGAGAGATCCACCTAGGGACTATAGTAATAGGGATGGCAGCAACTGGAGGGCTAATCAGGAGGGAGAGAGAAACGGTAACATGGGCTATTGGGAACTCAGGAGACAGAAGGATAGGATAGAAGAGGAAAATCACATACTTAAAAACAAGGTAGCTGAGTCAGAGAGGAAATTGAAGGAAAATGAGGCAAAGATGATAAAAGAGGGACAGAGTAGAAGTGAGTCACAATGACAAATCCCAACCCCTGCGCCTCAGCATCTCATTCACTCAGCTAATTTAACCATGGATGAGGCAGGTCGGCCTACCAGTTATACAGTCATCGCAGGGGTAGGGAAAAATATGTTGGTAGATACAGGAGCAGCAGTTACAATGACCATCAGGGTCAAAAATGGGGATTCTTCAGTAAATAGTATGGGAGTTACTGGGAATCCACAGGAGGTTAGAGCAGGTCCAATTGATGTAGCAGTTGGAGAAAAAACAATACAAGTAGAAGCAATAGTGGGTTGGCCAGAGGAAATATTGGGAATAGAAGCTTTAAAAAAAGGAAATTTCCTTGTAGATCTTGCCAATTTTTGTTAGTGGAAGACAGAAAAGGTGAATCAGGTAAGTACAGAGTTGACGAAAGGGGTTGTGCTCCCAATGGTATATATTGTCTCTCCGATAAAAAGTCTGGAAAAAAACAAACTGAAACTAGACGGACAACCAGAATGGCTGCAGAAGCTAATCCAAGACATATCTGTTTGGGCTACAGATAAATTAGACTGTGGAAGAATGAAAGGAATGGTCTTTTTGGAAGGAGGAGACCCACAATGGCAAAAGCAATATCCAGTCCCAAGAGAATCAGTGGCATCAATCACCAAGATGATAGAAATACTGGAGAGACGTGGAATAATTAAATCTGGAAATGGGTATGCATGTAACTCACCATGTTGGCCTGTGAGAAAAGCTGTGTTAAAAGGGAGTAGAGATGAAAAAGCAGCCTCATCATGGAGACTTATCATTGATTACAGGGCCGTGAACAAACTTGCAAAAAGAATGGCCCCTGTTGTTTTTGTTATGTATATGTTTCTAATGATGGAATCTAGTGTTCCCACAGAGCAAGGCTGTATAAGAATGAAGATGCGTGTCAACAGAAGATTGTGGTGGATCCTTGTTCCAGGATGGATAAGTATAAGCTGTATCACAGTAGGAATGGGGAGACAGGCAATAAGGCCAGAAGATACCGCAAATAAGGGAGAGAGTTTGAAAAGATTGGAGTTACATTATGCTCAAGCAGATAGATTTATTTGGCCCAGGGAATTGGAAGTAAAAGAGGGTGGAGGGTTACAAGTAAACATTATTTTGCCACATAATAGTACCAGGGGATTAGCTCTTAGAGCTCCAATACAAGGGAGGTTTACAAATACTACAGTAGTAGTGAGTAACTTAACATTAGAAGAATATTGCTTCCATTGCTTACAGCATTAAGAATGAAATAGTGGGAACTGAAATTTTCTGTTCTATGATTGGAGGAAAGCTGTTGGCAGAGAAGAAACCTTACCACTGAAATGATCAATTTTACTGCAAATGCAGATTGGACAAATTTGACAATGAAGCTTTCTACCTTGGAACTTCATGAGTCAGAGACACATCCAGTCCTACGAACACTGTCGCTGGTACTCATGTTCATTCAAGTATTAACGACAATTATAATAATATACTTTTGTGTGGCAATGAAACAAATGAGGAAGAAACTTGCAAGGAGGATATATAATAATGTGTCTTTTTCCTCTTCTTTCTCTCTCTCATACATTCTTCAATAAAGTTTTACATTGCACATACATAAACATTTATCACACACTCTCACCTAAATTCTATAAATTCTGTTTTTGTGTAATATGTGGATTGACAGCCATAGGAAAGTACAGGAGAACTTATGTCGCTGAGGGAACTATTCCGGAGGGACGGTGGGTTGAATTTCTCCTGTATATCAGGTTTTTGCTCCCACTAGGTTCTCCTGTACTAGAGGGATAACTAGAAAACTGAGCAACATAGAAGAAGAAAAAGTGAGGGAATGTGGTAACTTGTCTTCCTTGAATGGTAATTCAGGACTTCCTTAAACAAGTCTATGTAGGAGGGCTGAGAATCTTTACTTCCCTCCCACAATTGCTAAAGGAAGTCATGCATGAACAGGATGTGATGTAAATGACATCATCTCAACTAAGGATTTATCCAGGCAGGAAACTGGTGCTGCTTCCTGTTTTCTTCCTGGATGGGGAGGGTGATGGTGGTGATGAATGGCGATGGTCTAACCGTGGGTAAGATAAAGCGTTTGGGAAAGGGGATTATTATATAGGTAGATAGATTTAAAAAGGGTTGTTGCTCCGTGGGTCTGGCTGTGTGTTTATAATACATTTATAGTATTGTGTTGTTGCCTTGTAATAAATACCTTTTAATGTAGACGAACCTTGTGTAATATTTATATATATTAATTTGGTGATACACCACACTAAGTTTTCCCAGTATTTTGTGGTAATATAGGTGCCTCGGCTTATACTCGGGTCGGCTTATACTCGAGTATATACAGTAATCTCAAATTCTTAAAAGGCTGAACGAGTAATCTTGAGGAACCTGTATGGTAAAGAGACAGATGCACGAGCATATACTGTAGCTTTAACTGATGACGGTTACTTGAAACGTTCTTCCTCTTAATGAACGATAATTTGAGTAAAAGAACCCTAAAGACCATTACCATTAGTATGAACTAGTGACAATACTCCACTTCTGTGGCGGTTGGATATCTTAAAGGTCTTATTAAAGGACAATAATATAACAATATAATCTTAAAATATCAAAATTTGGTGAGAGGAATAGAACAACCCGGCTGATAAAGCAAAACGAAATGATACAAAGTAATTTGGTTATTATACTGTATCTGATTAAAGACTCCCTGGTTTCCGATGAGATTGAGGATCTGAAGATTTAAGATTTAACTATGAAAAAGATTGGACCTATTTAAAGAACTGTCACTGGGAGTAACAAGATTATTAAGCAGCAAAAACAAAACGCACAGCCTAGTGTGTGTATAAAAAGTGTTTGTTTAAACATGGTAAATTATGGAAAGGAGAAATAATTAAGACATGTGTAATATTATAATAATTTTTAGTTGTTTGGGGAAAATGTAATACAATTGGAAGTAAAAGGAGTGTTATACCATCATATAAGGGGGATCAAAATGGAGAATAAATAGGGTACCCACTTATTTTTCCCCTAAAAATTGGCAAATCCTAAGGCCTTACAATTAGAGACGTCCTCTCTTTCAATAGTGTCTCAAGTAAATTTAAGTAAAAATCTTACTGATCTGGACGACACTATAGGAGATCAATTCCCAGAAGAGGAGAAATTAACAATATCCAGTATGAAAAAAATATTAGATGAATTCCAGCTAAAATTTTAAGAGGAAATGAGACAAGATATTATAAATAACACAATAGAAATTAAAGGACTATCTGATAGGCTTCAGGATTTGACAACAGATGAAGAAGGACTATGGCAACACCCTAAATTATGTTAAGACAATGAAGGAGGAAATTCTCATACTTAAGAGTAAAGTTAATGCTCGGGAAGATAGAGAGAGACAAAATAATATTAGAATCAGAGGAATTTTGGAGGAGATTTCCAGATTGGAATTAGGGGAGTATATAGGTACATTTTTGAATTAATTGGTGAAACCAAATTCTTTAAATGAAAATCCAATAATTTAAATATACAGAATTCCATTGCCCAGAGATTTAAAGTCAGACACACCCAGAGATGTCAATGTAAAATTGCAATCATTGACATATAAGGAGAACATATTAGCTATGAGAGAGATTATAAATCCTACTCAACCATATTAAAAATCTGAAAGACTTCCCCGATTTGTCAATATCAACCCTCTTAAAGAGGAAAGAGCTTAGCTGTATTACTAGATGTTTAAGATCAGAAAAAATGAGATATAAATGGAGCTCTGCATCACACCTGCTTATTGTAAAATAATGGGTAAGATATGCTATAAGTAATAGCACAGAAGGTGAAAAAAATTTAAGCGAATGGGGATTAAAGATAGAGAAACTGCACGTAAACCAAGACCTGAACTTTCTCCTGAATTTTTGAATTGGAAAATCAAATAAAAACAGTAAAAGAAGTATAGGATTTAAGGAAACATACACAATTTTTTGATATAGGAAATAAAAGTAGAATTTAATAAAGAGTCATTGATCATAAAAATGGTATTAACAGTAAAAAATTAAGTCAAACACAGAGAAGCTTAATAGATTTACCAAATTAGAAGTATGTAAATGAAACAAATAATAGTTAATAAAGAAGTATAGTAGGTTTATTTAATAAAATATGTAAATAGTTATATACACATAACTTACACGGACAGAAGCTCACTAAATTATTGGATAAACAGTAAATTATAAATAGAACACAAACACAATATTATAAGGAGAAGGGAAGGGAAAAATAATTTATTTCTTTTCCTTTTTTTTTTCTCTCCTTCTCCTTTTATTAAAACTGCACACATATATACAATAGGAATATAGGGATGATAAATATCTATTATGAATGACTGCATAGTAAAGGTAAAAAAACTGTAGATAGGCCAGTCAATAGATCTTTAAGTGATATAGACAAAAGCCTACTTAAGCTGTTAAGAAAAGAAAAAAAGTAGAAAGGGGAGAAAAATGAATTATCTCTGATTCTCATGATATTGATGAAGGGAAAATAATGGTATAATTAAAAGGAGGTATGCAAGTTTAAGAAATGAGAAATCTGTAGATGTTGCTGTTAAATTTGTAAAGCTCGGAAGGCAGTAAAGTTTTGGACCCAACTGCCTCCCTTGAAAAAGAGCAAGGAAAGAACAAAACTTAAAGGTATATATGTAAGTGAGCAGGATTATTAATGCATCTGATAGAGGAAAATGTATAGTGTCTGAAAAAAAAAGGCATGAAAAAATTGCAAAGTAAATAGTTACACAGTTAGCCTGAAGTTTGCTGATTTTCTTGCTTTTGTAAAGAGTTTTCTCTGACACCCCCAGAAATTCTCAGGGAGTATTAGCATATCTTATACAATGTTTCTTTTTTGCCTGGGGATTTACAGACATGCTCAGTTATCACCTGAAGTCTGCCCTACTGTGGGAAGTCACATGATGTCAGACACTTTCCTTTCCTTTAGTGTAATTTCCTTCCTTTACTGTATATGTAAAGCTGTGATATAATTTATTGAGCTCCGCAGTGAGCACTGTCTAATGCAGTGTTATCTCTTGTGTTCTGTCTGTGAGTATTGTGTAATTCTGTGTTATGTTTTGTGTTCTGTCTGTGAGCTGTTCAATCCCATGATGGTATTTCTATCGTTCTGTCTGAGTATTGTGTAATGCTGTGTTATAATTTAAATAGCTGTCTGTGAGATTATTGTATAATTTATATTATATCTGTGATAATCTCATATACTTTGACTGTCATATCAAATCAAAATATATTTTTTTGTGTTTAACTTTTCTTGCTTTGTCATGTTTTTGTCTAAGCATAAGCTTTTTTAGAGTGTAGTCAGGTCATACCTAACTACACTGCTTATCAACCCCTCCCCAACTTTCTGTTGCCATCCAGTGTCACAGCTGCTTGCTGACTGGCTGAAAAGCCAATCAACATGCACATGTGCTGCATAATTGATATCTCATTAAAAATGAGATATCCTTTACGCAAATCACAGTTGCTGGGGGTGTCAAAATCACCCCCAGCACATTTGTTATTATATTGCAAAAATGGTTTGCATGTTTTCATGCAAACTTTTTTGCTAGGTGGGTTATGATGCATTCTACTGGATGCATTCATAACCCACCTAACTTACATATACCTTTAATAACATAAAGTTTGAGAAACAGAAACATTTTTGGTATGTTAAATGTATGAGAGAATGTTTTTATGTTAATACTTTTGAAGAAAGGAATTTTAAGATTTTAAATAAAGATGGAATACAGGAAAATATGGCAAAAGAGGATAATTATAAAAATAAATATAGAAAAAAAGTCTATCAAATTAGTCTCGCAAAATGTACATGGATTGAACTCCACATTTATAAGAAAGATAGATGGAGATTATCACTTTAAGGAAAGGGCAGATATAATATTCTTGCAAGAAATACACTGGAAAGAAGAATTTAAACCAATATTTTTGATTAAAGAATACCCATGTCAAATACATTCTAAACTTAATTCTAAATCAAGTGGGTATCTATACTTTTTAGTAAACATCTTAAAATAAAAGAGGAATATAAATAGATAGACAACAAAGGGAGATATATAGCATGGGTTGGTTCTATAAATGGGAAACAAATTACACTAATTAACCTATATGTTCCCAACAACAAACAGGTTAAAAGCCTTATTAAATTGCAATTCTGCCAATTGAAAAGGGCTCTATAAAAGCACAGACGTTTTTAGTTAGTGAAGACCTTGCTTTTGGATAGAAGGTCACTAACTAAAAACTTCTGTAAAAAAATATGCTATGTGCTTATATAGAGCCCTATTCAATTGGCCGTATCACAATTGAATAAGGCTGTAAGTACTTAAAATACGTCTTACGAAAGTTTTATAAAATTAAGATGGGACTTTATGTGATAGGTGGAGATATGAATATGATCCTTGATGGTAAACTAGATAGGAAAACCGTAAAAAAACCTAGATCAGAAAATCAGATTATAAATAATTCTAATAGATTCAAAGAAATGATCTCTAGCCACCAATTGTACGATGCCTGGAGAACTTTTAGCCCAGACTTAAAATATTTAATTTTTTTCACACAAAGGCATAAGATGTACTCTAGATTGGATTTTTTTAGTTAATAAAGAAATATTGGATATTACAATTAAAGTAGATATTAATGAAATAAGCTGATCCGTTCATGCATTGATCTCCTTACAGATAGAAAACAATAATATATATAGTCCAAAGAGAAGTTGGAAGATGGATGCATCTTTGTTTAACTCTACTAAAGAAATTGCGAAATTAAATAACGTAATAAAATAGTTTTTTTTAACTAAATTTAAATTTGGTTATACAGTAAACAACTTATTGGAATAATTATAACGTTTACATCAGAGGGGTTTTAATAAATTGGGCAATTCATTAAGATCTTTATGTATAGAATTAAGAGTAGCTGACAGAAAGAAAAAAAAAATCCCAATAATGAAGATCTAACGTTGATTACACATATATAAAAACAGATAAAAAAATTACACAACAACAAATTTATAATATGATATGGAAATTCAAACAGAAAATGTATTATTCGGCTAATAAAGCCGGTAAAATAATGGCCAACAAACTTAAGAAAAAATCAACCCAAAGACAAATAGAAATGTTGACAGATAAACAACACAGTAATCCAAATGAAACAGGAGAAATATTTAGAAAATATTATAGCACGCTATATAATTTATATAAGAAACAACTGTTGAGGAAACCGATTAAAGAAGATATAAATATATTCTTAAAAAAATGAAACTCCCACAAATTTCAATAAGTGATTTAGAAATATAAAAACATGCCAATATCCCTTGATGAAATTCAAATTCATAAAAATTGGTAAGGCACCATGCCCATACGGGTTTGTTGGGCATTATGATAACATTTTTAGTAACATCTTAGCCCCTAGACTCCTAAACATATTTAATGAAATAAAAGAAAAAGGTCAGATGCCAGCAGAAATGACCAAAGCCGTTATAATTCCCCAAAAAACTAATTATTTGAATTATAGACCAATACCACTTATGAATATCGACACCAAGTCATATTTTAAAATTCTTGCAACCAGGTTAAAACACTGAGGGCCTCATTAAATTCTCCCTCGTAGTTCTTTCGGTGCTAGCAAAAGGCAGTCTTTTGCTGTTTGCGAGTACCCAATCTCTTGCAGCCTGCTTTGCGATATGACTACGAAAAATGGTCGAGAATAGGCTCCGAGAGAGCTATGTAGTCACACGCAGCCTTAAATCTATGAATGATTCTCGCATTTCGTAAGAATCCCTACGGGCACAAAAAGTGCCCGCAAGGGATCCTAAAACATCTACGTGCTGCTCACTCAATAGACATAGTACAGATAACACAGAAAGAAATGGTTTGTATGCAGTCAATACCTGTAATTGTCAATGCATATTGTATATTGATATTTATGCTTCTTTGCCATGTAAAGTTAGTATATACCAAATACTTCTTTGTTTTGTCAAAGAAAAACATATCCACAAACAGACATTCTACTCCAAAACCCAGTCATGATACCAAAACACAGAGACCTCTGATTTTCTTAGACAAACATCATATATTTTTATAGTAGCCGTACATACAGGAAATGGTATATTTAATTACTGCCCTCTAGAAAATGATAAAGTCCACCAACACCCTTTTCTAAGTCAATAAATGATTATTTATATTAATAAGCCAGTTAATAATCAGAGACATACCTAGGACGCATTAAACATGCATTCTACGTCAGATCACCTTATTTTTAAACACGTTATCTTCGGCCTGTGCTTGGCCTTCTCACAGAACAATTTGTTATTGTAACCTAGTAAAAATTGCTGAATTAAAGAAAGTTATAATTAACTGTTCGAGAGCTTGCATTTCGCCAAATACTAAGGGCCTCATTCTATTATCGGCTGTAAACCGGCCGTAAGGCTGCGATTCCTTGTGGGGGTCCTGTTACCTCGCAATTCAATTAAACGGCCCCGTAAATCTTGCAACCGGCCGTAAGCTCTGAAATCTAAAAAGTCAAAAATAAATTCAAGACAGCTCTGTAAAGCTCTGTAAATGCTAGGGATCATATTGGGGGACATGAGGATTAAAAGTAACCCACTCTCAAGCTTGCACATCAGCCCAAACCCGAGTTTAAATTAACTGTTTATTTTCCGGCTGCGGCGTGGGCGGGTCTGAGGTGCTCCAAGCCCTATGGACTTTTTACATGGATATTTGACGTATATTAAAAAAAATATATTTTACGGATTTGAGTATAGGGGCATTTTGTGCTATTTTTGCTAACACCGAAAATCACTTTATAGTCTTCTCAAAGTGCAGGATGGCTTTATTTGGGCTATATTTCGTGCTTAATTGGTGCTAGCGGGACCTCTTTCCTGCAAGTAAGCTGCGGCTCGCTTTTAGCCTTGCAGAGAGGGTTCCCGGAGCAATTGAATTGCAAATAGGATTTTCTTACGGCCGATTTCCTTGCGGCCATTTTAGATCAAAGGATTTCCTCCGGCCTGAGCGGCCGCAAGAGATAGCAAGGCGCCAGAATCCCCAGCCGGAGGGGAATAGAATAGCAGAATAGCTCGCGGCCGGTCATTGAGGCCCTAAGAGTACTACAAAGGAAATACATGCGATATACATATATATATATATATATATATATATATATATATATATACTGAAAAGTGTATATATTTTAGTATGTATACAACACTCCCCCCTATGACACTGATAAGTGTCATGGAAAGTTAGCCAACTCTAGACAAATACAAATATTTTAACACAGGGTGCAATCTTACTAAACGTTTCAAGCATGCAACTAAAAAACATATATAACAATTATAAACATAATAGGAAGTAGAAGTATGATCTTCAGACTGGCTCTTAAAGAGACTCAAGGCCTGTAAAGGATCCAGTACAGATGAGTTTCCTAGAACATGGATATATTACATCTCACAGAGTCCTTTGCACCTTTTACATTAATACCTTCCGACAAGAGCATTGCAAAAGAAAAACACAATTCTCCCAAAAAATGAAAAAACAATAAAAATTAAAAAGCAATTATAATAGTCCAATATGATCTGTGGAAACATTGAAAAGTCTCTCAATAATGGAGTCCTTAGCACAAAGTTAACTTTCCAGATATTAAAGTCTGTTAAATGAAAGCACAAGCAAGAAGTAAAAATCAAGTCCTGATGAAAAAAAAACAATAAGTCCATAAAAAACAAAAAGTCCGGATAAAAATAAGTGAGCACCTGTTTGACCAATGTCCAATGTGTAAGAAAAAATATCCACAAGCAACACTCTACTCCCCAAAACCCCAAGGAATGATACAAAATACAGACATATCTGAGTATGTTTGATTTATTGACATGCAGCTCGGAAAGGCAACAGTACAGTATAGAGTATACACAATGCGTTTGAGTTCAACACATACATAAACAACACAGCTTTTTATAGAAGTTTACATAAAGAAAAAGGCATATTCCATTACTACCCTCTAGGAAAATGATACATTCCACCAGCACCCATTGCTAGGCTAATAAACTTTTATTTATATTAAAAAAAAAAATATTAATGAGACACGTACCTAGGCTAAATCTTTGCACACATCACCTTTATATTTTACACTTCTGCGCAGTCAATAACTTTGTTGTTTGCCTTGGCTTTAGTCTGTAGAATATTTTATTATGGGTAAAAAAGAACTGGCCTTGGGCTTGGCACAAAACATTGTATTATGAAAATAAGGATTGTTTACAGTTATAGTGGAAACACACTGAATTAGGTAAAGCATAATCAACTGTTTCATATCTTACGGCCTGCAATATAAAAGTACTACCTAATGTAATAAAAGTGTACTATGTGTGTGTATATATATATATATATATATATATATATATATATATAAATATATATTGTATTTAACCCCCAACTCTCCCCCTATGACACTGATAAGTGTCATCTAAAGAAAGCAAAGTCTAAATAAATACAAATATATATTAATCTAGGACGCAATCTTAGCAAGGGGCACCGGTACTGCCACAACAGTATGCTGCAGGGCTTAAGTATAGGATTTAATGATGGCTAATTATGTAATATTGATTGAAGTACTGTTCATATGTTAGAGCAGGCTCTATGTGATAATGGGATTTGTGTGGCTTTTTATTAGCTTTTAATTAATTTCGCTATCTGTACACAAACATGATGATCTGTTGTTATTTTTTGTGATATTATTTTGTTATATTGCTATATGAATTTATCTATATGAATTAGTTTATTCTTATTTATATTGTTAATAGTTAAAGTCACTTCAGCAATTATTTGAATCACATATTATAGTTGTAGTACTACGATTTGTCGTCACGCAATGTTAAATAATACAGGATTGCGCATGCGCAACAAGCAATGACTTTAACATTGCGTGACAACGACTTCGCTGCAATGAGCTCCGTAGGAGACACGGAAGGGAGATGGGGGGGAACGAGACACAGGGGAAGGAGACACAGGGGACGGGGGAAGGAGACACAGGGGAGAGAGGGGGGAGGAGAGACACAGGGGAGGGAGAAGGGGAGAAAGAGACACAGGCGAGGGAGATAGAGGAAGAAGACACAGGAGAGGGAGAGGGGGAAGAATCGCAGGAGAGGGAGAGGGGAATGGAAGAGACACAGGGGAGGAAGAGGGTGGTGGAAGAGACACAGGGGAGGGAGAGAGGAGAAGAGACACAAAGGTGAGGGAGAGGGGGAATTGAGGGGGGAAGAGACACAGTGGAGAGGGGGGGTGAGACAGAAGAGAGTCGGAGAGGGGGAAAGAGACACAGGGGAGGGAGAGGGGGAAGAGACACAGGGGAGGGAGAGGGGAATGGAAGAGACACAGGGGAGGAAGAGGGTGGTGGAAGAGACACAGGGGAGGGAAAGAGGGGAGGGAGAGGGGGGAAGAGACACACAGGGGAGGGAGAGGGGGAAGAGAGGGGAGGGAGAGGGGGGAACAGACACAGTGGAGAGAGAAAGGGGGGGTGAGACAGAAGAGAGTCGGAGAGAGGGAAAGAGACACAGGAGAGGGAGGGGGCTTAGAGACACAGGGGAGGGGGAAATGAGACACAGGGGAGGGAGAGAGGGGCAATGAGACACAGGGGAGGGAGAGAGGGGGAATGAGACACAGGGGAGGGGGAGAGGAGATACAGGAGAGGGAGAGGGGGGTCACAGGGGAAGAGAGAGGGGGAAAGAGAGACAGAGGAGGGAGAGGAGGGAAGGAGGGACTGACATTGAGAGGGGGAAAGTGACACAGGGGAGGGAGAGGGGGGAAAAGAGACACAGGGGAGGGAGAGGAGGGAAGGAGACACATGGGAGGGAGAGGATCATGCCGTCATTTTTGACAGGCAAGTTGCTAGTTCACTATATTTTGATTAATTTAATAGTGATAATATGATATTAATCTCTGCACATCATATGGCAAATTATGATGAATGATGGTGTTATATCACTTTCTTATTAATTAATATGTTTTCTTGTATATACCATAGTACTTTGGTACTTTATTGATTTTAGTGCACAAGATTGTAAATTTATGTTTACATTTATATATATATATATATATATATATATATATATATATATATATATATATATATATATATATATATATTTTAACGGAGTTGGAACACGAATCCAATATCTCCGCTGGTATACGGTAAAATATCCAAGAAGCACTACAGTCTCACCATCCCCAACCTCCCATATTGGACAACACTCAATTGGGAGTCAAATAATACTGTCTTTATTTTGTTGTGCAGAAACATATATACATATCTCTTCCCACAGGCAATACACATCCCCCATAGTTGGCCACACAATACACATAGAGGGACAATAGGGGTGGTCACACCTCCCTGAGGCTACCTGGCTACTTTGATACAATCAGACATTGATCAGATTATACTTCTTTGTTTCATCTTCACAATGTGAACACTTCACACAATGGACCTCTCTTGCTTATGAGGAGCCCTTGTAATAGGATTATCTATTATGCCAAGGTCTGCAATAGTCTGGGCTAATATTCTGTAGAGCATAAACCAACATACATACAGTATAACAGTAGGATCATATTTTAACCATAAGAATTAAATAACCATAAAACAGGGTAAAACAGTGATGGGTTCCGTTACATATATATACAGTGGATATAAAAAGTCTACACACCCCTGATAAAATGTCAGGTTTCTGTGCTTTAAAAAAATGAGACAAAGCTGGGGAGAACTCAATTGAAAAATGTTAGGTATTTTAATTTCTTCATTTAGAAATTAATTAGCTAAGAATATCATGATTAAAACAGGGTAAAACAGTGATGGGTTCCGTTACACACCTCCCCCGTGACCATAAGCAGGCATACACGGTCTGATCCCAACGGATCGGCCTGGGGATGTCCGGACAAAAGTATTTGTTGGTCAATTCTCTAATTTGACAACCCATCAGCAGTACTACAATTCACCTTTACTCACATTTCAAGAACAAAACAAACGCACTCTTCATACAGCATTCACAGCAATAAACATTTCAAGGAGAGGGAAAATACATTTTACAAACGGGTTTTACAGAGGCCTCTGTACTGGAGACAATGGGGAAAGTAATCCAATTATCCAGGGATAGAGGCAGACTCCATTGAGCACATGGTTGCAAAAAAACATAAACCACTTTAAAATACATAAAGTCACCTTTTACACATAACACACAGTTCAATTGCCAGGTAGCTAAAGTCTTTCCCATAGTCTTTCATTATATGAATGGGCTCCATGGTATAGCTATCTGGGGGTATCACCGCTCACACAGGGCAAGTACCGAATGACCCCCCTTTATTTAAAGGGCCAGAATGAGGGACATACACTCTGGTATGGCCGAATACTGTTTTTAAAGGGCAGTATGTCCCAGGGCCATAGTCGCAGGGCAGGAGGCTGGCAATAAGTCCTCTCCAGGACAAAGTGGCAAAAGGCACTTGATCACCCATCTCCCCTTTGAGGGGAAGTCTAACCAGGCACCTGGATATTTCGCTGTGGTGATGGGGCAACACGTTGAGGGGACTTGAGGGGCAGAGGCCAGTGGCACTCTGCCCTGATGCCAGCTCTTCTGCTGGTATAACCTGCAGGACATTCTGCTCTGTACAAGGGACAAAGGGAGGGCAGAGGCCGACTGCACTCTGCCCCGCTGTCAGCTCTTCTGCTGGGGTACTTGGGACATATTCCAGCTCAGTAGCCAGGGAAAGGTGGGGATCAGTGGGGGTTAACATTTCCTCTGTTAACCCTCGGGCCACATTAGGAGTTAGCTGGGGAGGGGAATTTGTACTTACCCCCTCCTCCGGTTGTCCCAGTGAGTGTAGTCGGGGATCTGGACAGGCTGTCCAGCATCCCAGTAGGTCAGGCACAGAGACCATGGTCCCATCTGCGCCGTCTGGGAGATTGGTGTCTCCCCTTGTTAGGGTAAGCTGTCACTGGGGGGAGAGGGCGACACCTTCAGCTCCCTAGGGTTCACACTGCCGCTGGGGGGGAAGGACGACACCTTCTGCTCCCCGGGGTACACACTGCCGCTGGGGGGGACGGACGACACCTTCTGCTCCCTGGGATACACACTGCCGCTGGGGGGAAAGGATGACACCTTCGGCCCCCTGGGGTACACACTGCCGCTGGGGAGGAAGGACGGCCCCTTCTGCTCCCTGGGGTACACACTGCCACTGGGGAGGAAGGACGGCACCTTCTGCTCCATGGGATACACACTGCCGCTGGGGGGGAAGGACGACACCTTCGGCCCCCTGGTGTACACACTGCCGCTGGGGGGGGGGGGGGACGACACCTTCGGCCCCCTGGTGTACACACTGCTGCTGCGGAGGAAGGACGGCACCTTCTGCTCCCTGGGGTACACACTGCCGCTAGGGAGGAAGGACGGCACCTTCTGCTCCCTGGGATACACACTGCCACTGGGGGGGAAGGACGGCACCTTCTGCTCCCTGGGGTACACACTGTCACTGGGGAGGAAGGACGGCACCTTCTGCTCCCTGGGGTACACACTGCTGCTGGGGAGGAAGGACGGCACCTTCTGCTCCCTGGGGTACACACTGCCGCTGGGGAGGAAGGACGGCACCTTCTGCTCCCTGGGATACACACTGTCGCTGGGGAGGAAGGACGGCACCTTCTGCTGCCTGGGATAGACAATGTCGCTGGAGAGGGGAATTAGTTGGAGTATTCCACGTGGAGAGGATTCTGTTTCTGGGAAGTCTCTCTGCATGTGGCCCTGCTGGTTACACGTGTGGCACCTGATGTACCGTGGAGGGGTTTGGTAGTTCCCACCACCCGGACGGGAGGGGGGTTAATGGTGGGAGGTGGGTTAGCAGCTCCCAAGATGGACCGCCCCCGTGCCCGCTGCTTTTCCATTATGTATTCGTGGACATCTGTCATTAACCACTCCAAGGTTATTGTGGGAAGCGTACCTGGGAAAAATGCCAGTCTGCTTTGGAGTTCTCTTCCAAACTCAGTCTGTGTGCTGTCCGTAAGAGGTGCTGTAGCCGCTGCTCGTTCTCCCTCCATGAGTTCCTTTCTGTCTGCATCCCTGTAGTCCGCGGCCGCCTCCTCATCATGGAACGCTGTACGAAAACTAGCCGGTTCTATCCTGCTGTAGCCAGGGGCGCTGTACGGATACTAGCGTTGCCCTCAATTTGTAACTCCACGGAATGGTGTCTCCTGTAGCTGTCCTTCTGACCGTGGGAACAATTCCGCCACTTGCCACCAAATGTAACAGAGTTGGAACACAAATCCAATATCTCCGCTGGTATACGGTAAAATATCCAAGAAGCATTACAGTCTCACCATCCCCAACCTCCCATATTGGACGACACTCAATTGGGAGTCAAATAATACTGTCTTTATTTTGTTGTGCAGAAATATATATATACACATCTCTTCTCACAGGCAATACACATCACCCATAGTTGGCCACACAATACACATAGAGGGACAATAGGGGTGGTCACACCTCCCTGAGGCTACCTGGCTACTTTGATACAATCAGACATTGATCAGATTATACTTCTTTGTTTCATCTTCACAATGTGAACACTTCACACAATGGACCTCTCTTGCTTATGAGGAGCCCTTGTAATAGGATTATCTATTATGCCAAGGTCTGCAATAGTCTGGGCTAATATTCTATAGAGCATAAACCAACATACATACAGTTTAACAGTAGGATCATATTTTAACCATAAGAATTAAATAACCATAAAACAGGGTAAAACAGTGATGGGTTCCGTTACATATATATACAGTGGATATAAAAAGTCTACACACCCCTGATAAAATGTCAGGTTTCTGTGCTTTAAAAAAATGAGACAAAGCTGGGGAGAACTCAATTGAAAAATGTTAGGTATTTTAATTTCTTCATTTAGAAATTAATTAGCTAAGAATATCATGATTATAAAAAGTATGTCAGCATGTTTCTTATCTCACTAGAATGTTTAAGTGCGTCATCTGTAGAATGTTTACGTTAATGTTCTTTAAAACATCTGTTTCCTGTATCCTGTCTTTGTTTCAGAAACTAATGAGATGAGATATCTATAGGAAACCGGATTTTGCTATGTTAGACAGAAACAAAAAGTCACTTGCTTGCAAATATGTATTTAACAGTATTTTCAACTAGTTGTGACGTGTTTTATGCTATATAAGATTCTGCCGCCTAAATAAATTCAGAGATTATTCTGATGACACTCTGACTTCTGTGCATTATTTTTCTCTCATTATATCTTGGTGCCCAGATATAATTGATACACACATCAGAATACATGATTACTCACTAATCTGATCCTATCATTTTGGTCCTTCGAGCCGGAAGTTGTTTCCCTTATCATTCCTCGGACGAAGCAAAACTCCTTTTACCGTGCACGGGGGGGTAAGTCACTGAGGACTCCCTTACCTTGAGAAAGACCTCAGGCCTGATATATACGATCAGTTGGACCACAGAGGCAAGGTGTTTTTCCGAGGGATGACAAGGCACAGCTTACAACGAACTGACAGTGAGTATATGAATTTCTACTGCATTTTGCATATGTGTGTATGTCCCAGGTCCTTGCCTAACAGTGATATTAGGTAAAAGAGTTGTACAACTAGGTTTCTAGCCTAGTAATAGGTAGAAGGGTTGAAACTTACCCATGGGGAGGTAAAAGAGTCATTATCCTGAGGAAAAGACTATAAAATAAGTTCTCCGTACGTAATGTTATTGAGAAAGCTTACCATGAAAAAGGGGTAAATGAGTCTGACTTTCAAATGAGCTCTTGCAAGACAATATGTATGTGTGTGCATGTTACCATTTTGTATGATTTAAATACCGGTACCGGGTGTATGTATGTTTGTGAGGGGTGTAACACGGATAACAGTTTCTTGGTTATTATATATACCTGTAAACATTGTGTATATTTCTGTGTACTTGTGTGTGTATGTATCTATACATGTATTCTTTTGTGTTGTTCTCAAAATTCTTACCTGAAACTATCCACTTTTGGTAGTGAGTGGTCACGCATTACCCACCTAGGGCCTCATTCTATTATCGGCCGTAAATCGGCCGTAAGGCTGCGATTCCTTGCGGGGGTTCAGTTAACTCGCGATTCTATTATACGGCCCCGCAAGGATCTCATCTTACGGCCGGCCGCATATCTTGGAACCGGCCGTAAGCTGTGAAATATAAAAACGCAAAAATAAATTCAAGCCTGCACTGTACAGCTCTGTAAATGCTAGGGATCATATTGGGGGACATGAGGATTAAAAGGAACCCACTCTCAAGCTTGCACATCTGCCCAAACCCGAGTTCAAATTAACTGTTTATTTTCCGGCTGCGGCGTGGGTGTGTCTGAGGTGCTCCAAGCACTCTGGACTTTTTACATGGATATTTTACGGATATTAAAAATTAAATATTTTACAGATTTGAGTACAGGATAATTATGTGCTATTTTTTCTAACAACTAAAATCCCTTTATAGTCTTCTCAAAGTGCAGGATGGCTTTATTTGAGCTATTTTATGTGCTTAATTGGTTCTAGCGAGACCTCTTTCCTGCAAGTAAGCTGCGGCTCGCTTTTAGCCTTGCAGAGAGGTTTCCCAGAGCAATTGAATTGCAAATCTCTTGCGGCCGTTTTAGATCAAAGGCTTTCCTCCGGCGCGAGCGGCCGCAAGAGATAGCAAGGCACCGGCCGCAAGCCTGCCGGAATCCCCGGCCGTAAGGGAATAGAATAGCAGAATAGCTTGCGGCCGGTCCTTGCGGCCCCGCAACGGCTGCGGCCGCTAATAGAATGAGGCCCCTAGTCTCCGAAGGGCTAATCCTGTGACTTGCCTGTGTTTATGGAAGACGCACAAACCAAAATTTGTGGCAGCTGAGCACAACAGGCATCAATAAACTGCTTGAATTTTCATCTTTCTCATTCTTTACTTGGTTATACAATGTTGAAATATTTTGTCTGCAGTTTCTGTGTATTCATAACTTCTTACTAAAATACTCTGTAAGATTGTGTGTATGAAGCCCTGGGTGGGAGCTATACAGATTATTTCTGGAAAATGTATAAAAGGTCTGTTGGGTGTGGTATGTATATGTAATGCTATGTATATTTCCATTTACCTGTGATATTATTTTTTGTGTATATCTATTAACTTTAATTGATACTATAGGAGTTCAATATATATATATATATATATGTGTATATGTATAGGTGGATAGGCTCTCAAGGGCATAAATCGCACTGCCAGGAGTGTGGTTTCTAGACCCTGCAGTTTTCAAGGTAATCTCTAAAGACATGTTTAATATGCAAAGGGTTTCTGGTGTGCATCTGTAACTTATGTCTGGTAGAAACACACTTATGTGTGGGAATTGTGAACACTGTATTCTAGAATTGTTTTCTTATGTGTATTTGTGTATATATATAAAGTTTCTGTGTCTTTGTAACTTTACTCAATGCTTTACCTTTGGGCAGGGAGGTGATTGATCTGTATTATGTGACGATGTGCAGGGTCTGGCCCACCCCCCACAGTCAGCATGGCAGACCACTCCGCTTCCTACTCCAATTTTCTCTGTGTGTGTTTGTTAGTTTTTTTATGTAAAATATGTCTGTCTGTAACCTTAAGGGAACATAGCAGAAGGGAGGAAGTGTGGTTGCTGTAAAGAGAGACAAAGGCATGTTATTATAACCCCTTTTAAGTGATGACAATGCTCACCGCACCCACTGGATACACAGCATCTACTGTACTACCTCTGCTGGAATCAGTGCCCTGTATCCACTACTTCTTGGCAATATTAATCCTTATTACAAGGAAGGTATAGGAGACGTTCAAACTTTATTGAGCTTTACTATATACAAAGAAGTATAGGAAAGGAAAAGTAAACGCAACGTTACTTAATTAAGGAAATAGAAATAAAAATAAAAAAAAGTAAATACATTTCCTATACTAAAAATAAAAAATTGTTGAAGATGAAAACAAAAAGGCAAATGTGTATCACAATGACGGTGCCTACGGGGGGAGGGACATGTAATGTTAACCACCTCTCTCCTTCGGAAGAGGATATGTTTATGTGTACACAGAAAAGACTTCCACGACTGACCGCCCCTCCAACTCCTGGGAATATGGTCACTTATAGTGATGATGTAGAGAACGAATTTGATGATGCCCGCAAATACCTGCTTGCCGCCACCGCTCCAAATCCACCTCCTCCAACACCACCACCTTATGAGGGACGGCCCGCCAGAACCAGGCGGGCACCAGATCGTCAATACGGAGGTAAGGGAATAACATCTGTGCCATTTTATCCCTTAATTGAGGTTCCCAATCCTAGAGGGGGGAAATGTGTTGCCACCCACAATGCTAGTATACCGAGCATGGACAGATGCAGATGTGAGGAGAGCTGTAGCAGGAGTCCCCCACCCAAATGACAATATGGGAATTTTCAGACTTAAGTTCCAGCGATTGCAGCAAAGTTTTAAATTAAATGGTGTTGAGGTTGTACGGTGTCTGAGGCAGATATTAGGGTCCGATTGGATCCTTAGTGAAGGTGACTGGAATCCACTGGACCAAAGGGGGGAGCCATTGCAATATGGATCACAAGAACTGACCCAACGAGTAGACACTCTAATAGGCAGAATAGCTGACAGACGCAGACTGGACTAAGATAAACGAGTGTGTACAGAAAGATGATGGAAGTGTGGAACAATATATGGGGAGGTTGCGGGTAGTATTTGACAGCCATAGCGGGGTAGCCAGACCTAACCCATATGATGATGCTGGACCATATGCTCAGCAGCTAAACAAATAAATGACTTTGTGATACAACACCAAATTACTTACAAAACATGTCCCCTTAGGGAAACCATAGAATATGCTAGACATGCAGAAGAGCAGTGTAAGAGAGCAAATGAAAAGAAACAGATAAAGCAAGATAGTAAACCAAAGGAGGTGTATTTGATGACTTCTGTTGATGGGAAAGCGCAACCTATAACTTTTTGCTTTCTTTTCTGGTGATGGTGGAAATAACCAAAAACGTGGAGGGAGAGGAGGTGGACGTGGTCGAGGTGGAAGCAGAGGACAAATTTTATGGAAATTGTTACGTATGTGGCAAGGCCGGCCACTTAGCACGTTCCTGCAGAAACAAAAAGTACCAGGAGGAAGAGGGAGCGGATGACGATGACCAGACCGACAAATGACTAGAACCAGGTTGTACCCTTCCTTTACTAATATTTGCTGAACAAGAATTGCATGAATCTGAATTTTATGAGTATGGTAATAATGATGCAAATTTGCCAGAAATAAATGATGTGTTGAATTTAGAATCATGTATAGACTTAATGGCTCTAGCAGAACAACCAGTCATTAAACTAGATGTAGAGGGGGTAATGATAACATTTTTATGCGATACAGGAGCATGTAGGTCAGTATTGAGCGATGATGGCACATGGAGTATTTATACGTCATCACAAAACATACTGGTTAGGTCAGCAGCAGGACAGACAAATAGCGAACCTATATCATGCCCCCTCACAGGGAGATTGTTCAACGGCCAAACATTTGAGCATCCTTTTATACTCTCCCCTAGATGCCCGATAAATCTCTTGGGTAGAGATCTGATGCTGAAATGCAACATTAGAGTGGTTCCCACAGAGAAAGGCATGAATGCATACATGGGGGACATACCTGTCAATGTAAATGTAGTGCAGGGGATGGGTGAACCACATTACTTTTACACATTAGACATGGTGTCGAAAGGGCCAGGACAAGTATCCAGCACTTTGGTAGCCATGGCTAATGACCTAGCTCCATCTTCCAGTGTAAAACAAAGCACAGAGTCATTACACTGCACTATGAAATTTGAAAGTACACCGGGGAGGGATGTGGACTATGAAAAACATTTTTCAAACACACCAATACCAGAATAACCTTGGATTACATATACTGGACAGAAAATGGGTATACAGGGGTGGGAGTAAAATTGAATGATCAAGACCAGTTACTCTATGCAGGACACACAGTGCCACACATATCACTGACTATGCCAGCTGGTGGAAGGTGGGTACAGGTAGGAGGGATGGTAGAAGAGGCTCAGACAGATAAAACACCATGGGAGTACTTACCCTATGACCTCGGAGTGCAGTACTCACCGAGCACGAAAATATATTGGAAAAGCCTGAACTAGGTAACTGACACAAAGAAAGGAATACACTTACAGTCATCCAGGTGGGAGAAAGTTCTTCTGTTAGAGGAACCATGACACAACACACAGATACTGTTCACTCAGGAACAGGAGGCAGCATTAGAGAGCCTTCCGGACACCTTATGGTCCACAGGGCCCGCTGATGTAGGCCTTATAAAGGGGGTAGAGCCAGTAAAAATCACCCCAAAAAGTACTTTTCAGCCACATCAGAGACAGTATCCTCTAAAACCTGAAGCAGAGAAGGGCATAGAACTTTATAAAAGTTTTGATTGAGAAAGGGATTATAATAGAATGCCCAGGATCCCCATTTAACACCCCACTTTACCCAGTCAGGAAGCGGAGCTTGGAGATTAGTGCAAGATTTACAAGCAGTAAATAAAGCTGTAATTCCCCGAGTACCCACGGTGCCAGATCCACATACACTCCTAAATGACATGCAGCCAGATAACACACATTCCTGGCAGAAGAGGGACATAAGGTTAGTCGGGATAAATTACAGCTCTGGAAAGCAGAAGTGAAGTACCTGGGATACCTAGTGAGCAGAAAGTGACGATCACTAGACCCAGTTAGGAAAAGGGCCATACTAGAAGCCCCTAAGCCGGTCACAAAGAGACAAGTTATGTCTTTCTTAGGGATGGTAAATTTCTGCAGGAGTTGGATTCCCAACTATGCAGAACTTACAGGGTCCATACAACACCTTATTTATGCACAATCAATGTCAGCTAATGAAAAGGTAGCGTGGACACATGGAGCTGAAGCAGCATTCATTCAGCTTAAGAACACAGTAGTGGGAACATCTGTATTGGGATTGCCAGATTACAGCAAGCCATTTGTACAAACTGTAGACTCAAGGGGAGGCTATATGACTTCCGTTGTGACTCAGAAACATGGCCTGCGAGACCGACCCTTGGCTTTTTACTCAACCAGGTTGGACCCTGTAGCCAGGGGACTTCCGGTTTGTGTACAGGCTGTAGTGGCGGCTTTCATGGCAGTTCTGGCGTCAGCAACCTTAGTCCTGTTCCACCCTTTGACTCTAAGAGTACCACATGCTGTATCTGTCATTCTACTACAAAATAAGGTTTCATACCTTTCCCCTTCAAGACACTTATCATGCATGACCATACTTCTGTCACAACCACACTTGCACATAGAAAGGTGCACAACACTGAACCCATCAACGTTAGTTCCCATCCCGGAAGATGGCACACCACATGCATGTACTGAAATCATAAAAAAAGAAGTCTCACCAAGAGACGGCCTTAGAGATGTTGCATACACAGAGGCTACACTAACTCTGTTTGTAGATGGGTCATCAAGTAGAAACAAAGATGGTACAAATGCAACGGGATATGCAGTAGTAACACAAGAAGAAACTATAAGAGCAGGAAAACTTCCATCACATTTTTCAGCACAGGCAGCTGAGATCGTGGCCCTTACTGAAGCCTGTAAAATAGGAAAGGTACACATAGTAAATATATACACCGACAGCCAATATGCATTCTCAACTGTGCACATATTTGCACAATTGTGGAAAAATAGAGGCATGGTCACATCTACTGACAGGCAAGTCACTCATAAACAACTCCTTTTGCAGTTACTTGAAGCCATTCAACTGCCCTTGAAGATTGCGGTATGTAAATGTGTGGCTCATACCACGACCACAGACGCAATTTCAATAGGAAATGGCAGGGCAGATACAGCTGCAAAGCAAGCGGCTCAAACGGGAAAAATACACATTTTTCTCTTACACAGCTACACATCTGTGTATTTCGTAAACCACATTGACAAGAGTATTCTACAGCAACTACAGGCAAATGCACCCTCACAGGAAAAAAAACGTACTGGTTGAAGAAAGGGAGTAAACTGAATGCTGATAATATTTATGAGAGTATAGAAGGGAAACCAATTTTACCAAAATCACTATTCAGATATGCAGCTATGTTGAGCCATGGCATTAGTCATGTCTCAAGAGGGAGTATGGTAGACATGGTCAGCAGAATATTTTCAGCCTATGGATTAAACACCTATTTTAAAATTTTTGTGCAGGGTGCCTTGTTTGTGCACAACACAACCCTCAGGGTAACTATCACCCCATAAGAGGCACATTCCCAGAACCAACATACCCCTTCCAGACAATATGTATGGATTTCATTGAACTAACAAAGTGTGCAGGGAAGAAATATTGCCTAGTGATAATTGATGTATACTCTAGGTGAGTGGAAACGAAACCATGTGCACACCCTGACGCAATCACAGTGGCTAAAACCTTAGTGACACAAATAATTCCTAGGTTTGGTATACCAGAGAAAATATATAGCGATAACGGCACACATTTTGTGAACAGAATTATCAACCACTTGAGTAAAGCATTACACATAGAGTTGAAAAACCACTATGCGTACCACCCACAGTCAGCTGGATTAGTGGAGAGAACTAATGGTACCATTAAAAATAAATTGAGGAAAACGATGGCAGCGACAGGGAAAAATTGGCTTTACTGTTTACCATTAGTCATGCTAAACATGCACATGCTTCCAGGCAGGAAGAAGTTAACCCTGTTTGAAATATTGTATGGGAGACCATTCCTACTACCAGAATTTAGACCATTTATCTCAGAAGATGAGAACATGAGTGAAAACTTAGCAGACTATATGAGAAAAATGTTAAGTAAGAAAGATATTACCTCCATCTCTCTCTCATCCACAGCAACAGCAGGGACCCTGCTTGGTACAACCAGGCCAGTGGGTCCTAATTAAAGTAATCAAGCGTAAAAATTGGGCATCGGCCAGGTGGGAAGGACCGTACCAAGTTCTGCTGTCAACACCCAGTGCCTTGAAAGTTGCCGAACGAGCCACCTGGATACACCTGACTCACTGCAAGAGAGTAAAAGTGCCAGAGCTTGAGCCAGTTGATTCCTAAAACCTGCTAGCTGACTCATTGCGAGTCAGGCTGGGCTACAAAGGGGGGGAAACTCGTCTCAAACCCAGTGAAGAACCGAATGGTGCGGGTTTTTGGGGTTCTCAACTGGCCCAAGAAAATGTCCTGGCACCTGTTCAAAAGACCTAACTGGTGTGGCCTAAGAATCTCACTGACATGCCTCATCTTGATAACTCTTTGCATAGTAGCACCCATAATCATATGGGAAGAAGTAACAAGACCCAGAGGCAACCAGACACAATCTATTGGAGAGATGTGGATGCACAGAATGAAAAGAGACATGATGGAAGTCAATTTAACTGGCCAAGTGACCCTAGTGTTCAAGGAAGGGCAGATAGGAACCAACCAAATAGACCTATGTCAAGTACTAAGATGTGGACTTTAGGACGTAGTGGAGGGGTGAGAAAAGCGCCAGTATATTTGTGTATAGCCTCTCTGTATGGAAATGAGAGATGTCCTAGCTGGAAACTGGCCTTATGGAATACAGGAGCTGACTGGGGTTACTCCCCACCTAATCACATGAAGTGCAAAAGTACAAAGAGACGCTTAAAGCTGACACGGGGTGTGGAGCCCTCCTCTTGCAGCCAAAATCAGCTATGCAACCCCATCCGGATCACCCTCCAGGACCCACAAAAGTGTGATGAGGGGAGATATACTCTTGGAATTTACACCTCAGGCAGAGGTAACAACATGGAATATTTGCATATTCAGGTACTGCAAAAAGAGGAGCCCAGACAGACTATTGATACCATGCATCCGTGGATTGGTGAATAAGGTTGTTGACCAAGCAGTAACTCAACAATACCTAATAGAGACGATACCCCTCACTCAAGGAGAATCTGATTCTTATCTTGATCATGACATTGATGATGTATAAAAACAAGTGGATTAAGAGAAGCACCATGATGGTCCAGACCCCAACTCTTCACTAAAGAAAGGACTATGACCTGAACCTTGCCTTAAGACCTTGGTCTAAAACATTTATAAGAGGAGGGATATGTTAGGTATTTTAATTTCTTCATTTAGAAATTAATTAGCTAAGAATATCATGATTATAAAAAGTATGTCAGCATGTTTCTTATCTCACTAGAATGTTTAAGTGCGTCATCTGTAGAATGTTTACGTTAATGTTCTTTAAAACATCTGTTTCCTGTATCCTGTCTTTGTTTCAGAAACTAATGAGATGAGATATCTATAGAAAACCGGATTTTGCTATGTTAGACAGAAACAAAAAGTCACTTGCTTGCAAATATGTATTTAACAGTATTTTCAACTAGTTGTGACGTGTTTTATGCTATATAAGATTCTGCCGCCTAAATAAATTCAGAGATTATTCTGATGACACTCTGACTTCTGTGCATTATTTTTCTCTCATTATATCTTGGTGCCCAGATATAATTGATACACACCTCAGAATACATGATTACTCACTAATCTGATCCTATCAAAAAACAAACTGAAATCTTTTAGGTGGAGGGAAGAAAAAAAGAAAAGAAAATTAATGTGGTTGCATAAGTCTGCACACCCTCTTATAACTGGGGATGTAGCTGTGTTCAGAATTAAGCAATCACATTCCATATCGTGTTAAATAGGAGTCAGCATAAACCTGCCATCATTTAAAGTGCCTCTGATTAACCCTAAATAAAGTTCAGCTGCTCTAGTTGGTCTTTCCTGAAATTTTCTTAATCGCATCCCACAGCAAAAGCCATGGTCCACAGAGAGGTTCCAAAGCATCAGAGGGATCTCATTGTTAAAAGTTATCAGTCAGGAGAAGGGTACAAAATAATTTCCAAGGCATTAGATATACCATGGAACACAGTGAAGACAGTCAACATCAAGTGGAGAAAATATGGCACAACAGTGACATTACTAAGAACTGGAGCTCCCTCCAAAATTGATGAGAAGACGAGAAGAAAACTGGTCTGGGGGGCTACCAAGAGGCCTACAGCAACATTAAAGGAGCTGCAGGAATATCTGGCAAGTACTGGCTGTGTGGTATATGTGACAACAATCTCCCGTATTCTTCATATGTCTGGGCTATGGGGTAGAGTGGCAAGACAAAAGCCTTTTCTTACGAAGAAAAACATCCAAGCCAGGCTACATTTTGCAAAAACACATCTGAAGTCTCCCAAAAGCATGTGGGAAAAGGTGTTATGGTCTGATGAAACCAAGGTTGAACTTTTTGTCCATAATTCCAAAAGATATGTTTGGCGCAAAAACAACACTGCACATCACCAAAAGAACACCATACCCACAGTGAAGCATGGTGGTGGCAGCATCATGCTTTGGGGCTGTTTTTTTTTTTAGCTGGAACTGGAGCCTTAGTTAAGATAGAGGGAATTCAAAACAGTTCAAAATGCCAGTCAATATTGGCACAAAACCTTCAGGCTTCTGCTAGAAAGCTGAACATGAAGAGGAACTTCATCTTTCAGCATGACAATGAGCCAAAGCATGCATCCAAATCAACAAAGGAATGGCTTCAACGGAAGAAGATTAAAGTTTTTGGAATGGCCCAGTTAGAGCCCAGACCTGAATCCGATTGAAAATCTGTGGGTTGATCTAAAGAGGGCTGTGCACAGGAGATGCCCTCGCAATCTGACAGATTTGGAGTGTTTTTGCAAAGAAAAGTGGGCAAATCTTGCCAAGTCAAAATGTTCCATGCTGATAGACTCATACCCAGAAAGACTGAGTGATGTTATAAAATCAAAAGGTGCTTTAACAAAGTATTAGTTTAAGGGTGTGCATACTTATGCAACCATATTGTTTTATTGTTATATTTTTTCTTCCCTCTACCTAAAATATTTCAGTTTGTCTTTCAATTGAGTTGTACCGTCTATAGGTCACATTAAAGGTGGAAAAAGTTCTGAAATGATTTATCTTTGTCTAATTTTTTTACAGCACAGAAACCTGACATTTAACAGGGGTGTGTAGACTTTTTATATCCACTGTATATATATATCATTATTTTTGGCATTTGGTGATGATTAACAGTACTATGTTAAAAGGGATTTCAACATTTGAATGTATACTATTAAATTAATTCAATTATTAAATGGAATTTATTTAAAGTATTAGCCAGTACATATGCTATACAAAGATTGACTATATTTAGACTCATTTGATGAGTAATATTTTTTTGAATGGAGCCCTAATTGTGTAACAAATGACTTTGAGACATTCATTTAATTGACACCTTCATGGGACAGTATTTTGTTTTTCACGATTTTACACTATGTATTTTCATATCACATATATAGTTGTGAGCGTACGAGTTGTTGCTAACGCTGCGGGCTCGCGTAGCGAGACGCGGGCCTCGCGTAGTCGCGGCCCTCGCAAAGCGAGGGCCTCAGTTGCTGGCTTGGAGCGCCACAGGCGCTCCATGCCAGCACCTGAGGACCTCGCAAAGCGAGGGCTTCAGTTGAAGCAACTGCGACCCTTGCAAAATTCCTTGGAGCGCCACAGGCGCTCCATGCCAGCACCTGAGGACCTCGCAAAGCGAGGGCTTCAGTTGCAGCAACTGCGACCCTTGCCAAATTCACAACACAAATTCCCAACCCAAAGAACTGCGAATCTCGCAAAGTTCACGTCGCAACCCAAAGAGCACGACACACACATTACGACACTCGCAAACAACATACGACACACGCTCACACACATTACGGCCTCGCAACACTCGGACGCAACTCGCGAACATTACAAAATTAAAAACACCATACATACACACAGCACATACATAAAAACCTTACCTACAGAAACAGGAAGCACCCAGGACCTCAAAAATGCAACTTACAACTTAATTGCACTCAAAATAAAAGAGTTTAGACACTAAATAATTTGCTAAGCGACACAAAAAATGGCCGACGAATAAAACGAAAACGAGGCTACACACGCAAACACCATACGAGACACGTTAACACACATTACGACCTCGCAAACATCGGACGCAACACGCCGACATACAAACATTTAAAACTTAAGAAATACACACAACAAACACATAAAAAGCTTACCTACAGCAAGAGGAACCATCCAGCACCTCAAAAAAACAAGTTACATCTACATTTAAATCAAAATAAAACACTTTAGACACTAATATCATCGCTAAGCGAGAGAAAAAATGGCCGACGAACAAAACGAAAACGAGGCTTCAGACGTAACTATACTACACTTACTCGCAATAATGAAACACATACTATGCGGAACGTATCACAATCATATTAGACACAATTTTGAACAGTAATACGTAGAAAATGGCGGATGGAACGCAAATTGTAAGCTGGATCGCAAATAGCGCATGCGTATTGCGTTCTAACGGTCTCACTTTCCAGAACTTTCTACAAGTTTATAAATACTGCCTATTTCACACAAAAAAATACATTTCTCCTCAGGTGATGAACGGAGTGACTTCTGAGATAACTGCTGCTTTTACTTGAGAAGACAATTCTTTACTAATTTACTACTTTACATTGTGCAAATTACAACTGAGAGGTAAGCTATAATATATTACATTTTATTATCAGGACAGGTGAAACAAATAAAAAAATAAACTAGGATTTATGTAGTGACATATATGGAACATTTATGTGTATAGGCTCACAAAAAAAATACGGTTCATTTAACAAAAAAACAAAAAAACATAATTCAATATTAAACAGAGGTTTATGTATATTGACATGTGACACGCACACATATATGTCTATAATGTATAGTGACATCTGACACGCAGATATATGTCTATAATGTATAGTGACATGTGACACGCACATTTATGTGTATTGCCCCTGCATAGTGACATGTGACACGGACATATGTGTGTATAATGTATAGTGACATGTGACACGCACATTTATGTGTATTGCCCCTGCAAAGTGACATGTGACACTAACATATATGTGTATAATGTATAGTGACACGCACATTTATGTGTATTGCCACTGCAACAAAATTAGCTTAAAACAAAATCAGTAAACAACTATATTTAAATGACATTATATGTCATGTATACTGATATGTGACACGCACATATATGTGTATCATCTATAGTTACATCTCACACACAGACATTTATGTGTGTTGCAAAAAAAACATATAAGGTTAATTTAACAATTTAAATATGATTCATGTATAGTGATATGTCACACGCACACAAAATAATTACATTAAACTATGGAATGTGCTTCATGTATGTGACATATGTGTGTAGCCCCCACCAAAAAATAAGGTCAATTGAAAATAATTACACAAGTATATTTAAATGACATTAATTTACTGCAATTCAATAGATCATATAAAGCTGAATCTTTCTACTTCTTTTAATATTCAAACAGACTCTGCATTTACAGCGTCACTCAACAATTTGCACCGTGCACTGTGAAGCACAATCCCTTTTAAAGAACACCAACAAAGAAGAAGAGGTAAGATACAACAAGACATTACATGCTCAAAAGGCCATGCTTTGCTAGATGAAAAATTATAAATATACAAATAACTATTTCACTTTCTTTTTCAAACAGACACTACAAGAAGACCGTTGGATTAAGATTGGCAGGAGGGGACCGTCTGTCATTCGACACTTCAATCAAGGTAAAGTATTAAGTATAAACAAGAAAGAACCATGAGCCTTATTCAATTGCGACTTGCTCAATTGAATAGGGCTCTATATAAGCACATAACATATTTTTTATACAGAACTTTTTAGTTACTGAATTTCTAACCACAATCAAGGTTTTCAATAACTAAAAACTTTGCTCAATAAATATGTTATGTGATTATATAGAGCCCTCTTCAATTGGCAAAATTGCAATTCAATGAGGACCTATATATCTTTAATGGCCAAGGGCCTCACTCAAATGTGATTTGCCCATTTCAAAAGGGCTCTATATAAGCACAGAGCATATTTTTTAAAGGAACTTTTTATTTAGTGAACACGTTGCTTTTGGATACAAGTTCACTAAATACAAAATTCGGTAAAAAAATATGCTCTGTGCTGATATTGAGCTCTATTCCATTGGCCAAAACACAATTGAATGAGGAGCTGACAATATAACAAATGCAGTAACCAAAGGCCCTCATTCAATTGCTATTTTGGACAATTTAATATGGCTATAAATAAGCACTTTTAGCCCCTTATTCAATTGCCATTTTGCTAATTCTATAGGGATCCAAATAATCACATAACATATATTTTTTAAAGAACTTTTTCGTTACTGAAAACCTTGCTTTTGTATAGATGCTTAATAACTAAAAACTTCTTTAACAAATATATGTGATGTGCTTATTTAGAACTCTATTCAATTTTCAAAATTGCAATTCAATGACGGCCTTAGAGTACTATTACATTGTAAAAAATGCAATTCAATGAGGGGCAAACTATGCAACATATGGTACACAGAAAGGCCCTCATTCAATTGCAATTTGCCCAATTGAATAGGGCTCTAAATAAGAACATAACAGTTTTTTTAAAAGAAGTTTTTAGTTACTAAAAATATATCCAAAAGAAAGTTTTTCACTGACTAAAAACTTCTTTAAAAAAATATGCTATTTGCTTATTTACGGCACGATTCAATTAGCCAAATCGCAATTGAATGAGACCCAAACTGCTACACACAAAACAGAATTTCTTATTCAATGTTTAACAACCTATAAGCCGTACAAAGAAGCCAAAATAAGAATAACAAAAGTGTTGCGCACCTAATAGCATTGTACAAAAAATCACACAAACACATAGGAAACTATATTAACATTCTTCTTTAATGTTTAACAACCTATAACCAGTACAATCAAGAATAAATAACTTTTGCACAAGTGGTGCGCACAAAACAGGATTGTGAAAAAATAACACAAACACATAGCAAACTACATTAATTATATTATTTCATGTTTCACTAACTATAACCATCCCAATAAAGGTTAAATAAGTATACCACACGTGGTGCGCACACAACAGGATTGTACAAAAAACTAACATAAACACATAGCAAAATAAATTCATATTCTTATTTAATATATCACAACCCACAAGCCTTACTAAGAACCTTAAATAAGAATAACAAAATAACAATGTCAATTTTGTGAGGCTTATTATTTTAAACAGGAGAGACCCAGAGATGGACAATTTATTAGTTGTTGTCAAAAAGGCAAGTTCAAACTTACAGAAAGGAAACAATTTCCAAGCTATTTACAAAATATTATGACTGAACCTACTTTTCCAAATTACAAAAATTTTAAGACAAACATAAGATCCTACAATAGTGCCATATCATTTGCATCTATGGGGGCAACATTGGCTGCTAATGTACCAGGACATGGTCCTTACTGTTTTAAAGTCCAAGGACAAATTTATCATCGGACTTCACATTTACATCCAGAGCAAGGAGAGCAAAGAAAATTTGCTCAACTATATGTCCTAGATACAATGGAAGCTGTTGATCAACGTATGCAGATGGAAGAAAATAAAAAATGCTTACCCAGTGTTTTCATAGAGCTAAATAACATTATGGACAACAATCCCTACAGTAAAGCATACAAAAAATTGGCAGAAGTAGAAAATGAACAACAACTTCATGCACAAAAACATCAATTACCCATGCCAAAGGTTAATATGGTGCTTAAAAGAGATAGACATACTGATAAACGTCGTTATAACTTGCCAACATCAAATGAAGTTGCAATGGTATTTCAGAATGATGAAGGAGAACCACCATTTCAAAGAGACATTAGAGTATATCCCAGAAATGAGGAGCAACCATTTATTAATATTAATATCTTAAGTCCAAATTTAGATCCAATGACATATCCCATATTTTTCCCACATGGAGAAGCTGGTTGGCAACCAAAATTAACCCTTCCCAGTTACCCAAATGCTAAAGCCAGAATCCGAAATAATGTTTCTATGCTTGAATTTAAAGTAGCTCAAATTGCCATTAGAGATGAATTTAATCCAATTTTATGTGGTGGAAAACTAACGCAACAATGGATTATTGATTCATATTTGCAAGTTGAGGCAAATAATTTAAACTTTATCAAATATCAACAAGATAAACTACGTGTAGAACAATATTGTGGACTCATGGACTATGTTGCTGACGTGGCTACAAGCAGAGACATGACAGCTGGCAAAGCCATCATTTTACCATCTTCCTTTCAAGGATCTCCTCGAAATATGAGAGAAAGATACAATGATGCTATGGCTATTGTGACAAAATTTGGAAAACCAGATTTATTTGTGACATTTACATGTAATCCACAATGGCCAGAAATTAATCAAAATCTACTTCTTGGACAAAGTGCTTCAGATCGACCAGATTTAGTAGCCAGAGTTTTTAAGATCAAATTAAATGAATTAATACGTGACTTCACTATAAATCAGTTATTTGGCAAATGTCTTGCTTATGTATATACCATTGAATTTCAAAAAAGAGGCCTTCCACATGCACATCTTCTCATAATACTTCAAGAGAAAGATAAATTAGATACTTCGGACAAAGTGGATGCAGTCATAGTTGCTGAACTACCAGATCCAGAACTATATGGTAGACTATATGAGATTGTTACTCATCGCATGATTCATGGACCCTGTGGAGACCTTAATCCACAATCACCATGTATGGAAAATAATAAATGTTCAAAAGATTTTCCAAAAGATTATAGAGACAAAACATATGCAAATTGTGATGGATATCCACTTTATAAAAGAAGAGAAGGAGATAGTCCCATTATTCGTGGAAAAAAAGTGGACAATAGATATGTAGTACCCTACAATCCACATTTACTCATGAAGTACAACGCCCACATCAACGTAGAAGCCTGCACTTCCATCAAATCCATTTAATATGTCTACAAATATATTTACAAAGGCTATGATACAGCTACTGTAGTCGTCAAAAGTGCAGACAACCCTGAATGTAGTGAGTTAGTACATGATGAACTTGCATCTCATGTAGATGCTCGCTATGTTAGTGCACCAGAAGCTATGTGGCGGCTTTTAAAATTTGAAATGCATGATAGATCACATGCAGTATATAGATTAGCAGTACATTTGCCACAACGACATTTAGTCTATTTTCATGCTGGAAATGAAATGAATGCATTGGCCCAAAGTGAAGATCGTCACACTACACTAACTGCATGGTTTGCATTAAATTCAAATGATGCTCAAGCAACACAATACTTATATATTGAAATTCCATATCACTATGTTTTTGTGAATAGATTATGGAGACCAAGAAAAACCAAAGGCAATAAAATAATTCCACGAATTTACACAGTCAGTCCAAGAGATGTTGAACGTTTTTGCTTACGGATATTACTTTTAAATGTTCCAGGAGCACAAAGTTTTGAACAATTAAGAACTGTTAATGACATTGTATATGAATCCTTCCATTTAGCTGCAAGACATAGAAACTTACTCGCTGATGATACAGAGTGGGAAAGATGTTTAGAAGAAGCAGCACAATGTCAAATGCCACGACAGATGAGAGAACAATTTGCTTTCATTTGTATCTTCTCAAATGCTCCAAATGCATTAGCTTTGTGGGAGACTTTTAAAAGTAATATGGCTGAAGACTTTATGCGACGATACAATGAACCCATTGCACACTTAAAAGCGTTAATGGAAATCCAAGAAGTATTTTTAACTCATGGATTAAGTTGTGCAAGTTTTAATTTGCCTGATCCAGGTCTTATAGATGACATAAACTTTGAAGACTATGACATTCAAATACAAGCAGAAAGAACACAAGAAAGACTTGCAACTTTAAATAAACTACAATTGCAAGCATTTCATGCCATTAAAAATGCAATAGATGATGACATGGTGACAGAGCGTTATTTCTATCTGGATGGACCTGGCGGATCAGGAAAAACCTATTTGTACAATTTATTAATGAGTTCAGTACGAGCACAAGGACAAATAGCAATGGCGTTTGCCACTACTGGAATTGCTGCACTTTTATTAGAAGGTGGAAGAACTGTTCATAGTGGATTTAAACTGCCAGTGCCTATTTTAGAAAATTCTGTGTCAGATATTCGCATGACATCCTTACAAGCAAAGAAATTGAAGAAATGTAAATTAATTATAATAGATGAGGCCACGATGATGTCATGCTATGCCCTCCAATGTATTGACCGTTTGCTTCGTGAAGTCATGGATAATATTTTTCCATTTGGTGGAAAGGTAATGTTGTTGGGTGGCGATTTTAGACAAACATTACCTGTCGTTGTACATGGAAATCGAACTGACATTATCGAAACCTGTATCAAGTCAAGCACAGTATGGAAACATTTTACCCATCTTCAACTGCAACAAAATATGAGATCAGAAGGACAAAATGATTTCAATGATTGGCTTATTAAAATTGGAGAAGGCAGAACAGAAAAAATACTACATTTAGCTGACGACACTGTAGAGATCCCACCTCAGATGATTTGTCAACAAGATATTATATCGGCTATATTTGAAGGGAGCATAAATAACGAAGAATATTCCGAGCTTGCCAACCAAGTCATACTGACGTGTAAAAATAAAGATGCATTAATCCTCAATAATGAAATCTTTAAAGAAAAATTATGCACCGCAAAGAAATTATCACAGTGCTAATTCTGTACTTGCTGATGACAATGAGGCTAACTTTTCGACTGAATTCATAAACTCTCTAACTCCTTCTGGAATGCCACCACATATTTTGCAGCTAAAGAAAGGTGCAATTATCATGTTACTGCGAAATATGAACCCCAAAAAAGGCCTATGCAATGGCACAAGATTAATTGTTCAACAATTAAAGGACCATTTTATAGATGCTGAAATTTTAACTGGGACCCATAAAGGAGAGAGAGTTTTCATACCAAGAATAGATTTAGCACCAAGTGAAAGTAGTCTCCCTTTTATACTTCAAAGAAGACAATTTCCCATTATTATGGCATTTGCCATGACCATTAATAAATCACAAGGTCAAACTTTCAAATCTGTGGGTATTTTTTGGGAAGAACCAGTATTTGCACATGGTCAATTGTACGTTGCATTGTCACGGTGCAAAAATCCACAGGCTATTAAAGTTTACATTGAAAAAAATGAAAGTCAAGGTGATTTATTAGAAGATGGACGTATTTTTACTAAAAACATTGTCTACTATGAAGTACTATAACTTTGCAGGATACAAACTAAAGCCATGCAAACATTTTGGAAAAACATTCAAAAATACATAACAATTTGTTGTTTAATTCAGTCATAATTAATGGAAGTACTGTTTATGAATGATTCGCCTCACAAAATACTTGCCTTGCATTTCTATGAAAAATTATGTTAAACTGTTAAGTCACTATGTTAATGTTTCTAATGTTACAAGTTTAAAAACAATATTTTCAAGTTATTTCATTCAAGATATTACAAAGTTCATGTTAAGAGCTCAAGCACCTTTTAAGTCACAATGTAAATATTCTCTGTTATCTTAAGATTACTACATACATTAATGTTTATCGCCAGTTTATGTGGTCAGTAAGGAATTACTTTCATTAGTTACGGTTTTAGGAGAGTTTTTACTGTATGCCTTCCTCTTCATTCAATGTATATTAAACTTAACAATTATTCTAATATAAATTGCATGTTAATACTGATTAATTTAAAGTTAAACTGTTTTTACATTCAAATGTTAATACTTTTTATTCAAAATTATGTTACAAAATGTATTTACTATGTTCCTGTTTATAATGTTCAAAATTAGACTAATGTTTTGAAAACTTACAAAGTTACTTAAAAAATAAAGTTACATTTTAAAAATATATACCTTCAAGGTTATTGCTTACATATATTTTAAACTTCATGTTAAAATTTGGGACGTTTCAAAAAGTCTTTTTACTTTTTACTTTCCTCTGGATTCTATGTATATTAAAGTGAACAATTCTTCAGATACAAATTTCATGTTAAAAAACCATTACATCAACATTTTACAAAAATACATGTTCATATCACAATACTTACAAGGGTCAAAAATATATTTAAATAACTAAACAACTTCACAAACATATACATCACATTGCCGTCATTTTTTGATGGGCAAGTCGCTAGTATTTTTATATTTGTCAGGTCATATTTACTATTTCCCCTTCTGGATCGCTATTTTGTCATGGTGAAGGGGCTTGTGTACTACGATGAAGTTGTGAACTATACCATGTAGGGTCAGCCAAGATGGGCAGGTCATGGCAGAGAGGTCAGACAAATTGCTGTCCACTGGAGAAGGAACTGGCAACCCACTCCAGTAACGTTGCTAAGAAAACTTAAGGAACAGGTACAACCAGAGACATAACAATATGGCACCAGAGGACGAGCCCCTTAGGTCAGAAGGTGCCTACTACATTACTGAGGAAGAGCAGAGGGCAAGCAGAAGTCACACCAGATCTAATGAAGTGGTTGGACCAAAGCCGAAAGGACACCCAGATGCAGATGTGTCTGGAGGGGAAAGGAAAGTCTGCTGCTGCAAAGAACAATTCAGCATAGGAACCTGGAATGTCTGGTGAACTTAAATGGACTGGAATGAGACATTTCCCATCAGATAACCACCAGATCTACTATCGTGGTCAAGAATCCCGCAATGGAGTAGCTCTCCTAGTCATTTAAAGAGTGGCCAAAGCAGTGCTCGGTTACAATGCAATAAATGACAGAATGATTTCAATTCAAATTTAAGGCAAGCCATTTAACATCACAGTGATCCAAGTCTATACACCAACCATGGATGCTAAAGAGGCTGAAATTGTCCAGTTCTACAAAGACATTCAGCATGTCATAGATTATAACACCAAGAAAAGATGTTACTATCATTATAGGAGATTGGCATGCTAAAGTAGGGATCCAAAAGACACCTGGAATAACTGGCAAATTTGGCAGGTCAGAGACTAGTAAAATTTTGGCAAGATAATTCTCAGGTCGTCGCAAACACCCTCTTCCAACAGCCTCTGAGACGACCATATACATGGACATCACTGGATGGACAACATAGAAATCGGATTAACAATATACTTTGCCGTAAAAGATGTATGAGCTCTATACAATCAGCAAAAACAAGATCTGGAGCTGACTGTGACTCTTCTTATGGAAAAGTTCAAAATTAAACTGATAAAAAGAGGGAAAATCATCAGACCAAGTAAATACTAAATAAATAATATCCATTGTGAAAATGCAGTGGAAGTAAAGAATAGATTTAAGGGACTAGACATGGCAGATAGGGTACCTGAAGATCTTTGGATTGAAATTTGCAACTGTTATGAACAGAAGGGCCCAGGGGACTGTTTGGGGTTAATGTGCATGTAGAAGGTGCTAGCAACTTGCTTAACAGTTATATCATGGGTGTAATGCCTACATGTAGTTATATCATGGATGTAATAAGTGCAGGGTTATTTTCCCATTATAAAATGTTGTGTAATTGCCTGGACTGTAAGCGGTTAACTCATGGAATGTATAGCCCTGCTACTGAGTCATAAAGCCATAAAACTGAATTGGGAGTTTGGGGGGAAGGATAGTTAGAAGTAGTCCATGGGATATGCTTAGATAATATAAAGTTAATGCAGTCATATCTGGGATATACAAAGGGTTAAAGATTCTAAAGAATGTATATGGCTTTGAGAGTCAGTCATGCATAGATTACTGTATTGAGTCTGGAAGGGGGAAGTTTAGTTTATAAACCTGTAAGTTGAGATCTAGATACTAAGAGCTGGGCTACAGACCTGGGGGATGGTGTTTTGTGTAATCTGAAAATGTGTCTTGAAAAATAAAGAAGCGGCAGTCTGATTTTGGACACATGAAATAAAGGTGGTGTCGGAGTCTGCTTGTACTAATCAAGGGTACAGGGTGTGTGATTCTTAGATCCTACAAAAAGGGGTCTGATGGTGCCTGCCTCTCAAGAGATGATGCTGTCATCTGAATTGTCTGATGGTGCCGAGATCTGAACAAAAAGTTGCGACCCATAGAGTGAGAGAATTTGGGTGAGTGTAGTGCCCAAATCTGGTGGGCGTAACAGCAACATTATCCAGGAAACAGCAACAAAGATTATCCCTAAAAGAAAGAAAAGTAAGAAGTCAAACTGGCTATCTGATGAGGCTTTCAAAGTAGCTCAGGAAAGAAGGAAAGCGAAAGGTAGTGGAGATAGGAAAATATTTGTCCAATGCAGAATTCCAGAGGATTGCAGGAAGAGACAAGGAGACATTCCTCAATGAGTGATGTAAAGAGATCGAAGAAGATAACGGAATGGGTAAATCAAGATACTTCTTCAAGAAAATTGGGAACCTAAAAGGCACCTTTCATGTCAAAGTGGGCGTGATAAAAGACAAAACTTCTAGGGATTTAACAGAAGAAGATCAAATAAGTAAGAGGTGGCAGCAATACACTGAAGATCTATACAGGAAGGATCTTAACAGCAGTGATGACCTCAATAGTTTCTCCAATGAGCCGGAGTCAGAAATCTTGGAGAGGGAAGTGAGATGGCCATAGGACGTCTTGCTAATAATAAGGCTGCAGGATGTGATGGAATCCCAATTGAAATATTACCAATTCTACAGGATGATGCTGTGAAAGTGTTGCTTGCCTTATGTCAAAAAATTTGGAAAACAAAACAATGGCCAATAGACTGGAAAAGGTCAGTCTACATCCTTATCCCCAAAAAAGCCATAGAGTGCTCCAATTATCAGACAATTGGACTCATTTCACATGCCTGCAAGGTAATGCTTAAGATTCTACAAGCTCGACTCCACCAAAGAAGGACCGGAAAATACCAGATGTGCAAGCCGTGTTCCGCAGAGGAAGAGGCACAAGAGATCAAATTACCAATGTCCGTTGGATAATAGAGAAAGCAAGAGAGTTCCAGAAAAGCATTTACTTCTGCTTCATAGACTATTCTAAAGTCTTTGACTGTGTGGATCACAACAAAATGTGGCATGTTCTTAAAGAGATGGGGGTACCAAATTATCTCCTCCTCCTCCTAAAGAATCTGTGTGTGGACCAAGAAGTCACAGTCAGAACTGAACATGGGACAACAGAATGGCTCAAGATCGGAAAAGGAGTGAGACAAGGTTGTATATTGTCACCTTTTTTTCAACTTATATGCAAAGTACATCATTCGTAAGGCCGGGCTGGATGAATCCAAAGCTGGAATCAATATTGCTGGAAGTAATATCCACAATCTCAGATCCACTGATGATACTACCTTGATGGCTTAAAGTGAGGAGGAAATAAAGGACCTATTGATAAAGGTAAAATAAGAGAGTGCCCAAGTTGGACTGCTGCTCAACATTAAAAAGATGAAGATCATGGCAAACAGCAATCTTATTTCTTGGCAAACAGACGTTGAAGAAGTGGAGGCAGTGACATAATATATTTTCCTGGGATCCAAGATCTCTGCTGATGGTGACTGTAGTTATGAAATTAAAAGACGTTTGCTTCTGGTGATGAAAGCTATGGCAAGCTTGAACAAGCTAGTAAAAAGTAAAGATATGAAACTATCAACAAAGGTCCGCATAGGTCAAACTATGGTATTCCCAGTAGAAACATATGGATGTGAGAGCTGGACCATAAAGAAGTCTGAGCACCGTAGAATTGACACCTTTGAATTGTGGTGATGGAGAAGACTGCATAGAGTCCCTTGGCTTGCAAGAAGATCCAATAAATCAGTACTTCAGGAAATCAAGATGAACTGTTCACTATAATGTATGATCATGAGGCTGAAGCTAAAATATTTTGGCCATATCATGAGATGGCAGGTTTCCCTAGAAAAGACTCTGATTCTGGGGATGATTGAAGGCACAAGAAAAAAGAGGCGACAGAGGCAGAGATGGATAGATGAAGTTACTGAAGCAATGAACATGAACTTGATGGAGCTCAGAGGGGCAGTGACTGAGAGATTTACTGGTTGTGCTGCGGTCCATAGAGTCACAGAGAGTTGAACGCGACTAAGACTAAACAACAACATTTACTATTTAAGGAAATCAGAATAAAGACTTTTGAATAAAGACTGAGGAAGATATGATGCAGACTGTGAGATTGTGTCTGTAAATAAAACACTTTGATAAGCATCAGATTCATATTCACCATTGAGATTGGAGCAAAGTGCACCTAAAAGATTTTGGGCAGAAATATGTTTTTCCAAAAGAAAACCTCATAATACAGGGAATACAAAGTACACGATGTTACAACAAAATAATAATATGATAATCATTGTCTGAGCAATGATTAATAGTCCTGATATGTTTATCTAGATATAAATGTTTTCATCTGTATCGAGAAGCGCCATATAATGAGTCACGTTACGGCATTTGTATCATGCTCTTGATATGATTCTAAATTTTGGCCCTTTCTCTTTAAAAGACTTATAGATCATAGCTATATACTATTTTCCCTATAATAAGCTAACTTTAAACACCACAACTTGCTGTGTACAGGCCTTATGTCTGCAGGCCTGCTGTGGGCTTGAACTCTGCTATAATTACGGAGCGATTCAATTGAACAAGCCAGCAAGTTACAGGCCGAAAGCGGAAACTGTAACCATGCAATCATAAATATCAATTCAGAGCATGAACATGATCAATTAAGCAAGGCCGTAACTACCCATTTAGAAACAGCCAATAGAAAATGATACGGCAGTATAAGATGGAGGTTACATGTCAATCAATTAGAGTTTAAAGGTACGATATGCGATTGGACTTGCAAAACCGCAAAATACAAAATCATAAAAATGAATGCCAATACTATTTTAGTCCATATGGGTGGCCTGATATATATTAACGGATCGATATAACCCCGAAATGAAACATAAAAATAAATAATTTTTTATTGCCAATTTGCAAGCTTGAGACTGTTGTGCAATTAAGTCTTATGTCTTTCATTGCTTTCCCCGTCATTTACAGTGCAGTATTGATTTTTTATTTGCATTTACAGTGCTACAGATATGTCTTTAACCCCTTTGTGGGTCCCATCTGGAACCCGTAGGATTTTCTTGTACATTTGCCGTTTACAGGTGTGAAACCATTTGCGGGCTTGCGGAATTGTAGCAATTGAATATCGATTTGCAATTTCTGTGATCGTAACGCTTGCGGATGTGAAAGATCAAATTAACTTTTCGTCCATTAAAGAAAGCGCTATGTCTGGTGCAAACCCAACACATCACATCACCCAAAGAACACCATCCCCACAGTGAAACATGGTGGTGGCAGCATCATGCTGTGGGGATATTTTTCAGCAGCCGGGACTGGGAAACTGGTCAGAGTTGAGGGAAAGATGGATGGTGCTAAATCCAGGGATATTCTTGAGCAAAACCTGTACAACTCTGTCTGTGATTTTGGGGCTAGGACGGAGGTTCACCTTCCAGCAGGACAATGACCCCAAACACACTGCTAAAGCAACACTTGAGTGGTTTAAGGGGAAACATGTAAATGTGTTGGAATGGCCTAGTCAAAGCCCAGACCTCAATCCAATAGAAAATCTGTGGTCAGACTTAAAGATTGCTCTTCACAAGCGTAAACCATCAAACTTGAAGGAGCTTGAGCAGTTTTGCAAATAGGAATGGGCAAAAATCCCAGTGGTAAGATGTGGCAAACTCATAGAGACTTATCCAAAGTGACATGGAGCTGTGATCGACGCAAAAGGTGGCTCTACAAAGTATTGACTTTAGGAGGGTGAATAATTATGCACATTGACTTTTTCTGTTATTTTGTCTTATTTGTTGCTTGCTTCACAATAAAAAAAAGTTGTGGACATGTTCTGTAAATTAAATGATGCAAATCCTCAAACAATCCATGTTGATTCCAGGTTGTGAGGCAACAAAACACGAAAAATGCCAAGAGGGATTAATACTTTTGCGAGGTACTGTATATATGACCAACTGACCTCAGACTTCAGAGAGCACACAGGGCCTTGGATCCACCACTATTGACTCCAGACAAATCAAGGATGTCATTCTTACATTTCTATTCTTTCCCAGAAATTGAACAGATCCTGGGGGCTGTTAGATCCATCAGAACAGTCAGATTTCTAATCAGACATAATATCAGGTATCAATGGGATCATCACTTTAAACTGATGTCAACCCAAAATGTCGGCAATATGATCATGAGATATCCAGCTGAAGAGTAACCCTTTTGTCTCGCCTGAGGTTCTATTTCACAGACAATGATGAACACCAGAATTCACCACATGCAAGCCTAGTCTCCAGTGACAGGATTGCATTTAAACACCTGTCAGAGGATCCAATGCTAGATGCTCAACCTGACCACTCCAGTACCCGATAGATGGATATTCCTTGATTTCTCATAATGATTTCACCACTGGGATATGATGGGAGATGAAAGACATGCTTCCTGCACAAACTCTCAGATCTACTTCTATCCCGATCTGACTTTAATTATTCATAATAAGCTGTTAACCAGTTCTTACTACTTTTTTTAATTCTAGGTTGTGAAATAAACATTAATTTTCATTCTTATGATGTATATTCTTTTATAATCATCTCTTTCGATTAGTCCAGCAGCCAAAATGTAGCTGCTTATATATTAGCCAGACACACATTTAAAGTTAATTCCCTCATCCCATACCCACTCACAATAGGTGGCAAGACCTGAAGGGCTGGTTCCCCAAAATGATCCTTTCTAAACACCATTTTTTTTTTTTTCATAAAGTTTTTATTGACACATTCACAAGACAAGCACATTTGTAAACAAGGGGTGACACGCAGGTCCCCCACGCTCAATGGTTTTCATTGTATACATTTGTGCTAGCCCAAGATAAAGTACATATGTCATTTCCATGTGTCTCCCTCCGCCATTTTCCTTTTTCTATTATTATTAAGATAGTCTATGAATGCAACCAATAACAGGTTAGGTAAATTACCCAGGATTAAATGCTCTAAATATGTCCCGCATATGCTAGATATCCTGCTTTGGTTACTTGTTTTATAAATTAAAACAACTTTAAATAACAAAAATAGAACATAACTTAACACAAATTAACGTGTGCCTTTCAAAATTACGCTTTACAGAATTTGCTTACTACCTTTCTTACCATCCACGTCCGCAGCGACCTCAAAAAAGGGTACCATGGAGAGCCCTGCCCCGGACCGCACCAGCAATCATCTGCCTCCCCCTCCTGATCAGCGCTCCGCCGTCAGTGTATCTGAAATGAGTGTTCCGTCCCGCTCTTGTCACCCCAAATTTCCTTATAAACAGCCACCGTATCGTTCAATGTTGCCGTCATATGTTCATATGTCATAATAAAGTTGATTTTGTTAATGACTGAGTGGACATCTAGTGTATTCTTCCGCCAATTTCCTGCCAGACTGCTTTTAGCCGCCAACATGATGAATTGAAGCCACTTATTTTGATTTGTACGTAAGTTTTGTACTGGAAGCCCTAGGAGACATGTTCCCATATCGGGTTGTATTTTTGTTTTTAGTGTGTTAGAGGCCAGTTCGGCCACCTTGTGCCACATTGATTGAGCAATTGGGCAGTCCCACCAGATATGGCGGAAGGATCCTCCTGTGATACAGCCTCTAAAACACTCAGGAGAGATTTTAGGGTCCATTTTATGTAACCTATCTGGCGTATAATAGGTTCTAAATAGAACTTTGGCTGATGTTTCCATATGACTAAAGTACCTGGAGCCTTTTGTCAGTTCCAGGTTAATTTTGGACCATCTACTCATGTCCCATTCTACTCCCATATCCTGTTCCCATTGTTTAATATGCTTAGGTTTGCTAGCTACGTCATTGGAGTTGGACATTGCGTACAATTCCCCCAGTATTCCCCTAGTTAGTGGGGCTTTATTACATATTAGCGTGAACCAATTTGAACTGGGCGGGCCCCAACTACGAAGTTTAATGGTGACATTATGGCAAATTTTATTGTAGTTAAAATTTTCTCTGGGCGGGAGATTGTACGTTTCTATAAAACTCCTATTATTTAGTACTGCACCATCTCTGACCCAGCTCTCAAACCTATCTAGCTTTCGTGAGATCCACCAATCTTTGGAGAACGTACCCATCTCCTCAAGGGTGCTTGGGGAAGGGAGTGTTGTGGTTAGCGAAGATGTTGGGGCTTAGCTGTCTATCACTGTTAGCTCTTTCCCATTCCTTCAGAGACAGAGCAATCATCGGATTGTTTCGAGACAGCTTTAGGGGCAACGGGGAAGAAGGGTCCCATATAAGAGTATCCCATCTGAATGGTGTAATTTGGTGATTTTCTACAAAAAACCAAAGTGGCTGGTGCTCTGCCGAATGCGCCTGGGGTAAGAAAGAAATCTGGGCTGCCCTGAAGTATTTAAGGAGGTCGGGACAACCCAAGCCTCCAAAGGATCTCCTCCTCATCATAATTGATTTCCTTATTCTAGGGCGCTTGTAATTCAAAATAAACCTAAAAATTGCATTTTGGAAGTTGGTCAAGTCTCTGATATTTACCTGCATAGGCAGAGTCCTGAAAAAGTACAGGATCCTGGGGAGAATATTCATTTTTATTGCATTTATCCTCCCTGACCATGAGAGATGATATTTATTCCATTTCGACAAGTCTTGGTTCAGGGTCTTGTACAGCAAGATATAGTTTGACTGATACAGGCCAGTGATCTCCGGAGTGATTTTAATACCTAAATAATTTATATACTTTTCTGGCCAATCAAAGGGGTGATGGGATTTGAGAGTATCTCTCAAGGCCTGGGGAGCCTGTGCCAAGATCGCTTCCGTCTTGTCTATGTTAATTTTGAGCCCCGAGACGAACCGAAGGACTCCATCAGGGACATTAGGGCTGGTATTGACTGAATTGGGTTTGTAAGTGTGCACAGGATGTCATCAGCAAAGAGGCAACATTTAAGCTGATGTAGGCCTACATTTATTCCTGTTATTGAGGCGCTATTCCTGATAGCCTGAGCCAATGGCTCAATGGCTAGCGCGAACAGGAGGGGGGAAAGGGGGCAGCCCTGTCTTGTGCCTCTTTTAATATTGATGAGTGTTTGGTCAGCCCCTGGAATGCTGATGTTCGCAGATGGATTATTGTAAAAAGACTTAATAACATTCACAAAATTACCCACCAACCCGAACTTCGACAGCGTGGCGTGCAGGTATGGCCATTCTATGGAGTCAAAGGCTTTCTCCAGGTCTAGTCCTATTGTACATAAAGGGGTATTATCTTTTTTGGCTAAGTGGAATACATTGAGAAGCCTTCTTATATTATCCCCCGCCTGTCTATAGGGAATAAAGCCCACTTGGTCCCTATGTATCAGCCTTGGCAGAAACTTTGCCAATCTGGTGGCCAGTATTTTCCCAAGGATTTTCACATCCCCATTCAGAAGAGAAATGGGCCTGAAGTTTTTAGCCAGTAAAGGATCTCTTCCTGTAAACACCAATTTTAACACAACCAGTTACTTCTAGTTAAATCCCCATTTTCTATGTTCTTTTTTCATGATTTTCCCAAAACTATCTAACTCTTGGACCTGCTCATAAACCCAGTAAAATAAACTACACTCTGGGTCTAGTGTATCAGTATGTATTGTCCTGCTAAGTAAATTTAGACTACCTTGTAGGGCCCTTTTCATCTAGCCCTTCTCCTTCACCCTCTTTCTCTTCCCCCTTTTTTTCATTTTTTTCTGTTGTATTTATTTTCTGCTTGTAATATTAACCCATCAAAATCACCTACAATACAATTCCTTTCCATCTTACTAAATTACAGAGTTCTCCTCCTGACAAGTACAAACAACTAAAGGAACTCATTAATCATTACCTATAAAAACATAACTTGACAACAAACCATTCATGAAGGTGATTTCAATCAACATTAAAGGTTTGAACACCCCACAAAAGTTCACACAAACATTAAAAGATTTTACAGACTAAAAGTAGATATCATACTCCTACAGGAAATAAATTTCAAGTGACATAAAATCCCCATGTTCACACACAAACATTACACTCACTTACTATACCATACATTTAATATATCCAATTCTTCATTAAATCCTACCATTCACCCTCATCTCACAACACAAAGAAAAAGAGGGCAGGATCCAGAGACTGCACGTGAAATTCTCAAATCACATATATAGTTCTGAGCATACGAGCCGTTGCTCACACTTGCAGGCTCGCGCAGTCTGCTCCGCAAATGCGGACCCTCGCGAAGCGAGGGGCCGCATTTGCCGAAAGTGGAGGTTCCAACGTCGGCTGTGTTTGTCCAGGCCGCATTTGCTGTGGTGGAGGCTCCAACGTCGGCTGTGTTTGTCCGCAAGGGCCGCATTTGCGGGGGTGGAGGCTCCAACTGTGTTGTTTGTCCGCAAATGCGTCCCCTCCCAAAGCGAGGGGCCGCATTTGCGGAGGTGTAGGCTCAAAGGCGCCACACACGCGGTTAACACGCACGACTTAGAAAAAAAAACAACTGCGTCCCACACGCATGACATAGAAAAAAAACAACTGCGTCCCTGGCAAAAAAATACGGCCGCGATACGACCTATTCCGAACACGCAAAAAACGTCCAAAAACGGCGCGCATGAAAACATCAGAAACACAATAAATAAACATAATGAACACATAAAAAGCTTACTTACAGCAAGGGGGGGCATCCAGCACTTCGAAAAGTTAATTTACACATCCATTTAAGTCCAAAAAAACGAGTTTAAACTGCCGAAAATCAGCTAAGCGAGAGAAAAAATGGCCGCCGAACAAAACGAAAAAGAGGCTACAGACGCAACAATACTACAGTGACTCGCAAAACTGAAACACATACTATGCGGCACGTACCACACTGATATTAACCACCATTTTGAAAACTACAGGGAGTGCAGAATTATTAGGCAAGTTGTATTTTTGAGGATTAATTTTATTATTGAACAACAACCATGTTCTCAATGAACCCAAAAAACTCATTAATATCAAAGCTGAATATTTTTGGAAGTAGTTTTTAGTTTGTTTTTAGTTTTAGCTATTTTAGGGGGATATCTGTGTGTACAGGTGACTATTACTGTGCATAATTATTAGGCAACTTAACAAAAAACAAATATATACCCATTTCAATTATTTATTTTTACCAGTGAAACCAATATAACATCTCAACATTCACAAATATACATTTCTGACATTCAAAAACAAAACAAAAACAAATCAGTGACCAATATAGCCACCTTTCTTTGCAAGGACACTCAAAAGCCTGCCATCCATGGATTCTGTCAGTGTTTTGATCTGTTCACCATCAACATTGCGTGCAGCAGCAACCACAGCCTCCCAGACACTGTTCAGAGAGGTGTACTGTTTTCCCTCCTTGTAAATCTCACATTTGATGATGGACCACAGGTTCTCAATGGGCTTCAGATCAGGTGAACAAGGAGGCCATGTCTTTAGATTTTCTTCTTTTATACCCTTTCTTGCCAGCCACGCTGTGGAGTACTTGGACGCGTGTGATGGAGCATTGTCCTGCATGAAAATCATGTTTTTCTTGAAGGATGCAGACTTCTTCCTGTACCACTGCTTGAAGAAGGTGTCTTCCAGGAACTGGCAGTTGGACTGAGAGTTGAGCTTGACTCCATCCTCAACCCGAAAAGGCCCCACAAGCTCATCTTTGATGATACCAGCCCAAACCAGTACTCCACCTCCACCTTGCTGGCGTCTGAGTCGGACTGGAGCTCTCTGCCCTTTACCAATCCAGCCACGGGCTCATCCATCTGGCCCATCAAGACTCACTCTCATTTCATCAGTCCATAAAACCTTAGAAAAATCAGTCTTGAGATATTTCTTGGCCCAGTCTTGACGTTTTAGCTTGTGTGTCTTGTTCAGTGGTGGTCGTCTTTCAGCCTTTCTTACCTTGGCCATGTCTCTGAGTATTGCACACCTTGTGCTTTTGGGCACTCCAGTGATGTTGCAGCTCTGAAATATGGCCAAACTGGTGGCAAGTGGCATCGTGGCAGCTGCACGCTTGACTTTTCTCAGTTCATGGGCAGTTATTTTGCGCCTTGGTTTTTCCACACGCTTCTTGCGACCCTGTTGACTATTTTGAATGAAACGCTTGATTGTTCGATGATCACGCTTCAGAAGCTTTGCAATTTTAAGAGTGCTGCATCCCTCTGCAAGATATCTCACTATTTTTGACTTTTCTGAGCCTGTCAAGTCCTTCTTTTGACCCATTTTGCCAAAGGAAAGGAAGTTGCCTAATAATTATGCACACCTCATATAGGGTGTTGATGTCATTAGACCACACCCCTTCTTATTACAGAGATGCACATCACCTAATATGCTTAATTGGTAGTAGGCTTTCGAGCCTATACAGCTTGGAGTAAGACAACATGCATAAAGAGGATGATGTGGTCAAAATACTCATTTACCTAATAATTCTGCACTCCCTGTACTACGCATAAAATGGCGGATGGAACGCAAATTGTAAGCTGGAACGCAAATAGAGCATGCGTATTGCGTTCTAACGGTCTGAGGCACCTCAAAGTTTATAAATACTGCCTACTTTCCAGAAAATTCTACATTTCTACTCAGGTGATGAACGGAGTGACTGCATAGTTAACTGCTGCTGTTACTTGAGAAGAGAATTATTTCCTAATTTCCTACTTTACACTGTGCAAATTACAACTGAGAGGTAAGCTATAATATATTACATTTTATTATCAAGACAGGAAAAAAAAAAAAAACTTTATCTATGAAAATGTGATTCATGTATAGTGACATGTCACACGTACATTTATGTGTATAGGCCCTACAACAAACTAATGTTAACCGAAACTAATTAAACAAGTATATATTTAATGACATTAATTTACTGCAACTCATAGCAAAAAATAATATGACACTAATACATATGTAACCTAAAGCTGAATCTTTGCCCTTTTTTTAAACAGACTCTGCATCAACAGCGTCACTCAAGAATTTGCACCGTGGACTGTGAAAGAGAATCCCTTTTAAAGAACACAAAGAAAGAAGAAGAGGTAAGATAGAAAAATACATTACATGTTGAAAAAGACCATGCTTTGCTAAATCAAAAGGAAGAAATATACAATTAACCATTTAACTTTCTTTTTCAAGCAGACACTACAAGAAGACTGGTGGATTAAGATTGGCAGGAGGGGACCCTCTGTCATTCGGACAAGAACAACACTTCAATCAAGGTATAGTATAAGAAGTAGAAAAAATAAATAAATATATATGTTTAATGGCCGCCAATATAAAAATTAAAAGTACAAAAAATAAAAAAAATACAAATTTAATAAAGACTAAAACAATACAGTTTAACAAACTTCACAAACACCTATACAATTTACAAAGAAAGACAGTTTCAGAGAAACATAAAAAGAGGTGGTCACAATACAGGATAGCACCCAAAACATTAGCAACATACATAAAACAAAAGTATTCCTCCTCTTTACTGTAAAATAAACTCCAACCATCACCCACAAGCCAAATGCAGCAACTAAAAAGTGGTGAACACAAAACAGGATAAAACAAAAACACTACCATTATATAGAAAAGGCAATTAACATTCATTTTTACTGTCCAACATCATTTAATACTCATAAAGAAGACTAATTAAGCAAATAAAGTATGCAAAATATGGTTGACACAAAACAGGATTGTACCAAAAATAACACAAACAGATAGAAAAGTTAAATAATATTCTTCTTTATTGTTTAAGAACCTATAAGCCTTACAAAGAAGCCTAAATAAGCATACCAAAATTGGTGGACACAAAAAAGGATAATGCTAAAAACATTGTGAGCATATGCAAAATACAAGACTAATTAAGGAAATAAAGTATGCAAAATATGGTGGACTCAAAACTGGATTGTAGCAAAAAACAAAGAGACAGATAAAAAAGTTACTTAATATTCTTCTTTATGGTTTAAGAACCTAGAAGCCTTATAAAGAAGCCTAAATAAGTAGACTAAAAGTGGTGGACACAAAAGAAGATAATGCTAAAAACATTGTGATCATATCCAAAATAGAAGACTAATTAAGCAAATAAAGTATGCAAAATATGATGGACACAAAACAGGATTGTACCAAAAATCACACAAACAGAAAAGTTAATTAATATTCTTCTTCATTGTTTAAGAACCTATAAGCATTACAAAGAAGCCTAAATAAGCATACCAAAAGTGGTGGACACAAAACAGGATAATGCTAAAAACATTGTGATCAGATCCATAATAGTAAAAACATTAATAATTACAGGGAAAAAAAAGGATAACTGTAATATACAAATACAATTAAAGTATTTTAAAAGGTTGCACAAAAAACAGCATAGCAGTAAAATTCACCATAACAGATACAATAGAACAAAACAATAAAATTTGCTATTCAGTACAAATACATAAAAATAAAATAACATTTTACTTTTTATTTTACAACAGACACTGCGTGAAGAGCATCGGACGAAGACTTTCAACAGAGGACCAACAAAGATTCTGCTTGAAATCACACTTCATCCAAGGTACAGTATAACAAGTAAAAAAAGAGAAAACTAAATAAACATGTTTGCTCTGCATCCATGTCAACAGAAAAAAAAAAAGAATAACAACCACTAGCTATAACTTTTACCAAAATATAACTGACACATTTCTCATTTACCTCTTATTTGTCTTTTATGGAAAATAGTAAATACAAACTTCAATCTAGCCAAAAAAAAAAAAAAAACAGCATAGTCCACAAAAGTCTCAGACTAAATAAAATGTGTCATTCTAAATTACCAGTCCTAATGTACAATATTAAGAATAAAACCTAACCATACACATAAAATACAATAGTACAACAAATAGTACTAACATCCAAAAAAACAACAATAGAAACATTTTCAGAGCCTCAACATATAAGCCTTTAAATAAAATATAAAAATACTATTATAACAATCCCCTGTACGATAAATTATAACAAAATATAGTCCTCTACTATCCCTATAAGCCAATAGTACAACAACAAAAAATAATTAACAAACCAAAAAAATACACCTACTATATCTACAAGAAACTATAGTGTAATTACCTTGAGTGTGCTATGCATGTAAGGCAAAAATTGCAACCTACGACAGAAAGTAAAAGCAAAAATATAAAAAACACTTATTTAACAATACAAAGAAAGTACCGCTACAATGAACTAGAATCACATAGAAACAAACTGTTGATAAGAAAAATTTTTTAAAACAAACTTAACATCTCAAAATAAACTAATGATACATTATTTTTTTTACAGATTAACATGGTTTATAACGAGAGCAAACAAGAAAAGATAAGACTGCAAGCTAGAGAACGACGACAGAGATTGGACAGCCAGCAAACAACGGAGCAGAAGGAAATTCGACGATAAAAAGAATGCAAAAGAATTGCAAGAGATACACCAAAAAAGCTACTAACCAAACAAAGCATTTAGAACCTGTTCCTGAAACATCAGATTAAAAAAACAGTACCTCAAGTTTACAATACTGAATAATTTAAAGTTCAACTGTTCTTACATTCAAATGTTAATACTTTTAATACAAAATGCATTAACAGTTACTGTTGACCAAAACAACATTTTACAAAAATAAACATGTTTAATATCACAATAGTACTTATTTCATCATAACTAAAATCTTACAAGTGTCAAATACGTATATTAATAACTAAACAACTTTCCAAACATACACATCTCATTGCCGTCATTTTTTGACAGGCAAGTCGCTAGTACTCCAATAATCTTCATTAATGTTTATGCCCCAACCAAGAGCAACTCTCTTTCATAACACATTAAACAACTTTACTTCTTCTGAGGCTCCTAATATAGTAGAAGGTGGAGACTTCAACATGCCAATGGATCCTAAACTTGATGATTCTGTGGTCACATCAATAAAACACTGTTCGTCTATTGGTAAATAGTCATCCTAACTGATGGCTTCTTACAAACATGATACTTGGAGAACAACACATGATTTAGCAAAATGCTTCACATATTATTCCTCCTCCCATAATACATATACTAGACTACTATTGACAACTTATTTATTACTAGAATACAAAAAAGCTTTAAGTAATTGTCTGAATAGGGACAAAGCTCCTAATATCCTCAAATAATACAGAGGTAGAGGAAGAAAGACATTCTACTTAATCCCAAACCCTAATATATGGGAGTTCGTGAAAGAGAAAATTAATAAAAAATATACAATTGTATTAATAACTCAAAAAAATTAACAGCGAATAAGACATATTTAAAATATATTGCTGCTTGAGCTGTATCGTCACAACATATTATTATTTAAGCACAACATTTGTGAAAAGACTCTGATAAAAAATTAGATATAATGTTTTCTATCATTAAAGACAATATAGAATATTGCTAGTAGGTTATCATACTGTTGAATGTTCAGTTAACACAATTGTCCTGAAATAAGTGTTGAGTGCCAATTGCCTTTAATAATTATAATATTAAAGTGCAGTTAGATTAGTCTAATTATACTATAAAGTGCAAATGACAAAACAATAGTTATATGAACTTTCAATAGATAAAAAAACACTATCTAAGTATCAAATTTGTTGTACCCATCAATATAAGAAACAACAATACAAAATATATATTATAGTACATTCAGCTTGAGACGTTAAATTAGTTAAGTATAATGTTGTAAAATATTATTTACCTTGTAATTATTTAATACTAGCGACTTGCCCGTCAAAAAATGACGGCAATGAGATGTGTATGTTTGGAAAGTTGTTTAATCATTAATATGTGTATTTGACATTTCAGGAACCGTTTCTAAAAAATGACAGTCAATAAAAGAAAGTGTTGAAATGCTGTTTGTCACACAATGTGAGTGTACTGTGTGCCTCAAGTAACTAAATTCTTCAAAAAGCAGAAATCTACAGGACATAAAATAAGAAAAACTAAAATCACCAAAAATAAAAAATGTACATTACAGTACCCAAAAAAGAAACCTAAGTTACCAAAAAAAAAAGGAACATTACAGAAAATAAAAAAATACATTACAACCTCCCTTCAGTACAATTTTTTAAAAAAAATTACACACCTTAAAATGAAATACATATAGTACATACATATAATACAATACAACACAATTAAATAAACTAAAATACAATACAATTAAATAAAATGCAATACAACCCTATGTAATATACATGCCACTATGTAATATACATGCCACTATGTACTATACATGCCACTATGTACTATACATTCCACTATCTACTATACATGCCACTATCTACTATACATGCCACTATCTAATATAAATGCCACTATGTAATATAAATGCCACTATGTAATATATATGCCACTGTATAATGTAATATTCATCCCACTATGTAATATACAATACTATCTAATAATACATCCCCCTATCTATGTAATATACAGTACATGCTATCTATATATATATATATATATATATATATAGCGACCCTAATTGTAAGGTACAATAAAATAATTAAGACCACTTACCTTTGAGATGTTTCTTCAGATCAGCAACCTACGGTAAGAAAGATTCCAAAAATTAATACAACACGTTTACATGAAATCCCTAAACATTCTAAACATTCTAAACATTCTAAACATTCTAAATATTCTAAATATTCTAAATATTATACTCACCTTTCCAGCATGTCCCGTTCCAGCATGTCACGTCCTCCATGTTGCGTCCGCCATGTTCCGTCGGCCATCTTTGCGTGTTGTGCAGCGGTAGTCCTGTAAAAAAAAAACATTACATTAGTAAACATAAAGCAAAGTAAAATAAACACAATCTACATTATACTTACCTTTCCGCGATGTCTCCGGCCTTCTCGTCTTCACCGGAAGCATCCGCGCCTTTCCAAAAATAAATAAATTTTAAAAATAACTACACAAATCCGCCCTGGCGGATGTTTTCGACGCTAATGACCTTCCTATGGAGTGTTCCAGAGTAAAATTGGCAATGGCGGCTTCTGATTGGCTGAAAAGGCTGTGTATCAAAATTAGCCAATGAGAAGACCCCATTTGTGAACCAATGAAAAAAGTATACACCCCAAAATACAACGCTTATTGGATAACACACCTTTCAATCTTTATTTGAATCAATCCTAAGGCTTTATTGCCATCAGCCAATCACAATGGAATATACCCCCACGTACTGATTGGTAAAGACATGTGCGCCTTCCCATTGGCTGAAAATATTGATTGATATTAACAGTAGCCAATGAGAATGCGCAAATCCTTCACCAATCAGTACGTGAGGGTGTATTCCATTGTGATTGGCTATTGTCAGTGCAACCAATCAGAATGCGCAGAGGCTCCAACCAATCACCCTGTGGGGGTGTATTCCATTGTGATTGGCTGAAGGCATCTGCGCCTTGTGATTGGTTTAAATAAAGATTGATAGGTGCTTTATCCAATCAAAGTGGGATTTTAGGGTATATCTCTTTCGGATTGACTCACACATTGGCGCCTCCTGATTGGATGAATTTGATAGACAGCGTTTTCAACCAATCAGAAGGCGCCATTGCTTATTTTCTTCCGGAAAATTCTCCTGGAGCCTCATTAGCGTCAAGGATGTCCGGGAGTGCGGATGTAAATATATATATATATATATATTTTTTTACAGGGCGTGGCAGAAGAGGATCCGGAGGAGGCCAGAGACATCGCGGGTAGGTAAGTATAATGTAGATTATGTTTATTTTATTTTGATGTATGTGTATTAATGTTGTTTTTTTTTAACAGGTGCCGCGCTGGAGAAGGATTTAAAGAATGCCGGACGTGACATGGCGGATAGGTGAGTAGAATATTTATAATGTATAGAATGTATATGATGTATAGAATGTATAGAATGTCTATAATGTTTATTTTATAAGTGTAAACATGTTGCACTAATTTTTTGTATTTTTTTTTCCCTAGGTGGCCGATCGCAATGGAAATCTGCAAAGGTAAGTGGTCTTAATTTTTTTATTTTAGCTTAGACTTAGATTAGTTAATATATAGATAGCATTTATTGTATGTTAGCTAGGGGTTTTATATAGATAGCATAGGATGGATTGTATATTAAATTGTGTTATTTATTTAGATAGATTGGGAATGTATTATTATATAGATAGGATGTATATTAGATTATGGTATTTATTTAGGTAGATTGGGTATGTATTATTATATAGATAGGATGTATATTATATTATGGTATTTATTTAGATAGATTGGGTATGTATTATTATATAGATAGGATGTATATTAGATTATGGTATTTATTTATGGTATCTATTTAGATAAGTTGGGAATGTATTATTATATAGATAGGATGTATATTAGATTATGCTATTTATTTAGATAGATTGTGTAATGTATATTAGATAGTGGTGTATTGTATTGTAATTGTATGTAATTGTATGTATTTGTATTGTATGTATTTGTATTGTATGTATTTGTATTATATGTATTTCCTTTTCAGGTGTGTATTTTTTTTTTCTGTAGTGAAGGGGGGGTTGTAATGTTTTTGTTTTTTCTGTAATGTTCCTTTTTTTGTGACTTAGGTTTTTTTATTTTGTGTAATGTAGTAAAACATTTTTTGTGAGTTAGTTTTTTATTTCATGTAATGTAGATTTATTTTTTTGTGACTTTAGGCTTTTTTATTTTCTGTAATTAGAGTGGTGGGGGCTAATAGGGGGTAGGTAGTGTAGATGTTAATAGGTTAGTGTAGAGGGTGTTTAGTTGATCTGTAATGTTTTATTGGGGGGGGTCTAGTGCAGTATAGTGTTAATACTTAGTGTCATGATGGTCCTTGAGGACCATCATGGCACTTATGTGGTTAATGTAGTGTTGTAACAGGCCCATAATGGTGTTAATATACCCTTATGGGACTGATGGGGTTAAATAGAGGCTTATGGGGGTCTGTATTGCCCCCCATAGGTGACAGGGTTAATGAAGGGCTTATGGGGGTCTGTATTGACCCCCATGAGTGACAGGCTTAATGAAGGGCTTATGGAGGTCTGTATTGACCCCTATGATTGACAGGGTGACAGTGTATTTTTTTTTTTCTTTTACAACGGGTCCTTTAAGGACCTTTACGGTCCTTTAAGGACCTGTAACGCAGGAATTTTGAATTTTGATTGCAGCGGGGGTCCCCGATCGCGTGCAATCTGGACCCCCACTGCGATGGTTAATGTGGTGTTAATGCAGGGCTCGGAGCTTATATCGGATCCCCTGCGGTTAATCTGGGTTTCCGATCTTATCTCGGATCCCTTCTTGGGTAAGTTGTAGGTGGCTGAGCCTGGGTCTTTGAGCCTCGTTTTCATTTTTTTCGGCGGCCATTTTTTCTCTCGCTTAGGGGATTTTCGTGTGTGTGAACTCAGGAATTTGTACTTAAATGGAGGTGAAACTTCACTTTCAGAGGGGGTGCCCCCCCTTGCTATGGGTAAGCTTTTTATGTTGTTTTTGTGAGTATTTGGTGTGTTTTCACTGTTTGCAGTGGTGCGCAGTTCGGCCGTTATAGTGGGATTCTTAGTGTGTGTCGGTGTCTGTTACGTTAAGGTTGCCTCATTCCCTAAGTGCTTTGCGAGGACCCGCATTGAAAATGCGGCCCCTCGCTTCGCGAGGACCCGCATTTGCGGAAGCGAGGGCCTCAGTTTCTTCATGGAGCGCCTTCGGCAATCCATGCCAGCAACTGAGGCCCTCGTCTGCGGTGTGTGTAACCGGTGTGAGGCGCCTTTGAGATTTTTTTTTGTTTAAAAGTCGTGTGTGTTAACACAGCCGACGTCTTCGGCCTTCGCCCCTCCACGCCAGCAACTGAGGCCCTCGTCCGCAGTGTTTGTGTGTGTAACCGGTGTGATGAGGCGCCTTTGAGATTTTTTTTGTTTAAAAGTCGTGTGTGTGTGTTAACACAGCCGACGTTGGAGCCTCCACCTCCGCAAATGCGGACCCTTGCTTCCCAAGGATCCGCATTTGCCCAAAAAAACGTTTGTTTTTTTTTGGCTGGGATGTTGGTTTTTTTTTGTTAAAAAGTCATGTGTGTGGTGTGTTTGTGTTAACACAGCCGACGTTGAGCCTCCACCTCCGCAAATGCGGACCCTCGCTACACAAGGATCCGCATTTGCGGGGACGTTGGGATGCTCCACCACCGCAAATGCGGCCTCTTGCTTCGCGAGGACCCGCATTTGTGGGGAACTTCGTCCCTCGCTTTGCGAGGGATGCAGTTCTTGCGGGCTCGCTGCGCAAGCCCGCAAGCATGAGCAACAGCCCGCATGCTCACAACTATATATGTGATGTATCAATATAATTGTCACAATTGGTGTTACTTATCTTAGTATCCTTTGTAATTCAAGTAGATAGGCAATAAGACAAATACTGGATACAACAAAATTTAAATATATGTTGCTGTAGTAGCAGGCGGCAAGATCATGCTGATAGCTCAGCAGTTCGGCGTGTGATGTCAGCAGGAGCAGTGTACTCTGGGAAGTTGACACACGTTTCACGGGTAAAATGCTTTCTCAAGACCTCCTATCAATAGAATTGGCATCCCTTATAAATCATAAGGTAAGTGGTCATTGGTCAGTTCTTGATTAATATACTTTTCTTCATTTTTCTTTATTTAGGGGGAAGAGACAATCGGATGGAGATCTCTGCAATCCTTCAATATAGATTTCTGAGGGGTGACAATCTACAGTCTTTAATATCTAAGATAAATAATGCAGGCAATATTGTAGAGGTATATCCATCAGGTCCCAAGTAGATCTGACTCTCTCAGCACCGTCCACTGATGTAACTGTGTCTTTCATCTCAGAATATCTTTAATATCAAAAATTGAAATCCACTATCAAAATCCTTATCTAGAGAATGAATATAAAGATAAAAAAATACTACATCACTGATCAAACAATATCAATCTCATTCCACATAGAAAAGTCAATTTCTCTTGATATCTAATACTGTATACCTCTACAACATTGACTCACCTTTACCAGAAAATAAAGTCAAGTATAGATCATAAGATCTTGTTCTAATAGTATTCAAATCTTAATTAGACTCCTTTAATAGATATACTGTATATATTTCACCTTTCATCTACAATAATGGTTAGATGTCAAATATATCTTAATGTATGAATAGTCTAATATACATTTACATTCCATAAATCTTAACTAGACACTGCTCAATTGCATACTAATCAATTGCAAAACCATACATATGGGTAGTATATACAAAATCCATATAAGTCAAGTTATAGTAAGCAAATAAAGGTAAGTCAGAGGTGCTCATCAGAGAACGAACCAACCTTAATAGGTTAGTTCTATAGCCATGATAAGCCACTCTGAGAGCAACCTCTTTTAGCTCACTTGTGCCCTTCACAGGGAGAAATATCCTGTAGTATATCAGTCTGGTCCCACTCAAAAGAGTGACCCAGCCCCGAAATACCAGGCAATTCTACCCTGAACAGGAGAAACAGCAAACCCCAGATGCGTTTCGGCCTTTATGGGCCTCGTCAGTGAGGTGCAGCTGAACTCCCTAAGGCACAGTGAGCAAGGGGTCCACGTCTGGAGTCCCCTATTACCCTTAGGGAGACTAAGTTATAGTAAGGCGTAATAATAGACAGCAGGGAGTATTCCCCAAAAATAGGAATAACCCATATCTGCATGTTGCAAATATGAACATTGTCAATCACTATTAATACTATATCTCATACATAATGATCCTTTTTATATGTAGACTTCTATTTGCAGCTAATATTCATTTGATTGCTTCATTGATCAGTATTCAATATTGCTAGTCACTTTATTGTATTATCTTGCATCACAGACATATAGTGAATTCATAAATATGATATTCAACAATAAAGTTCCACATCAGAGTGGAATTAGATTTGAAAGAACAATATTTACTAAAATACTAGCTCAATATTTTCATGTATACACCAAAATTGCTCTGCTCTTAAAAGTTCTCTCTCTATATCCCCTTTTCCTATCCCCAATTTGACTTGCTGCAATATCCAGCACTGTAATTTAGGTTTGGAATCATGTTTTTTTAAGAAGTGTTTGGCTACTGTTGTGAGAGCTTTGTTTTTACTTAAGTCCTTAGGGGCATTCTTGATGTTACAGATATGTTCCCTAAGTCAAGCAGCAATATATTTTAAATACGTCTTATTCGCCATTGTTAATTTTTTTGAGTTATTAATAAAATTGTATATTTTTAAATACTTTTCTCTTTCACTGAGGGTTTGCGATTAAGTAGAGTGTCTGTTCTTCATCTAACTCTGTATATACTTATTTATTACAACTCCAATAATTTCTACTTTATCAGATACTAAAATCCATCCAATTACCTGGTCCGACCATGGACCAGTTGAAATGTCCCTCACACTCAATAAACTTTCCTTTCCTTTATATACATGGTGACAAATCACTTTGCTAGCACTAGAGCACTGAAGCAAATTGAAACCCAGATCACCAATTACAGAGATGATTCACAAACTACAGACTCTTTGAATTGGGGTCCTCAAATGGGACACTTATCAAATTGGGGTTACATGAAAGAAGTGCTAAATACATTTGATTTTTCAGTCCCAATCCTACATGCCATATAATCAATCTCTAAATCTCCTACTATGATTCTAAGGCTGCCAGAAATACAATACAAACTTTTTCCCATCTATAATAGCATAGGCAAGTGTGTCCACTCTCCCCCTTCTCTTTGTTCTAATTATCGAACCATTCACAGCTACCATTAGAAATCACCTAGACATCTCAGCCATACAGTTAGGACCTTCTAACCTAAATCTTGCAGTGTTCACTGACAAAGTAATAATCCTCATCAACAACCACATTGTATCCTTACCCAACATAATCTCTATATTACAAGATTTTAGCAGCATTTCAAATTTCCAAATGTATGCCCCAAAAACTGAGGTGCCCCCAACAAATATCTCACATGGTCTAGTAACCACTGTTCAATTGAACTTTCCATAATGATGGCGGTCGGATTCCATCAAATATTTAGGCATAAATATCATCAAATCATTTCAAGTTTATTTAAACATATTATCCCCGAGGTGGTTGACTTCATAAGAAAATACTTACTTAAATAGCATACTTATCTCATCTCATTGATAAGGCGAACAATGAGTCTAAATATTAACATACTCACACTACTTATGTATGTCTTTCAAATCTTGCCAATACCTATCTCAAAAACATTCCATAAAACATAACAGACCACGTTCTAATGTTCTTTAATTTTGCCTGGTGAGGGAAAAACCCAAGGGTCTCCCACGAAAAACTACTTAGGCCAAAAGACTGAGGATGACTAACAGTACCAAGTATATTTCATTACTATCTAGCTGTGAAGCTAAAACAAATTCAATACCCACCATAGATTAGATATAGCAACCCAATAGGTATCTCCCAACATCCTTCCTCTGGAACCTGAAGGCCACAACACTACCTCTAGTAAGCTCCTGGTCAATTCTACATCTTACTTTAATGGCTCCGGTTTCTTTGTAACAAATTGCTCAGCTTAATCAACAAACCCTCTAAACTATTTGATATTTCCTCATGTAATTATCTCCCTTTTAACATACCACAATCAATTAGAAAGAAGCAGGCATACACAATTAGGGGACATACTTCTTAAAGGGTAATTTCCTGAATAGGATTTTATTTAGCCTAAACTATCCAGCCCTCTCTGTAGACATATTTTTCTTTTTACAATTACAACACTTCAAAGGCCAATTTACAAAAATGATCACATTTTGAAACACTATATTGCCATAATATTTATCATCTTAACACCTTCTTCACACATAGGGAAGCCTCCCTATGTGAAGGTCTGGGAATCAGACAGTCAACAAATTTGGAATGTATTAGTATCCTCTTCAATCAATACCCTCATCAAAGGATTTACTTACTTTATCTAATAATTTTTCACTTTTCCCAGACACTACTCTGCCTTCCGTATAGCCTCACTCCATTGTTGGATAGGTTGTGGGGAAAGAGGAACAGTCTATGACATCTGGTATTGCGTCTATATGTCCCAATACTAACATAATTGACCACATACCGTACAATAAATCATTCAGCATCCTGAAAACACCCGTAACCCTTCTTTTTCCCCTACCAATAGTGAGATGTTCAATCTCAGCTGCCAGAAAAAAAAAATCACAGGTTTCATCCTAACACTCAGTACTAGACAGACTGCGCAGTGTAGGTGTTTTGTAAACACTAAATGCCACCATTCACCACACTGACAAAAGCTTTAAGAAAACTTGGACTGACTGAGAGGACTATCAGCTTTCAAGCCCACATTAACCACCTGACCATTCGAACAAATTTAACTGAGATAATAAAGCAAAATTAAACTTCCCCCTTTGTTTTTTTTTCTGTTGTACTTTCCCAGAATATATCCCCTTTCTTCCTTTCCGTTCCCCCCAGGGGCATAGAAACTGTGAGGGAAGGATATATGAATGGGGACACACTAAATAGCGAAATTCAACTTAATAACTAATCACTAATCACTAAAGAGCGAATATTCACACCAGTGTTATAGAGCAATATGCCTCTCACAGGAAAGCTATGACACAGCAAACCCTTTGACTCTCCTCCTTTCCAACTGCTACCCTGGAGGATGCAATGGGCTGCCAAGAAGCAGCAGAAACACAAAATTGTAATACAAAAATGTTATTATACTTTTTCAGGCATGTATTTTTGCACCACAACATGTGACTTTTTTCATGTATTTTTTTACTCTTGCAAAATACAGTTGATTCATATGAATTCAACTTCCAACTACTCTTTGTTCTTCATTCTGTCTTTTTCAATCTTCACTTTTTCCCGTCTCACTTTCTACCTCCTCTTTCAGCATTCTGCTTCTTTCTCTTCACTAATTCCTCTTCCCTTCCCCTTCTTTTTCCGATCACCAATATTTCACCTACACTCACACCCACTATTCCACTGGGAAAGTATCATGGAGTGATTCAAATTTGAGAGAAGTGAGGTGGGGTAAGGCTGTGTTATGCAGTGAAATTATAATAGTACTTTACATTCATGATCAGTATATTTCAATCCGTGCATGACTACTGCACAAATACATTTCTGTGTTTTCCACTCCCTTATCCTTTGCCCTCTTCCTAGTTCTTTCTCCTTTTTTCTTGCTTCCTCCCTTAAATATAGAAACAATTTGATGACATATAATAATTAAAAATACCCAACAAGCTTGCTCATTCTCTCAACCCAAAATACCTATACTCATAAACAGTCTCCAAAAAGTTTTATCTCAACCCTCTTCCTATATCCCTATGGTTGCCCTGTGACATCATCCAATTCTGTAAAGATTAAATGTATTTTTCATGTCTTCATATTTTATTAGATATCTTTTTAGGAATACATCTTTGATGTCCTTCAGTACTTGTTCAATGCAATAACATCTCTACATGTCATGGATTTTTCCCAATCCAAAGAATTTCAGTCCTCCAATAATCTTTAGTTGTCTTCCTTCTTTAATAACTCTGTGTTGAAGAACCTAGCGTGTTGTGAATATTACAGTCTGTGCTGTAAACTACACTCACTGCATTTTCCTGTTTCTTTGAGACATTGAGAATGGCAGTAGCAACAAATGCAATTTACAACCAAATCCGAAGATCTGAGTGAGGCTGAAGTTATGAGTGGCTGGGACTTTAGAAAGAGCATTGTTAGTCCCATGGAAGGCTAAATCTGCTGGTTAGGATCTCCAACAAAAATCTTCCAACTGTCTTCAGTATCATCTGCAAAGATGACGTCATAACCAGAGAGGGTGGAATTACTAAGCACCCAAAGCTTAAAGTAGCCATCATGGTTAATTGGAAGTAAATAATTTAGTTTTCTTCAATCTTTTGATATTTTCCCATCATTTATTGCTATTTTTTTTTAATTGTTTTTATTGATTTTTTACACAAAAATATCACAATACAAACATACATTGCATTTCCATACATAATAAAATATGTTGTACATACAAATCTAATATCCAACAAGTATTTATCACGTAATAGAATATCCATACAATTTAAGCAGTTTTTCACTTTTATCTTTCATTCTCTTTCCCCCTTTTTCTCCCCTTTATCTTAATTAGTTGGTCTTATCACTAAAGTTCAGAACCATTTGTTATTTTAATAGTCAACATAAAAAATGTACATAACATATAAAAGCCTATAAAGCGGTCTGTATTGTGATAAATAGTAATCTTGCTGATAGTAGTTCTATTGCTTATACGTTTATTTATATGGAATTGAATATTAACGCAATAATTGACGTCAAACGAAAAAAAAACAAGGGTAAGGGGAGAACCTGCTTCCTAGTTCCAACAATCTCTCTTCGTCCCCTCTCACATTCCAGAGCCTGATGTGATCCAACCATATCATGTTATATTGGTAACACATACAATATGTGGACAAGCACCTAGGTAACAGTGCTCAAAGTCAAGCAGCAGCTGCAAAGGCAAATAAAATATTAGCATATATTAAGAAGGGTATAGAAGCAAGTGAAGCAAATATAATTCTGCCACTATACAAATCTATAGTACGCCCTCATTTGGAATAATGGAATACAATTTTGGGCACCACTTCATAAAAAGGACATTTTAGAGCTGGAAAAGCTACAGAGGAGGTCAACAAAACTAATAAGGGGAATGGAGGGGTTAAGTTATGAAGAAAGACTAACCAAATTAAACTTATTTTCTCTAGAAAAAAGGTGTCTAAGAGGAGATATGATTACCTTATATAAACACATCCAGGGTCAGTATAAAGATTTGTCAAGGGAGCTTTTTGTGCCAAGAGGTTTTCAACTGACAAGAGGACATCCCTTGAGGTTAGACGTAAAAAGATGCCACCTTAAAGAAAGAAAAGGGTTCTTCACAGTAAGGGTGGTTAATCTGTGGAATTCTTTACCGGAGGAGGTAGTGACAGCGGATTTGATAGATAACTTTAAAAGGGGACTGGATTTATTTCTAATTAAAAAGGGAATTCAGGGTTATCATGGATAATTAGAGAGACAGTATTGATCCGGGGAGAAATCCGGTCGCCGGTGTCTGGGGTCAGGAAGGAATTTGTATTTTTTTTTTTTTTTCTATTCCCTTTGAGGCAATTTGCTAAGTCTTGCTTGTTTTTTTTTTCTGTTTGCCTTCCTCTGGATTAATTGATAATAATAATAAAATAAAAAAAATGATTAATAATTAATTCACAACTAATTAATTAATACTTAATCCGCACATTGCAGATCAGAGGAGATCTTAAAAGGTTGAACATGATAGACTGAAAGTCTTTTTTCATCCTTAAATACTATCAGCCTTATTAAATTGCAATTCAGCAAATTCTAAAGGGCTCTATATAAGCACAGAGCATATTTTTTTACATAAGTTTTTAGATTGTGAAGACCTTGCTTTTGGATAGAAGTTCACTGACTAAAAACTTCTGTAAAAAAATATGCTATGTGCTTACATAGAGCCCTTTAGAATTGGCCGAATTGCAATTTAATAAGGCTGTATGTAATTATGTAACTATGTAAAATATATATTAATAACCATTAATCTAATTATCTTTGAAACTATCCCATAGTGACCAATAATCAGTATTACTACCACTGACAGATAAATTCAATAGATCGACAGACTCTATTTCTAAAAGCCTATTCCGGTCCACAATTATTTCTAATGATGATCATGAAGGGATGTTAGGATTTTTCCAGTTTTTTACAAGTAGCCACTTGGCTACCATAAGAACATTAATTATAATTTTAATTTCTAACTTAGATAAAAAAAGAGGGAAATATATGAAACAGAGTGATAAGATAAGAGATAAGATAAGACTTTTTTTAATAATCAGAGAGATATTATTGAAACAGGTATCCCATTTTTTTTTCTCCATATTTGCAGGTCCACCATATGTGGTATTGGGTGCCTTTAGTCAAACAACCCCTCCAACAGAAACTATCAGTCATATTAGTTGTAACCTTTTCGAGAAAACTCAGAACTATATACCATCTTTGATGGATCTTAAAGTAAGTTTCTCTTAAGTAAACTGACTTTATTGTTTTTTTTGTCAGTGAAAAGGCTCTAAACCACCTATAATCGTCTCAATTGTTATTGAGATCTGCCTCCCATTTTAAAAGCAAGGGTGTCTTAGCCTTTTCTTTATCCCATCTAAATCCCATCTTGTTTTGCTATTTTCAATTATAATTTTACATGAAATTATGATGCTGTAGAATCATTTTAGGTTTCAGTGAACTAGTTCCTGATTGGAGAGACAATTGAATGTATTTTTAATGCAATTTACTCAATAAACGTCAAGAAGTCTTCTTTTCAAATATAAAAAAATATTTTATTATTCATTTTATTTCTCGTTTTCCTTTTGAGATGAAGCAACATGGTAAAGAGAGTAACAATGGATATCGAGTTTTTTTCACCTCTTCACTGCTGCTAGCTGTCATGGACATGCAGGGTTTTGAAGCATAAACGATAATGAACTTAAAAAAAGCAAAGATATATCTGTAATTAGCAATGCAAGCTTGACCATATACTACATTGGTGAGCAACCATTTTCCTCGCTGGATTGGTCTCTCCACACTCAATGGTGTATCTAAAGAGTCAACAAAAAAAAAATTACAAGTTATATACATAGATTAAGAAATGAAGGAACTCATTTTTGGGAAATGAATATTATGATTACGCTGATTCAAGGTTATAAAAAGGGGATAATAAATATTTAAAATATATATAATTATAAAATATATACAAAAATATTTTATTTATGAAATTATTATTGAAATTACTAAGAAATGAAAGTTAGGCTAATAAATAGTCTTTCTGGAATTAAAGAAAAACTTGTTTTATCTATTACTTATATCAATTAAAAATGATCTGTCAAGGATATTATATTTCTAAAATTATGTGTAGATTCAAGAAAAATAGTACAAATGAGTAGCCTATATGTAAGATTTGGAATCCTTAATACATTCATTTTTATTGGTCATCTGGTACAATTTGTAAATGTTGGTGTTAGATAGAAAGTTAATTAATGAAAAAGATTAATATTAAATTTATAATGGAACTTCAATTAATTTTATTTGGAGATTTTGATAAAGCTAAGCATGTAAACTGGACATTTTTACAAATCTTGATCATTAATGCAATGAAAATGATTATGAAATGGATTTTTAAAGAACCACCTAAGCTTTCGGGAATTATATTAGTCCTGAAAAAACAATTATTAATGGATTTATTTGATAGAGAAGGATCTATTGAAAAAATAATTCAATTCTTTAAGGCTAAGTGGAGCCAATTTGTTTTTAAGAAATACATTTGAAAGCTCTGAAAAACTCCTTGGTTTGAGTACATCTTTTGTAATTTAATGTATTTTTGAAGTGGTGGAGTAGGGAGGGGAAGAATCTTTCCCTCCTTTTTTCTTGTCTTTATTCTTTCCTCTATTTTTCCCAGTTGTGTGATTAAATTATTATCTTAAGATATCTCTATGTAATATATATTGATTATAATATTTTGTTATATTTTTCCTATCCTTTTTTAATGAAATTTATTTCCATATATGATGTTGATTAATTAAATGTATCATCTAAAAAATGTAATAAAACATTATGTGGAAAAAAAGGGTAATATTGAATATTGAGTACATTTTCCACATTATGTTTGATTTTGTATTTCAATGCTTCTTATTAGGACTTCTGACATTCTCCTTGCAAGCAGTATTTAATCGCTGTGATGTGGCTGAGGTAGTTCGTATGCAGTGACGTTCTACCTGTCACTCTTTTGCCAGGGGTTTACTAAAGGAGCCCAGAAGCCGCTCATTTGCATACTGAGCTGTACTGTGATGTCATATGTAAGCAGAAGGAAATATTGATATCTTCTAAATTACTTAGATTTGAGGTATGTCTTAAAGGGGCTTGTATACAGATTTGAGAATTCCCTGGTGGTCCAGTGGTTAGGACTCAATGCTGTCAACCTGGGTTTTGATTCCAAGTTAGGAAATTAAGAGATCACACCACCCTTAAGCCAAGCAGGGTTGGGCCTGGTAAGTACTGGCATCGGAGACCAACTAGGAATACCTGGAGCTGTATGCTGTGGCCCACTGGAGAAGGAACTGGCAACCCACTCCAGTATCTTTACCATGAATACCATGTTAATCAGCATGACCATGGACATAAAGATGTTCTGATGTGTTATGGGTCATGAGGTCACAGAAAGTTGGAAACAACTAAACAACGCAAAAAAAAAAAACTATTTGGGGATTGCTTGTTGACTAAAAACAAGTGGTTTGTGGCATCTGAGAGGTCCCATTAAATTAAATCTAGGGATGAAATCAATTGCTAAGTGTAAAGACAGTGTCTACATCAAAAGCACAGAACACTGTCATAATACATAATCTATAGGCTATTCCTTTATATTATGTACCGCACTGCATTATTTAAGAGTGTATACATTACTGTGAAGTTATTCATAGATTCTGCATCCAAACATTATGAATGCATACATTGTAAATATGTAACTACAGGGGTATGGTGCTTGGTCTTTTAGACCTGGGATTCTCAAATCCAGATCTCAATGACCAAAAAGGGATTTCTTTAGAATGTGAAGTCATTTGATTTTGCTGCCCTCAGATTACTGTTATCACAATATTAGAGTAATGAAGAAGCATTTCTGTTTCCATTCACTCCTAAAGATTAGTGTAGGCTGTGAATGTTCTGTCACTGTCCCCTTGGGACTTCCTGCATCATCTGCCTTGGGGATTTTAGCAAGTTCAAAAGGTTAATATGGGTTTAGCACCTTTCTTTTTTTTAATCAGTACGGTATACAACTTGTTTATCAGTGATGTTGTTTGTAAGTACCGACACTAGCTTGCACCAGAGTTTATTACATTGTATTATTATTGGATCTGCCTTTTAATCCAATAAAGTTGGATGAAATACAAAAATTAATTGTAAAGTCTCAGAGAATGTAAGGTGTTACATAAAAAAAAATATGCAGATATAAAATTGAGTGTACTTATTTATTTGTTTTGCAATTAGTTTATGAAGGGTCTTGAAAACTAATTTCTTGATGGTAAATTATTTAACACTATTTTATTATTTATTATATAGCTTCACATACTTTATCAATTGACTGAAATGTTTGAGAGCGTGACTTATCAGAGAAGGCAACCCTTTGCCAATCAGAAGAAATCCAATTTCGGTACTGTTGTGCAAATTGAAGCTGTTTCTGACAATGAACCCTCATCAGCATGGGTGCAGTTACCAGCCGTTTGCTTCGGAGCCCTCATTCTCAACGGGGTTCGCTGTACTGTAATTTTAGACACATGTCTGGTAGCCCCCTCATGCCTTTAGATGGTGAGTTGCTCAACTATAGCGTGTCGTTTGGCCCCACCCTGACCCGAAAACCAATCATCATCCCCTTTGCAAAGTTAGATAAATCACACGTTTTACCCATAACAGCGATGGTTGATATGTTTACAGAATGCTTATATGTCGCCTTGCATGCCCACCAACCCAGCTCCCGATACGTGCCTTATTTTATCGGCTACCCACTGCTGATGTCAAAAGTAGGCCGTGGTCATAATAATGTGACTTGACCCTGTATACAAATATATAAATATATATATATATATATATATATATATAAATACATATACTAGTAACTTGCTCTTCATAAATGCCGATATCATAGAATGTTATATTAAACTGTCTGTGCTGTCTCTCTCTGTACTCTCTCTCCTGTGTTCTCTCTCACTCTTCCTGTGCGCTCTCCCTGTGTACTCTCTCTCCCTCTCTCCCTGTGTGCTCTCTCTCTATCTTCCTCTCTCTGTGCTCTCTCTCTGTGTGTGCTCTCTCTCTCTGTGCAAGCGCTCTCTCTGTGCGTGCTCTGTTCTAGCTTTCTCTGTCTTTGTGCGCTCTCTGTGTGAGCTCACTGTCTGCGTGCACTCTCTGTCTGCATGCACTCTCTGTCTGCATGCACTCTCTGTCTGCGTGCGCTCTCAGTCTGCGTGCACTCTCAGTCTGTGTGCACTCTCAGTCTGTGTGCACTCTCAGTCTGTGTGCACTCTGTATTCTCATTGTCTGCTCTCTATGTGTGCTCTATGTCTGTGTGCACTCTCTGTGTGCATTCTCTGTCTGTATGCGCTTTCTGTGTGTGCTGTCTGTGCTAGCTGTCTATGCACTCTCTGCCTGTGTCCACTCTCAGTGTGCGCTCTCTGTCTGCGCTCTTTCGGCTTTCCATTTGCATGCGCTCTCTCTGTGCGGATTCTTTGTGTGCACTCCCTGTCTGTGTGCACTGTATGTGTGCACTGCGTGTGCTCTCTGTCTGCATGCACTCTCTGTCTGCGTGTGCTCTCAGTCTGCATGCACTCTCCATCTGCTTGCGCTATCTGTGTGCGTTCTCGGTATGCGCTGTCTGTGCTCGCTGTCTATGTGCTCTCTGTGTGCACTCTCTGTGAGCTGTATGTATGCTACGGTGTGCTGTCTCGCTGTGCTGTCTCTGTGTGCTGTCTCCCTTTCTGTGCTGTCACTGTCTCTCTGTGTGCTGTCTGTGTGTCATCTGTGTGCTCCCTCTGTCGTGTTCTGTCTCTGTCTGTGTGCTGTCTGTCTGTGTGCTGTCTGTCTGTGTGCTGTTTCTCTCTCTCTGTGCGGTCTCTCTCTGTTCTGTCTCTCTGTGTTGTCTCTGTCTGTATACTGTCTGTTTGTGTGCTGTCTATGTGCTGTCTCTGTCTGTGTGTTGTCTCTCTCTCTCTGAGGTGAATAATAGCCTGTGTTATCCCGGCCCAGATTTTCTAATGACGGCCCTGCATAGCGTGCATGGCCTTGTATTTTCTAGATTATAAAGCAGTGATGGAAATATCCAAGCTTTACCTAAAGAAGGATTTGCGTCATTTGTGACATATAGACAGATCAAGCATTAAATACTTTTGTCTGTGTATTATGTGACGTGGTAGATATTAACTTCAAAAGGTTGGTGGTGGTGTATTTATATTTGGGCATATGCATGAGTATAGAATATTTTACACAGATTCAATAAAGTTTTGCCATGCTGAATTTTCCCTAAAGCAGTATTTTGGCAGTGGCAGGCTCAGACCCTGATATATCAGATGAGCTCTAGGAAGCAGTAAGGCCTAATCTTTTACTTAGCCATCCGGTATCATAAAGAAATAAAAGGTAAGTACTATTATTATTTAATGTGTATATTTCAGCTCTAGACCACTGTATATGTCCAAAGTGTGTAAATGAAAATTGGACAAATTTACAAACTGGTGCTATGATTAATTGTGCTGTACATAACTTGTTATTTCTAACGATAATGTTGTACATAATGTTATCACAATATTCAGGTATACAGGTAGGGCATTATCAGCACACCTGTAGGCGTTGTGGTTCTACAGCAGTGCCAAAATAAGCCTCTAAATAACAGTGTATGGAAAACATGCTGCACATGTCAATGTCTGTCTCTGTCTTCAACTGATTTCAACCATGGTTTCAATAATGAACTCTCTAAAATATTGTGAAATGATGTATTTGTTATCTGTACTATATAATGTTAGCCATAAAAGCATGGAAATTATAGTGGCCCTTTAACAGTAAGTAATTAAAGGTATAAGTTTCCCTGTTTTTACCTTTCTTTAACCTAACACACGCTGCTTATATCAGAAACACACATTACATGGAGTCATTCTATACACTAACAACATTATTTTATTTAAAACTTGTGTTTACACACCCCCAGAGCTGCTTAAATAGGCACAGTGTACCTACCAACAGAAACACTGCATTTGAGTACAGATTTAACTCTTTACTAACCTTCAAGCCAACAACAGCAAAATGCAGAAATCTACACAGCAGTGGTTGGCTCTTCCTGCTTCCTTTTGCAGGTGATTATATGTCCCATGATTTCTTCCTACACAAACTGCTATACAGAATGCTACAATGTGTTAAAGTGTATGAGCTGCCTCTGATTGGTCAAAACGAATTATGAATGTTATGCTAATTTTAGCAGGGATATCAAGCAGTGTTATCTCACAGAAGCAACTGCCTGAAAACTCAAACATCAGGGTGAGTTGGTTAATGTTTATTTTGGTATTTCTTCATGCAAAAATGTTCTCATACATTATTGATTCTCCTCTATCAGATGCATTCTTAATCCAGGAAACTTAGATATGCCTTTAAAAATAGTAGACTGTTCATATATATTATTTATAAAAGCAAATGGATGTATTGATAAAGGAATTGTAAAATATGGCTTAGGCACTGTATGAGTATCATTCATTTAACCAACAGTTGCAAAGGTGGCATTGGGGGAACCTATATATTTTTTGCTTTCAAGGTCAGCCATGTGAATATCTGCAGATGTATTAATTTTGTCCCCTTTTATGCCTACCCTATTCTTATTGTTCCCTTTTATGCCTACTCACATTTAGACTTTAACTAGTTCAAAACATGGAAATCAAAATGTACTCATGAATGGTTTAGTTTGGCTCTCTTGACAAGTTTGTATGGATTCTCAGAATACCATGGAAAAAGATAGATATTAAAAGAAGTCTACCTATCACCTAAACCTTGTTAGAAATTAGGAGGTAATGAGCACGTGTCTCTGAGAAAAAAACATTATAAGGTGTTTTCTATCTTTGAAAAATGTTACATCAGTGAAAGTTTAGATTTCTCTGATTTTCAGTTTAAGATCAAACTGATAAACCAGAAAGATATTCCCACTGCCTTTTTTACTCATCTTTACCAAGGGTGTCAATAATTCTGGACAGCGCATTATGTGTTAGGCCAGTCTAAAAATATATGCTACTTATTTTTTAGTTGTTTAAAAAGTATACCTGAAGTTATAAATAGTGTTTAGCCCTTTCGCAAAAAGGGCCTGAAGAGGAGTGAAATATCAGTGAAATTGTAGCTGGCATAAAATTTAAGGTTTTTCAATATCATTATAGTACATTTCACAAATAACAATATATATGTAATACTACTTGAATATTTCTCTGGAATTCCTTTGGTTCTAGTAAAAAAACTTTTGTATTTTAGTGGTATTTCTCCTTAACAAAAAATGTGTTTTCCAAGATGTACTGTTATAGGAACCGGTACTTTGTGAACAAATCTTGCAGGAATAGGAATGAATTGATTGAGTTGTTCTGGAAAATGCTGATGTTATTGGTTCTAGAGTCAAAAGACAGAATGTATCCCTTACTTCCAGATGATCCATCTCTAGGTTATGAGAACAGAGAGTCAAATATTAAAACCTTGAATTTTGATGTGAAATATTTTCCTTTTATATTCATTTTATATATGTTCTCTATAACACTGAAAAACTATTTTGTTAAATATGTTTTCTTATCTTACAATACACATTATTCATGGGAGCATTTAGGTTTTATGCTGCCTAGGTCATTCAAATGTATGTACCCTCACACACCACAGCAACTCCCTTCCCATTTATATATCTGAAATCATAGGTTTTTGTGTGTTTTTGTATATACTAGCGACTTGCCCATCAAAAATGACGGGGATGGTTCGGTCGTTAAGTTCGTATTTTTGCGACCATGTAATGTTGCATTTTTGTAGCTTGTACGTCCTTGGCAAAAATTGTATGTGACTGGCTGTTATTTGCGGGTTTTGGGTCGTGTAGCCTCGTTTACATTTTTTTCGGCCACCATTTTTTTCGCGCTTAGCCGGTTTTCAAGGGAGGGGGAAGAGACACAGAAGGGAGAGGGGGAAGAGACACGGGGGAAAGGGGGGGAAGAGACACAGGATAGGCAGAGGGGGAAGAGACACAGGATAGGCAGAGGGGGAAGAAACACAGGGGAGGGGGAAGAGACACAGGGGAGGGAGATGGGGGAAAGACACAGGGGAGGGGGAAAGGAGACACAAGGGTGGGAGAGGAGGAGGAAAGGATGGGAGAGGAGGGGGGAAAGGAGACACGAGGGAGAGGAGGGGGGGAAATGAGATTCAAGGGACGAAGTAGACAGGGTGACAGACTCGCAATGAGCGCCAAAGGCGCTCATTGCTAGCCACGTGTTGAGCGCCTGCGCTCAGTGCGGGCCTCGCATTGCCAGGCTTTAAATGTTATTCCTGTAATTTTTGACGGGCAAGTAGCTAATTTAATATAGAGTTGGTGGAGTCCGCTCTGAAAACATATGATATCGTTTTGACTGTTGGGTTTTATCCCTCTCTAAACATCAATCAGCCCAAGTTAATTGTTTAGATATTACTGAAAACTGCCTGGTATGCTTCACAGATAATATTTTTTTTAATCTAAGGACGTTACAAGAATATTATTAAAGTTGCCCAGAACTCAGTATAGAATAAAATAAGTTGTTTCGCTTATGGATTAGTAGGTGCAAAAGTTTTGGTTCCACCCTGTTTTCTCCTATTAGTTTATCAGGAATTCATTATTACATATTGTATTGGGGAACAGTATCCACAACTTATATATAGAGTACTGTTATCATTAATATTGGAGATTCACCTTCTGTTGAAAGCTGCATACTAAGAACAGAATTGTCTAGAAATGGCTTTTCTACATTTTGCCAATACATGAGGCCTGCTTTGATCTTGGAATGTGAGCTTGCATTGGACTAAAAAAACTGGAAAATCGTTCATGTTTGTATGAATGTTTAACCAATAAATGTCCTTCACAATAAAGCTTCTCTCATATTTCTCACAGCAATAGGTCAATCCAAGTTAACATTGTATACCAGGGGCCTCATTTGATTGAGCAATTGGAAGTTACTGTAGCCTGTAATGGAGCCTGTAAGTTAATTTTCTATTCAATTGTCGTTTCTTTGCAAGCCACAAACTGCCTACGTGTTATGGGCTTGAAATCCTTGCGGTTGTTAAAAACGGAAACTTACATCCCATTGAAGCCTTTGATGTTTTGTAAGAGTAAATATCAAAGTATTTACCAGAAATATCTGTCCCTGTCCAAATTATCAGTATCTATATAGTGTGCACACTGTAGAGAAATAATACACCAACACAGAGTTCTGGTATAAGTTTTCTCCGTACTGCCTTTATTAAGTCAGTCCTCATTTATATAGTTTTTAGTAATCAGATAAAAAGTTACATTAAGTAAAACATCAGGTTTATTCGGTAATTCATTGGTTCTGAGAAGTCTGCTTCTACAAGGCTACGGTCAGACATTGGGTTAAAACATTAAGGAGTCTCCAAGACCCATCCCACAAGAGGATGGGTCTTACTCTCATTGGTAAGAAGTTGAAGACAAAGACAAGATGGTGTTTCTCCTCCTCGTGTCCTGTGTGTGTTAAGACCCGTCATCCTTAACGGACCGGAAATAGTGCTGCCTCCATCTTGTGAGAAAAGGGGAGTGTCAAATCCTCCATTTTAGAGTCTCCCAATGATTCAGCATTTATTAGTAAAACTTGGTTATACGATAATACTGCAAAGACAAAATATATAAGTAGGTGTACGAATACATTTATGCATTTTGTACTGATCCTAATCCATAACAGTCCCCCCTAAAATGACATAATATATATTCGTCACACTCACTGTTATTAGTAAAACTTACTGATTATAAGTATAACACCCTATTCTTATATCGGGTGTCTAAAACTAAATATCTTGTTATAATAGATATATGTCTCAACTATGGTCCTTCCAGAGAACTATTCTTTGTGTCTTCTATTTCCGGATGTTGAAAGCATTGCATGTGTGTAAGTCATAGGTTCATATCTTCATTCGATCGGGCTTGCCATGACCTGACGTCACACCTACCCTATGACCTATGTGGCATGGGGAAGACCTAACGAGCCTCTAATATCTAATAGTGTAGCTAGGCTTGGAGAGGGACCATAGTACTCAGATATAGTGTAGCTCAGCTCAGAAAACACTCTCCTTTTACAGTCTGCAACAGAAGACGGGATGTCTTACAATCATCATTTTGTCCATGTAGATCTATGTCTAAATCTTGGTGGATAAAGGTGGGAGAAGCCTTGTCCATAGCTTTCTGAAGGTAGTTGCGTATACAGGGGATAATGCAACATAAGAGGAAGGCTAACAAAATTATGACAATAAAGATAGCCATCCCTATCTGCAATAACACTTTCTGCCAACCATTCATTTAACCAAACCATGATTCCCAATAGTCTATAGTGCCAGAATTTTCTTTTAATTCTTGACCAAGATTAGCCAATTTCTGGATTGCCAGTGTGATCTTACCATTTGGACCTGTATTATCAGGAATGTATGTACAACATGTGCTAGTGTCAGGAAGCATTTTACATACTCCACCTTTTTCTGCAAGGATCATGTCTAATGCCATACGATTCTGGAAGGCCATGTGTGAAGTAGCCTCTAACTGTTCTGCGATGCCTTTTAAGGCATCCTTAGTGTAATTAACAAATCGTTGCTGGTTATAGTAAATATAATTGATCCAGGCAACGTTCTTATTTACTCCAATCATGGGTATCAGTGACTTGAATCCTGCTGCTACTTGGTTACAGGCTTTAAATTCATTGGGCACCCCCCTTGGGACTCCAATAGAATCTATGTACACATGGGAGTCAAAACTTTCTCTAGGCTCAGATGATGATGTATGTCTCTTCCTTCTGAACTGTGTCTGAGGAATACCATCTGGATCACCATAATAGGTTGGAACAATGTGTAACGGCATTATGGCTTTAGCCAAGGTACATTCCCCACGCCATACTCCTGACAGTCTTACCCTGAGTTTCATATCTCCACACAACCAATATATGTCCCCCAAAGATCGGGTCTGATTGATTAACAGTGTAGATGACCCATCTCTATATGTGTGACAAAACCCACTTGGGAACCTCTGTAAGTTGAACCCCTGAGAAACGTTTCTCCTGTAACACGTATAATTTCCAGGGTACACAGTTATACCTCTCCCTGAGTGGGGATTACTAGTCATCACGGGGTACGTTTTCCTCCATTGTTCACACTCATCTGTATGACTATATGTTTTGAACAATTTTAGAAAACATGTCTCTTCTTGCAAAGGTATAATAAATGGAACAGTACCTAAGTGAGGCCTAGCATGGCCACATACATAACAATCGGTCTTATTACTTTCTTGTACATTATATTTCATCCATTCCAACCATACATTAAGGTCTGAGAATCCAGTCTCAGTAGCCAACGTGTCCTCATAGGTTGGGTCTCCAGCAGCAGTCATTGTTCCAATGATCTGGGGCCCTGGCTTCAATGTCTGTAATGCCAGAGGTAAGTCTGGGTGCTTATATAAATCTGCTATCTTAAACTCGCCCATTATCTTAGCACCTTGTCTTCTAGCCCAAGACCTCAGTATATATGTGTCAGCATCCATGGGACAAGGGTTTTGTATGGTTAGAGTCAATTGCATATCAGAACCAGATACCCCACTATTCAGACATCGACCAGTCTTTATTAGAGTCATTCGGTCGAGGAGGGATCTACCTTGGTCATCTTTCTTATCTGCGGCGCTTTGAGGTCTATACCCCCAAAGTGTTCCAGTGCCCCATCCCACTGCCTGCCATGTTTCACAGCGTTTTCCAACAGTTTCATCAGTGAGACATATGTATATATCTCTCTTGTATATATCACATTGTTCAGGGATTGAAGGGCAAGAAACGATGTCGCAAAAGTCAAAGGTGTATGTGGCAACATGTGTATTATGAGAATTATACCAAAATGTAATACCATCTTTACCTTTTGTAATGGTTACCTGTTGAGCAATATTTGAAATTACCATGAGGGACAAGACAAACCACTGAAGTGTACTCATTGTGTTGGTTCCTGATCATCAGGAGGAGGAACCTTTTTGCAATGGGATGCGTGGACCCAAGTAGCTTTCCCTTCCAGCTTTACTGATGTAGCTGTGATCAGTAGTACTTGGAATGGGCCTTCGTATCTGGGTTCCAAAGGGGTTTTCCTCACAAATTTCTTAACTAGGACCCAATCTCCAGGAAGTAGTTGATGAGTACCAGTGATTACTTCCGAATCTGGAATAGAAGAGAACACCTGTGCATGGATTTTAGTCAGTGCGATGGACAATGCAATTACATAGTCAACAAGTACATCAGATTTAAGTTGCAATTGCTGAGGGAAGTAGCACCCTAGCCTAGGAGCAGACCCAAACAAGATTTCATGGGGGGACAATGCATGTTTCCCTCTAGGGGTATACCTGACACTGAACAAGGCTATGGTCAGACTTTCAGGCCATGGCATACCAGTTTCTTGTGACATTTTCAACATCCTAGATTTCAAGGTACCATTCATACGTTCCACCTTCCCCCTACTTTGAGGATGGTAAGGCGTATGAAAGGAGAGGGTGACTCCTAGGGCTGTCCATATTTCTTTGGCCAGTACTGCTGTAAAAGCTGGTCCCTGGTCACTCTCTATCACTTCAGGGACCCCATATCTGCAAATGACCTCTGTTAATAGGCGTTTCACGGTTGTTTTCGCTGTCATGTTTGTGACTGGGTAGGCCTCTGGCCATCCTGAGAACATGTCCACAATGACTAACGCATATTCATACCGACCACTCTTTGGCATCTGTATGTGGTCAATTTGTATCCTCTGGAATGGATACAATGATTTTGCCAAATGTCTCTGTGGTGGTTTCTCTGTGCGGCCTACGTTGCATTTGGCACAAATACTGCACGATTTACAATAGGTGCTTGTCAGAGTAGTGATGCCTGGGGCCATGTAATACTTATTTATTAAGTTATTCATGAGAGTCTTTGACAGGTGTGCTGGCCCATGTGCCCATTGTACTGTTGCTGGGTACAAGCTTCTTGGCAAACACAATCTCAGATTGTCAACATATAGTCCATCTTTCAAACCTGCTCCCTTTGCTTTCCATTTGTTCACTTCTTCTGGACTTGCCGTCTTTTGCAATTCTTTGAGCAATTTTAAATCTGTTGGCAGAGTCTGCATAAATGTTTATTTCTCCATCCACCTCTCTCCTTTCCATTTCCTGTGATATCATTGCTGCCTTCTTAGCCGTCTGGTCTGCTAGATGGTTTCCTCGTGCTTCGTCTGATTGTAGCTTCCCATGTGCCTTCACTTTCAGTATGGCTACTTCCTTTGGGAGTGCTAAAGCATCTAGTAGTTCACGGATGGCTTTGTCATGCTTCACTGGAGTACCTGCGGCTGTCATGAATCCTCTAGCTCTCCAGATTACTCCAAAGTCTTGAGTCACTCCTAGAGCATATCTTGAGTCTGTATAGATGTTGGCTCGGACTCCTGTCGCAATCTCACAAGCCTTGGTCAATGCAATCAACTCTGCTTCTTGTGCTGACATGGAGGGAGGTAGTGAGAAGGCTTGTATCACATCTTTTTCCGTAGTCACAGCATATCCTGTGTGATATTTTCCATTCTCGTCAGCATACCTTGATCCATCTACATACAGAGTGATGTCTGGGTCTGTCAAGGCAAGGTCTTTTACATTCGCGAGGTGTGAGGTCTCCATTTCCATTTGTTGAAGGCAGTCATGGGGTGGATTTGTGAGTCCTGGGACTGCATATGGGTCTCTGGCTTGTATACTGGGAGTGCTGTCTGCTTGCCAGTGGAGAGTTTTCTTTTCCACTCCTTCCTCTTCCAACTCCTTTTCCTCTGCAGATTCCCACCATTTTAATGCAGCTCCCAATGTCTTCCATCCATCCGGTGCGAACTTGGATATTGCAACATGTGGAATTTCTGTATCCCAATGCTTATAGAGCGCTTCTGCTTCTTGTGGGAGCTCCACCGTAAATGCACTATCACCTGCTGCATTGTTGTACAATGTCTTTAGGTTTAAGGTGACCTGCTTCAATTTAGTGAGTCTTGCTTTATATTGGAAATCTCGGCCTGGAGATTGTTTATTCCACAGTGTGCAATATAAAGGGTCTTGTGTCTCATCTGTGAGCGTCTGGCCGTTTCCACCACCTTCCAGTAGACGTCTTTTTACATATAAATTGGTTATTCCTGAGTTTGGGTTCAAAATCAGGCTGTACCAAAAGTATCCATCTTCCTCATCTCCCCCCTCTGGAAATGGTAAGAGAGTGGCTGGATTGAGAACATAACATCTCTGTAAGGTAACATTGTCTGGTAGAAGGAGGGAACATTGCAGACGGAGGTGTCTGGCTGTAGTCATATGCTTAGGTTGAGTCTGCTGTATGATGGCCGCAATGTCATGTGGTGCCAGAACTGTCAGAGGATAGCCAAGGACTATGTCATTTGTTTTGTCCAGTAAGGCATGTGCTGCCAGTGCTGCTCTGAGACAAGACGGTCCTCCTCTTGCCACGGCATCTAATTGACATGAGAAATAGCCGATAGGTCGTTGTCTGTTTCCATGGGACTGCGTCAAGACTCCCATTGCATGTCCTTCTCTTTCTGAGACAAACAGCTTGAATGGGAGATCATAGTTTGGTAATCCTAGTGCTGGTGCTGATGAGATAGCTTTCTTCAGGGTGTAGAAATTATCCAGGGCTGTCTGTGTCATCTCATATGGCTCAGTCTTTAATACATCATACAAGGGTTGCATTAGAAGGGATGCTTCTGGGATCCACGCTCTGCAGTAAGATATTAGACCTAGGAAAGCATGCAGGGGTCTATGTCCTTCAGGGACTGACATGTCTTCTATTGCTTGCACACGGGCGCGTGTAAGATGACGCACACCTTTTGACAGGCAGTGTCCCAAAAATATGACTGTCTGCTTACACCACTGTAGTTTGTCTCTGGATACTTTGCATCCTTGTTCTGCCAAGTGTCTCAGCAGGCTTTCTGATGTCCTTGTAGCTGTGGGAAGATCGTCTGCACACAGTAAGAGATCATCAACATACTGCAGCAATACAATGTCAGGATTCGCTTGTTGCCAGGAGTCTAGGATATGGCCCATAGCTTTGGCAAACTGGCTGGGCGAATACTGCGCTCCTTGAGGCATTACAGTCCATTTGTATTGATTATGATCATGCGGGAAAGCAAACAGATACTGGCAAGAAGGGTCAAGGGGAATACTGAAGAAAGCATTTGCTAAATCCACTACGGTAAAGTATGCAGCTGCTGGAGGTATTCCAGAAAGGAGAGTGTTCGGATTAGGCACTATAGTAGTACTTAGAGTGTCTAATATGGTTGCTTCATTGACTGCTCGCAAATCTTGTACCATACGATATTTTACTGGTTCTCCCTTTTTGGATTTCTTCTTTACTGGAAAGAGGGGCGTGTTGCATGGTGACGTACACGGGATCAACGCCCCTTGCTGCACCAATTTCTCTATCTGTTGAGAGATTGCATCTATTTGTGCTGGCTTCAGAGGATACTGTGGCTTGCGTGGTAACTCTGCTCCGGGTTTTAGTTTTACTGTGACTGGTGGCACCTTTAGGTGTCCGATATCTTCCGGTCCTTGTGACCAGAGTGTTGCTGGAATCTTGTCCAAGATATCATCTGGCCCTGTATTACAGATGCTATTGGCATCTATGTGTAGTAATATGGGCAGTGAACAGAGTGCTGACGTGTCAGTGACTTGTAGAGGTGAAGACACTTGTACAGTTCCATCTGGGGTGAATGAGATGGATGCTTGTAGTCGGCACGTCTGCACCTAACAGATTTATAGGGCATGTAGAGGATACTACAAATCTTGCATGTAGATCTGGAAATGGGCCTATTTGCATAGGTTGGGTTAAATGATTGGAGATGGGGACACCATCTACCCCTACACAAGCGACATCAATGTCAGACAGGTAAGATATATCGGGCAGATCTTGTGTTCTTAGAACGCTTCTGGCTGCACCTGTGTCTATGAGAAAGGTTGTGGGCGTCCCCTCTATTGGTAGTGTCACAATAGCTTGTGGTCCTATCTCGCCATCCCCTGAAGAAACTGCCAGAATAGGGGACACTGACACAGGCTCACCCCCGTCCTATGCTGTAGCTTGAAGCACAGGCGCTGCATTGTTATCATCTGTCTGCTGTCTAAGTCTTGCCTTCCTGGGTGCCTTGCAATTCTTGCTAAGGTGTCCTGTTTTCCCACAATTATAACACTGTCTTGTTTCTTTCTGTGGTGATTGCTCAGAATTCACCATAAGTACAGCCGTCTTTTTGGATGCTGATACAGGTTGTTTAGCCGCTGCTGTCTCCAGCCCTTTAGCAACCAACAGTAAGGTATCTAAAGGTAACACTCTATATTCTGGTCTGGATGTCAATAGGCCCTTCTGAATTGTCTCATGTAATCCCAGCACGAAGGCTGTACTTAACATCTGCGTATGTTTTTTATTATGTGGACTGAAGCCAAGATCTGTAAACACTTGTGTGAGTCGTGCATGGTACTTTTCTACAGCTTCGTCTCTGTCTTGTTTGATATCTTGTAAATTGACAGCCTGATAGGCTAATTTATCTTTTGTCCAATATCTTAACAGGTCGCAGAATTGTATGCCTGATGTAAAGTCATGCTTTGAACGGTGTGCATCATAAGGATCTATGGCATTCCGCATGATAGGCCAGTATGAATCACCTGCTTTAATCTCACATAAGCTGATGAGATCCTCCCAAGCTGCCGAGTATGTCTTTTGAATTTGTACAATTTTCCTATAAAAAGGCATAGGTTGTTTTTCAGGATCTGGCAATGTGTTGATAAGAGAAGTGGCTTGTGTCGGGGTAAATGCCACGTACATTAGACTTCCCCTTTTCTTGTTCCTCCTCTTGGATTTCACTTTTGAATCAGAGTTTCTATTTGTCCACTCTACGACACTCTCTCCTCCCCCTATGTCGTCACTGGATTCGTCTGAACTATCTTGTAGGTGATTGATAGGCAGAGCTTGTGCTTCCAGTGTTGTGGTCTGGTTGGGCAGTGTTCTGAACAGCGGACTTGTTGTCGAGTTATGTGAACTATGCACACTATGGGTGCCAGTACTGGCTGGTGGATGTTCTGTTACAATTGGTACCTCAACAGATGGGAATATCGGATATGGAGAATACAGTGTTCCGTTTGAAGTCAATACTGGATACAAGCAAGTGGGATGTGTTTCTGGTGCAGTGGGAGTAAGGGGTGGAGCCCTTTGGACAGATGGTGTGACGTGTGACATCACGTTATGTTGGGCAGTATTTAGGGGTGAGTGCAGCTCCTCCTTCGTGTGTGTGTGAGCGCCATCTTTGGACTGTGATTTTATGGAATCTCTTTGTTCGGGTGAGTTCAGAGGACTGACCACTTCACACGGAGCATGATACACATACATTTTCCTTCCTTTTAATTCAATTTCCTTTTCTATCCACCCTTCCTGTGCAATTGCTCTAGCCACTTTGTACCACATCTCTGCACTAGGCAATAAACCACAATCTTGTAACTGTCCTTTATTATCTCTCAACACTTTACGCCACTCTTCTGCCTTCAAATGCCCTCCTACGACACTGGGAATACCACAGATCTTAAACATCTTTGTACATCGATTTACTGCGGCTTCACCACCCCTGTTTTTAACTATCTCACGGGCTAACATGCCCTCAGACAATTTCACCTGATTCTGTCCCATATTTTATGTGAAATAAACACGTATTTAGCAGCAAGTGTTTAACGAGGTAGTAATATATATATATATATATATATATATATATATATATTGAGAGAGAGAGAGAGAGAGAGAGAGAGAGAGAGACAGAGAGAGAGAGAGAGAGAGACTGAGAGAGAGAGAGAGAGAGAGACTGAGAGAGAGAGAGAGAGAGAGAGAGAGAGAGACTGAGAGAGAGAGAGAGAGAGAGAGACTGAGAGAGAGAGAGACAGAGAGAGAGAGACTGAGAGAGAGACTGAGAGACTGAGAGAGAGAGAGACTGAGATGGAGAGAGACTGAGAGAGAGAGAGACTGAGAGAGAGACTGAGAAAGGCTTTGAGAGAAGATCTTAACTTGGTCGACTGTTTACGGAGGGTTAATCCGTACGTCTTCTCTAATACTCAGATTACGCCCTCCTAGGAGTACCTTGCAGTGTTTTTTTTTTTAACCACTTAACCACTGGGAACAGATAGAAACAAGGATAATGGACAGATACATATGAATCAACAGAACATAGTTGTATTACATTTATATTCTGTACTATTTACTTCTTAAATCAATCTCCCCCTGTAGTTTATACAACCTTAAACATTTGGCATAGAAATAGTTGTCTCAACCAGGACACATTCTTTGAATGAGTTAAATGAAATGGCAAGGGGGGAGTGAGGGGTTTCTCTCTCTCTATCTATTTCACTGCAGCTGCGTGATCCCAAGGTCAAAAACACACAGAGCGAGACCCTGCTCGCAGCTCCAGCACTTTGAGCTTTTTAGGGAGAGAAGTTCTAAGCTGCATTTCTTATCAAAACATGCATCACAACCAGCAATGACATAGCATATAACATTATAATCATCAAACCTTTTCTGCAGAAACCTTTAGATTCAAAAGACATATGATTTCAAGACCATGCGCATTATATCTTATTAATTCACACACACGTTTTTTAACCACCCGCAGTGAATGACAGACGTCCCTTGAAGTTTTCAAACTACTTTACGGCTTGAACATCATGACCCTCAAGGGATATCGTCTATCCAGCATGCATAGACATTTCCCAGGGAAAAAAATTATGTATATACAACAATCTAATTCCCCAGGGCACATATATGCAAGCCCGTATGTGTGACCTCTGGTTTATGTACGTCTCTGGGTACAAGTCATCCGTCTTCAAGAGAGTCACAAATACACGTGTGTGTGTGTCCTGAATTATATGTCTAAAGAATTTCAACTCACAATATCGACAGACACACACACTCCAACAGACATACACAGGCGACAGATATCACTATATTTTGTACAGGGTTCTTAATGGACTTGAGGCAAAATATCACCTGTACTTTTGTAATCGTCACTTACAACAGAGCTAGACAACGGGCAGAATTCCAAGAACAGGTCTACACGGATAAGGTACTAATCATGTCCTTACCGTGTACCGGAGGTGATCAGGCTCCGCCTGTTCTCATGAAGTCTGTCCGAACTCCTCTTGTCCGTTGTAGTTCGATTAAACCTCAAGTCCCATCTGGGGTGCCATTTTGTAAGAGTAAATATCAAAGTATTTACCAGAAATATCTGTCCCTGTCCAAATTATCAGTATCTATATAGTGTGCACACTGTAGAGAAATAATACACCAACACAGAGTTCTGGTATAAGTTTTCTCCGTACTGCCTTTATTAAGTCAGTCCTCATTTATATAGTTTTTAGTAATCAGATAAAAAGTTACATTAAGTAAAACATCAGGTTTATTCGGTAATTCATTGGTTCTGAGAAGTCTGCTTCTACAAGGCTACGGTCAGACATTGGGTTAAAACAGGATGGGTCTTACTCTCATTGGTAAGAAGTTGAAGACAAAGACAAGATGGTGTTTCTCCTCCTCGTGTCCTGTGTGTGTTAAGACCCGTCATCCTTAACAGACTGGAAATAGTGCTGCCTCCATCTTGTGAGAAAAGGGGAGTGTCAAATCCTCCATTTTAGAGTCTCCCAATGATTCAGCATTTATTAGTAAAACTTGGTTATACGATAATACTGCAAAGACAAAATATATAAGTAGGTGTACGAATACATTTATGCATTTTGTACTGATCCTAATCCATAACAGTTTCACGTCCGCAAGAGTTACGGTCGCTAAAATCGCAAATCACTATTCAATTGCTACAATTCCTCAAGACTGCAAACTTAGACCAATGTATTAGGTATCAATGTCATGACATTCATACCTTAATACATCGGTCTCAGCTGGTTCTTGACCAAGTATAGGCATATATCACGGAGGAAGCCACAGATTACAACGCAGAAACGCGTTTGAATATATTATATTCCAAATTCTTTGTTTTTACCAATTTGGTGTTGACAATGAAGACTTCTCTGGGGCATCTCCACCACATATGGAAAAAGATGTCTATTTCCCCACACTCTTTAAAGCAGTTAGGGCTAAGAGAAAGATTCCATTGGTAAAGTTTATCTGGAGTGTGATAAATCCTGTGAAGGACTTTGATAGAGGTTTCTAATTTACTACTGTTAAGGGAGCCTCTTGTAATATTTATCCAAGAATCACAAGTGCAGTTTAAGTATCGCTCCCATTTTCTTGTATAGTTAGGTTTAAAAGTGTTCAGGTCTTCGCTAAGTGAATTATATATAAGGCTTAAAAATGTTTTTAATTACAAAATCAATATTATTTAGTTTTGCTGAAATTATGATCAATGTTATCCACAGTTAGTTGTTTTTACAGTATTTAGATCTCTTCCTGTGAAGAAGAGATTAATGAGGTAACACTAATAAATATATGTTGTTTATATTTTTGTGTCTTATTTTATGTAATTAAAAGTCCTTTTAAACTGTAATTGGATTTCATGATACAAATTGGCCTATTCCCTGTTATTACCGTCAACATTCATTTATTAAAATAACAATACATTTATTGTAGGAAATTCATCCATGGAGTGCAGCGCTATTAAGACTATTTACAAATGGAGACTCCTATAAGCCTTTGTATCTATGCAAAAAGTCCCAGTTGTTTTAGTTGAATACTTCCTAAACTAAATTGGATACTATGTAAAGCTTAAATATTTTTTACTATAAATTTAATTTCTACAAAAATACTAGGAAATATTGTTTCCACCTATAAATCATAATTGGTAGAATAATTGCTAATAAAGGGATAGAGCTAGGGAAGGCCTATAACCGTCGGAGGAAGGCACACTAACTAATGCCCCAAATCTAGCTTGTGTTACCTGGTATCGGAAGATAGTATAGGAAAAAGAGGTCCTAATGAGAGGTCTCCATTCTTAAAAAATACAACTATTACAGACATTCTGCATAGTACATGACTAACAGCCCTATAAAATTAGAAGCCCATTATAGGCTACAGTAACTTACAATTGCTCAATCAAATGAGGCGTTATGTGAGGTGTTATTTGAAATTTTCAAATTTTAGAAATTTGAATAAAACACTCTTTCCAGAACCTCTGGTTTATTGGGCAGTCCCACCAGACATGTAAATAGGTTCCTATTTGCTTGCAATCTTGCTAACAATATTTCTGTTTATCGCCTTTACTTATTTGGAACAACTTAATTGGAACTATATGCCATCTATAAATAATAATAAAGTGTTTTTCTCTATACAAGCATTCCATATATATTTCTCCGTTAACGTAAAGGCAGTATTTCTAAGGACCATGAGGTTTTTAGGTCCTCTTCCCAAAATCTCAATTTTGAGGATTTTGTATCCTCAAATTTCTTCTTTATCAAATATGTAGTTGTCAGTGTTGGTCACGTTTGCGATGTTGGTCACCCAATGTTAAATAATTACGGCCTTCGCGAAGGTGCTCATTGCAGGCCTCACAATGAGCACCGGATGCCCGCAGGACTTTAAAACAGTCTAGACATAAGCACAGAAGATGCTCATGTTGATAGCTGCGATAGCCGCCAAAAAACTAAGCACTTTGCCGCTGATCGTGAGGCACACCGTTTACTTATTTAACGTCCGAAATAGTTTCAAGCTCGTAACTCGAAATACCCCCCCAAAAAGCCAAATAATAAAAAAAAATACGCAGCACAGGGGGAGAGCCAGGTGAGTGAGGTTGCAAGCGAATTTGAGCCATAGTTGGCGTTTTTCGTTGATTGAAAATCAGCTAAGCAACTAAAAAAATGGCGGACGAAAAAAAGTAAAAATTCTCAAACATGGTCAAAACATGGCTGAACAATGGCAGGCAATTTTATTACCGTCATTTTGGACGAGCAATTCCATTGCAAAGCACAAAAGTTGTGGGTTGACAAGCCCTGCAATGAGCAGCGAAGCCGCTCATTGCGGGGCTTGCGATGAGCACCAAAGGCGCTCATTGTGAGGCCCATACAGTAGACGGGAGAAGAGGGTCGCAATGAGCACCGAAGGCACTCATTGCAAAACCACGCGATGAGCGCCAAATGCGCTCAGGGCGGGGATCACGATGAGCGCCAAAGGTACAGCATTCCCAGCCTTAAAATGTTATTCCCGTCATTTTTGATGGGCAAGTAGCTAGTAATGTTATAACACTTAGATATGAGGTGGGCCTTGTTTTTTTACAACAATAATTGCTTAAAATTTGTTAGTTGTCTGTTACCTTTTAAATGAACCCTGGTTGCTATCAATAACCTTCATAAAGTGTTAAATTCTAACCACATAGTGTGGTAACATTTTGTATTTATAATGCAAATGAAATTAGTACATTATTTGGATACAGATCTCTAGCATAAACCAAGTTTTGCCAAAATCTTAAGAAGACTTGAATCAAGGAATTTGGCTAATGACTCAAAAGAAGTTACAGGACTTGGAAATGGAATTCATACATTTTTAGAGTTATGTCTAGACCAAAGTTTGATATATTCACTGATATGTTTTGTCTCATGAGAAATATCTTTCAATTGTGTTTTATTCTAAAATAACATAGAAGCTGTCTCCTTCAGAAATTATCTCATTTTCCATTTGAAGCCAGTGATTTGAGTCCATTGGATCAAGCTATTTGATCATATGAGCAATACTAATTGCATCATAGTAATTCTTGATTATCGGATATGCCACCCCTCCTCTATTAAATTTAAAGCCATATACGTTTTTTTAATTCTCATCTTTTTGAATAAATGTATCTATAAGGTTTTAAAACTGATTAATTGTGTAAGAAGGAACCAGATATGGGATACAACGCATTACATAGCTAATCTTCATCAAAAGGGTGCTTTTGACCGCCATTATCCTACCTGACCAAGATATGTTCAAATGCTTCTAAGAGGAAATAATCTCATTTAAATTCTTATATACTACATCCAAGTTCAATTTTATTTCCTACTTCAAGTCTGATTGAAGAATAATCCCTAGATGTTAGGTTGCCATCTGTATGTGTAGAGGTCTATCATTACTTTATTTAATTTATCTGAAGTATTCAGAATCATGACCTCAGATTTTGCAATGTTTAATCTATAGTTCGAGACATGACTATATTCTGCTAATAACTTCTGCAGACCCGTCAATGAATGTAAGAGATCTTCTAGCATCATGATAATATTGTCTGCGAATAGGGACAGTCTGTGTTCAGATTTACCTTATTCCTTGAATCTCTTTTGAGGCTCAAACTGCCATGGCCAGGGGCTCAACCACAAGGGCAAAAATTATTCTGCGATAAAGGGCAGCCCTGCCTGGTCCCATTTGAGATCGTGAATTTGTCAGATCTGAACCCCAGACCTATGACAGAGGCGGATGTAGCCACATAGAGAGCTCTTATATAGGCCTTCTGGATGGTCCATAATGTTGCATTGGATTGGACAGAGCCCCTATGGGATTATTTACCAAAGTTCAGAATAATTGAGACCATACCATGGCCTACCCTTGTATTTGGGTCTATATCTGCTTTTGATAGATTTTTAAGCTTAGCTTCATTAACTAGGATATAGTCAAGTCTAACATAGGTGTCATGTCTATTAGAGTAGACAGAGTAGTCTCTTTCTACCGGGTGGAGACATCTCCACGAGTCATATAAGGCAATTTTCTGCAAAATATTATAAAAGTTCTTGGATTTTTGTATTGAATTAGGGTCCAACTCGGAACCTTTACTACATTGTTTGTCCAATTCTGGGTTTGAACATAGGTTAAAATCACCACAGATTATGACAAAACCGGATAAATATTTTTTCATCAATTTTAATGTGTGGTTAGTAAATTTAATTTCACCCTTATTTGGGGCAAATAATAATAAATATTAAGGATTGTGTATTTATCATTGTTCATCCAATATGTCCATAAGTCATTCTCAATTAATTCCTCTTTAAAAATCAGATTTTTATTGAAGAAAATATAAATCCCTCAAGCTTTTTTCTTAAAAGTAGAACTACACCCATGGTTATAATGGTTGTCAAAGTATTTGGGAGATTTGTCAATCATTTCCCTTTGTGGAATGAGTTAAAAACATATGTGTCTTTAAACCCTGGACATTTTGACTAATTATTTTTAATGACATCTAACCATCCTGACTCATTGAGAAACTTGTCTGGAGTAAATGCAACCCCCTCCTCCACCACCTCGCGAGCCAGTGCGACTCAACACTATACATAAACACAGTAGAGGGTACATTTTGCCCCCCCCCCCCCCCCCCCCCTCAATGCAAGAGAATGACCCTGTGCGGGAGCAAAATAATGAACTTAGTTGAGTTCAAAGAACCAAAACTACATGGCAATTTGAATACAGGGTTATGTATCAAGTGAAGATTGAGAAGAAGCTCCAAACCATCAACTTATTTCTTAAAGCGTAATTACGTAACTTAAACAACAAAAGAAGAAACAAATATAAAATATAATCTAGAGCCATAATAACTGCTTCTCAGTATTGAAGCTCCTGATCAGGAACCCTGAATAGCTACCCTATGATAATTCTCTAAGTGTTACATAGTGTGAAAAAACTATAATAAGTTACTGGATAATGAGTGATTTCTGGAGCATTAGATTATCTATAGCCTTATTTAGAGGCTGATACAGCCTCTTTAAACAAAAAAAATACTATACCATACTTGGCTCAAGAAAGGGTTTCAAAGCAAACAAAACTGTAAATTGCCAAAGAATATCGACCCAGAGGTTACAAGCCTCACTTTCCATTTTTCTTATTCCCCCCTCTCTAGCCAAGTGGGTGGGTGAATCAAAACTTTTCTAAAATCCCTTAATTTACTAATGACACCGTGTTTAGGTCTTGAATGTATATCTACTGTATGTGTTTAGGTAATCCAACTATTTCTTAATCTTTATCATTTCATGTAAAACCATTCCAAAATTAGTGTCCTACCTAGTTGCCAATACAAAAGAATAGTGCGTTAAATTATCTGCTTTGTATCTAACAAAGTAGGACTATTTTTAGTCTTTTTTAAGTCTTACTACCCCTTGTGTTAAATTTCTAATCAGTCTAGTGAGTTTACCAGGAAAAAATGTAGTTAAATAGTGAAAAAAGTATTCAAATTTATTTTTATTTTTTTTAAATGTGGAAAATAATCCAAATTTCTTAAGTGCTACCTCCATTTTGTCCCTCTCAAAATGAGCATATCTTCAAAGTGAAAACATTAACTCTGACCATCATAACCCCTTTTAGTTCCGCTCTCTTGATTGCCTAGCTTTTCTTGCTATAAACCAAACTATAAATCTAAAAAAGAATCAACAACAAAAAAAAACCCACTAGATTGAATCTCCGCCCTATCTATCACTTCTTTACACTAAGGTTCCAGTTGTTAATCCATTTTTTCCTTCCAAAGGTGAATTAACTATTGTCTTATTAGATACATTTGCATTCATTAGTTTCGCAGGAAAGAGCCATTTATAGCTAATTTTATTGTCATGTAAAAATGTCGTTATGTCCCAAAATTCTTTCCGCTTACCAATAGTTTCACCTGAAAGATCTGTGAAGATTTTTTAATTTTCGTAAGCAGCGTCAATTTTTTTCATTTCAGATAATTTTTTCATAATCGCATCTTTGTATGCAAAATAGTGCAATTTAATTATTACATCTCTTGGAATGTCCCTCACTACACTTTTAGGGAGGGATATACAGTGAATTCTGTCTATCATTAGCTCAAATAAGAATTGCGGTTTAATAAAGGAGGATAAAAAGGTAACTACAAATTTGGGTAATTCCATAAAGGAAATATTTTCTGTTATGCCCCTTAATCGAATGTTGTTTCTCCTTGAGAAATCTTCAAGTTTGATATATTTCCTTTTTAAGTCCTGTACTTCCTCAGTAAGCCTAAGTGTTTCAGCTTTTCTATTTTGTTGTTCCTTTAATAAATCTTTTTGTTTCAAATCCAATTCCTCAAATTTTAGAAAAATGGCGTTAATAGCCTTCGAGTTGTTAGGTATTTCTATTGTTAATTCAGAAACTATAGAGGTTTTAAAATCTGACAGTAAAGATTTCATAGCCGAAAAAGTTAAGCTATCATCATCTAAGCTCAGACACCCTAAAGTTTCCTCCGCCCTTTCTCCTTCCGCAATGTCTAACTGGCTCATTGAAAATTCAGTTTGAGTAATTGGGTTACCCCCAATTTGGGATTTATTTAGTTCCTTGGCTTTACACCCCAAGGGAAAAAAATTCCTGGAAATTTTGAACTCACATTTTTTTGGTCCTTCGATTGGGATTTAGTAGCTTGGCTATCTCTATTCTTCATTTTGGGACATCTAAAGTAAATAACTAAGGTGTCTAAAAAACTGGATGCTTGCTACTTCCACAATTCTTTGTCGCTGTAAGCTGACCCCAATACTACATAGAAAAAGAAAACCGGCAGGATCTCTCAATGACCTCTTGCTTCAAGGCAGTCACAAAATATCTGGCTCTCGTCCACCGGAACGCCCTTTCACTGTGCGGAACCACGGGGGGTCTAAGCTTCAATTCTCCCCCGCCTGCCCCACAGTACACAGTCTCTCAGCTCCGGGACTTCCAGAACTCCACTGTTCTTACCCGCAAGGCGCCAGAGCTAGGTGCTTACATCTGTGAGGACACCTTAGTATCGGTACCACATCTCTCCGCTGGGTATCTCTGTATATTCTAAAGTTGGTAAAATTTGCCACATAACTTTGCTGTTCAGGTTGTCTCAGCTTAGACTAGCGTCCCTGAGTTCATGCCGCCATTGCCCAACTAGCACGGCATGCTAGCAACTTCCTGGGCGTGGTCTTCCCCCTGACTGAAGGCCACATATAAGTTGTATATCCGCTTATAGTAACATTATTGACACTTGTTTAAATTAGATAGCAGCCATCGTATATCACTGAGAGGAATAACCAGCTTAATATTAAAGTAGATGTTATCTTGTCTGAAAAATGGTCACTTAAATACTGCAATACATGTTGCCACTGGTAAGTAGTTATTATGTATCTTATGATAATTGTGTTTTAGATACTTTGCTCCTTATTAATAAGAAAAACGATTTTGCACATGTCATCCATTTAAGTATTATGTGCCATGTTCTTAATATACTTATGGTCTGTCTACTGGCAAATATAAACACTTAAATATCTAATTCCTTGTCACTAAAACAATGATAATTTACATGATTTATGGACATGATAATTGAGTTTAAAATGACCACTATTACTTGGTTCCTAAGCACTATATTGTTCTATGTGTTATCCATTACCATAGTGACATGAAGTATCCAATCATGGCTTTTGTTGTTATAATGAGATGCTGTCACTGGCAAGTTGTTATTCATATTTCTTAAAACAATTGTCTTTATGATACTCTGTTCCTAATAAATTTAGAGCTGGATCTGTCGACATTACAGATGCATATTGCCACAATCCCTTTAATATTTTTTTCAGTTAAAGGTAAACGGTAAGTTGTTGCAATATTATCTATATTATCTATATTATTATTTACGTTGTTTATTGATATCCTGATTAAAATGCAGCTAGCAACAATTACTTGGATCCTTTCACTTATGGTCTGTCAGAAGGCAAATATTTATAGACTTAATCACTTGGATAATAACCGTCCTTGTAGTCACAAGTAAATAGTTGCTATATTTCCTGAAACAATAATCATTTAAAAAATATTTTTCCTTGTAATTTAATGATGGAGTTTCCTACAGCAACCATTTTTTAGATCCTGAGCTCTATGTTATTCTTTCATTTGTGGCTGATTGTTTTAATGTCAAACAACATACCAAAACATATTACACCATAAGCTCTATGTTATTCTTACATTTGTGGTCCATTGAGATGATATCAAAATCCATACAGAAACATATTTCATCAAGGCTTTTTATATTACTAAGGCACCTGTGGTAAGCCTGTTCAATTAAATATTATATGTCCTACTATTGGAATTCTCAAAAAATGTATTTAAAAAAACAAAAATCACAATAATGAATTTAGCTGCCTTAAATGGACCTATACTACAACTCAATAATAGATTTCCAAAGGAAAAATGCATGATACCCATATTTCTTGTTTTTGTCTTGGACCTATATGCTATATCTATGTGATTCTGTGATAATCAATAGTAAGAATTAAATTAAATAAAAAACCTTAAGAAAAAAATGTTTTGATGCACCCATGGTTTTTACAAGTGTTTTACAATAAACTAAAATTATTCATAATTATTACACATATTACTAATGAGAACAATATACAAGGAATTATATCCTTAAACTAATGTATTTCTCATCACTTTGCAATTTTTATTAAAAAAAATAACCTAATTGAGTTTAATACTAAATCCTATATTCCTTCTCTAAAGTAACTTTGAAAATATTTATATTAAACATTACTGATAAGTATTAATTAACCAGTGCATCAGTAGAATGTAGTGATATGTTAATTATTAATAGTGAATCTGAGTTAAATGTAACTATTCCTAAACGTTCTTGGAAACTTAGTTTCAACTATGAAATAAATATAAATAAATGGGGCTAGCAACATTTTTTTTTAATGAAATAAATGCACTGTATGTAAAACTTTCATTTAAACTGTTTGGACATAGAAACTTCAGTTGCTAGATCCATCTCTTTGTAGGAAGTTTATCTAATTCTCCTTTTCATGTTCATATCTTTACTACTACACAAAATGTAAGTACACTGCTGTCATTATTGTTATCATTTTTCGCAATGGGGTATCATCCTTTTTTTTATGGCATCCACATGCTCTAGTACACAGCAATGAAACTGTTGGACTGTTTTACCTACATATCATTTTTGACATTAACATTTATTAACACAGATGACAGTTGAATAAGGGCCTCATTCTAATCCAACTTAGTTGGAATAAGTAGCCCCAAGGGGATGCCACAATCTACTTAGCTATTCAATTTGCCTCCGAGCGGCTTACGAGCCTCAAGCTGCGATCCCTTTTGATTAGCTCAATCGCAGCTTATTTTCCGCCTTTGATCTTGTGTGGCCGCAAAAAATCCCAAATTGCTATTCAAATGCTACGCTCACTCTTTCCTCAAGCCCGTAAATCGCTAAAATCGAGCCGCAGCTTACTTACACCAAAGAGGTCCTGCAACTATCTTACTTACAAAACATTGCACTAATTAAGCAAAAAAAAAAGACATCCTCTACTGTGAAGGTGATTTTAGGTCTTAGAATTAAGAGCACAACATTTCCCTACCCTCAAATCAGCAAATAAAAATAGTTTATGTCATGTTAAATTTTTGTCAAAAAGTCCAACGGGCTTTTAACATCCAACCCCCTAGGATATTTGAATCCAATCTCCGGGCTGGGAGGTTGAAGCCCATAGGATTTCATGATGGAAATTTAACATGAATTAAAGTAGTTATTTATGCTGAATTGAGAATGTGTGCTATTCATTCTAAGACCTAACATCACTTTCTCTTTTAATAAACGTACAGGATTGCTTTTTTATTTGCTTATGAAGTGATACATTTTAAAAGTAAGACCTACGGGCTTGAATGACCTCCAAGCCCGTAACTCGTGGTTCAAGTCAGCAAGCCTGTAACTCGTGATTTAAGCCTGCAAGCCTGTGACTCGTGGTTCCAGCCGCAATCTCGGAGCACTGTAAATGCAAATATAAATTCAAGACAGAACTGTAAAGGGCTCTAATTGATGGAGTACATAATGGGTGACATGAGGATTAAAGGCACAACATTCTCAAGCTGGCACATCGCCACAATACAATACTTGATTTCATGTTTAAATTCCGTCTAAAGTCCGACGGGCTTGATTAACCTCCAAGCCCGTAACTCGTTATTCAAGCCCGTCGGACTTTGGACATAAATTTTAAGTGAAATCAAGTATTGTATTGTGGCGATGTGCCAGCTTGAGAATGTTGTGCCTTTAATCCTCATGTCACCCATTGTGTATCCCATCCTTTACAGTGCTGTCTTGAATTTATATTTGCATTTACATTTCTCTGAGAATGCAGCCTTGAAAACACGAGTTATAGCCTTTCGGCCGAGATCCTGTTCAAGCACGGAAGTGCTTACAGCCGATAGCATGGTTTGCGATTGTCCGTAAGGCAGACATCCTTGCGTGAGGCGCGATTGAATAGCAGCATAGACTTAACACTATGCAGGGCCGTAAGCCGGTCGCAAGGAATTGCAGACTTGCAGCCGTTTTATGACCCGATTATGAGGCCCTAAGTCTTTTAACAGATAACACATCTTTATGTTTGGATCTTCAAAAATCTTTGTGGGCACTATATACCTTGAAGCTTTGCAGCGACCACAAAAACAACATTCCTTAGGGTAATAGTAACCAATTAATTATTTGCTCCTTTTTTTCTCCTTGAAAAAAGGTGTGAGGTATCTTGTCCTTAATGCTCTTTCTCCGTCTATATGTAACTAATGCTTTAGTAATTATTCTGTGTTTTACAATTTTGTCTGTGGTAAGAAAATGGCAATGTTTGGATAATATTTTCAGGATTTTGCTCCAATCCTATCCATAATTCATGATGCATCTGATTAATGTTGTCTTTTGAAGCTATTTTTGCCTTTTTTTATTAATAAGATCTGAACGATTGGCCTCACACGCTTTTTATGTATGTACTTTTTGTTGGCAATGTTTAGGATTAACTTTTTATTTTAAATGGTCCCAAAGTTGGTCAGCTTTAATGTTAAATTCAACATGATTACTGCAATTGCATCTTAAGCGCAAATATTGGCCTTTTTGAGAGGTTCTGGAAATAAACTCTCCCAATTTAATAATGCATTAGTAGCAGTTGCCTTTCTGAATGAAGTTGTTGAAATATTGCCTTCAGTGTCTCTTCTGATTGATAAGTCCAAACATTTCAGTTCACTAAGTTTTAAGCCAATCACATTTGTAATTGGATTTCAGGTAACCGAATACTTACGATTTTTCAAGGGTATATCGCTCCCTTCTCCCGAGATACAACAAATTATTTTTGTTTATATTATGAAGTACAACAGAAACATAAAACACATGTTTGTAGTTAAAAAACTATTTTATGCAAAGCTTCATTCATTATTAAAATAACTTTTTTTGTTAATCTCACTCTGTCAAATTCATTCAGTTTATTCTCCATTTATAACTAGATTGGAAAATACTTCTTTGATAATCGTCCTTAGACATAGCTATATACACAATTGCACTAAAGAATGGAAACCGGATACTGAATATTTTGACCACAGCACCAATATTCCCAAAGACACAACGGTCCATTTATGTGTAGTTTTGGTGGAAGATATAATAGTTTTTAAACTTCTGAACTAATCTCTGGGTTCCTATGCTCTCTCTTTATTTTATTTTCTATTTACAATTTTTTTTTATTTATTTAAGTTATGAATATATTAGGACATATTAATGACATAAATCATACCAAATAATACATATAAATCAATACAATTTTCTCTATCAAATAAACATCACTTTATGGTAGTATAAAAAGTAAATAAAACAGTAGCTTTATACCCTATTTCACTATATCACAGTCTAGTTTAATGTATGTTATTTGAGTTCGTTATTCAAACTGACCATGCTTCCATTTTTGGAATAAAGTTTATAGTATACTTTTAGATAACTCATAAATAGTATCTGCTTCTCAGTGTCCTGCTAATGCCCTTCCAGTCCTTATTTTAGTCATACAACTTCTTGGTGATGTGATTGTAAATGTAATATCAGACACATCCACATTGTTACTACCTCTTCTTTGAATATATATATAAAATTAAGGATAAGGAGTAAAGCAGCTGGGAATGTCCAGTAATCTAGTAATTTAGTCATTTTAATCAATATATATATAGATTAATAATAAGTATTGTAGTATAGTGTGATAACTTTTGTATTGGACAAATGCCTTGTTTATATTGACAAGCTTTCGAGAGGTTCAAACTCTCTTTATCAAATCGGAAACAATACTAACATGAGGTGTTAATGTAAACAGCGATGCAGAGAGAGTGGAGACAGCATCCTTAAGTGCAGATCTTATTTTTCATAGGACAGGAAAATAATTACATTTGTCATCAATACAAACTAGCCATTTTCCGATAAACAGTATTACATAGAAAATAGAATAGAAAATAGAAATTACTCTTGAGAAATAGGTTTGCATAGATAGATTTATTTTTGAGAAATATTTAATTGGTGTCTAAAAATATCAATAGTTCCAGCTGGTAACAATAGGTATATTGTGTTTGGAAAATGAATGGATAAAAGATACATTGTTGAAAATGGAAAGAGCAGATAAACACTTCAGGAAATAAAATGACAAGTACGAAAACAATCTAAAGCAGCCCAGCTGGCGTCCTGAGAACTGCAATATACCAACTGAATTCTTTTAGATCCAAATAACGTAGAAGGTTAATCTAAAACATTTTTGGCATACAAATGTAGTCAGTGTTACTGATTTGTTAGATTAATATTAGTACAATATTATTGCAATATTAATTAATGTTCACTTGAATATAGTAATAATGTAGCCCTAAGAAAATGCAAGTGTTATTCATCATAGAGTATTACAATTGGAGTTATTGCTATGTTTTTCTGTGGGGCCTAGTTATCAAAATTGTCTTTTCAAAATAAAAAGTTAAAGCAAAGAACATGAACATTGTCAGACCTGTGGTAGTTTACTTAGTCATAGAGTCAGGGGCGTAGGAACTGAGGTGGATGGGGGGATAAATACCCCCAACATTATTTGAGTAAGGGACACACAAAATAGCAAAATGAAATATAATCATGCATTACCAGAGGACAACACTAGAGGGTGCCAGCTCTGTGAAACAGTTTATCTCTCCCAGGAAAGCTTTTGACTCTCCCCCTTTTTAACAACCCTTCTTGTAGGTAACTTCTTGTAGGTAACGTATATATACAATCCATCAGAAAGACTATTTGCACAAAGGTACATACAATATTGTAACTACAAATGGCTAGCATACTTTTTCTGTCATGTATTTTTGTACCACAACACCTGATTTTTATATTTATTTACTTTTTTAGTTGATTCATACCTTTCCAACTCACTTCTACTCTTTCTTCATTATGTTTTTTCTAGTATTTACTTTTCCTCATCTAACTTTCTACCACCCCACTCAGCTTTCTGCTTTTTGATCTTCACCTATTTCTTCAGTTCCCCTTCTTTTCCCACATCACCCATTTCCCACATCACCCATATTCCACCTACCATAACACTCACTATAAGTATAATTCCCCCCCCCCCCCCCAAAAAAAAAATTTGGCTCCTAAGTCCATGCATAGAGTGCATGTGAAAATGCATATTTGTTTTAAAGTGATGATGTTTTTTTGAATGTTTTTAAATGTATTTAGAATCCCACTAGTTTTGAATATATAAATAAGACTTTTGTTGCTTCTTGAGTTAGAAGGTGTCTATGGGAAGATGCTAGTGATTATTGTTAAGAGCCACTGAAGTCACCTGTTGTGCTATGAACTATTGGATACAGAGTTTTATAGCATGAGGAAAATGAGTTTTCCTTTTAGAAATTGCTGCTGAATTAATGAAGCTAAAAGTATTATATGTGGTTACCCACCACACTATATCTATATACACACAGTTTCTCCTACAATGTATTGATAAAACATACCTTTCAAGCTCCCCTGTACAAATATACTTTATAGCTGTCACACACTGTAGAGAAGCACATATAGCTTCCTTCACATATTTCACCAGTATTATAGATATATATACCTTTCCCACAATTTATTGCAAAAAATTCCCCCCAAAAATAACGATTTATTGATAAAATATACTGATCCAGCTGTCTCATTTTATAGAGATTTACAACATGTTTTATCCTATCTGAGGGAGATAAATAAAATATATAGCTTCAGTTTACCACACTGTAAATCACTATAGATACAGTGCCTTGCAAAAGTATTCACCACTTTTTACCTATATTGTTACATTACAGCCTTAAGTTCAATGTTTTGTTAATCTTATGTGAATTTGATGTGATGGATCAGAACACAGTAGTCTAAGTTGGTGAAGTGAAATTAGAAAAATATATACATAAAAGAAAATTGGCATGTGCGTATGTATTCACCACCTTTGTTATGAAGCCCATAAAAAGCTCTGGTGCAACCAATTACCTTCAGAAGTCACATAATTAGTGAAATTATGTCCACCTGTGGGAAATCTAAGTGTCACATGATCTGTCATTACATATACACAACTTTTTTTGAAAGGCCCCAGAGGCAACACCTAAGCAAATGGCACCACTAACCAAACACTGCCATGAAGACCAAGGAACTTTCCAAACAAGTAAGGGACAATGTTGTTGAGAAATACAAGTCAGGGTTAGGTGATAAAAAAATATCCAAATCTTTGATGATCCCCAGGAGCACCATCAAATCTATCATAACCAAATGGAAAGAACATGGCACAACAGCAAACCTGCCAAAGAGACGGCTGCCCATCAAAACTCACGGACTGGGCAAGGAGGTCATTACTCAGAGAGGCAGCACAGAGGACTAAGGTAACAATTGAGGAGCTACAGAGTTCCACAGCACAGACTGGAGTATCTGTAAATAGGACGGCAATTAGCCGTACACTCCATAGAGTTGGGCTTTATGGCAGAGTGGCCAGAAGAAAGCCATTACTTTCAGCAAAAAAAGAAAATGGCACAAATGTATGGAGGAAGGTTTCTCCGGTCTGATAAGACTAACATTTTACTTTTCGGCCATCAAACAAAACGGCGCAAATCCAACACATCAAATCACCCAAAGAACACCATCCCCATAGTGAATCATGGTGGCAGCAGCATCATGCTGTGGGAATGTTTTTCAGCTGCCACGACTGGAAAACAGGTCAGAGTTGAGGGTGTCAGAACTTTTGATGAATAAAATCCAATTTTATATTATAATCTAATCTAATAATCCTATTATTAACCTCTCTTTTATAACCAATTTACTAATATTGTATATGCTATATATCTATATGCTATATATATATATATACATATATATACATGTATTTCATTATAGAATAATATATGTAAAAGATGTATTTTTATTTTAAATTGGCACTGAAGTATATTCTTAAAGACTTTTTTTTCTATAGAGACAAATACCTAAGATAATTCATGAAGCTAATGGATATAGGTTAGCTTAGAGGGCTTTAAGATAACAATATACTCCTAAAAAAATCTTATCTGAAAAATGTGTTTAGGAGTCCTTATGTCTGCGAAGTACTGGTTCTCAGGACAATACATTTTTCTTGCATATATATAAATGACAATTCTTATCTAAATTTGCTTAGGTTTATAGTTGTTAATGTCAAAGTTCATTAGCTAATTTTCTGAAAATTCTTAGTGATAATTTGAAGGTTCAAGAGCCCTATCTTGTGCTCCAAGGAATGAAATGTTTGCATAAAAATATATATACACTATTAAGATTTACATATTTGGTGACATCATGCGAAAACCTGATTGGCTGTAAAACATGTAACTTGATTGGAATTTGTGATAGGCAAATGAAGTTGGGTGTATAATTAGGGGAATATAGCTAAAAAAGGGGGACTAAAAAATGTAGGAGGCTGTAGGAACAAAGGAAAGGAAGGGTGAGAGGACCAAGAACAAGGAGAAACAGAGACACACTTTGGTTAACTTCTTAAGAAGAATACTTTAAAACTATTGGGATTTTATCCCAAACACATAGCAATTCAAACATGCAATCTACAAAGAAACCACAGCTTACTAGAAAAAGAGTTTAGACACTTACATACTAATAAATTATCAAAAGATCCATAATTCCAGTAATTTGATGAAACCAAACAAAAGAACCAGATATGACCTAAAGTATAACATTTCTTTATATGTTATTTATTTTTCATTACAATCATTTAAATATTTTAATAATATAATATAGAATAAATTGCTATATCAATATTCTCTAATATGTATAAATATACCATATAACTGGCGAATTATAAGTCGACGTATAATTTGCTAGTTCATTTTTTAAATACTACAAATATATCAGCTTTTATAGCAATTTAATTTATCCGATAATTAATTGTAATAAACAACATGTAATAAACAACATGTTTTCTTTTTAATTAGAGACAACATCTTAATTAGAGATAATACTATAACTTGATTATAAAATCATGTTAAAAGGGTATGATAACTTAATATATAGATATGGGTAAACATACCAAAATAATTAAAACGACCTCTGATGAGGCCAATGCTCCTAATATATTGTGTAATAAGAATTCAGAAATTAGTCGAAATTGGCAAATATGTGAAAAATTTTATTTTTTAATTAATATTAATAAAGGTTATAATGATAATAAAATCACCATATAAATTGCCAAAACCCACAACATATTATGGAGGTACTGGCGAGATATTACATTTGATATATTATATCAAGAGGTAAACTGTTTTTAGATTCACTAGAGTTATGCTTAGTGAAATTTAACTGAACTGAAATCATTTTTTATTTTTTTTTATTTCCAAGATGATTGACAGAGCCATGCCTAACCACAGCCTACTGGCTGAATAAAATGCTAATGTTAATTGTTTGTGAATAATTGCAAATAGCAAAATATGTAATAACAGATAATAACAGACTTATTAATTAATTTAATATATTTAAATGTTTTTTATGTTTTGTGTATCAGATTGAGAAATGTTTAAAAATACAATTTGAAATGAGCAAAATAATGAATGATAATGTGATTACATCAAGGTATAAAAGATAAGTAAAGAAAATGTTTAAAGAATTTTCTACAAAGAAAATTGTATCACATAGAATAAATTGTAAACTAATGAAAATGTGGGAAAATGCTAGAATTAACTTCAGATTAAAATACAGGATTTACTAGAATTTTTACAAGTTCTAGAATAAGTACCTTTAGAATTAACCAAAGAATACATTGTGTGAGACTATATTTTAAGATAAATAATTGATATAATTTGCAAAATACTGTTAATTAAGATAATTAAAATCCAAATTACTATAAATTGTGGTAATATAATAAATGTATTACTTGTATAAAAATTTAATTTTAAGTCTCAAGTAAAATAGAAATAAAGACATAAATAGAAAGTATTAACATTCACATTTCATAAACAACCACTTCACAGTTATCTGTGGGAGTGAGAGAAGGGTGGCATCTCCCACAGTGCAGCTTAGCCTATCACAGACACTTTACAACTATTGCAGCTCAGAGAAATAAAACTTCTGTGTGCCTGAATACAACAGTGTGATGAAAAAGCAGTGTTACAAAACTCCATAAGGAATAACCGATTTATTTTAAAACAATAAAATTAAATTAAATATTAACATTACATATAAAAATACTTACAGAAAATACTTTTGTTTTCTAAAGATAAAAAAATAACACCTTATCTAGACTCATAAAAAACCCTAAACGGGAAATATTAACTAATTCCTAGCCATACACTTAGGCCCTCATTTAATTGCGATTTGGCCAATTCAATAGTGCTCTAAATAAGCACATAACATATTTTTTTAAAATAAGTTTTTAGTTAGTGAAAACCTTGCTTTTGGATAGATGTTTACTAACTAAAAACTTATTTAAAAAAATATGTTATGTGCTTATTTAGACCCCTATTCAATTGGCCAAATTGCAATTGAATGAGATCCTTAGGCTGAAACAGCAACCTAAAGAGTTAATAGACCCCACCTGAAATATATAGAAGATAAGAGTGTGCAAAGTTGTAATGCATAGTTTGGCATTATGCTAAATTAACATCTAAAATAAAAATAAGTTAAAGCTAATCAAAACTTGTAATGCTATTAATTTAAGAATGTAAGTTGAATTCATAGATTTTATTTACATACTATATGTAATAAAATAAACTACGTTATATAAAATAATCACAATTTGTTGTGAAATATGTATAAGTAAATTAACCGGTTTTGTTTTTCATTTAAGAAGTAGTTTTTTGAATTCATCAATCTCCATTCTACATGTATCAATGAGAATGTATTGTATAACGATCTATGTTTGAAAACTGTAAGTAATTATTTTTCCTTTTCCAAATTTTATCATTATGTTAACAAAGTACATATGTCTTTGCAAGTAAAGAATGTTTAATCATTATAGTATAAACATATTCTGTTGTGATTTGTAAATTCCTAAAAAAAAATAAAAACAGTTCCATTTAACTACCATCTATTGTTGAAATAAATAAGTATAAATTCATTGAATTTTTATATTATATATTCTTATCAAAACGTTATTAAGGTTTTATTTTGTCATTGAAATTTATATATCCGGATATAGATTTTGATACAAAATGTTACATATTTTTTATCTTTATGACCGAAACAGATAAACACATTTTTTTATAGAAACCTACTTTTTGATGATGGTTTCACATATAATTTTTTTAGAGTTAAGCTTGATTGCCATAGAGATAATATATACAAAAATGATTAATTTGTTGCATCGAGAAACACTTCTTAGGAGCTGAATATTATTATCTGTAGCAAGTGTTAAAAACCCAGTCCGATAAAAAAATAAAATAAACGGATAATACTTTGTTAAGATATAATTTCGAAAAAGCCAAACACCTAAGGATACTACAATAAAATACAAGGGTACTTTTAAGGAATTTCCAAATAAACTGATCTAAACCTTAAAAGGGGTGATTAGAAAAATAAAGTAGACATATATATTTAATGAAAGGAATAATTCTAAAAACTTTTAAATGAAGGGTTAAAATTTTGTCTTATTCAGCTCAGCTAGAAATGGCCCACTTATCTCTAAAAGTATGCATCCTTGAAACCGATTATCTCCCAATTATTTTTTCAAAGTTTCGTTTTATATATCCTGCCAACATTTATTGAGCGTGTGTACGTGATCTCCTGGTGTACCTGGAACAAGAAGACATGTTATGATTTATTTTACAGGTATTGTTTTTTTGCTTAATAAGCTCTGCCGAAACTGAAATAAAGGAAATCTGTCAGTCAGGTTCCCAAGACATCTTGGAGCCCAGGGCTTCCCCGGCAGTCACCTAGTGTAATCAGTGAAATTCCCCAACAAGCTGGTGTTAGAAGTGGGATGAATTGGAAATCTGAGAAGTAAGTGAACCCTGTCTCTTGTTATGACCTCTTCACTTGCCCTTATTTATCTAAAAGTCCAACCAGATTATTTAGGGGAATTTATGGGAATAGTCTTTGGTAGACTTTAGTCTTTGGTAGACTTTAAGTGCTTATAGCAGAGACAGACCTTTGATAGGCTGTATAAGTAATGGGATTTCTTTGGTAGAAGTCAGGAAAATTATAAAATAATTACTTGATGCCGGGGAACCAAATTCAATTGCTTTTGGCTTGCTTATGAATTGTGCTGTATTGCTGTGCTGTTTAAGAGCTTCTGCTTGCTTATGAAATGTGCTGTATTGCTGTGCTGTTTAAGATAGGTTAGGTTTCTGGAAGCTGTAAGACGCCCTGTCCCTCTGGCTAGGGGAAACCAGTTGACCCAGAGAAGGCAAAAGCAAGTGACAGCTGAAAGAAGCATGTTAGGGATATTGTGCCATGATTGGTTTAAGCATTCAGCTCGAAATTGCCGGAGCTCTACAGCTCATGACAGCCATGCTTGTTACCTGATTAGCAATCATGCTAACAATATAAAGTTGCGTTGTCTGATGAGACAACCGCCTGCCTCTTAAGAGAATAGAAGGATAGTTGAAAATGGGTACTTCCCAGTCTAAACAATATCCACCTCCCAATCCTGGAGGATCCTGTAAAGAATATGTGTATAGAACATCACCAAAGGGAGGATTTTACGTAGATCCCTTTGTGGATAATTTAGCGGGATGGACTGAGGGAATGAGGAGCTCTAGCCCCTTCCTGAGGGAGGGAGCAAATGATGAATTCCACATGAATATGATTAAGGGACTGTGTTTGGGAGATAAAAAAGCTTTCACTTGGTACACAGGAGATCCTGGGTGGGACATGACATATATGAGGGTGGAAAGAATTGGCTAGAGATTGCACCACATTGGCATCTGATCCCTACGGACGGAAACAAAAAGGGTACATTTAATAGACTTTCTAGGAAAAAGACCTCTAATCATACACTTAGTGCCCCTTCACCAGAACCCCTTACCTACACTCCTCCTATGTCCCTATATCCAAACTTAGATACTGATATAAAAAGCTATAGTAAGTAGTTACATGCGTAGATACCAACAGCAACCCCCACCCCCAGGTCTTGTGGGTCCACAGGGAGCTACTCCCCATCCTTCTCCCGATCTTAGTACTAAATCAAAAGTAAAATCTGAAAGAAAGGCACGGAGAAAGGGCAAAGCTAAAAGAAAGGGCAAAACAAGCCCTTTGAAGCCCCAAAATGATAGTGACACAGAATTAAGTGATCACCCCAGTGACCCTGGGCAGTCACACATTGAGGAGCCAGACATAAAACCTGAAGGAACTTTTCCCTTCTTAACTTTAGGGGATCAATTGGTAATGAAAGCTTAAACCCCAAGAGAACTAAAAAATATTATAAAGGGAGCCCCAAACCCCAGAACTAATCCCTCTGCATGTATGATGTATTTGAAACGAATGTGTCAAGGACAATGTATGACTCAGACTGACATCCGACTGATAATTGACGGACTGTTAGATTTTGACACTGAGTCAGGGTGAGACAGTCTATGTCTACTGATTTATCCTGTAAACAGAATCAGAAAGAGACAGTGACCGAATTTACAAAAAAGTTTCATAAAAGTTGGAAAGATGAGGCAGGTCTGTCTTCTGAGGGAGCCATGGGTCCCTTAAAGGGGCAGACCTGCATTGGTAATATGCTTCATTGGTATTCATTACTCGTCAAACAAATGGTCTCTAAGTGACCATCTTTTACGGCTTGAGAAAGAAGCAGCATGTTGTTTTAACATTAAGAAGCAGACAGGAAATCGTTTTACCAAAAACAGGGATTGCAACATTGTGACCCATATCAAGCGAGACTTAGAGATGATACAGGAGCTCAGAGAGTTAACAGTAGAGGAAGAGGCCGAGGGAGAGGTATAGGACGTGGAGGGAAATATAGTTCAGGACAAACTCACTGTTTTAACTGTGGACGACATGGACACTGGAAGAATGAATGCCCCTGCCCTCCCTGACAGCAGCAGTCTTCTACCCCTTACCAACAGCCCCCCTATCAGCAGTCACACCAGTCTAACTGTCCCCTACCATCAATGAGCAACCAACAGGGACAGTCCAACCCTCCTGCACAGTCTGGACCTGCTCATCATATACAATGGCTATAGGGAGGCCCAGAAGGAAGCACTCCCATCTTTCCTGTGGTCTCCTCACATAGTTACATAGGGCCTCATTCTAATAGCCGCTGCAGCCGTTGCGGGGCCGCAAGGACCGGCCGCAAGATATTCGGCTATTCTATTCCCTTACGGCCAGAGGCTCCGGCAGGCTTGCGGCCGGTGCCTTGCTATCTCTTGCGGCCGCTCGCGCCAGAGGAAAGCCTTTGATCTAAAACGGCCGCAAGAGTTTTGCAATTCAATTGCTCCGGGAAACCTCTCTGCAAGGCTAAAAGCGAGCCGCAGCTTACTTGCAGGAAAGAGGTCTCGCTAGCATCAATTAAGCACATAAAATAGCTCAAATAAAGCCATCCTGCACTTTGAGAAGACTATAAAGGGATTTTAGGTGTTAGAAAAAATAGCACATAATTATCCTGTACTCAAATCCGTAAAATATTTTATTTTTAATATCCGTAAAATATCCATGTAAAAAGTCCAGAGTGCTTGGAGCACCTCAGACACACCCACGCCGCAGCCGGAAAATAAACAGTTAATTTGAACTCGGGTTTGGGCAGATGTGCAATCTTGAGAGTGGGTTACTTTTAATCCTCATGTCCCCCAATATGATCCCTAGCATTTACAGAGCTGTACAGTGCAGGCTTGAATTTATTTTGGAGTTTTTATATTTCTGAGATTACGGCCGGTTCCAATATATGCGGCCGGCCGTAAAAGGAGATCCTTGCGGGGCCGTATAATAGAATCGCGAGTTAACTGAACCCCCGCAAGGAATCGCAGCCTTACGGCCGATTTACGGCCGCTAATAGAATGAGGCCCATAGTATTTAAGGTTGAAAAAAGACTTTCAGTCCATCAAGTTCAACGTTTTAAGATCTCCTCTGATCTGCAATATGCAGATTAACTATTAATTAATTAGTTGTTAATTAATTATTAATCAATTATTTACATTGTTTTTTGATTATTAATTAATCCAGAGGAAGGCAAACAGAAAAAAAAAAAACAAGCGAGACCTAGCCAATCGCTTCAAAGGGAAAAAAAAACAATTCCCTCCTGACCCCAGACACCGGCGACCAGATTCCTCCCTGGATCAATACTGTCTCTCCAATTATCCATGATAACCCTGAATTCCCTTTTTAATTAGAAGTAAATCCAGTGCCCTTTTAATGTTATCTATGGAATCCGCTGTCACCACCTCCTCTGGTAGAGAATTCCACAGATTAACCACCCTTACTGGGAAGAACCCTTTTCTTTCTTTAAGGTGGAATCTTTTTACTTCTAACCTCAAGGGATGTCCTCTTGTCAGTTGAAAACCTCTTGGCACAAAAAGCTCCCTTGACAAATCTTTATACTGACCCTGGATGTATTTATATAAGGTAATCATATCTCCTCTTAGACACCTTTTTTCTAGAGAAAATAAGTTTAATTTGGTTAGTCTTTCTTCATAACTTAGCCCCTCTATTCCCCTTATGACTTTTCTTGCCCTCCTCTGTACCTTTTCCAGCTCTAAAATGTCCTTTTTTATGAAGTGGTGCCCAAAATTGTACCCAATATTCCAAATGAGGGCATACTAGAGATTTGTATAGTGGCAGAATTATATTTGCTTCCCTTGCTTCTATACCCTTCTTAATACATGCTAATATTTGATTTGCCTTTGCAGCTGCTGCTTGGCTTTGAGCACTGTTACTTCGGACGTTGTCCACAAGCACTCCCAAATCCCTTTCAATATCTGATACACCTAGATTTGCTCCATTAAGATTATAAATTGCATGGCTATTTTTCCTTCCCAGATGCATAACTTTACATTTATTCGTATTAAATCTCATCTGCCATTTAGATGCCAATTCCTCAATTTTATGTAGATCCCTTTGGAGGGAAAGCAAATCATTATCTCATTTAATTACCTTGCACAACTTCGTGTCATCAGCGAAAATGGAGACACCAATCCTACCTCTAAGTCATTAATAAATATATTAAAAGGGAAAGGACCTAATACTGAACCCTGAGGAACACAATTAGTCCAATCGGAGTATGCTCCATTTACAACAACCCTTTGCTTCCTGTCTTTTAGCCAGCTCTCAATCCATGAGCCGATATTTTTCTGCAATTCCTGTATCTCTTAGTTTGCACAATAGGCTCCCATGTGGCACTGTATCAAAAGCCTTTGCAAAATCCCAAAAGATAATATCCACTGAGTTGCCTTGATCCAGGTTCCTACTAACCTCCTCATAGAAACTAATTAGATTTGTTTGACATGACCTATCCCTCATAAACCATGTTGTCTTCTACTTATAATCCTGTTCAAATAGACATATTCTTGTATATTATCCCTTATTAACCCTTCTAAAAGCTTTCCCACTACAGAAGTGAGGCTTACTGGTCTAAGAAGGCAAAAGCAAGTGACAGCTGAAAGAAGCATGTTAGGGATATTGTGCCATGATTGGTTTAAGCATTCAGCTCGAAATTGCCGGAGCTCTACAGCTCATGACAGCCATGCTTGTTACCTGATTAGCAATCATGCTAACAATATAAAGTTGCGTTGTCTGATGAGACAACCGCCTGCCTCTTAAGAGAATAGAAGGATAGTTGAAAATGGGTACTTCCCAGTCTAAACAATATTCACCTCCCAATCCTGGAGGATCCTGTAAAGAATATGTGTATAGAACATCACCAAAGGGAGGATTTTACGTAGATCCCTTTGTGGATAATTTAGCGGGATGGACTGAGGGAATGAGGAGCTCTAGCCCCTTCCTGAGGGAGGGAGCAAATGATGAATTCCACATGAATATGATTAAGGGACTGTGTTTGGGAGATAAAAAAGCTTTCACTTGGTACACAGGAGATCCTGGGTGGGACATGACATATATGAGGGTGGAAAGAATTGGCTAGAGATTGCACCACATTGGCATCTGATCCCTACGGACGGAAACAAAAAGGGTACATTTAATAGACTTTCTAGGAAAAAGACCTCTAATCATACACTTAGTGCCCCTTCACCAGAACCCCTTACCTACACTCCTCCTATGTCCCTATATCCAAACTTAGATACTGATATAAAAAGCTATAATAAGTAGTTACATGCGTAGACACCAACAGCAACCCCCACCCCCAGGTCTCGTGGGTGCACAGGGAGCTACTCCCCATCCTTCTCCCGATCTTAGTACTAAATCAAAAGTAAAATCTGAAAGAAAGGCACGGAGAAAGGGCAAAGCTAAAAGAAAGGGCAAAACAAGCCCTTTGAAGCCCCAGAATGATAGGGACACAGAATTAAGTGATCACCCCAGTGACCCTGGGCAGTCACACATTGAGGAGCCAGACATAAAACCTGAAGGAACTTTTCCCTTCTTAACTTTAGGGGATCAATTGGTAATGAAAGCTTAAACCCCAAGAGAACTAAAAAATATTATAAAGGGAGCCCCAAACCCCAGAACTAATCCCTCTGCATGTATGATGTATTTGAAACGAATGTGTCAAGGACAATGTATGACTCAGACTGACATCCGACTGATAATTGACGGACTGTTAGATTTTGACACTGGGTCAGGGTGGGATTGGAGTAAGGTGCCATCAGTCCATGACCCCAATAACACTACCACCACTTATTGGATAGCTACTCAGGGAGGAGTAGATAAAATGTGGGATGAGGTGAAGGAAGAAATGGAAAGGTTATGGAAAGATAAACAGTCTATGTCTACTGATTTATCCTGTAAACAGAATCAGAAAGAGACAGTGACCGAATTTACAAAAAAGTTTCATAAAAGTTGGAAAGATGAGGCAGGTCTGTCTTCTGAGGGAGCCATGGGTCCCTTAAAGGGGCAGACCTGCATTGGTAATATGCTTCATTGGTATTCATTACTCGTCAAACAAATGGTCTCTAAGTGACCATCTTTTACGGCTTGAGAAAGAAGCAGCATGTTGTTTTAACATTAAGAAGCAGACAGGAAATCGTTTTACCAAAAACAGGGATTGCAACATTGTGACCCATATCAAGCGAGACTTAGAGATGATACAGGAGCTCAGAGAGTTAACAGTAGAGGAAGAGGCCGAGGGAGAGGTATAGGACGTGGAGGGAAATATAGTTCAGGACAAACTCACTGTTTTAACTGTGGACGACATGGACACTGGAAGAATGAATGCCCCTGCCCTCCCTGACAGCAGCAGTCTTCTACCCCTTACCAACAGCCCCCCTATCAGCAGTCACACCAGTCTAACTGTCCCCTACCATCAATGAGCAACCAACAGGGACAGTCCAACCCTCCTGCACAGTCTGGACCTGCTCATCATATACAATGGCTATAGGGAGGCCCAGAAGGAAGCACTCACATCTTTCCTGTGGTCTCCTCACATAGTTACATAGTATTTAAGGTTGAAAAAAGAATTTCAGTCCATCAAGTTCAACGTTTTAAGATCTCCTCTGATCTGCAATATGCAGATTAACTATTAATTAGTTGTTAATTAATTATTAATCAATTATTTACATTGTTTTTTGATTATTAATTAATCCAGAGGAAGGCAAACAGAAAAAAAAAAAACAAGCGAGACCTAGCCAATCGCCTCAAAGGGAAAAAAAAACAATTCCCTCCTGACCCCAGACACCGGCGACCAGATTCCTCCCTGGATCAATACTGTCTCTCCAATTATCCATGATAACCCTGAATTCCCTTTTTAATTAGAAGTAAATCCAGTGCCCTTTTAATGTTATCTATGGAATCCGCTGTCACCACCTCCTCTGGTAGAGAATTCCACAGATTAACCACCCTTACTGGGAAGAACCCTTTTCTTTCTTTAAGGTGGACTCTTTTTACTTCTAACCTCAAGGGATGTCCTCTTGTCAGTTGAAAACCTCTTGGCACAAAAAGCTCCCTTGACAAATCTTTATACTGACCCTGGATGCATTTATATAAGGTAATCATATCTCCTCTTAGACACCTTTTTTCTAGAGAAAATAAGTTTAATTTGGTTAGTCTTTCTTCATAACTTAGCCCCTCTATTCCCCTTATGACTTTTCTTGCCCTCCTCTGTACCTTTTCCAGCTCTAAAATGTCCTTTTTTATGAAGTGGTGCCCAAAATTGTACCCAATATTCCAAATGAGGGCATACTAGAGATTTGTATAGTGGCAGAATTATATTTGCTTCCCTTGCTTCTATACCCTTCTTAATACATGCTAATATTTGATTTGCCTTTGCAGCTGCTGCTTGGCTTTGAGCACTGTTACTTCGGACGTTGTCCACAAGCACTCCCAAATCCCTTTCAATATCTGATACACCTAGATTTGCTCCATTAAGATTATAAATTGCATGGCTATTTTTCCTTCCCAGATGCATAACTTTACATTTATTCGTATTAAATCTCATCTGCCATTTAGATGCCCATTCCTCAATTTTATGTAAATCCCTTTGGAGGGAAAGCAAATCATTATCTCATTTAATTACCTTGCACAACTTCGTGTCATCAGCGAAAATGGAGACACCAATCCTACCTCTAAGTCATTAATAAGTATATTAAAAGGGAGAGGACCTAATACTGAACCCTGAGGAACACAATTAGTCCAATCGGAGTATGCTCCATTTACAACAACCCTTTGCTTCCTGTCTTTTAGCCAGCTTTCAATCCATGAGCAGATATTTACTGCAATTCCTGTATCTCTTAGTTTGCACAATAGGCTCCCATGTGGCACTGTATCAAAAGCCTTTGCAAAATCCAAAAAGATAATATCCACTGAGTTGCCTTGATCCAGGTTCCTACTAACCTCCTCATAGAAACTAATTAGATTTGTTTGACATGACCTATCCCTCATAAACCATGTTGACTTCTACTTATAATCCTGTTCAAATAGACATATTCTTGTATATTATCCCTTATTAACCCTTCTAAAAGCTTTCCCACTACAGAAGTGAGGCTCACTGGTCTATAATTCCTCTGATTTGCTCTTGCTCCCTTTTTAAATATAGGTATCACATCAGCTTTTCTCCAGTCGTCTGGTAGAGATCCTGTGTTGAGTGAATCTTTAAAAAATAAATATAACGGTTTGGCTATTACAGAACCCAGTTCCCTTAGTACCCTTGGATGTATTCCATCAGGACCCGGGGCTTTATTAACATTTATTTTTTCCAACCTCTTTTGGATTACTTCCTGTGTTAACCAATTATTTGGCAAAGGTAGTGTAGCCCCATTATGTTGCAGTGTCCCAACCACTGGTACCTCCTTTGTGTATACCGAAGAAAAGAACCTATTTAGCTCATCTTCCTTTTCCTGGTCACTAATTATCAGTCAGCCTGTGTCACATTGTAATGTTCCTATAGCTTCCTTCCTCGCCTTCTTCCCATTAATATACTTAAAAAATATTTTAGGGTTAGTCTTACTCTTTTGCAATTAATTTCTCATTTTCTATTTTAGCCAGTCAAATAGCGTTTTTGCAAGCCTTGTTGATTTCCTTGTATTCTCGTAAAGCAGTCTCTGTCCCCTCTTGTTTGTATAATTTAAATGCCTGTTTTTTACTCCGTATCTTGATCTTTAAATCATTGTTAAGCCACATTGGATGGGATTTACTCCTTTTACTTTTATTCCCACATGGTATATGCCGATGTGTATGTATATTTAGTAAGGATTTCAATGTTGTCCATTTATGTTCAGTGTTTTTACCTATCTGTTCTCTGTCCCAGTCTATACTTTGTATTGCTACCCTTAGACCGTTAAACTCTGCCCTTTTAAAATTAAGAGTTTTTGTTGGCCCCTTAAAATTTTGTTTTTTTAATTCAATCTCAAATGAGACTGTGTTGGGATCACTGTTTCCCAAAGGTTGCCCTATTCCAACATTTGATACAAATCAATATTATTTGTGATGAGTAAATATAAGATAGCTTCATTTCTAGTAGAGCCTGTATAACCTGGGCCAGATAATGATCCCTGAGTGTACTCAAGAACCTGCTCCCCTTAGATGAACTGCTAGTCTCATTTATCCAGTTTATTTCAGGATAATTAAAATCTCCCATTATTAGAACTTGCCCATAGTTAGCTGCATTTCCAATCTGTAACAATAATTGTATTTCCTCACTTTCAGCTATATTTGTGGGTTTATAGCATACTCCTACTAATATTCTTTTGGAATTTGCTGCTCCGCTATTTAACCCTACCCACAAACATTCAATTTTATCACTAGGTCCACCATAAATATCTTCTCTGAGTATAGGCTTAAATTCAGGCTTAACATACAGACAAATCCCTCCTCCTCGTTTACCATTGCCTCTATCTTTCCTAAATAGGTTATAACCATCCAGATTAACAGTCTAGTCATGAGATTCATCCCACCACGTTTTGGTAATGCCTATTAAATCCCATTTTTCATTAATTGCTAATAATTCTAACTCTCCCATATTTTTCTGGCAAGCTTTTGGCATTAGCAAGCATACACCTTATGTTATGAGTCTGTAGTTCTGAAGTGCCTACCACTGTACTTGAATTACTTAGTACTACCTCCCTATTGACTATACTACCCCTCCCCCATCTCCTCGCCTATGAGTTGTTAATTCATCCCTTATACCCTCTACACTTTCTACCCCATTAATTATATCTAGTCCCCCCCCCCCACCTACTAGTTTAAAAACTCCTCCAGTCTTTCTAGCATCCTATCCCTTCTCCAGATCTCCAATTTCAGCTTCCAGAGAGGCAACATGCTCACACCTCTCACAGAGGTTTGGACCCTGGATCATCTGTTCCAGTATTGCATACATATGACAGGATGTACACTAAATAAGGTTGCCACTGGACTGACTAATAATTATTATTATTGTCTACAAAATTTCAGTGGGAAAAATAAAGAATATAAAATAATATATTTGTATAAAGTTTTTCCTTTGCACTATAAATCTGCCCTCTCTTTTCTTTGAAGTCCCTCCTTTTATTTAAACTCATACGCTTTTACTAGAATTGCACTTGATACTGAAAATGTTCTCAAGCTCACAAGCCCCTTCTCCTGTTTATATTAACTTCTGCCTTCTCACCTGGACACAATTAGTGCACTCTGCAATTTATTAACCTTTACTTGTAAGGAAAATCCACTTGTAAGCAACCCTTTTTAGTCTTAGAGGTAGAGGGTCAACCCCTACCTTTTATAGTTGTTACTAGAGCTACATGTTCCACAATCTGTTCGGAAATGTATGTGGGCCCCACACAGAAGTCGACACCTTCTATGTGAATTAATGGTATGCTCACTCAAAACGGTACAACACCTTCCATCCTTGTCATGATTCCTGATACTGATCATGGGTTTTTACATCCTTTCAGAATCATTCCAGGGTGTCCACTAAATCTTTTGGGGAGAGATTTATTAGGCTTGCTAGAAACAAAATAGAATTTAATAATAAATGAGTGTCTCACTAGACACCTTGGATGCTCCACTTTGGAGCGTCTTGGACATCAACTTGGACAAGGTACCTCCTTCGGTGTGGGCTTCCTCCAAATTAGATGTGGGAACTATCAATTGTACACCATATAAAGCTTGGTTAAAGGACAATTTTACTCCTGTGTATATTAAACAATACCCCTTGCGGTCATGGACCCCGAGCCAAGGTTCCTTCCTCCTTCAGTACGTTGACAACCTACTGTTGTGTAGTCCTAACGGGTAAGCCAATAGACTGGATTCACTAAGTTTGCTAAAACATCTTGCAGCTAAAGGTCACAGGGGAGCCAAACACAAACTGCAAATGGGGGCATAACATGTTGAATACTTAGGTTTTACTCTGTCACATGGCACACGTTCTGTTAGCCCAAAGCGAATTGAGGCAATTCAGAGAATACCCAAACCAAGAACTAGGAAGGAAATGCTTTCCTTCCTTGGCATGATCAATTTCTGCTGACAGTGGATGCCTGAGTGCTCACATTATGACTCTATTTTATGTGCGGCTGCTAAGGGGGACAGCCCAGAGCATATTCAGTGGACTCCAGACATGGGCAAAGCATATGTGACCTTAAAGGTTAGCATTATGCAGGCCCCCGCCTGTTTCATGTGTATGCGAGGGACAACTGTAAAACTATGGCCGCGGCCTGTGCTCAAGATCATGGAGGTAAAATTTGCACCGTAGCATTCTTTTCCAAAGTAGTTCCTGTCCCGGTTCCGGGGATGCCGGCGTGCCTCCGAGCATTGGCAGCTTGTGCTATGGCTGTGGAGACAGCTAATACCATCACCTTAGGTCACTCCATCATCCTTCATACTAGCCATCAGTACTAGAGCATGCCACATATTTGCAGGAAAATCTGTTAATATCTATACTGACTCTCCTTATGCATTTGGTGTGGTTCATGACTTTGGAAAAATCTGGCAACAACGAGGCTTCGTTGCTGCAGATGGCAAATCAATTTATCATACGACTCTTATTAACTCCTTATTGGAAGCTATTCAGTTACCAAAAGATATTGCCAGTCTCCACTGCCGTACCCACACTAATCGCAATTATTTTGTTTCTACAGGTAATGCCTTTGCTGACTGAGTAGCCGAAGAAGCTGCACTTATGCCACTTTCCCCTACCCTTACTTAGCCTATGCTCCAGCCCCCATCCTATCCCTCTGACCTTCTTTTCCATGAATTACAAGGTTTTGTCACACCTGATGACTTATCGTACTGGCACTCACAAGGTTTTGAAAAGGACATAAATGTCCTTTTCTCAGAAGAAGGGAAGATAGGCATACCTAAAAGTAGTGCCCCAATATTCATAGGACAGGCACACGGGGTAGGACATAAAGGAATTAAGGCAACCATGCAGCAGCTACAACTATTATTTTGCATCATAAATGTAAAACTACACTGTCAAACATACATACAAAGATGTATACAATGCCTACAAAATAACTCTACAGTACCCAACAAAGCATTGCATGATCATTTGTCTCCAACCACAGCTTCATTTACTCATCTTCAAATTGATTTTACTCATATCCCAAAGACAGGATTGCAACAATTATAACTTTTGGTGATAGTGGACCAATTTTTTCGATGGCCTGGGGCCTTTGTAACACAAAGAGAGGATGCTAAGACAGTAGCTAAAATATTGACTACTAAAATTATACCAGGATACAGATGTCCGTTACAAATTCATTCTGATAGTGGACCAGCCTTTATTAGCTACAGATAACCTGGAAATTCCATATTCCTTACCATCCTCAGTGTTCAGGAATAGTGGAAAGAATGAACCGCAGTATTAAAGAGAAACTTACAAAGGCCACTGCAGGTACATGGGTGGACTGGCAGAAATATTTACCTGCCATACTAGCAGAAATAATGATGACATCTAATAAATCTACCAAATTCTCCCCTTTTGGTTTTCTTATGGGAAGACCATTTCCAACACCTTGGGCAAAAGGTCCACTTGTAATTAATCCAGTAGATCTTGATCTCATAGGAGAACAGTATGTGCGAGATTTAATTGATAAATGAATGGCATCTATGTTGATGTGTCTTCTCGCTTACCTTTACCCTTGCAGGAACCAACACATCTGCTGAGCAAAGAAGGGAGGCTTCCCATTCGGACCACCGACAACTGTGGTAGCAGTGACTAGGACATCCGTCCTCACCAATTCGCAGGATATCTGGATTTACATGTCACAACTGAAGTTGTGTCCAAAGAGGGGTGAAGCAGGGGACAAAGTCCCTATAAAAGTGATTGAAGACAGCAGTAATAAAGATGTCAATTCTACTTCTGCATCCGAAAAATGCATGGAAGAACTTCCTCCTGTTGATGGGCATTATGCTCCTGATCTTTTTTTCCCTTATAAACAGTTCTTAACAGCTATTACAACCCAGAAGAACTGGAACCATTAAGATCCATTTGTGGGCAACACAATGTCACTGACACTAGTTTGTATAATAGAAGTAAGAGATCAGCGCCCAACAAAAGGGCAAACCAAGACAAAGATGAGGAAACACACCCCTGGGAACATAATACGTATATTTCAGTACTAGAAGGTTTTGCTCACTCCTTTAACCTTTCTAACTGCTGGGTTTGTGCATATATTGCTACACATGGGGAAATGGGGATGCCCTTATTTGATCTCCCAGCACAGAATTGTATTCAACAACACATGTATATTAAAGGCAGTACACAACGTTGCACCTGGAACTTCTTTACTTATGTACAATCTGCCACCTCCCTCAGCCTCTCATTGAAGGTGAAGATTATCCGTACATATTCTCCAAGGCAACCTCTTTTCTTACTAGTACTTCCAGCCAGCCCATTCGCTCATCGTCCTGCCACAGATTCAGAATCCATTTCTCTAGACGCAGTGTCTCTCTGTAGCCAAGTCTTTGCTGAGCTGGAGTTCTCGCTCCATTGCGCTCCTGCCAGATCCTCTGGCAATGCTGGTCTAGTACGTTGGACACCTCTTGTGCGGTCATCTTACTGGGGTATAAGTGCCTGGCTGCTTTAAACCGTCTTGTTGCTTCTTTGGTGATATCCGTCTGTTCCATTCTTGGTCTTTCTGTAGAGTCTCTCACCACTGCCACCAATTGTCACAACCTACAATGATGATGGAGTATAGAGGATACTAGTGCTCTTATCTCCTGTAGGTTTTAGACCTAAGATTTAGGTGACTCAGACCAATGGACCTTCTTTGCGGATGCAAGAGCATAAGTCCCAGCTTAAGGTAGTGTGCGCTGGGAACCCTGGAAGGAAATCAGAAACGATCTCCTCTGCCAGCATATGCCCTTGGGTCAATAATACACCTGCACACAAAGTCTTGATGAAAATTATGAACCAGGTTTTATTTTAGAACAGCATATTTAACCACATCACACAAGAATGGGGGAAGTGGCTACCGTTAGCCAGCCCCAAATGACGTCTGGCCAATCATGAAGGGGAACTGTGTGTGAACCAACAGTCCCCTCCCAGGTCCGTCCAGTAGGCGAGGCCAACTAATTCATTTGGGTTTTGACTCTCCAGGGCAAAGCATGTCTTTTACTCTCCTGTGCCCAGGCTATGAAAGCTGAGAAGCCTTCAGGCCATCCCATTTTTTCTGGGTGCCTGACTGTCTGCTCTCCAGCTGTGAGCTTCCCATTGTTAGTTCTATGCTGGATACTTAGCTAATGGGATTAACAGGCCTTTGGGAACAAAGGAGGCGTGGCTGTATTCAATGGCTTCCCCTCTACAATATAATGACATACTAATATAATACCATACATTCATATTTACAAATACAACACACAATGTTTCACACACATAGAACCAACACATCCCACCAGCTCCCTCACATGACACCCATTACAATGAGCCTAAACATGGAAGGGATGGGGATATACTAAGGGGTAAACTTATAATACTTTATCCCCTAGACCACAACACAACAATATATCCATAACAAGTGGGCCCCAAACCTTTTGTTCCTCCCCATGGCAACAGCATGTGGAAGACCACCCAGCGCAAAATGGCCACCGCTGCCAGTCACAAAATGGCCCCAGCATAGTTCACACCAAATCCAATATGGCCACTGGCTGATTCATGACAGGGATGCCCTTATTTGATCTCCCAGCACAGAATTGTATTCAACAACACATGTATATTAAAGGCAGTACACAACGTTGCACCTGGAACTTCTTTACTTATGTACAATCTGCCACCTCCCTCAGCCTCTCATTGAAGGTGAAGATTATCCGTACATATTTTCCTTCCAAATATAATAAAATTGTCTCCTTTAAGTTAATATACACTACCAAAGGCTATAATTGTTTTAGGGCCCAGGGTGATGGCACAAGGGTAGGATGGTCAAAATGCGCTAATACCACCCTTATCTTCAATAAGACCACCCTTATCTCTGACCGCAGTCTAGCTGTACGACATAGGAGTTGCTCACCCTATGATTGTAAGGGTTCTGGATGTGGGTATGTGTACCATCTTGTAAATCAACTGACCACCAAATGGGATAATATTACTAAGTGTGACATCTTTAATAGATCGGTATCTAACTTGTTTCACCTTATGCCATCCTCTCCAGCTACAGACGTATTTTTCATTTGCGGGAAAAATGCCTACAGGTGGGTGCCAAATAATTGGGTTGGCAGTTTTTACTTGGGACAAGTTATTCCTCATGTGTAACATACTCCCACTCTCCCCAAAGGCTGCCCAAGAAATATAAGAGATACAGGAGGGAAGTCAGGATGGCAGAGATTCATAAGCACATTAGGAGTGATGTCTCCCAGTTTGGGTGTAGCTAATCTGCAAATAGAATTATCTACTCTTTCTTTACTTGTACAAAAGGCCCTGAATAGTACTACCGCAGCTATTGAAAAATTAAACCAAGAACAAGTACAGATTAGGATGATGGCCTTGCATAACAGAATGGCCCTAGATTATGTGTTGGCCTCCAGGGGAGGGATGTGTGCTCTCATTGGCAAAGTATGTTGTTCCTACATTGATGATAATTCTGCTATAGTCGCTGAGGATTTAGAACAAAGAAGAGAAATAGCAGAGCGTCTTGAACAGTTCCAAGGTGGTGTATGGGAAGACATGTTTTCCGGGATAGGGAAACTAGGTCACAAGATATTGATAATATTCCTCATGGTAATAGGGGCCCTCATCCTATTTATTTATTTTATAAATACTAGAAATATATCAGCTTTTATAGCAATTTAATATATCCGATAATTAATTGTAATGAAAAACATGTTTTCTTTTTAATTAGAGACAACATCTTAATTAGAGATAATACTATAATTTGATTATAAAATCATATGATATTAAAAGGGTATGCTAGCTTAATAAATAGATATGGGTAAGCATACCAAAATAATCAAAACCATTTCTGATGTAATAATTTACCATATTTAATTATAGTAAGCATATTGTGCATGTCTTATATGATTATGTGGATAATGTAATAATAACTAACAATTTATAAATGATGTACTTTGATATATCTGTTACAATTGTTTATAACATCTTGTTATTAAAATATACTGAATTATTATTTTTATTAATTTATAATAAATATATTCTCACATAATCCAGTTCTGTTTATTTCATGAGGCCAATGCTCCTAATATATTATGTAATAAGAATTTCAGAAATGAGTCATCATATCACCATATAAATTGCCAAAACCCACGACAAGGGTAAGATGGATGGTGCTAAATACAGGGGTATTCCTGAGCCAAACCTGTACCACTCTGTGTGTGATTTGAGGCTAGGACGGCGGTTCACCTTCCAGCAGGACAATTACTGTATAAACCGAGTTGTTCAGCCCTTTTTTTAAGGCTGAAAAGGGCCCCCTCGGCTTATACTCGAGTCACTCTCCCCCCCTCCGTGTCTCTCTAACCCCCTTGTGTCTCTCTAACCCCCCCCCCACCGTGTCTCTCTAACCCCCCATGTATCTTTGCCTCCCCCCTCCTCATTCTAAACCCCCCTCCTCACTTTATCCCTCTAAATACCTCCCCCTCTCCCTTTCCCCTCACTTACCTCCATCTGTAGCTGCTCTTCCGCTCCTCCACGCTCCCTTCTGCGTAGGGACCCTGTATATGCTAATGACGTGACGTCACATGCGCGCCATGTCATTAGCATTGGCCAGGTCAAGACGCAGGAAGGAGCGTGGAGGAGCAGAGGAGCAGATGCAGATGGAGGTAAGTGAGGGCAAAGGGAGAGGGGGAGGTATTTAGAGGGGTAAAGTGAGGAGGGGGTTTTATGATGAGGAGGGGTAAAGTGAGAGGGGGTTTTAGGATGAAGACGGGGGGTTTATGATGAGGATAGGGAGGGTTTAGGATGAGGATTGGGGGGTTAGGATGAGGATGGGGGGGTTTAGGATGGAGGGTTGAGGATAAGGATGATGGGGTTGAGGATGAAGAGGGGGGTTGAGGAGGCAGGTTGAGGATGAGGAGGGAGGATGAGGAGGGGGGCTGAGGAGGGTTCTTTAGGATGAGGAGGGTGGTTTGAGGATGGGGGGTTGAGTATGGGGGGTTGAAGTTGAGGAGGGGGTGGAGGAGGGTGGTTTAGGATGAGGAGGGTGATTTGAGGATGGGGGGTTGAGGATGGTGGGTTGAGGTTGAGGAGGGAGGTTGAGAATGAGGAGGGGGATGAGGAGGGAGTTTGAGAATGAAGGATGAGGAGGGGGGTTGAGGAGGTTGATAAGGGAGTGGGGGAAGAGACACAGGGAAGAGAGAGGGGGGAAGAGACACAGGGGAGGGAGAGAGGAGAAGAGAGAGGGGGGGACACAAGAAAAGGGCACACAAGAGGGGGACACAGAGGGCACAAGAGGGACACAGGGGGCAGCACATTTCCCACCCTCGGTTTATACTCGAGTCACTCATTTTTCCCGGTATTTTGTGGTAAAATAGGTGCCTCTGCTTATACTCGGGTCGGCTAATACTCGAGTATATATGGTACCCCAAACACACTGCTAAAGCAACACTAGAGTGGTTTAAGGGGAAACATGTAAATGTGTTGGAATGGCCTAGCCAAAGCCCAGACCTCAATCCAATAGCAAATCTGTGGGCAGACTTAAAGATTGCTGTTCACAAGCGCAAATCATCCAACTTGAAGGAGCTGGAGCAGTTTTGCAAGGAGAAATTGGCAAAAATCCCATTAGTAAGATGTGGCATGCTCATAGAGAATCATCCAAAGCGACTTGAAGCTCTGATTTCCGCAAAAGGTGGCTCTACAAAGTATTGACTTTAGTGGGGTGAATAGTTATGCACATTGACTGTTTATGTTATTTTGTTCTATTTGTTGTTTGCTTCACAATAAAAAAAAAGAACATCTTCAAAGTTGTGGGTATGTTCTGTAAATTAAATGATACAAATCCTCAAACAATCCATGTTAATTACAAGTTGTGAGGCAACAAAACACGAAAAATGCCAAGGGGGTGAATACTTATGCAAGGCAATGTATGTACACAAAGTGTCCCAAATACTGCAAATGTATACAGAAAGTGCCCCCATACACTATATACATACATAAAATAACTACACACAACTAATAATAGACCTTCTAACACAAATATACATACACAATAACACACCACGACACATACATACAGAAATACATTACATAGCAGAGAACTTGTGAATGATAGAAACTAAACTAATATGTATATATCTGTACATAATTCCTCTAGTACACACCATTTTCTATGCATGCAGTGACAACTCTCACAGCCGTAACCAGCTGCTTCCTCTCTCCTATCCGAGGCCGAGGTTCAGTTGGTAAGAAATGGTGTTCACCTCCTAGTGGCGCATCTGTGAACTGCATTATATCATTTTTTTATGCCAAGGAACATTTTTTAAATATAAAATACAATAACCTTCACTAAGAATAACCCATAGGCAGCTGCCTTGTCCGCTAATGAAAAATCAAGCCATGGTTATGGTGATTCTAGATTAAGACCGAAATGTGTTTGAATCTCTCCCTTAGCTCTTGAATCTTAGGAGTCATTGTAACATGTTATGCATGGTTTGGTGATTAATTTGTTGATCGGTATGAGTCATCTGCTTAAACAGTACTGTGGATAGACCATCAGTCCCAGGGTTCAGATCCTTCTGATATTGTAATGTTATTTAATAATTTTATTGAGCTCAAAGGATAAAACATTAACAGTTATAAATTGTAGTTGATAACTGTAGGCTCTGCAGTGCAGAGTCACTTATTCCCCTGTTAAACACCTTAAGAGTACTTTCCTTCCTACCATTTCTACCTGCAATGGCTGGCACGGGACAACTTCCACAAGGTATGCAACATACAATGAAGCAGATGAGAGACGCAGAAAAAGCTACTGGTCTCTGCAGATTATGAGCCCCATTAAATTGCCACCATTTTAGAATTCCTAGCCCGTAAAGGAGCCTGCAAGAGTTACGGCTAATAAATTGTCCTCTTTCAGCTTCCCACAAAGATCTGCGGGTTACAGGTGGAAAAACATATTAAATCCCAGCCTCGTAGACACAAATTTACGTGCTTAAAACTTGGCCGTTTTCCGTGGGTATTAAAAAAGAATGGGCTGCGAGCTACGAGCGAGAGGCTATTTCGTAAACCAGTTCTTGGCTGTCAGGGTTGCGTGCTCGAACGTAAACAATTAAGCAAGCACGTAGCTACGGGTTCAGATGGAGCAATGGAAAAAGAGATTGTTAGCGTTACATCACTGAAAAAGGAGAGGGTAGATTTCGAAGTCCCATGTGCTTCAATAACAGTTTGCGATGGGACCCACAGTCCAGAAATAATGCAATATTAATAAAGCAGTAAATATGATATTCTATTACATGCGTTTACAGTATATGTATTAACACATTGATTGCAGGGATCGATATTACACAAAATATCAACATGAAATAAAGTATTTTTCTGGGCTGATTCGCGGGCTTGAGAATGTTGGTCTCTTAATTCTAAGACCTAACATCACTTTCCCTTATAATAAATGTACAGTAGAGTGGTGTTATTTGCATTACAAGTGCTACATATTGGACTTTACCCCCCTTGAGGGTGCTATCAAGCACACGTAGGCCTTTGGTCTCCATTTGCGTGTTACGTGCTTGCTCGCGAGTGACCACGTTTAATAGCTGAATTGAACAAGTATCGGTTACGGGCATGACAGATCAAAGGATTTATGAGTGCAAAGTTCAATGTTGCTCAGCACGTAGCCTATTCTCGGCCATCCTGCGTGTTAACACGCAAAGCCCGCTGCGAGCAACGTTACAGGGTTAATTTAATAGTTGTAGCACGTAAATCTCGAGTTACGGGCAACGTTTTACAATGTAGCCCCAATTAAATGAGGCTGTAAATCTGAACTCATTCCCAGATAAGCTTTTGATCTGTCAATCTGTAGATGTTACAATCGCAAATCGCTATTAAAGGACGCACTGGCATTCAAACCCGTAAACGGCAAATGGAGCCAAAAATAATACAAGAGAGGACCCGCAAGGGGGTTAAAGTCCTGTAAAAGCAAATATAAACACAATACTGTATCTTAAATTAAATGGAAATTGATTTAAGGTATTAATATTATTAGCACATTATTCTCAAGCACGCAAATCAGCAATAAAAAAATATTTATTTTATGTTTAAATTCAGTGTTATATTGATCCCACCAATCATTGTGTTAATACATGTAATAGAACTCGCATTGACTAGAATATTATATTTATTGGTCACATAAAGCAGTTGTTGGCTGTGTGACACGTAATTGTGCATTTGTCTGACTGGTCACATAAAGCAGTTTGTTGGCTGTGTGGCACGTAATTGTGCATTTGGCTGACTGGTCACATAAAGCAGTTTGTTGGCTGTGTGGCACGTAATTGTGCATTTGGCTGACTGGTCACATAAAGCAGTTTGGTGGCTGTGTGGCAAAGCCTCATATCTATGCAGCCTTTTGTGGTAGGATTACACGGTTATAGTAGCAATAGCAAAACATTGCTATAAATTGGTTAATACCCAATCAATTTTAAAAGCGTAAACAACGTTTCAAGATGATTTTCAATCCTCTATCTAATGGTTCCCAGCAATTTTAGTGATATCCATGTCCATTTAATCCGTAGTGTACTTCCTCAGTGTTAGACACATTTATAGAGTGGAGCAATTAATACTTTATTTCACTGTGCATGCGCAGCTGTGAGTGAATAAATTAACATATTTAATACTTTTGTTTGCATAAGAAATAATAAACCCAAGTTTTTGTTGCTATGTACATACTAGCCTAGCAATTTTAAAATGTATAGTTTTATGTATAGGTTTTATTTATTTTTTTAAATTACAGGCAAAGTGGATGTTAGATAGCAGCCAGGAAATATAATACACTAGCGACTTGCCCGTCAAAAATGTCGGCAAGAAAATTGTAAGGCAGGTAATGCTGTTTGGTGTAGGCTAATGAAATAATTAGTACATTAATAAATGAATATACTTTACCTATTTAGAAGTAATATATGCAGGAAGCAATGTGCTCAAGAGCTGACAATCTGTTTTGATGTTGCTGCAGCATATAATGTAGGTTTGCACTGTTGTGGAGCCGAGGTGTAAGTGTCAGCAATGTGTGCAGTGTGTAGTGTAAATAGGCTGCGTGCGCGAGGGGAAACCCTTAGGGTAGATGTGTACTTCCGCATTCTTTAAGTTAGTGTTGTAAAATGGCGGCTGTGTATGTGCTAGGCGGCTGTGTATGATGTAGCGTGCTTGCTAATGGTGTATCTTGTACCTCATATGTCTTTTTTGAAAATCCGTATATGTTTGGTGGTGTTTTGCGTGTTTAGGGTCCTGTAGCCTCGTTTTCGTTTTTTTCGGCGGCCATTTTTTCTGTCGCTTAGGGGGTGTTCGTGTGTGTAAACTCTGGAATTTGGACTTAAATTGAGGTGTAACTTCACTTGCAGAGGTCCTGGGTGACCCCCTTGCTGTGGTGAAGCTTTTTATGTATTTTTTGTGGGTATTTATTATGTTTGTAATGTTTTCAGGGTCGCACGGTTCGGCCGTTAAAGTCGTATTTTTGCAAGGTCGTAATGTTACAAGTCCTGCGTCTTGTATTTTTTTCTGGTAAGTCCGTAAAGTATCCGTTCTAAGTTCTGCGGTTTGTCTTCATTTGTGTAAGTCCGTCGAGCCTCCACCTCCACAAATAGTCGTAGGGATGAGCGCCTTTGGCTTCGCAAGGTCCGCAGTTGCTGGCAAGGAGCGAGCCCGCAGCGTTAGCAACAACCCGCTTGCTCACAACTATATATGTAATGTGGGCCTGACAAAGGTATTAGAAAACTAACTTGAATAACGTAATGCCAAGTGAACTAGAAGTGGTAGACTTCCAGTAGTCCTAGAAAATGCTGGGGTCATATATAGGATACTAAGGATTAAAGGGATATATTTTAATGCAACAAATACATTTTGTATGTTTTGTTTTGTTTTAATGATTAGAAAATGCTCTTTTAAATGTAAAAAAACAATAAAAGTCTGGCACAGTCCCAGAACGTCTGGCACAGTTTGAAGCCAGAAATGGACTTTGACTCTTGACACATTGAGATAGAGCACAGAAGTGTACTAATGTATATTTGGAGATTGCCTGCTGAATAAAGTCAGTTTGTTCTAGCTGTTTTACTAATAATATTATTTAATGCATTTAAGTAAAATATGGACTTTGTGTAGCTTTATATATTTTATATGAATACTAGAATAATTTAATTTTTTTCTCTTCCTCCCCCTCACCCTCCCCTATGTCTCTCCTCCCCACTCCCTCCCCTGTGTCTCCCCCCTCCCCTGTGTTTCTTCCTCCCCTTCCCTCTCCTGTGTCTCTCCTCCTTCCCTCCCCTGTGTCTCTTCATCCTCCTTCCCTCCCCTGTGTCTCTCCCCCCGTTTCCTCCCCTGTGTCTCTTTCTCCCTCTCCCCTGTGCCTCTTCCCCTCCTGTGTCTCGTCCCCACCGTGTCTCTTCCCCCTCTCCCCTGTGTCTTTATCCCCCTCTCCCCTCTTTCTCTTCCCCCTCTCCCCTCCCCTGTGTCTCTTCCCCCCTTCCCTCCTCTGTGTCTCTTCCCACCTCCCCTGTGTCTCCACACCGCCTGTGTCTCTTCCCCTCCACCTCTTCCCACCCCTGTGTCTCTTCCCCCCTCCCCTGTGTCTTTCCCCCTCTCTCTTCCCCTGTGTCTTCCTTCCCCTTACCCCTCTCCTGTGTCTTCCTCACCCCTCCCTTGTGTCTTCCTCCTCCCTCACCCCTCCCCTGTGTCTTCCTCCCCCTCTCTCCTCCTTTGTGTCTTCCTCCCCCTCCCCCTATGTCTTCCTCCCACTCCCCCTATGTCTTCCTCCCACTCCCCCTATGTCTTCCTCCCCCTCTCCCCTGTGTCCCCCCCCCCCTCCCCTGTATCTTCCTCCCCCTCCTTCACAGTGTTTATACAGAGCTGTGCATGTGCGCAGCTCTGTACGGACTTAGGTAGTGGTAAGTGTTTACGCTCCCATGACATGGTACACACATATCTTAATATATTGGAAAAGTGTATTTCCCTGTTTAATTATTATTATTAAATATTATAGGCAGCACTTCTAAGAAGCTTCACATGTTACTTCCTGCATAAAATGTTTGATCTAGTATGTGGGATATGATGTCACTCCTATATGTAATTAGCTGTGCAATGAGTCATATCGTTCTATTGTTGGTGCATTTCAAATGTGGTATTAGTCAGTAAATGCCCTTCACAGCTGCATTAGTCGACTGCGAGTCTGGAAAAAGAAATGATGTCAAGGAAACTAGAGTAAAAATAGTTTGTTTCATATAACTAGTAATAATATCGTTTTCAATGATCTAATTTGTAGTTACATATAGCGATTTCTTTTTTTATTTTTATTTTATTGAGTATTGTCAATTTACAAAGTTAAAAAAAAGAACATTAGACAACCCGACCAATCACTTTGCTTACATAACAAATAAAAAGATCAAACATTATTGATAAATAGCTTCTGTCAGAGTATGTCTTTTACGGACCTCGAGGTCTCCTTCTTTGAGACAATATAAACATTTTAAAACACATTTAGCAAGTTAAAACTTGAAATAAACATTTGGGGCCGGTAAGGAGTCAATTTAGAGTTTTACTTCAATGAAAGGGGTGTAATGATAGAGAGAGCTTCAGTTAAGGGCCTTCATCCCAAGTTTTCTATTGTATCGACATATTTTTACTAAACCTGAGTCAGCTAGACCCCTTTCCACATCTCTATTCCAAATGAATACCTCCTGAACTTCTTTCCAAAACGGTTTATAGTGTTGTTTCCATTTAGAGGCTATGTACCATTTAGCCACAGTTAAAACCTGAACCATAAGTGCCTTAATCTCAGTCTTAAATTTACTTGGAAATATGTGAAAAATAGCGCAGCTGTCTGAAGCTTCTATTTTTATTCCAGCTATTAAGGATATTTGCTCGAAACATTCTAACCAAAACACTCTTAAATTCGGAGATCCCACCACATGTGGATTTGGGACCCAATCCCTCCACAGTTTTGCCTACAAAGAATATCAGATGGTACATGGGAAATTTGGAAGACATGCTTAGTAGAATAATACCACCTATTAATAGTTTTAAAGTAAGTCTCCCTGTGGGACGCTTTCTTTATACACTTATCGGTTAATTGAAGTGCTTTGTCCCACTCGTCTACTGCTATTTGATTACCTAGATGATAACTTTTCCCAGTCCTCCATACCCTTAGTTTTCCTATTTTCTTGCTTCACTACCGATTTAAGTATTGCCAAATAAGTGAATATGAAGTGGGCTCTTGTCTCCCTAACCAGTAGTGTTTCAAATTAAGTTAGAGCATTTCTGTTAAGTTCTTTCATTTTGACAAGATTGAGATCAATTTATTGTAGTTCATCCAAGTTTGATTTGAAACTTTGAATGTTGACTTGATATTGCTGAAAGTGAGCCATTTACCTTCACAGTATATACTGTATCTTTTAGATGTTTTAATTGTTTATCCAACCAGTTGTTAGGATATGGCACTTTATAGCGTTGGCAATGGAATGCAGGAGAATCATCGGACTTGGGAAAGGGATTAGATGATATTTATTATTTCGTTTTTTCCAATAAACAAATATGTTTTTTACTATAATTGCACCTCACATAATCTTTAAGGAGTCATAGTCCTCCGTAAATATCAGTAATTTTGGATTGTTTTGAGGAATAGCATTGTTCTCAATTTGGGACCAACTGTGTTTATCCCCAGGTTCTAGCCATTTAGCTATATGGAACATCATAATAGCATTGTGGTAGTTCTTTATGATAGGATAGGCTATACCACCCTTTGTGAATGGTCTAGCCATGAACTTTTTCCTGATCCTTATATGTTTTTGAATATGGATAAATCCATCTATTAAAATGTGGAACTTGTTTACCCATATAGCGATTTCAGTTGCATTACCTGTTAAGTTGTATTTAGCAGCTACTATGGCAATGCTAAAGTCGCATTTCTTGCACATTTAAAGGAGCATAACTGTAACACTATTGCACAACTGTTCAATCCTGTGTTGTCCAGAAATGAATCACAATGCACAGTTCATTATTGGTTGATGTATGTTTCAAATAAATAATATAATTTGTAGAGAAAAACAAATATGATGCTTACTTTGAATATAATGTAAGTTGTAATCGAAGAAAACACTGTAGATTCATATACATTTACCAAGCTACATGTTTTTGTGAAAATAAAACATTGTGCTGAAACTGTATGTTTTTGCAAGTTATTATGCACTTCTAAAAGCGCTCAATGAGGACAGTGTACTAAAGGACAATGTGGGGATGAGAAGGGTGGTGATGGCTGTTTTTTTAGACAGGACCTGTAGTAGATGTGAGCCTTGCTGTGCATAACAGTAAGACATGACTGAGAACCGGCGATTGGGAAAAAGACAGAGAATGTAAGATAAATAGTAACCAGGAAACCAGAATAAGGAATAATTAACCAAGTTCTAGCCTAAAGACATAGATAACAGCTTTGACAAGTGGTCTTTGCTGGATTTCTGTAGTCTCTTAGTAGATGGCATACGAGATTTGTGTACATCATTAAACATTACATTAAAGATATATGGAAGTTTCTCTGTTTTAAACTTTTTCTAATCTAACACATACTTATATCAGAATCATACATTACATTGATTAATGCTATACACATACAGATTTATTTTATTTAATAAAGCTTGTTTTTCACACGCCCTACATAGACACCTTGTATTAACCAATAGAAAAACAGCATTCAAGTACATTTCTAACCCTATACTAACCTTCCAGCCAATAGCAGTGCAGACAGTCCAGAGATCCATAGCAGCACTGCTGCTCCAGTAGAGCAAATGCTGCTCTCCAGGTGGAGAGGTGTGTGTGTGAGCAGCACTACCTGACCTGCTTTATTCCAGGGGGAAGAGAGGTGTGTGGTGGGAACAAAATTATGTTTTGCTGCAGAAACTAAATACCCATACACTGCTACATTGTGGTAGTTGCCTAGAAATTATGAATTTTACACAAAAAATGCAAACTTTAGGGTAAGTTTATTAATGCTTATTTGGGGAAATGTTTGCATACCCCACTGATTCTCCTCTATCAGGTGCATTCTTAATACATGAAACCTCCATATACCTTTAATAGGATTGCATACACAAAAATATATTAATTGCATTTAAAAGCATAAGGTGAGAGCATCGACATTTGCCAAAGGCTCCCATGAGTTTTATCCTTTTCCAAGCCACTTGATAAAAAAAACATACCTTGCCTTAGATTATAATTACTGGTAAGTATCTGAGCAACCTTATTCAACGTCCCCACACACCATGTCAGAAGGAAGTGGTAGAGGAACTAGACCAGGAAAAGGGGGAGAATGCAGGAGGCAATAAGTGAGAGCGTTCAGCATCCTAAGATTCCGATCACAATTTTTTTTGGAAGGACTGAACATATTGTCTCGCCCACTGTGTATGACTGGACCTTTCAAAAAAGTTTGACAACACATCACTTGTAGACCTGTGCTTCTGAGACAGATTATTGTGGCGGGGAGTTTTAAATCCGCATATGGATTTGTGACTGGATATAAGATACAGAGAAATTTGTGTGAACATCTAACTTAGGGATATAACAAAAGTTGGCTTAGAATGTATATTTCTTCATGAAATCATGATGAGATATGTTAAAAGCAAATGCTGCAAGATGGGAATATTGGGTACAAAAATCTTGGAAGTATCAAGTGTAAGACTGTAGATATTGTTCAGTCCATTTGACAAAATGTTTAACTTGAATTCACTCAACAAACAAAACTGTCTCCAGAGATTAGATGTGAACTGTGCCGCTTGTCCATGTGTGGCTGCAGACCAAGATTGCGGCACTGTGAAGCACCCGCAGGGGTATTGAATGATTTCTCCCCTCCATTTTCACACTATCACCAGAAGAAGGAGCTTAACAATAACTGGAAGTCAGGGAATATTCTATCCTTATGCATGCACAAACCCAAGGTTGTCACAAGAGGCATGTCACACTACCATACCAACGATTGTAGGCTTCCCTGCTGTCTTCATATGCATGGCACCACTGAAGCCACAGGAATTTCCATCTATTACACTGGAGGTCACAGTGGAACATCTGAAAATGGAAACACTTGACACTGACAATTGTTGAATTATCATCCACGTTTTCCATTACCAAGTCTTACATTGGTTAAACAATCATTTTATTGTTTAAGCGGCATGCACAGTTTCCCTGATTATTAGAATTCTCATTTTAACAAACTAAAACTCATCAGGACACTCGGTGACCCTGTGGACTGCAGCACGCCAGGCTCATCTGTCAGCTATTGCTTCCTGTGAGAGCTCAGCCTTCTTTATGATCTTACATCGATATGTTACTACTGGTAATACCATAGTTTTAACTATGCAGAACTTAATCCCTAGAAGCAAACATCTTTTAATTTCATGGTTGCAGTCACAATCTGTAGAGATTTTGGAGCCCAGGAAAATAAAATATGTCACTACCTCAACTTCTTTCCTGGCTATTTGCCAGGAACTGAGATTGCAGTTTGCCATTCTTTTATTTAACATTGACAACAAGCCAGCTTTTGCATTCTCCTTTTTTTACCCTCATCAATAGACCCTTTAGCTGTTTCTCACTTTCAGTGTAGCTGTTCATGTAGTATCATCAGCATACCTGAGTTTGTGAATATTTCTCCAAGCCATATTAATTCAGGACTTTAGATTCATCCACCCCAACCTTACGCATGATGTATTGCGTGTATAAGTTGAACAAATAAATTGACAATATACAACCGTATTTCACTGCTTCCCCAAACTTAAACCATTCGGTTGTTCCATGCGAATGTCCGCTGGATAATAGAGAAAGCAAGAGAGTTCCAGAAAAACTTTTTTTCTCTGTTTCATAACTATTCTAAAGCATTTGACAATATATAGCAAGAGATGAGGGGGCTAGAACATATCATCTGTCTCATGAGGAATCTGGAGAGTCTGTTGAGGCTGTAGTGTAGCTTCTACAGTATTTCAAAAACATTGTGACCATAAAGCTCTATTTTGGTCCCAGAAGCTGTGAGGCGTGTCAAGGTGTTGTCAGGCATATTTTAACCAGGCTTTTTTTGTGGCTTTGGAGCAGTAAAGGCTTCTTTCTGGCAACTCGACCATGCAGCTCATTTTGTTCAAGTATCGTTCAAGCTCCTTGAAACAACCACACCGTCTGTTTCCAGAGCAACCTGTATTTCTCCTGAGGTTACCTGTGGGTTTTTCTTTGTATTCCAAACAATTCTTCTGGCACTTATGGTTGAAATCTTTCTTGTCTCATGAGGAATCTGTAGAGGCTGCAGTGTAGCTTCTACAGTATTTCAAAAGCATTGCTATCAAGTATCAAGGGCAGAGTTGAAGATGGCATTTGCTAAATTTTATTAATAAAGTTACACTACAGGTTTATTTTGACTTTATTACACAAAGATTAGATTTTACTTCTTACTAGGGAAACTGTGATTTTGACCAACTTGAAGATCTGTCTAGGTGCAATTCTTTATACTTTCTATGTATTTACATTTAACACTCTGATTCAAACAAGATTTAAGTTGCTAAAAGGTTGAGTTTGGAATACATTTTAACTATATATCTATTTTCTGCTAATATGTTGAGTTTGGAATACATACACGCAACTTATACAACTTATACACGCAATACATTTTAACTTTATATCTATTTTCCGTAATTAATGTAAGGCCTTATTGATCACTCTGCTACGTTTGATACAGTTGACCATCCCTTTTATCCAAATTTTCCACTTGATATCTGTGACAAAACTCTCTCATGACTTACAAACTATCTAGAAAATTGAACATTTAGGGCCTCATTCAAATGCGATTTGGCCAATTGAATAGGGCTCTATAAAAGGAAAGAGCATATTTTTTTACAGAAGTTTTTAGTTAGTGAAGACCTTGCTTTTGGATAGAAGTTTACTAACTAAAGACTACTGTAAAAAAATATGCTCTGTGCTTATATAGAGCCCTATTCAATTGGCCAAATTGCAATTGAATGAAGTCCCTTTCTTTCTAACCTCTTCTTCCCCACTTCCTCTAACTGTTGGCTTACCTCAAGTTTAAGTCCTAGCACCCTTCCTCTTCCCCATCTATACATCCTCCCTTGACATCCTAATTAAATCTTTTGGATTTCAGTATCATCTTTATGCAGATGACACTCACATCTATGTCGAGCATCCAACCTATCCCCTTCTCTTCTGGCATGTTGTCAATTGGCTCTCAAGCATTTGGTCATGGATGTCCATCCATCAACTCAAACTGAGCATTTCAAAGACTTACAGCCCCATTCAATTGAGGTTTCTGGCGATCCGGTAGCCCGCAAGTGAAGTCGCAAGTTAATTTGCTATTCGTTTGGCATCTTTTTGCGGGCTCCAAATGGCTTACGAGTTACGGTCTTGAAAAAATGGTGATGTTAAACCTGTAACTTGCAGACTCCCGAAGCCTTTGATCTTTCACTTTCGCAAGAGTAGCGATGGCTAAAATTACAAATCGCTATTCAATTGCTCCAATTCCCCAGGGCTGCACTTGTGTTCAAACCCGTAAATGGGAAATGTAGCCGAAAATCCTAAGGGTACTAGAGAGGACTCGCAAGGGTTTTAAAAGCCCTTACGTATGCTACCACTAAACGTCCCTTCTGCTCCTATCCCCACCCACTCCTAAAGTAAACACCCATGATGCAGGGGTCTCAATTGGGACACATGCAGGGTCCTCACATTAACCCCCTTGTTGCACTGGTCTCAATCGCACACAAATAGTTAAGCCCGGCTGCGGGGTTACTATAAGTACCCTGTGGCACCTAACATTAACCCCCATACATTAACCCTTGCTGCGAGGCCCTAATAAAGGTTCTGGCCCAGAAGAGTGAAGACCAGGTCATCAGGGATCATCACTGGAGGGCCATTTTGGACAGGTCAGTAGACTCGTTAACCCTTTTTTACAGGTTGTCAGTCTTTTTTATTTTAATAGTGGTTTTTATTTTAAGTAAACTTTTTTATTTTATGTCCAATTCTTTTATATTTTCTTTATTTTCTTTTTTTACTGTAATGCTTTTGTTATTTTCATGTAACTAGTAGTGTGTTATTTTTTGTACTTTTTGTTTTTTTGTAGGCTTTTTTTATTTTCTGTTATGTGGGCGTTTTTATTTTTGTGCTTACTGGGGTGATTCGGTACAGTTAGTGGTAACTAGGCACAGTTAGGCTTTATTGGGTACAGATAGGGCCTATAGACCCTTATGGGGTTCATTTTAGGCAGAGTTAATAACAATTCTAGTGCATGTCCTTTAAGGACCTTTAAGGTTAATGTAGGGACACTGCGGGGGTAACGATGGGGACCATTCAGCATAGGGGGTTTATGTTAGGTGCCACGGGTTTACTTACAGTACCCCCACGGCCGGGGTTAACTATTTGTGTGCCGTGGGTCCTTTAAGGACCCGCAAGGTGGGATATTTGAATTTTAAAGGCTGCAGGGTTCCCAAACAGGACCCCGCAGCAAAGCTTAATGTAGGGACCCTGTGGGGGTCCCCATGGGGACCCCTCAGCATAGGGGGGTTAATTGTAGGTGCCGCGGAGGTACTTATAGTACCCCCACTGCAGGGGTTAACTATTTGTGTGCCGCGGGCCCTTTAAGGACCCCTTGCTGGGGATTTACATTTTTAAATGCTGTGGGGTCTAAACCCTGCAGCAAGGGGTTAATGTGGGGACCCTGCAGAGGTCCCAATAGGGACCTCTGCATCATCGGGTTTTACCCCCGCAGCAAAGTTTCCTTTAGTGAGCCTGCAGGAGTTCCGGCAGGTTTGATTGCCGTCATGATGACGGTCTTATTTACTATTGGCTCTGTCTAAGCAGTAGCTACATATGGAACCAGGGTTTATGATTTCGGATTTCGGGGAGTTGTTCAATTGAATAGCACCGGAATTGTAGCACATTGCGAGCCCTCAACACACCCGCATACATTCGGCCTACTGCGATAGAGTTGTGGGCTTGCAACTGAATGTGGCTCTTAGGTCCTAATCATTCCCCCTCTACTACATATCCTGAGTGTTGTTCTCTCAACTTGCCTTGACTACTGCAATCTGCTCCTTGTTGGCCACACCATCACCCCTTGTCGCCACGGCAATCCATAATCAAAAATGCTTCTTCTAGACTCATCTTCCACACTCAAAGCTCAGTGTCTGCAGCACATCTATGCCAGTCACTTCACTAGCCTCCAGAATAAAATTTTAAATCCTGACACTAACGTATAACAACAGTGCAGACCCATATATATTTTCTGTCATATCAAAATACTCCCCCGTCCACCCTCTTCTCTCTGCTAATGACCTTCTTCCCTTCTCCTCTCGAGCTGCAAAAACTCTGTGGAGCTACTTGCCTTCCTCCAAAAGTCTTTCTTCATACCTCAAAACCTTCAAAAACTCACTAAAACACCAGTTAGACTTTGGCGAGATGGTCAGTAGAAAGTAGCAACCCCCTTTCATCCCCCAGAACTTCTATTCCCCAGATTATTTTCAAAATAGCGAGATCAGAGCTACCAGTAGTGGGTATTCATGGGTAGTTGTACTGTTCAATAGACATGGGAAAATATGTAAATGCTGTGGTTAGCATCAAAGGGGTATCACTTACATCACTAAACCCTCACTGACCTTTGCAGTTTCTTGCATTCATGTCTATTTTTTTAACATCAGCAGTGTCCTTATACAGTTGTGCTCAAAGGTTTGCATACCCTTGGCGAATTGGTAATATATGTACCATTTTTAAAGAAAACATAAGTGAGCAGGCAAAACACATTTCTTTTATTTCTTATGGTATTCATATTTAACTGTAGGTTATAACAGAATGGCACAAACATACAACAAAACATGGCGACAAAGAAAAAAATTAAATTACCCAAAAGTTTGCAAACCCTTAGTTCTTAATACTGTGTATTGCCCCCTTTAGCATCAATGACAGCATGCAGTCTTTTGTAATAGTTGTCTATGAGGCCCCTATTTCTTGCAGGTGGTATAGCTGTCCATTCGTCTTGGCAAAATGCCTCCAGGTGATGCAAAGTCTTTAGTTGTCTTGCATGAACCACATGTTTGAGATCTCCCCAGAGTGGCTCGATGATATTATGGTCAGGAGACTCCACAACCTTCACCTTTTTCTGCTGTAACCAATGGAGGGTCAGCTTGGCCTTGTGCTTAGGGTCATTGTCATGCTGGAAAGTCCAAGACCCTCCCATTCGCAGCCTTCGTGCAGAAGAATGCAAATTATCTGCCAGTATTTTTCTGAGAACATGCTGCATTCATCTTGTCATAAATTTTCCCAAGATTCCCGTGCCTTTAGAGCTCACACACCCCAAAACATCAGTGAGCCATCACCATGCTTCACAGTGGGGATGGTATTCACAATAGGCCTTGTTGACCTCTCTCTAAACATAGCGCTCCTGTTTGTGACCATAAAGCTCTATTTTGGTCTCATCACTCCAAATCTTAGTCCTGGGGCACCAGTCATGAAGTCATCTTAAACTACACTATTCACAAAGAGTCAAGCATACTAATTCATATCCATAAAGTGTGCAATAACCATAAGTAAATGAAAACAAGATTCTTATGGAGTGGAAAATGCAATCTTCAGAGTCAAGTTTCCCAAGAGTCCATTAGCAGAATTCTATGTTTTACAACTTCTATATGTTATACCATATTTGACCAGCCTATAAAACAATACTCCTCAGCCAAAAGACCATTTTGTCTTTCATGTAATTTATTTGACAAAAAAAAGTCACTGTAATGAATTTTGTTGTGTACTCTTTTTAACATTCTACAAAACTATATTTTAGAATGTGCACCCTTATAACATTAAAATAAATTAGCGATCCATAAATATAAAAGAAAAAGATATAACAAGTTACAGCAAATGAAAGCTGCTAGCTTAAAATATATAGACTATCTCACATGTCAGAATCTTACCAAGGCCTAATAGTTTCCTAAGAACAATCATTTTCCAACAAACAATTATAAACGTTGAAATACACTCACAATTTGATCATTTCAAAACAATAAGAAGGTAATAAAAGAGCATGGATAGCTGATCCAGAGATAGCAGTTAATGGTTTCCAACCTCTCTCCATAACTGCATCTAGATTATTGTGTTTTTTGTGTCACATTCATTGTTTCATTTAATAAATAAGATATACAAATGTTTAATTACATAGATGTCCTATATTTATCCCTAAAGTCCTTTGATTACAGGTATAGCTATAAAAAGCTTTAGATAAAATCAAATAACATGATAACATACAAATAAAAATTGATATTTAAAACAAATAACTTAACCATTGGCTATGCCATTATACCAAAAAGTAGTTGTCATGCCCAGGGCCTGACTGGACTGTTTTACACTATGGCCTGGGCCTGACTGGCAAGAAGTAACTCTGTTTTTATTATGGTTATGTATTTCTTAGTGCTTATGGTTAAAATATGATTACACTGTTATACTGTATGTATCTTCAGAACGGGGGTCAACCTTATTAGGGGATTTTGCTCATGAAAAATTCTTAAAGATTTTTGCCCAGCTCTTATTGTATCAGGAATTGTAAGTATGTAAGATTCATATGATAGACCACACTCTGTTTTAAAATGTATAATACAAATAATTCTAGCTAATGTTGAGAGGTTATACCATTAAATGATTGTTGGAATTTGTCCTCCATTTTCCTTAGATGACAATAATTTATAAGGGCTACTCTTTATAGCCTTCCAAATAAGCATTCTTAATGTTGCATGCATTTCCCCTATGTCTAATTTCCTAACTAGACACAATACCATCTGAATAGGGTACAGAATCTTAAATGAACACTGAGTGTAATATTTATAGTTTGCTCTTTTAAAGAACTTGACTTGATAATGGACAATAATGTAAAATAAATACTTACAGCCTTTACTTTTCTAACTATTTTATTTTTGCTATAATGATGATGGACATTTTCTCTTTGTTAAAAGATATTAGATATTTGGTATGAGTGGGAGGAACAATGGACATAGATAAGATTCTATATTCACTTCTGGTACAAAAGGAGCTCTTCAAATAGCTCCTTGACAACGCCCAAGAGGATAACCCAACCCCTCAAGTTACAGAAAGACTAGATGTCTAAGATTTTAATATTACATTTTCTCAGAAATGCATTTATGTTCCTTTCTTGCATACCAGCTAATACGGTTATTTTGTTACATACTTTACAAGCAGGTAAAGTTGTTCTCTATATTGATCCTTTAAGGAAGGATCACCATCTTGATTAAAGAAACCCTACCAAACAGTGAATGTGCAAACTCTTTGCTGATTCAACTGAGATTTCATAGAGGTATATTTAAGGACAAAAAGGATACATTTTATCTTGAAAAGGATACGTTTTTATAAAACGTCTCTCTCAATAACAACAGTCAATTAAAGGGATACATACTTCACTATAAGTGCTCTGCATTGTGTGAGAGTGTACAAGATTCTGTGTTGAAGTGATCTGTTGCATTTTTTTATTGAACTGGGAACAGCTGAGAATTTGCAGTGTTAGGTTTGTTTACTGACACACTGTAGACTGCCCATGATTTACAGCATCTGCCATCAAATGGCCATTCCAAAGCTCCTTGAAGAGAATGAATGTTGAATTTACAGCTTTCATGAATGTCATCAGCCATCAGTTAACCCCCAAGTCACATATTTGTTCATTTCTAGCAGTCATTTCCCTGCACAGATGAATTTGCGAAGGGTTAAAGCCTATCTGGTCTATGCACACAGCTGTCCCTGTCAGTTTATCTGGACGCAAGTCTAATTCTCATGTAAACAGAACTTCATTTATGATATTTTTTTGTGTGAAAAAGGCACCTATTTAAAAAAATCAAAAAGTATTTCAACATATTTTCAGAAGTACATTACAGTGGTGTGCTCCAAGTTTTGCTGAATTTACTTTCCCTTTAAGTCTCTCCTTAAAAAAGGCATAACTCTTTTGCATAGTAAGCAATATTGGCATAAAAGTATCTATCATTTTAAACCAATCTGTTTGGTTTTTCCTTTTTATATTCAGGGAATTTTCAGATGTATTAGTTAGAAATTTTGCCTGGGAATTTAGATTTTTTTTTATCTGCCCAGCTTTCCTGGACAATTTCTGTGCCTTGATGTTTGAACACATTTTTTCTATTATTTAACTTAGGATAATGTATAACCATAGATTGAGATTTCACACACACCAATTACTAAAATATCTTTTACAGATTAGTACTTCCAACAATGCTCAGATGCTTACAAAGTAATTTTACAAAGAAAAATTACTATCACTGCTCATAGGGGGACATAAAATAATTCTGGCTCATGCTGAGAGGTTAATATGGGACCAATCAACACTGTTATTTGTGTTTTCTAACATTTATAATTTTATTCTGGGACCATTTCATTACTGTGTGTGCCTGTTTTCTCTTTACATAATTTAGTTTCCCTTCTCCCACTCTGAGATTTTTGGTTGTTCACACCCTCTAACAGTGAGTGTTGCGTACCCAGTGACATCAGAACATCAAGTGACCACACCAAACATCACTATTATTGAGGGAATGGAGGGAGCTGAGAGAAAGTGTGAGAAGTATGGACCTGGCTGCACACTGACTTCACAATCCGCTGGCTTCACAACGACACTCTCTAGTCCCTGGCTGCACAACGACACTCTCTAGTCCCTGGCTGCACACCGACACTCTCTAGTCCCTGGCTGCACACCGACACTCTCTAGTCCCTGGCTGCACACCGACACACTCTAGTCCCTGGCTGCACACCGACACACTCTAGTCCCTGGCTGCACACCGACACACTCTAGTCCCTGGCTGCACACCGACACACTCTAGTCCCTGGCTGCACACCGACACACTCTAGTCCCTGGCTGCACACCGACACACTCTAGTCCCTGGCTGCACACCGACACACTCTAGTCCCTGGCTGCACACCGACACACTCTAGTCCCTGGCTGCACACCGACACACTCTAGTCCCTGGCTGCACACCGACACACTCTAGTCCCTGGCTGCACACCGACACACTCTAGTCCCTGGCTGCACACGACACACTCTAGTCCCTGGCTGCACACCGACACACTCTAGTCCCTGGCTGCACACCGACACACCTCTAGTCCCTGGCTGGCAACACACTACTCTAGTCCCTGGCTGCACACCGACACACTCTAGTCCCTGGCTGCACACCAACACACTCTAGTCCCTGGCTGCACCCTGACACACTCTAGTCCCTGGCTGCACCCTGACACACTCTCTAGTCCCTGGCTGCACCCTGACACACTCTCTAGTCCCTGGCTGCACACTGAAACATTCTAGTCCCTGGCTGCACACTGAAACACTCTAGTCCCTGGCTGCACACTGAAAGATTCTAGTCCCTGGCTGCACACTGACACACTCTAGTCCCTGGCTGCACACTGACACACTCTAGTCCCTGGCTGCACACTCACACTCTAGTCCCTGGCTGCAGATTGATACTCTCTAATCCCCTGGCTTCACACCAACACACTCTAGTCCCCTGATTTTACAACGACAGTGTCTACTGCCTGGCTGCACACTGACACTCTCTAGTCCTTGGCTTCACAACAACACTTTCTGGTCCCTGGCTGCACACCGACACACTCTAGTCCCTGACTGCAAACCAACACTCTCTAATCCTCTGGCTTCATACCGACACTCTCTACTCCCTGGTTGCACACTCACACACTCTAGTCCCCTGGCTTCACACTGACAATCTCTAGTCCCTGGCTGCACACTGACACACTCTAGTTCCTGACTACACACTGAAACTTTCTAATCCTTTGGCTTCACACAGACTCTCTCTAGTCGCTGGCTGCACACTGTCACTCTATAATCCGCTGGCTGCCCACTGACACACTCTAGTCCCTGGCTGCACACTGACACACTCTATTCCCTGGCTGCCCACTGACCCACTCTAGCTCATGACTATACACAGATACTCTCTAATTCCCTGGCTTCACATCAACACTTTCTAGTCCCTGGCTGCACACTGACACTTTCTTGTCCCTGGCTGCACACTGACACACTCTAGTCCCCTGGTTTTACACTGACACTTTCTAATCTCCTGGCTTCACACTGACACTCTCTAGTTGCTGGCCGCACACTGTCAATCTATAATCCACTGGCTGCACACTGACACACTCTAGTCCCCTGGTGTCACACCGACACGCTCTAGTCCCTGGCGGCACACTGACACACTCTAGTCACCTGGTGTCACACCGACACGCTCTAGTCCCTGGCTGCATACTGAAACACTCTAGTCCCCTTGTTTCACACTGACACTTTCTAATCTCCTGGCTTCACACTGACACTCTCTAGTCCCCTGGCTGCACACTGACACACTCTAGTCCCCTGGTTTCACACTGACACACTCTCTAGTCCCTGGCTGCATACTGAAACACTCTAGTCCCCTTGTTTCACACTGACACTTTCTAATCTCCTGGCTTCACACTGACACTCTCTAGTCCCCTGGCTGCACACTGACACACTCTAGTCCCCTGGTTTCACACCGACACTCTCTAGTCCCTGGCTGCACACTGACACTCTAGCCACCTGGTGTCACACCGACACGCTCTAGTCCCTGGCTGCATACTGAAACACTCTAGTCCCCTTGTTTCACACTGACACTTTCTAATCTCCTGGCTTCACACGGACACACTCTAGTCCCCTGGCTGCACACTGACACACTCTAGTCCCCTGGTTTCACACTGACACACTCTCTAGTCCCTGGCTTCACACTGACACTCTCTAGTCCCTGGCTTCACACTGACACATTCTAGTCACCTGGTATCACACCGACACTCTCTATTCCCTGGCTGCACACTCTAGTCCCTGGCTTCACACTGACACACTCTAGCCCCCTGGTAGCACACTGACACTCTCTAGTCCCCTGGCTTCACACTGACACTCTGTAGTCCCCTGGCTTCACACTGACACCCTCTAGTCCCCTGGCTTCACACTGACACCCTCTAGTCCCCTGGCTTCACACTGACACTCTGTAGTCCCCTGGCTTCACACTGACACGCTCTAGTCCCCTGGCTTCACACTGACACTCTCTAGTGCCCTGGCTTCACACTGACACTCTGTAGTCCCCTGGCTTCACACTGACGCCCTCTAGTCCCCTGGCTTCACACTGACACCCTCTAGTCCCCTGGCTTCACACTGACACCCTCTAGTCCCCTGGCTTCACACTGACACCCTCTAGTCCCCTGGCTTCACACTGACACTCTCTAGTGCCCTGGCTTCACACTGACACTCTCTAGTGCCCTGGCTTCACACTGACACTCTCTAGTGCCCTGGCTTCACACTGACACTCTCTAGTCAGCTGGCTTCACACTGACACCCTCTAGTCCCCTGGCTTCACACTGACACTCTGTAGTCCCCTGGCTTCACACTGACACGCTCTAGTCCCCTGGCTTCACACTGACACGCTCTAGTCCCCTGGCTTCACACTGACACTCTCTAGTCAGCTGGCTTCACATTCATATACTCTAGGCTGTGGCTGCAAACTGACATGCTCTAGTCCCTAGCTTCACACTCACACAGTCTAGTCACTGGCTGTACATTAACACTGTCTAATCCCTGGCTGCACATTCACATGCTATAGTCTCTGGCTGCACATTGGTACACTTCTCTAGTCCCTAGTTTCACACTCACACACTCTAGGCACTGACTACTCACTGACACACTCTAGGCTCTGGTTTCACACTCACACAGTCTAGTCACTGGCTGAACATTGACACTCTCTAGTCTCTGGCTGCACATTCACATGCTCTAGTCCCTGGCTTCACACTCATATGCTATAGTCCCTGGCTTCACACCGACATGCTCTAGTCTCTAGTTTCACACTCATACGCTCTAGGCACTGACTGCACACTGACACACTCTAGGCTCTGGCTTCACACTCACATGCTCTAGTCCCTGGCTGAACATTTACACACTATAGCCCCTGGCTTCACACTGACAAAGTCTCGTCCCTGGCTTCACACTCAAACACTTTAGTCCCTGGCTGCATGCTGACACACTCTAGTCACCTGTTGTCACACTGACACTCTCTACTACCTGGTTGGATACTCATAAACTCTAGTCTCTGGCTTCACACTGACACTCTCTAATCCCTGGCTTCACACTTAAACACTATAGCCCCTGGCTTCACACCGACAAATGCTAGTCCCTGGCTGTACACTCACACACTCTAGTCCCTGGCTGCATGCTGACACTCTAGTCCTTGGCTGCACGCTGACAAGCTCTAGTCCTTGGCTGCACGCTGACAAGCTCTAGTCTCTGGCTATACACTGATATACTTGAGTCCCTGGTTGCACACTCACAAACTCTAATCTCTGACTTCACATTGACACTCTCTAGTCTCTGGCTGTACACTAACACTCTCTAGTCCCTGGCTGTACACTCACACACTCTAGTCCCTGGCTGCATGCTGACACTCTCTAGTCCTTGGCTGCACGCTGACAAGCTCTAGTCCTTGGCTGCACACTGACAAGCTCTAGTCCTTGGCTGCAAACTCATAAACGCTAGTCTCTGGCTATACACTGATATACTTGAGTCCCTGGTTGCACACTCCCAAACTCTAATCTCTGACTTCACACTGACACTCTCTAGTCTCTGGCTGTACACTAACACTCTCTAGTCCCTGGCTGTACACTAACACTCTCTAGTCCCTGGCTTCACACTGACAAGCTCTAATCCCTGGCTTCACACTGATACACTCTAGTGCCCGGGCTTCACACTGAATCTCTCTAGTCCCCTGGCTTCACACTCACACGCTCTTGTCCTTGGCTTCACACTCATACGCTCTAGGCTGTGGCTGCAAACTGACATGCTCTAGTCCCTGGCTTCACACTAACAAACTCTGGTCGCTTGCTTCACTCCCACACGCTCTTGTCCTTGGCTTCACACTCATACAGTCTAGGCTGTGGCTGCACACTGACATGCTCTAGTCTCTGGCTGCACATTGATACACTTTAGTCCCTGGCTACACAGTCATATGCTCTAGTCCTTGGCTTCACACTGACATGCTCTAGTCTCTAGTTTCACACTCACACACTCTAGGTACTGACTGCTCACTGACACACTGTAGGCTCTGGCTTCACGCTCACACAGTCTAGTAACTGGCTGTACATTGACACTCTCTAGTCTCTGGCTGCACATTGATAAACTTTAGTCCCTGGCTGAACATTTACACACTATAGCCCCTGGCTTCACACTCAAACACTTTAGTCCCTGGCTGCATGCTGACACTCTCTAGTCACCTGTTGTCACACTGACACTCTCTAGTACCTGGTTGGACACTCATAAACTCTAGTCTCTGGCTACACACTGACACACTCTATTCCCCTGGCTTCACACTATCACTCTCTAATCCCTGGCTTCACACTGAAACACTATAGCCCCTGGTTTCACACCGACAAACTCTAGTCCCTGGTTTCACACTCACACACTCTAGTCCCTGGCTGCATGCTGACACTCTCTAGTCCTTGGCTGCACACTGACAAGCTCTAGTCCTTGGCTGCACGCTGACACTTTCTAGTCCTTGGCTGCACGCTGACAAGCTCTAGTCCTTGGCTGCACGCTGACACTTTCTAGTCCTTGGCTGCACGCTGACAAGCTCTAGTCCTTGGCTGCAAACTCATAAACGCTAGTCTCTGGCTATACACTGATATACTTGAGTCCCTGGTTGCACGCTGACACTCTCTAGTCCTTGGCTGCACACTGACACTCTCTAGTCTCTGGCTGTACACTAACACTCTCTAGTCCCTGGCTTCACACTGACACGCTCTAATCCCTGGCTTCACACTGATAAACTCTAGTGCCTGGGCTTCACACTGAATCTCTATAGTCCCCTGGCTTCACACTGACACTCTCTACTTCATATTCCACCTCTGGCTGCAAACACTGCCAGGATTACAACACACAGGCAGTAACAAGGTAAATTGATCTAATATATATTTATTTGGAAGTCTGAAGTTCAACCTGCTTTTAATTTTGAGCATTATTTTAAACTTGCCTGTCAAAACATTACGGCAATTAAATGTGTATGTTTTGAATTCTGTTTTGCAGGTAATATGTCTAGTTGACACTTGTAAACTTTTTCTTATCTATAAAGAAGTACAATTATTACATGAAACATGTTTATTTTTTTAACATGTAACTTGTAGATTAACAACTGTTAAAGTAAATATATATTGAATCCAGAGGAAGGCAAACAGTAAAAACCCTCCTTGAAACTTAGCCAATTGTATCAAAGGGGGAAACAATTAATTCCTTCCTAACCCCATTAACTGTCGATCAGATTACTCCCTGGATTAATATTTTGCATTGAATGATGCATTTTACATTGTATAACAAAAGCTCCTCCTCCTCTTAACATGGACTTTGAAATATATTCAATTAAACAACTTTGCACGTTTTTAAAAAAAAACTTGTAACATTATAAACAGTAACATAATGAAGTAACATTTAAACTGTAATTGTTGTAAAATGCAAGCAAAGTGTTTTGTGGGGCTAATCATGCAAAAAAGCTAATTCCATAAAATTGTAATCTGTTATTTTGTCGTTAATTTTTGATGGTTGACATTTGGTAGTTATTGTTGTAATTGGTGAAAATGGCACATAGAGTTTCCCATGTGAAATAGTGGTTCTCTAAAAAGAGAACGCCAGACATTAAAGTTTGTCCGCGGGGTGTAACCACTGTTCTCTATGTGTTTTGCCATTGTATAGAGTTTCTTGGAAATAGTGGTGCTCTAAAAAGAGTCTGAGTGACATAAAATGTCATTCTTGAAATGAAACCACTGTTCTCTATATTTTTAGTTTTGTTTTTGTTGTGAAATTTTCGTTGAGGTTATTTATTTTTTGGGTTTGATGTTTCTGTGCCATGTTTTGTATTTTGTGGAATTAAAGTTACAGTATTTCCTAGTAGACAATGTTTTTGGTAAAAATGCGTCCATCATCTAATAAATCACCTTGACTTTCATTGTTTTCAATGTAAACTTTATTAGCCTGTGGATTCTTGCATCTTGAGAAGGCAACATACAGCTGGCCATGTGCAAATACTGGTTCTTCACACTGACAAAGTCTCGTCCCTGAGAGAGTTTATGAATTCAGTTAAAAAGTTTGTCTGACTTTCATTGTCATCACCAAGTACAGAATCAGCACTGTGATAATTTTTTTGTGGTGCATTATTTTTTTTTATATTTCATTTTTTGAGGAGTAACGCATCCTTATTTTTGCATGTTAGTATTACTTTGTTGGCAAGCTCTGCATAGTCCTTGTTGTTAATTGTACTTTCGAATATAGCCGATATAAGATCCTGTTTGCAAATCATATGAGCTGGGATGTGCACAGTGTCATCAGGTAAACTTTGTATTCGCTCTGTTTTTCCTTCTCCAATTTTAATGAGCCAATCATTGAAATGATTTTCTCCTTCTGATCTCATATTTTGTTGTAATTGAAGATGGGTTAATAGTTTCCATAGTGTACTTGACTGTATACAGGTTTCGACAATGTCGGTTCAATTTTCATGTACAACGACAGGTAATGTTTGTCTAAAATCACCACCTAACAACATTACCTTTCCACCAAATGGCAAAGTATTATCCATGACTTCACAAAGCAAACGGACAATACATTGTAGGGCATGGCATGACATCATTGTAGCCTCATCTATTATAATTAATTTACTTTTTTTAATTTTTTTTGCTTGTAATGATGTCATTCGAATATCCGACACTGATGTTTCCAAAATAGGAACTGGCAGTTTAAATCCACTATGCACAGTCCTTCCACCTTCTAACAAAAGTGCAGCAATTCCAGTGGTTGCAAATGCCAGCGCTATTTGACCTTGTTCCCGTACAAAACTCTTCAAAAAATTATATAGATCCGTTTTTCCGGATCCACCAGTTCCATCCAGATAGAAATAATACTCTTTGACCATGTCATCATCTAGGGCATTTTTGATTGCATTAAATGCTTGCAATTGTAATTTATTTAAAGTTGCAAGTCTTTCTTCTGTTCTTCCTCTTTGTAGTTGAGTGTCATAGTCTTCAAAGTTTATGTCATCTATGAGACCTGGATCTGGCAGATTAAAACTTGCACAACTTAATCCATGAGTTAAAAAGACCTCTTGGATTTCAATTAATGCTTTTAATTGTGCAATAGGCTCATTGTATTGTTGCAAAAAGTCTGATGCTTTGCCCATGTTTTTTGACGTTCTCTAGTTTGCCGTCTTATCTTTTCCTGTTTCTTGTCACTATCTGCCATATTAATCTGTCAATAAAAATAATCTATTATAATTTTGGTTCCTTATTGTAATTTCTTTTGGAAGTGCATATTTTTCTTTTTTTTGTACTATCCTGTTTTGTGTGCAGGACCGTTGTCATTAGAGATTTAGGTTCTGTGTTTAGGCTTATAGGTTATTGTAGAGAAAAGAGGATTTTTTCTTAAATTTTGTATGTGTTACTAATATTTGTTGTACTATTCTTTTTTCTGGAGGCTACTTTTGAGATTATAGATTTAGTTTATAGTTTAGGCTTTATAGGCATGGCACACAAAACAGGATATTTGAGTACATTTTGTAAGTATTAACAATATTTGTTGTATTATCCTGTTTTTTGTACACGATTGTTGTCATTAGAGGATTAGGTTCTGGATTTAGATTTATAGGGTCGGGCTTAGAAAACAGTCTTTATTCTTAAATGTTGTATGTGTTAGCAATATTTGTTGTAGTATGCTGTTTTCTCTACAGGTTTAGGTTGTGGGTTTAAGCTTACAGGTTAGGGCACAGAAAACAGGATTTATTCTTAAATTTGGTATGTGTTACCAATATTTGTTATACTATCCTGTTTTCTGTACGCCACGTTTGAGATGATAGATTTAGCTTATGGGTTAGGCTTAGAGGTTGGTGCAGACAAAACAGGATTCATTGTTACATGTTATATAACAATATTTGTAGAAGTATCGTGTTTTGTGTGCACCATCATTGTTAGTAGGGGCTTCTGGTTTTGTTTTGTTTTTCATTTTGACATTGGCGCACAGCAAACATGATAGTTTTTTTTTTAGTTTTTTACATGTTATACTATACCTTGGTTGAAGTGTTAGTTGTGTATCAATGACAGAGGGTCCCCTGCTGGCAAGCTTCCTGCGACAGTCTTCAGGCAGTGTCTGTTGAAAAAGAGAAAGAGAAATGTTTTTTTATTGTATTGTTTTTTTAACAACAGCATCTTCTTTTTGTGAATCCAATGTATTTTTGTATATTAGCTGTTGTTCTTTCTTTGTTGTGTGTAAATTTGTGCAGATTTCACATTGTGTGTGACACCGTGCAGCGCTGCTAATTATTTGGTACTATCCTGTTTTGTGTACACCACTGTTGTAATTAGAGTTTTCGGTTCTTGGTTTAGTCTTATAGTTTAGGGCACAAAAAACAGGATTTATTCTTAAATTTTGTATGTGTTAGCAATATTTGTTATACTATCCTTTTTTCTGTACACCACTTTTGGGATGATAGATTTAGGTTATGGGTTAGGCTTAGAGGTTGGTGCAGACAAACAGGATTCATTTTATATGTGTTACCAATATTTGTTGAAGTATCGTGTTTTGTGTGCACCATCATTGTTAGTAAGGGCTTATGATTGTTTGTTTTTTTTCATTTTAACATTGGCGCACAGGAAACAGTTTATTTTTTTTTTATTTTTTTTTTACTTGTTATACTATACCTTGGTTGAAGTATTAGTTGTGCATTTATGACAGAGGGTCCCCTGCTGCCAATCTTCCTGCGACAGTCTTTAAGCAGTGTCTGTTGAAAAAGAGAAAGGTAAATTGTTTATTTAATTGTTTTTTTGTAACAACAGCATGGTCTTTTTCTGAATCTAATGTATTTGTGTATATTACCTTTTCTTCTTTCTTTGTGTTGTGTAAAATTGTTCAGATTTTACAGTCCACGCTGCAAATTCTTCAGTGATGCTGTTGATGCAGAGTCTGTTGGAAATGTGAAGAAAAGGGAAATATTGAAATGCAGGATAAATATATATGTGTCTATTTTTTTGTAAAAAGGTTTTTTTAAATAGATATGAATAAAATCTATGTTATCTCTTTTTTTTGTTTGTTTAAATTCAGCTTATTGTAGGGCACATAGACATATCTGTGTGTTTGAAATGTTAGTATACATGAATACAGTTGTTGTTGGCAATATTTGAAATCAAAGTTTTTTTTGGGGGGGGTTCTGGATTTCTTAATTAATTAGATGTCTTATAGATTACCTCTTTGTTGTAATTTGCATTTTTCAGGGATTTTCGAGTGTGTAAAGTGTTGAAATTTTATTGAAATCGAGGTGTAACCTGCCTTGCAGACATCCTGGGTGTTCCCCCTTGCTGTGGGTAATGTTTTCATTTTTTGTTTTTATTTATTTTTTGTGTTTTGAGTATTTCCCGCTGTTTTTATATGTGTCGTATTTTTTTGTGTAAGTCTGTAGTTTGTCATTGCGCTTTGTAAGCGGTTGTGATGTGCCGTAGAGCCTACACCTCCGCAAATGCGGCACCTCACTTTACGAGGGTCCGCATTTGCCGTCCGAAAGCCTTTGGCGCTCCTCGCCAGCAACTGCAGCCCTCGCTTTGTGACGGCCGCAGTTGCGGCGGGCTCACTATGCGAGCCCACAAGCGTTAGCAATAATCCGCATGCTGAATATATGTGATGTTCTGTGGCTCTTAATTATTGGGCATGGTATGTGTCTGGGGTTGGTGTAAAAGCTGGAACGGAACTGGCTGGAACAGGACATTTATCAAATAAATCAATGCCAAGATCACTGGGATGTGTTAGATATTATTAAGAATAATATTTAAGAACCAAAATCAAATCAATATAATACTTTATTAAAACTTTAAAAAACAAAATATCAACTGGAGCAGGCCAGAAGGCACTCTTTATAAAAGGAATAGATGCTAAAATCATTGAGAGGTGTTAAATTTACCGGTAATAGAGAACTAGTTTTAGGAAACAAACCCATCTAATAGTATGCTTTATTAACCCTTTAATAAGCCAGAATACAATATTTTATAAAATGACCCGGAACGCCGACTTTCCAAAGTGTCAGAAATAACAAATTCACCAAATACACATAACTATAATAATAATAATTCCTCCTCCTATCTCGTGGTCTGACCACGACCTTGTAAGTGTGTCACTGTGTGATTTGCCTCCAAAAGGCCGCTCTCTATCTTGGACTTTAAACCCAGTGCTCCCCAATGACCCTTTAACAAAAGATAAGATTAATAATGCTTTGATAGACTATTTTGCGCTCAATAGCGGTGGCGAAGTGGATGGGAGTCTGGGTGGCTCATAAGGCAGTCTTGAGAGGGGTCTGTATACAACTTGGCTCAATCGCCAAAAAAAAATGGACCAGTCTCAGATAAACAATTTGAACAAAAAAATGTCAGACCTTCATAGACTGGTCGCTGTTGAGAATTCCTCTCAGATTTTTGTGGAAATTCTTCAATGTAAACAAGAATTGAAAGAGATTCTGCAAAAGCACAAACCACATACAATGTTAGCTAGGAGACTTAAACAACAGAGAGCAAATTATTTTATTCCTAAATTAATCAAAGAAAATGACATGATATATCAACCAGACAAGATTACTAAGGCATTTCAACAATTTTATACCGAGCTTTACTTAATCCCTGCCCATTCTGGGTTGCAAAACCATAAATTCCAAATTGATAGTAATTGAGGTTGAAAAAATACTTTTAGCCCATCAAGTTCAACCGTTTAAGATCTCCTCTGATCTGCAGCATGCTGGTTAGTTGTTAAATGATCCAGAGGAAGGCAAACAGAAAAGAAAAACATGTAAAACTTTGCCAATTGTCTTAAAATAAATGTAAAAAAAAAATTCCTTCCTGACCCCAGCTACTGGCAATCGAGTTTCTCCCTGGATCAATACTCCCTCTCTAATTATCGACGATATCCCTGAATACCCTTTTTATTTAAAAATATATCCAATCCCTTTTTAAAGTTATCTATTGAATGCGCTGTCACCATCTCACTTGGTAGAGAATTCCACAGATTAACCACCCTTACTGTGAAGAACCCTTTTCTTTCTTTAAGGTGGAACCTTTTTTTCTTCTAACCTCAAAGGATGTCATCTTGTCAATTGAAAACCTCTTGGCACAAAAAGCTCCCTTGACAAATCTTTATACTGACCCTGAATGTATTTATATAAGGTAATCATATCTCCTCTTAGACGCCTTTTCCCTAGAGAAAATAAGTTTAATTTTGTTAGTTACTTTCTTCATAACTTAGCCCCTCCATTCCCCTTGTTAGTTTTGTTGTGCTTCTCTGAACGTTTTCCAGTTCTATAAATTGCATGGATATTTTTCCTCTTGTCCCTGGCTTCACACTCACACACTTTAGTTCCTGGTTTCATGCTGACACCCTCTAGTCCCCTGACTTCACACTGACACACTCTAGTCCCCTGGCTCCACATTGACACAATTTAGCACCCTGGCCAAACACTGACAGTCTCTAGTACCCTGGCCGAACACTGCCACACTCTAGTCACTGGCTTTACACCTAAGCACTCTAGTCCAGGGTCACACTCTAGTCCCCTGACTTCATACTGACACACTCTAGTCCCCTGACTTCACACTGACACACTCTAGCACACTGGCCAAACACTGACAGTCTCTAGTACCCTGGCCGAACACTGCAACACTCTAGTCACTGGCTTTACACATAAGCACTAGCCCAGGGTCACACTCTAGTCCCCTGACTTCACACTGACACACTCTAGTCCCCTGACTTCACACTGACACACTCTTGTCCCCTGGCTCCACACTGATAATCTCTTGTCCCCTGACTTCACACGGCACACTCTAGTCCCCTGGCTCCACACTGACACACTCTAGTCACTGGCTTTACACCTAAGCACTCTAGTCCAGGGTCACACTCTCATCCCTGGCTGCACATGGATAACCCCTAGTACTGCACACGGATATGCACTCATCCTTGGCTGCACATACCCTACTCCCTCACTGCTTGCCAGCTGAGATCCTTGCTTCATGGAGTAGAACCATATCAAGTGCAGAAATAAAACTTACAAGAGATATAACAGATAGGGGTGAGCACTGGAAAAGGAAATGCTGAGAGGGAGGAAGAAATTCAGAGAAATAATAAGAAGTGACAGCTTCACTCACCCACTTCTTCATATTCCACCTCTGGCTTCAAACACTGCCAGGATTACAACACACAGGCAGTAACAAGGTAAATTGATCTAATATGTATTTATTTGTAAGTCTGAAGTTCAACCTGGTTTTAATTTTGAGCATTATTTTAAACTAGTGACTTGCCCGTCAAAAAATGACGGCAATGAAATTGTAAGTGAGCTAATGCTGTTTGGTGTATAATAATGAAATATATAATACATTAATAAATGAATCGACTTTACGTATTTTGAAGCATTGTGTTGAAGAGCTGGGAATCTGTTTTGATGTTGCTGCAGCATTAGTGGTGTGGAGGTGCTGTGTAAGCGTGATGAACGTGTGCAGTGTATTAGTGTGCGTGCGCGAGACGAAACCGTTAGCGTAGTTGGGTACTTCCGCATTTGCGTAAAATGGTGGGTAATGTGTGGTATGCGTCTTAGCGGAATATCCGTAGGTCGCCGTCTGGAAATTTTATTAACAGGTGCCTGGTGCTGCGGCTCCGCCCTCTCATTCATTTGTGTGGCTGCCATCCCAGCAGCCGTCCCCATCCCAGCAACTGAGCCCTTGCCTGCAGCCCTCGCTACGCGAGGGCTGCGGGCAAGGGCAGCGAGGGCTGCGGGCAAGGGCTACACGAGGCCGCAAGCGTGAGCAACGGCCCGTACACTCACAACTATATATGTTATATATGTATACACTCTGCACATATATATATATATATATAATATATTTATATATATATATAATGATGTATTGTGTGTGTGTGAGGTGTGTGTGTGTGTGTAATGTGCATTGTGTGTGTGTATATATATATATATATATATATATATATAATAATGATGTATTGTGTGTGTGTGAGGTGTGTGTGTAATGTGCAGTGTCCTATACATATATATATAATGATGTATTGTGTGTGTGTGTGAGGTGTGTGTGTATAATGTGCAGAGTGTATACATATATATATATATATATATATATATATATATATATATATATATATATATATATATAATGATGTATTGTGTAGTGTGTGTGTAATGTGCAGAGTGTATACATATATATATATATATATATATATATATATATATATATATATATATATTGTGTATACACTCTGCACATTACACACACACCTCACACACAATACATCATTATATATATATATATATATATATATATATATATATATATTTATACACAATGCACATTACACACACACACACAATACATCATTATATATATATATATATATATATATATATATATGTATACACTATGCACATTACACACACATAATACATCATTATATATATATATATATATATATGTATACACTCTGCACATTGACACACACACCTCACACAATACATCATTATATATATATATATATATATATATATATATATAAATATATATATATGTATACACTCTGCACATTACACATACACACACCTCACACACACACAATACATAATTATATATATATATATATATATATATTATATATATGTATACGGCTCTGCACATTACACACACACCTCACACACACACACACACACACAATACATCATTATATATATATATATATATATATATATATATATATAATATATGTATACACTCTGCACATTACACACACACCTCACACACACACACACCACACACAATACATTCATTATATATATATATATATATATATATATATATATATATATATATTAATATATATATATATATATAATATATATATATATATATATATATTGTAACGGAACCCATCACTGTTTTACCCTGTTTTAAGGTTATTTAATTATTATGGTTAAAATATGATCACATTGCTGTACTGTAGATATGTTGTTTTATGTTCTACAGAATAAATTGGCTCAGAATATTACAGCTACTAGGCTAATAGATAATCCTATTACAGAGACTCCTTTATAAGATAAGGAAGTCTATTGTATAAAGTGTTTTATTATGAGACATAGAACAAAGAATATAATTTGATCAATGTCTGATTGCATCAAAGTAGCCAGGTAGCCTAGGGGAGGTGTGACCACACTCTTGGATGGGATTATACCAACTTCACTTTTACACAGCAGCTTGCCAGGGAAAAGGACGTCTCCAACGGCTGGTACCCTCTCACTACCGGGGTAGCCGTTACATTGGTTGGCCGTGGTGGGATGGTCCTTTTCATCCCCAACGCAAGTGCTGAATGGAATCCCAGTACGCTAAACTGAAAAGACCCACACTAAAGGATATCTTGGAAACCAGAGGAAGGAGTGCCAACAACCGGACCACGGAGAGAGCTGATAGTTGACCTACTGGAGCTGGACGAGATGGATCGACCCATGGGGCTCGTGGACCAACCTACCCCTGTCAGCGAGGAGGAGGAAATTACAAACCTGGTTCAGCGGAGATTATCCATGTACCCAGCAACATCTGTGGAGCTAATAGATCAGCTGTTCCGGGAAGCGAGAACGGAGATACAAAATAGGAGGGGGCACGAACTTGAACTGGCAAGAGCTAGACAACCCCTGGCACATACAGTTCATATTTCCCCACCCGCTGCTACAGGGCAGAAAATACCCTTCACTGCCTTCAAAGCGTTTGTGGAAAGTGAGGAAGAAATTGATGGATATTTGGCTGACTTCGAGAGGAAGTGCTCACTACACCAAATACCACCAGACCAATGGGTCACTATTTTGGCTGGAAAGCTATCAGGAAAAGCAAATGAGGCTTTTTCGGCGCGCTTACTGAGGAAGATATTGCGCAGTATCGCCGGGTGAAGGCTGCACTGCTCACCAGATATGCCGTCACCCTGGAAACATATCGCCGTCGCTTCAGGGAGTCTAAAAAGAAGGCTGCAGACTCCCACATGGAATGGGCCAGCAAGATACAAAGGGTGTCATCACATTGGGTGCGAGGGTGCAATGCCAACACAGGAGAGGAAGTACTACAGCTATTCCTGATGGAACATTTCTTCCAAAATCTGGCAGCAGACATACAGGATTGGGTGAGAGATCGTCGCCCTGCTAACTTAATCAATGCAGCACGGCTAGCGGACGAATACGCAGAGTCCAGAAAGGTGAGCAAAGTGTCCACACGACCAACCTCTAGAGCAGAGCCACGCACCTCAATGCCCGCTGCACGCACAGAATTTTGGCCCCAGTACCCCCAGGACCGCCACGGCCTCAGGGGTCTAACCACCAACCCGGGATTTCTTACAAAATGACGTGCCATCGCTGCAGCAACCCGGGGCATATTGCTCGTTATTGCCCCTTGGGATCAGCCAATAACAACTGGAGGCACCCGACCAATAACCCAGAGATCCCTTGATCACGTACCTCTGCTGCTTACTGCCTGGAAACTGAAGGGAGCCCTGAGGAGTGTTTGGGCATCCTGTACGAGGCAAACCCCATACAAGCTGCATCCCCAGATAACCGCCAGCATCATCGCCAGGAGGTGCGTGTAAATGGACAGGTAGCACAAGGCCTAAGGGACACTGGCGCTACCATCATGTTGGTGCAGAAACATCTTGTGAAACCAGAACATGTATCTAATCGTACCGTTGCTGTTCGTGTCGCAGGGGGGGCGGTTTTTCGCTTACCCACCGCCCGGGTACACTTGGATTGGGGAGAGTCGGGTCAGGAAAGACCACAGTAGGCATCATGGACAATTTACCTGCTGAGGTCGTGCTGGGCAACGATATTGGCCCTCTAGCCTCAGCCTAGGTAAGCCACAAGCAGACACTTAGCACTACCGCCACAGAGAGACCCATAGCGTGGGACACCGCTGACGAGCTTGTGAGGGAAACTAGACAGGACCCCACCCTCCAAAAGTACCGAGCATTAGCCGACGATAGAGGGGATGAGCGGGAACGTTTTATATGGAAAGGGGTTTCTATGGGACAGAGATTGTGGCCCTCCTTTTGGACACTGGGATCCTGGACTGTTGGGATGGGAGTCTGGATTTTTTTGAGTGGGTGTACAGGGGAAGAACAGTGGGCCCTGTACAATAGGGGCCCGACCACGAGCTGGGGGAGGAATGTACTCTGCAACTTGGGACGGTTTTGCTAAAGGACTTCAGTTCATTTGGAAGGCTGATACTTCTCTGCTTCATTATTTAATTGTCTGAAACCAGTTTGTAAAATGTATTTTCCCTCTCCTTGAAATGTTTATTGCTGTGAATGCTGTATGAAGTGTGCATTTGTTTTGTTCTTGAAATATGAGGAAATGTGAATTGCAGTAATGCTGATGGGTTGTCAAACTGTAGAAGTGACCAACAAATAATTTTGTCCGGACATCCCCAGGCCGATCCGTTGGGATCAGACCGTGTATGCCGGCTTATGGTCACGGGGGAGGTGTGTGTAACGGAACCCATCACTGTTTTACCCTGGTTATTTAATTATTATGGTTAAAATATGATCACATTGCTGTACTGTAGATTTGTTGTTTTATGTTCTACAGAATATATTGGCTCAGAATATTACAGCTACTAGGCTAATAGATAATCCTATTACAGAGACTCCTTTATAAGATAAGGAAGTCTATTGTATAAAGTGTTTTATTATGAGACATAGAACAAAGAGTATAATTTGATCAATGTCTGATTGCATCAAAGTAGCCAGGTAGCCTAGGGGAGGTGTGACCACACCTATTCTCTTTATGTGTATTGTGTGGCCAAATATGGGCATGTGTATTGCCTGTGGGAAGAGATGTGTATAAATATTTCTGCACAACAAAATAAAGTCAGTATTCTTTGACTCCCAAGAAAGTGTCGTCCAATATGGGTGGTCTGGGCTTCTGAGACTCTTTGATGGGATTATACCAACTTCACTTTTACACAGCAGCTTGCCAGGGAAAAGGACGTCTCCAACGGCTGGTACCCTCTCACTACCGGGGTAGCCGTTACACATATATATATATATATATATATATATATAAATTTATATATATATATATATATGTTTAGGGCAAGGGCAGCGGGCAAGGGCCTCAGTTGCTGGGATGGCGCCTCCATCCCAGCAACTGAGGCCCTTGCCCGCAGCCCACACCCGGGAGAAGAGCTTAATGTCGGGTCGACAGCAGCCAAGAAACACTGAGGCCTCGGGCCCAGTATAATCCCCTCCCACACCGTCAGAGTGATGTTCTGGAGTCTGTGCAGCCTCTCACTTCCTTAGAGACATGAAGCCGGCTGGTTGCAAGGGCAGCGAGGGCTGCGGGCAAGGGCCTCAGTTGCTGGGATGGCACTCCATCCCCAGCAACTGAGGCCCGCAGCCCTCACTACGTAAGGGCTGCGGGCAAGGGCTGCGAGGGCTGCGGGCAAGGGGCCTCAGTTGCTGGGATGAGCGCCTTTCAGCGCTCCATCCCAGCAACTGAGGCCCTTGCCCGCAGCCCTCGCTTCGCGAGGGGCCGCGGGCTCGCCTTGCGAGCCCGCAAATGTGAGCAACGGCCCGTACGCTCACAACTGAGGCCCTTGCCCGCAGCCCAGCAAATGCTCGCTACGCGAGCCCGCAAGCGTGAGCAACGGCCCGTACGCTAACAACTATATATGTGATGTTAAGATATTTCATCTTTGGGTTATATACTTTATATTCAAATATATTTTGAAACAAAGGGACACAGTGTATTACATTAATATTAGTGACAATAAATTGAATATATAGTCAGAATTATTATAATCAGCATTAAGGGAGAAGCTTATTGTGTCATACTTGTTTTAAATATGTTTTAAACCTTTATTTTTAAACACTTTAATAAAAATTATAAGTTTTAAATCTATTTTTTCTGATTTACCTTCTTTGCTAAATCTGGTTGGAGACCTATAACACCCTAGATAAAATATGGGATATAAAAATTCTTCAAAAACCAGAAGAGGCCTTATTAGGCTTACCACTTCCAGGATTATCTAAAAATGCCCAATTTCTGTTCAGATATTTCTTGCTGCTAGAGCCATAATTGCAAAACATTGGAAACAAAAAGTTCCAGCTTTTGAGGAGGTTTTACAGAAGATTGAGTTTATTCGCTCTTTGAGTGTCTTATCTGCTGAGATAGATGCAAAATACAGGAAATGGGCCTCCTGCTGGGATATGTGGTTGCTGAGAACAGGCTGTTGAGACTGGTGAACATGGATTTTTCTTTTTCTTCCTTCTTTATTCTTCTTTCTATATATATTATTATTTTTATGTTTGATTTCTATTTTTTTATTTTTTATTAAAAAAAATTCTCAGTATTACATTTGAAATTATATGAGAAGTTGAGAACACTTCTCTAACAAAAACAAAAACAACTGAGATAGAGTTGCAGTAATTGTTTTTTTTTTTATAAGAGGTTAAATGTGAAAATACACTTTTTGGCATTTTTTCATTATGAAGACATGTTTAAATGCCTCGTAATCTATTTTTTTCATAATAAATTTAAAAGAAAAATATATATATATCAAAATCACAAAATACACATGACTAGGTGGAATTCATGTAATAACCTTCATAAATTCCACAGAAACTAATTTCAAGTGCCCGTTCCAGGCGAATACAACATTTTGCAAAATGACCCAGAACAGCGTCTTTCCAGAGGGTCAAAAGTACCAAATTCACCAGATACACATGACTAGTTGGGATTCATGAAACAACCTACATAAATGCCAAATAAACTAATTTCAAGTACCCATTCTGGGCCAGAACACAATATTTTGGAAAATGCCCCGGAACAGCAACTTTCTAGAACGCCAGTAATACCAAATTCACCAGATACACATAACTAGGTGTCTTACAATACAGCTTTTAACCTTGGAGATTTTTATGTGTCACCTTTAATTTACAGTGTGCTCTCTATGAGGAAAACCCAACAATCCTTTTGGCTATAATGAGGGATAGAGCTACCAGTGGTGCAGTGCATCAGGGTCCTCCTCTGGAGGGGCCCCAGTGCTGTGTATTTTCTTTTTTTTTTTTTCATTGGCTATAATGATACATGATAAGCGCACAACAAATGTGCATGAGGGTTTGTTTTTTTTTGGTGGGAAAACGCATACCCCAGATCAACAATGTTTCTCTTGTTATAGTCATAGATAGAAAAGTAGCAATTGTGAATGCTATTGAGAAAGCAATTCCAGGTTGTACACATGTGCTTTGTTGGAATCATATTATAAAAGATGTAGAATTCTGGGTCTCTGCACACAAAGGAGGAAATCTTGATCGGAAAGTTTGTACCAACAATATCCTTAAGCTTCTGGATAGTGAGAGTGAACAGGAGTTTCTGAAATTGCTTCAGAAGCTGGAGGTAAAGCAGACTGCAGGCTTTCCTGACTAATTTAATCAGAAGCTTAAAAAAGCCATTGTGAAAAACTGTGGCAGATGGCTTTTGGAAAAAGAGGGATCTATAAGAAAACCAGTGGCATTACTACTAATGTATCTGAAAGCATTAATGCCGTGTTTAAGAGGCTATGTATGGAGAAGGAAGTGATGAAATATATATAATTGCCAACTTAGTGTGTATACATATATATATATACTAGCCACTTGCCTGTCAAAAAATGACAACAATAAAATTTTAAGCCAGGCAATGCTGTTTGCCACACAGTGTGAGGCTATGGCCCCTCTGAACACCCTTGGCGCTCATTGCAAGCTTTTTCCCCCCTTCTATTTTACAGGCCCCACCATGAGTGCCTTTGGTGCTCATGGCGAGCCCTCCAATGAGTTGGTTCGCCGTTCATTGACGTTTTTTGCAAGCCACACCTTTCCTGCTTTGCAAAGATCCCCTTCAGTGCTCATTGCCTAAGTCCCGCTGGTCGTCAGGATGAGCACCTGCGGCGCACATCTCCACCAGTGCAATGAGTGCCTTTGGCGCTCATTGCCTAAGTCACGTGGGAAAGAAAAAGAAAGAAAGTGCAGCTTTTCCAAAATTGCGTTAAAGGGCCATTTACCTCACTACAAGTGCTCTTTATTGTGTGAAAGAGCACACAATTCTATGTTAAAGTGATCTAATGTTTTTTAATTAAACTGAGAACAGTTAAAAATGTGCAGTCTTAGGTTTGTTTACAGACACACTGCAGACTGCCCCATGATTTACAGCATCTGCCGGTTCCAAACTCTGTGAACAGAAATAATGTTTTTAGTCTCTTTCAGGAATGTAATCAGCCAATTAGCATATTTGTGAGTTTCTATCAGTCATTTCCCTGCACAGATGAATTTGAGAGTGGTTAATCCTGTTTCTGATCTGCTCTGTGCATGGCAGCTCTTGCTCTCAGTCTGCCTGGGGGATGCTTAATTCTCATGTAAACAGAACTTAATTTATGATTTTTTCTGTGAAAAAGGCACCTATTTCAAAAATTTAGAGAATATTTAAACATATTTTCAGGAGTACATTAATACATTTATAATTATTTCCTTTTTTCTTATATCTATTCCTTTGCTCTTGCCACTTATATTTGTTTTATATAAGTAAGGTCTCCCCGTCCTATTATCTAATTCTGATATGTAATGCTACTAATTTAATCAATATATTGAACTTACTAGTATACAGCCTTATTAAATTGAAATTTGGCCAATTGAATAGGGCTCTATTGAAGCACAGAACATATATTTTTTAAATACATTTTTATTTAGTGAACTTCTATCCAAAAGCAAGGTCTCCACTAACTTAAAACGTCTGTAAAAAAATATGCTATGTGCTTATATAGAGTCCTATTCAATTGGCCAAATCACAATTTAATAAGGCTGTTAACCTTTATTTTTTTTCATACCAACTATACACATAATTTTCCCCCTTATAATATCTGTCTTACTCAATGAGCAGATTCTTTTAAACTGGATATAGACTAGTCTTGCTTTCTTTTTCTATACTTTATCTTTATCTTTAATGATTTATATATTAGCTGGTTATCTCATATTAATTTTGGTTAATTTGTTTATATGACTCTGTATAAAGCTCTTTTACAAAAAAAATACTGTATCATTTGCTTGATAGTGATACCTATATCTTTATTTCACACTTTGAAAGGAAGTCATACTATCTTTTCCTTGGCAGTTATATGTTGCGTTTTGATTTTCACACCCTTAGATATTTGTGGCCTGAATGAATCCACTTGTCACCTGGTGTTACATTTTGATCTTTTGACATATAACACTTATTTAAAGTTCTTTTATAGGAGAATACTTTTTTCACACTCTATGAGCTTTGTAACAGAAGATGTTTACTTTATGACACACTTTTGGATTATTTAAATGCTTATTTCTGAGCTTTGTCCATTTCAATAATATAACCTATATTTCTACAATTTATAATACTTCTGAAGATTGGTATATAAGTATAATTTGTATAATAATGTGACAATTTTACCTCATGGTCCCCCTCTGGGAACCACTACCAATTCCTTACAAATTGTAGCATATGATGACCATTACTTAGTACACATTGCTACAAGATTGCATTTGCTACCTCATGGTGCCATAGGCAGACCACTACTTTTACCAACTGAATTTACCTCAGAAATATATAATTGTTGTTATGTCATGGTTCCATTAATACGTAACCACTATTTATACCTCTATAATCTTTGCTGTTGTTTTTGCTGGTAAGTTCTATGTGTTGTTTTTTTTTGTCATGCTCTGTTATGCAATTGGCTGGGTGTGGCGGCCTGAGTTGCTTTGGCGCTCAATAGTGACATCATATGTGGCCCAATGCGCGTTTTGTGATGCACCTAAGCTTCACTCATCAGGGGTGTTCCATTGCTGCTACCTTTGAAGTAGTTATAGCATTTGTGGGCGTGTTACTCAGTTAACTCTATGTTTTACTTGTCAAAATACCTGAACACTTTATTGTACGTATAAAGGAGAATATACACATAGAAGAGCTGATGATCACTGTTTTATTTTGATGTGCAACATAAAATTACTGTTATTAAAAAAATTACTGTTATTAAAAAAATAAACTTGAAGAAAAATACATAGGTCCTCATTCAATTTGAAATTTGTCAATTGAATAGGGCTCTATTTAAGCACATAACATTTTTTGACAGAAGTTTTTAGTTAGTGAAAACCTTGGTTTTGGATAGAGGTTCAGTAACTAAAAAGTTTGTTTAAATTTTTTTGTATGTGCTTATATAGAGCCCTATTCAATTGGGCAACTCGGAATTGAATGAGGCTCATAGGGTGTAAATATATAGAAAAAGTTTATTAAGTACATGAAGAAAAGTGCACATGGTGTAAAGGTATGAAGTAGCCATTAATCATCTAATACAAGGCTTATTGCTACTGATTACATTTAAAACTTTATACATTTTTCTATATTGTTATACTCTAACATCGTTTAATTATAAATTATTGATATTGTAATATTGATTTAATTCACGATTTCTTATTAATTTGTGTAATTCTGATTTTCTGCTTCTTAGCAATCTTACAATTCATAGTTTAAATGTCATATTAATCATTATTTATTAGCTTATTTTTTTTTATCTCACAGTGACTTCTGGAGAAAAATGAGAAATCAGAGGAAAACTAAAGTGTTTTATTTTACTAATGATTTTTCCTTATAAAGTGCTATAAGTGATTGTGTTAAATTGCTATTTTGAGTTATGTTTATAGTGAATTAATTTTAAATACAGTGACTAAATGACTGGAGAAGAAAGTGCTTTATTATACATATGATTCTTCCTTATAAAGTGTTTTTAGTGTTTGTGTGAAATTGGTGATTTTGAATTACGGTAATTCTATAGTGAATTAATTGGCTTATTAATTTTTTAATGCAAGAAATTATTACTATAGTTGGATTTTATAAATTTTGTATAATAAAATATCCCTTTTATTAATCAAATATTATTTGCTAAGAAACACACTTAGGCCCCTATTCATACCATGCACTATAATAGTTTTAAGCTTGTGAGTAATGCCTGCGAGGTGTATTTTGGGCAGGTGTTACTCACAAGCGACTGCCCCTAAAAATCAGGAATTGCGCAACTGCCAATGTGCAGCATGCACTGTTGCATCCTATTTGCGTCTTCCGATTCTAGGTAGGGAGAGAGAGGGAGAGGTAGAGGGAGAGGGAGAGGGAGAGGTAGAGATAGAGGTAGAGATAGAGGGAGAGATAGAGGGAGAGATAGAGGGAGAGCTAGAGGGAGAGATAGAGGGAGAGAAAGAGGGAGAGGGAGAGGGAGGCAAAGAGGTAGGAAGAGAGAGGAGGGAGGGATAGAAACAGAGGAGGGAGGAAGAGAGAGAGAGAGGAAGGAAAGCAGAGAAATTGTGGGGGAGAGAGAGACAACACAGAGAGAGACAGAAAAGACAATTGAACATAGCATATGATACTGTCATTTATGAGGGGCAAGCTACTAGTGATTTTATAAAAGGTGTAAGTGTGAAGTTTATCCCAATCTCCTCCACGCATAGAGGGTGGGATGTGATCTATACCAATAAATCTGAGTACTTGTGGTATTATTATTTTGTTCAATCTTTACATGACAGGCAGTTTGAGTATCTTCATGATTTCAAACATTATTGATATATTTCAATGCCCTTCGTCTTAGCTGTCTGCTCATTTTACCAATGTATTTCTATTTACATACACTATTTGATATATAACACCTGCAGTTCTTCAGTAAAGGTTATGCTAGATCTTAAATCTTTCAGTTTCATTGGAATTTGTGACCTCTTTGGTGGCTAAAACCTGTGGACATGCTGTACATTTCCCACAAGGTATGCAGCCTTTTGTTAACCAATTCTGTCTAGGCTTTTCTTCATAGTGACTTTGCACTAAAATATCTTTCACATTTCTTGATCTTCTACATGTTCTAGATGTAACACCACTAGATAGTGTTATAACTTTCTGTAAATCTTTATCTAATTTCAAGCAGATCCCAGTACTTACTGAATAGAGAACTTATTTCTTTGGCTTGATTTGAAAAATTTGCCACATATCTTGTGGACTATTAATACCTTCCTAATAGCTGTGGTCTGTCAGTTTCCAAGGCCCTCTTATATGCCTTTTTTAATACTTTATTAGAATACCCTGTTTCTATAAATCTTGATCTTAATTCACTGGCCTGTATTTTGAAATTGTCTATGTTGCTACAATTGCGTCTAAGGCACAAGGTACTGGCGAGTTGGTTCTGCTTTCTTCGTTTATTTAGGGTGATGGCTATTTCAGTGGAGTAGAGCATTTATTTTCTAAAGGTTTTTGTTACCAGTTCTTTTTGTTCATTTAATTGCATAATCCAAGAATGTTACTGAATCACTATTAAATTCCATTGTTAATCTCAGACTGTTGTTGTTGGTAGTTCAATTTTCTATAAATAAATATAAATTATTTAAAGTTCTTCTGCTGTACCTGTCCAAATCATTAATACGTCATCTATATCATGAATCCATAAATCCTACATTCTGCATTCTCTTCTGAAAAAAACACCTTATCCTCCCAATGTCCCAGGTAAATATTTGCATAGTTAGGAGCACATGGATTGTTAAGTACAAATTTTAACATTTCAAGAATTAACTGATTAAACGTCACATTATCTGTTCCTCTTGTATTAAGATAGCTCTCAACAATTCAACATCCATTGCAATGAAGTATACATTCTTTGGGATTGTGACACCTTCTATTCTCTTCATGGTGTCCTTGATATCATGAACATAGGATAAGCCTTGTATTGGATGATTAATGGCTTCCATGAAAAAACACAGGCCCCTATTTAATTCCAAGCCGTAATTACATGTAACCCGACATTTTGTCTGTGGGTTACTAATGTTTTACATATATAGATGTATTCAGTTGACTCAAGCCCGCAATTATATGCTCACAGCCCCAACATGCAAACCAGGAACCTGTACATAGCATTTCAGGGCATGTTCATGATCAATTAGGCAAGCCTGTAAGTTGCTTTTTAGACAGAGCCAATAGTAAATATAACCATCATCATGACGTCAGTAAAACATGGAGTTTAAACTACAATCAATTACTGCTAAGAAGTTCTATATGCAATCAAAACAAATCCGAAATAAACATTTAAAAACTTACCTTGAAGTTAGCACAATGTCTTGTAATTTCTGACATTAAAAAATCAGAGTAAACACCCCCTAAATTAGCATAAGATTCATAATTTGTTTTGGCCAATCAGGACAAAGTTTCCTGCTTGTGCTGTAAAGCATCCTGGGATGTGTATTGTGGCACCATGTTAGAAGATGCTATGTATTTTAATATAAGAGTCTCTCTGTGCAGCACATTCACACTTGATTACCACCCCTGCAAGTTGTCCATTCAATGCATTAACTACTGCTGCTGGTGTTTTCTTTCCCTGCCTCTCTATTTGGTAGAGCTAAGCACCATACAGGAAGCAGCCGGGCTGGTCACATCCTGGTAGTCTATTTGCGGCTCACATCAGTGCTCTTCTATTGGCTGAGGAAGACACAGCTAGTAATAATGGGTCAACATTGGTCCCCAAATGCTTTATGCTAATTGGTGGGGGAGGCAGGAGCCTGTGTACACACAACATAATGATTAGAGGGATTTTTAGACATTAATTAAAATAAAATGTTTTATTAAATATGCTGCATATATCAAGGATGTTTTTTGCCTAATGAGTGCATAAATGTATTAATCCAGCTAACTTAGACATGCCTTTAAATAAATGTTCTATGCCAACAGACCAAAATGTAACACCAGGTCACAAGTGGATTAATTCAGGCCACAAATATCTAAGGGTGTGAAAATCAAAACACAAGATATAACTGCTAAGAAAAATATTTCCCTTTCAAAGTGTGAAATAAAGATATAGGTATCACTGTCAAGCAAAGAATATTTCTATCTTGTATGTTATCTTGGTATAGCCATAATTTATCTGTTTCTATTTTTATTAATTCCCTTTCAATTTGAACCCATTCATTATTCCACTATGGATCATACAAGTTGGGAGATGGGAGATTAGAGCTGCTTCCTGATAATTTGTAATAGGATACCCCATGCCTCCTTCACCAAATCTCAGTTCTTTTTAATCTAATTTTATTTCCATCATGAATAAATCTATCAATCTTCATCTGTAGTGAATTCATAATTGAAATAGGCATTTGAAATGGAATACATCTTTGTAAGTAACCTATTTTTGGCAACAAAGTCAACTTTGTGGCTACCATTCTTCCCAGCCATGAGATTTTTCTTAATTATTTCCTAAACATTATTAAAAACCCTTTCATAATTAATACTGGTCAAATCCCTAAATATTTAATTGTATCTTTCCATTTACTCTGATATTTATTTTTTAGTTTCCTTAAGTCATCATCCAACATATTAAATGGAAGATATTCTGTTTTTTCCAAATTGAATTTAAAATTAGAACCCTTACTATATTCTGCAATAATGGCAAAAAGTTTTTCCAAAGAAGAGGATGGCTGTTCCTCTGTGACTATTATATCATCTGCAAAGGCTGAGATTTTATGCTGTATGGTTCCTACTTTTATTCCTTTTATTTCCTCAGAATTCTTAATCATTACTAATAATATTTCAAGTATTAGTGCAAATATTAAGGGGGACAGGGGACATCCTTGTCTCTTCCTGTTGAAGATGCCAAATTTACATGAAGAGTAGCCTATCCCTCTGACAGAGTCGGTTGGGAATCCATATAATGCACGTATTGCTTGAGATCCGAATTCGCCAAGTCCATGAATCAAGTGTTAAATCCATGAATCTTCAACCAACCCTGTCAAAGGCCTTCTCCGCATCCAGACCCAGAAATACAGATGTTATTTGTTTACTCTTAATATACAAAATCAAATTTATTTACTTCTTGACCCCATCTAGACCTTGTCTGTTAGGGACAAATCTCTTTTGTTCTATTGACACCAGACTCCCCAACACAGAGCCCAATCTACTTGCCAGTATTTTAGCATATATTCTGTGTTTAGGAGAGTGATAGCTCGAAAGTTTTTGCATTCGGGATATTTTAATTCCTCTTTTGGTATAGTTACTATATCAGACTTCAACATTTCTGGGGGAATAATACCTTCATCTTTCATCTGATTAAAGGCATCTTTTAATGGTTCAACCAACTCTTCCTGGCATATTCTATAATACAGATTCTTGTAGCCATCTGGGCATGGTGTGGACCCCAACTTTAAATCAGCTAAGACTTCTTGGACTTTATTAGTTGAAATTTCTCTCTTCAAAATTACTAACTCTTCTTCTGTTATTTTTGGTAGATTTACCTTATCTAGAAATTTATTTATCTCATCTTTTGTTGGTTTTATCAATTATTTTGTCTCTTAGATTATATAATCATTGGTGGTATTGTGCATAGCGTTTTCCAATATCTTTAGGGTTAGTTATATTTACCTCTTTATGTCTAAGTAGATTAATTCTTCTATTAGTTATTTTCTTTATTCTCAATTTATTAGCCAGCATTCGACCTGCCTTTTTGCCAAATTGATATAATTTTTGTTGGGTCACCCATTTAGAGCTGTCATAAACTTCTTGCTCAGTTTTTTTATCTTTAACTTAATTGATTTTAATTGTTCTTGTGTAGGTTTATCTAAATTCCTCTTCTCTTTGTAGTCTAGTTTAGCCAATTCAATATATAATTCTTTTATGATATATAGTTTATCCAAAAAATTTTGCCAACTAATTAGCAAGCCGCTCAGGAAGGCTTTATGTGCCGCCCATATCATTATCTTTGACTGATTTGATGTATTATTTAATTCGAAAAACTTTGCCATCTTTTTCTTAAGCCTTTCTTTAATTTTTGGATCTTGTACTAACTTTATACTGAATTTCCATGTAGGCCTTTCCAAAATAAATTGTTTCTTTATGATCTTCATGGAAACGTGTCCATGATCAGACCAACTAATTGAAGCTATTCTGTATTTACTATTTTTTTTACATCAATTCTGAAACCAATATATAATTCAATATAACAAAAGTTTGGTGTCTGTGGGAATAATAAGAGAAATCTCTTTCCTTAGCATGGAATGCCCTCCATAAATCGTATAACCCATTACTTATTAGAAAATCTTGAAAATTATTTGTATTTTGTTTAACTTGAGGGTCCGGTTTGGACATTTCTCTGATTTTCTATCCATTTCCGCATTTAAGCAGAGATTAAAATCTCCACAGAATATAAATTTGTTGTTTCCATATCTTTTGATTATTTTAATTAAATCGGTTAAGAAACCTTTTTTTGGCCAGTATTTGGGACATAGATGTTAACTATTGTATATTTTTCTTCATCAATAGATCCTGTCCAAATAATGTATCTTCCATTTGGATCCTTCAATATTAGTTCTTCTACTCATTTTAATTTTTTATTAAAATAAATTGTTACTCCACGTTTTTTTTTTCTTTAGGTTGCATGAAGACCTTCCTTAAAGTTTTTCAAACCACAATATGGGACCTTTCCAGTTGCCCAATGGGTTTCTTGCAGGCACACTGTATCAAATTGGCTTCTATATGTCAGGTATCTTTTAAAAGGCACATTGAGCCCCTGGACATTCTGACTAGCAATATTTAATGTTTTTTTGTTTTCCTCTTTTCATTTTCCCATTTTCCCCCTACAAACCACCTTCAACATTCCTGCACTGGTAGCATTCCGCCCACATTCCCAGGTTCCTTTATCCACAGATTAAATCTGAGTAACAAAACTTTTATTATTGTGGTCATTTACCACTTCTGCACCCGCTCCCCACAGGGGAGGGAAGGAGAAGTTGAACTTCATTTGTTCAAAATGCAGACCTAGACTGCAGAGCCATTCTAAAAAAAAAAGAAAAGATAGCTTTGCTATTACCACTACCCCAACAGGTGAAATAGAGTGTCACACCCAACTGGAAACAAGACAATGATGTTCTATTCATTAACTAAAAAAAAAAAAAAAAAAAAAAAAAACACACTTACACACAGCACGGGGGGAACGCCAGGACGCCTGGTAGTGAGGTTGCATTTTAACCATAATTTGCAGAGTTTTGGTGCTCAAAAATCGGCTAAGCAAAAAAAAATTTGCGAAAAATGTAAACAAGGCTAAAGGAGACTGATGCGCGCAAATCACCGCCAGGCACATACGAGTTAGCCAGGAATGTAGGAGATACAAAATATTCCATTACAACGGACGAAAAATGCTCGCGAGCCAAGTAACACATAGAAAAAAGACACCATTTTAAGACACTAACTTGCAAACAATAACATTACGATTCACCCGCCTAATTAAGCTCTTCAGGATATTGATTGCTTCATATTAAATATCAATAGGTAAAGTATATTAATTTATTAATTCATATTAATTAATTCACTGTACTAAAATAATTGTATATTTTACACTGTACTTCTATATCTGTCTTCGCGATGAGCGCTGAAGGTGATCGTTGCAAAGGAGGAAACCAGAAGTACACGAGGGGAGAGGCTCGCAATGAGTGCCAAAAGCGCTCATCGCGGGGCTCGCAATGAGTGCCGAAGATCCTCAGAGGAGCCAAAGCCTTACATTGTGTGGCAAACAGCATTTCCATGGCTTCAAATTTTATTGCTGTCATTTTTTGACGTGCAAGTCGCTAGTATATTTCATATTGTCGATAGAGAGAAAAAGAAAAAGAAAAAAAAAATCCTTAAAAAGCAATTACAATGTACTACATTCAAGTGTTCAAATTTAGTGATTAGAAATTAATTGAAATTTTTATAACATTCCAAGTAATTCGTATTTTCATTTAAGTTGTAAAGAAGTTGAATAAAAATATACTTTTTTTGTGGTGTAACAGAGCGCCCCCTTCTGACGAGGGGGGGGGGGGGTTGCGTCCGGTTCTCCTTGCTCTTTAACTTATTTATGGGGGAAAACACAGCAGGTTTGTCAGAAGCTTTGTTTTACTGCTGTTTTGTCAGTACAAACAGAACGAAATATAGTGCTTATCCTCAGCAACGAAATAAAATTCTACATAAACGGGCTTACTATAACCTGGAACACCCTGACTCGCCCTGAGACCGCTTCTCGGCCTGCAGGTAAAATTATACAGTCCACAGTGTAAGCTCTCTGCTTCTTTCTTGGATCTCTTGAGGACCTTTTTCCTCTTCTCTCTCTGTCAATAGCGGGTGAAGCATAGGGTCCACCCTTCTCTCCCTTATGCTTCACCCCAGGGACCCTTGTCACCCTCTTGTGATGAGGGATGATTACTCTCTCTTAATACTCTCTTCTTCCTGGGGCATTTGTTATCCTTTTTCTAGGTACGATGAAAATACTATGTATTTGGCACCAACCTTTTATCCCCCAAGTTGTATCCGGTTTATCAGGAATGGGGGGTAGCTTTTGGATGGCTCCTTACTCAGCTTGATTTCTCCTGAACAGAAGCGGGCCGCTCTCTCCTTTAGGAAAGTCTCTCATTGACACCCTCCTCCTCAGACTGCTAGGCAGAGACTGCAAACTTCACTGAGCAGCCTTTTTAACTGCTCATGAGCAGGGTCAGGTGTTGGCTTAATTAGGCTAAAGATTTTGGATTAACCTTTTCTATGTCAGTCCAGGGTATATGGCTTTGCTCCATCTGCGGCTTATATATCTTCCCTGATGTACTGTGTTGCAGGTTATCAGGGATCCCTGCTGCACTTTATTACAGTGGGTACTTAACACAATTAAGTACTTTCTTGTACTTGTACTTTCTTTCCCTTTGTCTTCAAGGGTGTCCTGACAATATTCAGCACATCTGACAAAATATATCAAGTATGTTAATATTTTTTACAGCAACATTTATTCCTCTTTGGATTTATCTAGCCCTGCCTTACTCATGATGTATTCCATGTACGAACTGAAAACAAATAAGGTGCCAATGAACAACCGTGTCCACTCCTTTCCTGATCTTAAAGCATTCGCTTGTTGATGTGCAGTTCTGATCGTAGCTTCTTGGCACATTTTGATGTGATCCACATAATCAAAATCTTTAGAATAGTCTATGAAGCAGAGGTAAATATTTTTCTTGGACTCTCTTGCTGTCTCTATTATCCGGCAACTTGCTCTCTTGTGCCTGTGTTTCTGCACTTGTGAAAACCGGCATGCTCATCTGGCAGTTCATGGTCCATATATTGTTGGGTCGACATTGCACGTCTTAAGCATTACCTTCTGGCATGTGAAATGAGTACACTTGGTCGATAACTTGAGCCCTCCTTGACTCTGTCTTTTTTGGGACTGGGATGTAGACTGACCTCTACAAATGTTTTGGCATAATGCTAGCAACACTTTCACAGCCTCATCTTCAGGCTTTTGAACAGTTCATCACTCTTGCAGCCTTGTTGTCAGCAAGACTTCCTAGGGCCCTGTCACGACCGCCAGCTTTGGGGGACCACGCTCACCCCAAATCTCTCTCTCTCTACGGTCGCAATTTTTTGTTCAGATCTCGACACCAGCAGACACTTCAGATGACAGCATCATTACTGCAGAGACAGGCACCATCAGACCCCTTTTCTTAGGATCTAAGAATCACATTACCTTTGATTAGTACAAGCAGACTCTGACACAACCATTCTTTAGTGTGTCCAAAGTCAGACTGCCCACTTCTTTATTGTTACCGAGATATATCAAAACACCGAAAAATGACACAAAACACCAAAGACCTTCCCCCAGCTCTAGCCCATCCTCCTAGGCAAATAGCTTGCTATCCCCCCTCACCCACATGGTTTCCAGATGTATAGAGGGGTCTGGCTTTCTTCTAATTACACATTCTCTCTCCTCTTACAGAGCCATAAAACTTGCTTCTCCCTTCATGAATAAAGCCAGAGCCTTCACACGTGGCCGATTGCAGGGCCATAAAAATTATTTAGAAGATTAATCCTTTATCACATAAGTGACTGCAGTATTTTTTAGATAATTCTAGCATCCTAGGGCCTACTTCTATCGTAGATGCATTATTACAGTGCATATAACATGATTTAGTAACCATTAAATTAATTATTGTGGTCCATACTACACACAAAAACAATCAAGTCAGTCCTCACAACAAGTTTCAGGTCCGTTGTAATAGTGATGATTAATGTGACACGAAATTGAACATGAAATAAAGTTGTTGTTTTTTGGCTGATTTGCGACTTTGAGAATGTTGTGCTATTAATTCTAAGACCCTACATCACTTTCACTTTTAATAAAAGTACAGGATGGCTTTTTTATTTGCTTAATTAGTGTTACTATTTGTAAGTAAGCCCTTTGCGACACCTCCGTGGCCCACGTAGCCTGTGGCTCGATTTTAGCCATTTACGGGCTTGACTGAGGCTAATCCAGCAGCCGTTGCAGATCTGACATTGCACTTCAAGCTCCAAGCCCATAGGACTTACATGGTGGATAGAACACGAAAATTGAACATGAAATCAAATATTTATTTACGGCGATTTGAGAGTATGGGAATGTTGTGTTATTAATTCTAAGACCTAAAATCACTTTCACTTCTAATAAAAGAACAGGATGTCTTTTTTATTTGCTTAATTAGTGCTACGTTTTGTAAGTAAGACCGGTGTGTGACGTCTTTGGTGTAAGTAAGCTGTGGTTCGTGTTTAGCCATTTACGGGCTTGACGGAGGGTAAATCGTAGCAATTGAATTGCGATTAGGGATTTCTTGTGGCCGCAAAAGATCAAAGGCTTTAAATAAGTAAGCTGCGATTGAGCAAATTGCAAGGGATCGCAGCTTGAGGCTCCTAACCTGATCGGATGGCTCAAACATAAGCCAATTGGATAGCTAGATAGCTTGCGACCTCCACTTGCAGCACCGCAGCACGAAAACGTAGCAATTGAATGAGGCCTCATGTCTAGTCCATTAAATCTATTCTTAACCTCCTTTGTATAGTGTCAGTCTGATTTCTGTATTATCCATCTGGTGAGGTCCATGTGCAGAGTCATCTCTGAGGCTGTTGGAAGAGGGTGTTTACTATGACCAGAGAATTATCTTGACAGATTTCTTCTAATCTTTGACCTGCTTCATTTTGTACTCAAAGTTCCCACTTGATCGTTAATTTCAGATATCTTTTATTTCCCTACTTTAGCATTTCAATCTCCTATCATGAGAGTAACATGTTTTCTTGATGTTATATCTATGAGGTTTTGAATATCTGTAGAATTGGACAACTTCAGTTGCTTTCGTGTCCATGGCATAGATTTGGTAGACCGTGATATTAAATGGTTTTCCTTAATTTGAATTGAAATCATTCTGTCATTTATTGAGTTGTACCTTCTTTGGCAACATTTGATTAATTTGTGAGGGCTACTCCATTTCTTCTGTGGAATTCTTGACCCCAGTACAAGATCTGGTCATTGTCTGACATAAAGTGTTGTATTCCAGTCCATTTGAGTTCACTAATTGCCAGGATATATACATTTTTAATCTTGGCCTCTCATGTTTAACCACATCCAGATTACCTTGGTTCATAGTTCTGTTTTTCCAGATTACTATTGTTCTTTGCAGCAGCAGACTACCTTTCCTCTACAGATATATCCGCAGCAGAGTTTCCTCCTAACTTTGGCCCAACTACTTCATTAGATCTGATGCTACTCAAACATGACCTCTGCTCTTCCCCTATTATGTGGTAGACACGTTCTGACCTGAGGTGCTTATCTTCTGATCCCAAATATTTCCATATATTATGTTGTGCTTATCCATAATGTTTTCTAGGGAAAGATACTGGAGGGTGTTGCCAGGTCCATTTCCAGTGGACCACAGTTTGTCTGTCCTCTCTACTATGACCTGTTCATCCTGGGTGAACCTACATGGTATAGCTCACAGCTTCATTGAAGTACACATATGCCATCGCCATGACATGGTAGAGATCCAGAAAGGGTCTAACTTAATTCTGACATATTAAAAGTTCCACACAATAACAAGCAAACTTGTAATTAATACTTGAAAGTCCTTTCCAGTATCTGGGAACTATAATTGGTATTGACCTAACAAATAGAGGAGTTGAGAGAGTCTGCACATGTTGATTGTAGTCTGTGCAACCAAGATTTTCCTACATTAGACCATCTATTAAGTTGGTGTCGTATTTGTAAAAGTAAGTTACAGTTCCCTTTATTTAGACTGGTTAAATTAATTCCCAAGTTCTTTATAGATTGGTATTGTCACTAAAAAGCATATTCATTCTTTAACTTTTGTAAATCTTATGTGTCTAAATTGAGACCCACTGCTTCTGATTTATCTATATTCAGTTTATAAGCCAGAGGAGAATTCTAAGGAAATCTGTCCCATTACTTGAAGGTCAGTCATTCGTCTTTCTCCTGAGCAAACAGTTAAATTGCCAAACTAAATATGAGAAGCAGCTGAGGGTAGCATTGTGCAGGAGACTGAACATTTGAAAGTCCTCAGTGAAAGAATAATAATGTATATATAAATACTGATTACCTTGTGATCACCTTGTAGTACACCATGTATGCCAGTGCAAACAACATAGCAGTTAGAGGCATGATAAAATTAAATTAAAATGAATTCTTCCAGCAGCTAAACGGTTACAATATTGAATTTATTTAAGTGTCCCTTATTCTTGTAATCATTTTAACTTACTAGCGACTTGCCCGTCAAAAAATGACGGCAATAAGATTGTAAGGCAGGTAATGGTGTTTGGTTGAGAGATTAATTTTGTTGGTGTTCCAAGATGCTTCGGCGCTCATTGCGAGCCTCGCACTGAGCGCCTTTGGCGCTCATTGCGAGGCTGTTGGTTGTTTGTGTGCTATGAGCATTTTTTTTTTTTGCGAATGCTAATGAAATAATTAGGTAAAGTATATTCCTGTATTACCTATTTTGAAGTAATATCTGCAGGAAGCATTGTGTTGAAGAGCTGGCAATCTGTTTTGATGTTGCTGCAGCATACAATGTGTGTTTTGAGTGCTGTGGAGCTGCTGTGTAAGTGTCAGTAATGTGGGCAATGTGTAGTGTAAATAGTGTGCGTGCGCGAGGAAAATCCATTAGGGTAGCTGTGTACTTCCACATTGTGCAAGTTAGTGTTGTAAAATGGCGCCTAATGTGTGTTACGCATCTGTGGCTGATTTGGCGTCCTTGTTCTTGTATCGTGTCCGTCTTTTTCGGAAAATCCGTAGGTGTTTGGTAGTGTTTTGCGTCCTGTAGCCTTGTTTTCGTTTTTTTCGGCGGCCATTTTTTCTCTTGATTAGGGGATTTTCGGGTGTCTAAACTCTTCTATTTCGAGTGGATGCCCCCCCTTGCTGTAGGTAAGCTTTTTATGTATTTGTTGTGTGTATTTATTGTGTTTTTAATGTTTTCACGTGCACGGGTTTCGGGGCGGTAAGGTCGTATTTTTGCGGGGTCGTAATATTTTTTTTTCTAAGTTCTGTGTCTCGTATTTCTCTCTCGTAAGTCCGTAAATTTTTAGAGGTCCGCTCCATTCTGCTAACTGGTTAGTTAATCTATTTGTCCTGATACTCAGCTCATATCCTACAGTAAATAATAATGTATGCTCAAAGATTAGTTCATTTCTGAACTGCCATTTTTAATAAACATCATTTTTGTTTTTAATAGTACATAAGCCTTTAGAATGTAGTATATACATGGATAAAATCATCCTGTTTACATGCCTCCAGGGATCTTCTTAACCACCTGAACCTTTGATGATACTGTCAGAGTTTGCCAGGAACTTAAAGGGGAAGTTTTATTTATCCAGGATGGTGACAAGGAAATACCTTTATTATAATTGTATTAGTGTAGGCAATCAAATGCATATTAACACACACCTACATCTGCGTGCCTATATATTTATTGCACAAACACATATACAGAGAAAGGGAGATGGAAAGACAGGGAGGACTCAAAACATGAAGAAAGAGACAGGGAGAAGCAGGGGGTAGGAGAGAGAGAGAGACAGAATGAGACAGACAATTGAGATGCACGTATAGGAGATATGTAGACAGGCAGAAATACAAAAACAAATTGTGAGAAAGACATTGAGCGTGAGAGACAGTAAGAATGAAGAAGTGGAACAGACAGATAAAGATAGACAGTGTGAGGCAGAACAGTGAGACAAGGATAGAATGATGATCTCTTGTCCCTTGTCAAGTCTAGTTCTTCAAAAGTACACACACACTATAAACATGGGACTTAAATATCCATTATACATTTACAGCCTTAGTAAATTGCGATTTGGCAAATTGAAAAGGGCTCTTAATAAGCACAGAGCATATTTTTTTACAGAAGTTTTTAGTTAGTGAACTTCTATCCAAAAGCAACGTCTTCACTAATGAATAACTTCTGTAAATAAATATGTTCTGTGCTTATATAGAGCCCTATTCAATTGGCTGAACGCAATTAAGACTGTTAATAATGTGAAATCCATAATCTCTTGGTATCCCTCTCCCTTCTCTCAGTTTTTACCTAGAAATACTAGGGATGGTTGGGCTTAATTTAAAATGGTATCTTTCACATTTAGGTTGCTAATATAGCCTGTTTTTGGTCTAAACTAGTCAGTTTCTATTTAGCAAAACAAATATGTTTAAATATATCATTTCTGTGCTAATTTTATACTCTAAAGAAATAAAATAGACTTAATGATTTATCTTTTAATTATGGTTATACGTTCAATTTAGTTTGGTAAACACTTCTCATGCTTGTGATGTATGTAACAAAATAAAAAATTTTTTATTTAAAATCTTATATTTATATGATTGATTGTGTCATGGGGGATTTTTATCTGCAAAACAATCCTTTGTAATGGAAATGACATGTTCTATTAAATACATAAAGCAAAGCGGACCCTTTTTTTCTTAAAGAAGATCTTTTAGATGACAAAAGCAACTCTGTATGAAGGTTTTAAACAAAGAGCTTCGTATTTTTTTAACTTATTTGGAAATATACTGGAGCTGCTATTACCTACACGCATATACACATAAACACATGTTGATTCTGTGTTAAAGGGACACCGACACCCCAACTGGAAGTTGGTTTAATCTTAAAGAGTATGAACAACTGACTATATACACTGTACTAGCAGGTAATAAGAAGCTTAGTATGCTAATTCTCGGCTCAGTGTACTTGATAAGGGTGGGGGAGGGATTCTGATTGACAACATCGGGGTCATGGTTTTGGGCATCACAGAGAAGCAGACCGATTCTAATTATCACATCAAAGCAGCTAATTTGTATTTAAGAGGCACCATTTGTGTAAAATGCTGCACAAATAGTGAATTTCTCAGGAATGGTCTGCTTTAGCAAAAAATAGATATTACATTAAATAGTCAGTTTTTCATTCATTTGAGAAATCATCTAAAATACAGCTTGAGTTTGGGGGTGACAGCCCCTTTAAATAGCAAACTATATATATATATATATATATATATATATATATATATATATATATATATAAAGATATTCTAACTAGTGTTACTATGTTCAAAAGATTCCCATGGAACATGTATATTTTATTTATATTCAGTTGTAGAAATGTTTCATTTTAAAATAGCAATACAAATTGTAATTTAGTTAAAAATCTACTACAAAAAAAAATCATGTAATAGTGCTAATAATAATAATAATAAATCCTAAACATGCTTTATCGTCCTGTAGTAACGTAACAAAGTCCTTTCATTTATTTAAATATTTGTTAACAGTGCCCATTTTTTGTATTGCATTCTCTTGGGATATAGTAAAGTGTTGCTCTGTGCATCACACATATATGTAATGTTTTATTTAGCCTTGCGTGGCTTCTTCAGTTATTTCTTGCTTTCTTGATTAAATGCCAGCATTCTCTTTCCCGAAAACAACAGGATGTGCAGAGTACAATAGATAACAAAGACATTAGTTCCTATTTATCAGACATGACCAAAAATGTGTTTTCAAAATATCCTTATAAATGTTGTGATGCTTTTTCCTCTTTCATGATATTAAAAATAAATGCTGTGGCGGTTTTATTGCAAACAAGTTGCATCATTTTTTTTTTTTTTTAAATAAGATATTTAGAACTGCTGGTAAGTGAGAAGTGAGAGGAGCCACTGCACCAGTCCCCTGCAAACCAGCCACATACTCGGATATTCCGCTTTGTCTTAAGGTGGATCAGTAAAGATTACAAATCGGTATTCAGCATTGGTCCTATATTTTGGAGAACCTATCCATTTCTCCATTCCCGTACATACAGCCTTATTTAATTGCGATTCGGTAAATTTAAAAGGGCTCTATGTAAGCACACAGCATATTAGATTTACAGAAGTTTTTAGCTAGTGAAGTCCTTGCTTTTGGATAGAAGTTCACTAACTAAAAACTTCTGTAAAAAAATATGCTGTGTGCTTAAATAGAGCCCTGGTCCTGGAAGAGTAATATTTTATATATAATATAGGTATAAAGGTGCATATTTATGTCAGAGGCTACTGTGGAATATTAGCATGGCCTAAAGGACCGCAAATAGTATAATTGTTTCTCATCAATACTTATGTTTCAAAATAAACCAGTATATATTCTTACATGTAAACTATGCAGCAGGTAAAGTAGGGGGCTTCCCACTCCGATAATTGTATATATTGCTTTTTTATTACCAAAAGGAATGTTCCAAATGCGTTTTTTTGCTATTACATTACTTGTGCAGAGGTTATTTACCACACTGGTATGATCAGTGACTTTAGAACAGGTCATGCTCAAGCATTATTTATGAAGCAAGAAGCTACTATGTCGCCTGCTAAATATTTTAAAAGCAACATTTTATTAAATATATATACATTTAAGCTGCTGATAATAAGTACTTACTTATCAGCAGGGAATAAATGCTTACCATTTTAAAAGTTACCAAAGCGGGCAAGACTGGGTCTTTATACAAGTGGTGGGCAACCTAAACTGGTACTCAAAGCAAAGTGGTAAAATTGACATAGGAAAATAATTAAATTGGTAAAGAGAATGAGGAAACATATTTAGGAGTACAACTGGATATTATTTGCTAAATTTAGAGAAGGGTAGAGGGAGGTACACATAGCTACATAGCTAAACGGGCATAGAGCACTAAACATGAACTACAGAGGTATCAGTATGGATAAAGAGCACAGTGCAGAAAGTGTGATAATCCATTTATGTGTGATTAGTGAAATCCTGTATAATTACATTCAATTTGTATTTCTTTAATCAGTTCCTTTCGTACCTAGATTCCCTTGCAAAAGGACACCATAAAGCAGCCCCATGCTTTATTTTTATTTTGTGACCTTACAGCATCTTGTGACCTTACAGTATCTTGTGACCTTACAATATCTCCCTTCCTATTGTTTTTTCCTAACCCTGTTTTTTAGTATGCACAGAGTTATTTGCATGACAAGTTGGGGCGGCAACTGAACAAATTAAAGGGACATGTAAGGTTTTTGGATTTCACCAGGAATATAATATACCTATGTATCAATTTACATGTACTTTATTTTATTAAGAAGTGCTTAAAAACTGCCACTGTGTGTGCAACACCTGTACTTAAAAGTACACTGTCTTCATGAGCTGCAGAGGGGAGAAACCAGTTTGGAACTATTTGTAAGATTCTAGGCAGAAAATAATAAAATAAGCACAAAAATGTAAATCAATACATAGGTATATAATATATTCATAGTAAAATTCAGAAACCGTCCATGTACCTTTAAGAGAAAATATTAAAATATTTTACTACATATTTCCCCTTTTTCTTAGTGTAAGCATACATCACGTTTTATATTTGTTTAACATTCTGAATAATGGAGAACATGTGGCAATCCTCCTTTCTCTTTCTATATGTGAAATACCACAGGCTTTTTAGTAGTATAAAGTGATACCTTTTTTACGCTTTATTCTGCGATACTCTGACAATCATGGCTACGCCTCTCTTTGTGTGAGCAGCAACGTTGGCTAAACCACCTTAAGTATGACTATGGAGGGGGCTGGTAGAGAGGCTGGGGTGGAGCTTGGAGCTGAATGCTGATCTATGAGATAGGGATAGAAGAGGAGATCTCTGCTGTGACACTGGATCTAATGCACCCAGTAAGTGATCTATCATAACCGCCTCTTATATACTAGCCACCATTATCTGTAACCCCATCACAGGAGAGCCCAGCTTCATCTGAGTAGGCCATGTGTGCATTGCTTCCAAGATATGTAATCATTTACTGCTCTGCACCAGCTGCCATCATCATACTGATGTCTGCTTTCCTTCCTTTATGCCCAAAATAATAATAATATTAATGGCTGTGGGCATCGGAATCTGCAGCTTGGCCCTGGGGCTGATGGCTACAAAACAAGCAGTAAGGCCGCTGTAGCTGAAACAGGAGCATGGCAAGTTCAGGGACCCAGCTCATTATTGCAGACTCATCAAGGTCCAAACATTTGTGTGAAAATGAAATCTAAATTCATTTTTGCAGAACCACCCAAATTTTCTTTAACATAATGGCATTGAAAATGGCTAAAAAGAAGGACACGTACATCTCCTAGATACCCACTTATTGTAGTATGTCCCTGTTATTCATTTATTGTTTAGAACAAACATTGCTGAAGAAACAACTTATAAGATGTGGTAATATTCTGGATTGCTACCTTGTCGTGGTGTAGGGGCTTGTGTTACACGATGATGCTGTGTCACCCAAGATGGGCAGGTCATAGTAGAGAGGTCAGACAAATCCACTGGAGAAGGAACTGACTACCCACTCTAGTATCTTTGCCTTTTAAACCACATAACCAGAAACACACATATAGATGTGCCTGGTGTGCTGCTTACATTTGGTCACCGAGTCGGGCATGACTGAACAACAACAACAATATCACCTGCGCATCGGAGCCAAATCCTTTCCAGTTGCTGTAATAATAACACAAATATCTCAGGATTTGTTCACTGATTTTCACAGTAAATGTGAACTGGATGGAGTTTGGAGACATCACTTGGACCTGTTCTTCTTGTTGGGATTTTTTATTATGAATTTAAAACATTATAAGAACCTTTATCATTTGTACATGTTTTCCTCGCTAATTTAGAAGCTATCACCAGGTAGTGCCTTTAAGGGTAAAGAAGACTCAGGTGTGATAAATATTTCACGTCATGATGCAGCAGAGATTCCCATTAGTACTCCGGTCTCCCTAGTGGTAACATTCATTGTATTAAAGGAAGGCTTACAACTGATATACATTCTCATAATGTCAAGCTTCCCTTGTTATGTTTTCCAGCGGCTATGTGCTATTAAATACATATCAGTTGTAAAAAATGCTTTTTATATTCCATTTCCCCCGCATAGCCAAGACCTGTGTAGCTAATCCTTGGGTATTTTAAATCATTTTAAAACTTTAAATGCTTGGAGCCGTAAAACCTGTGTGCACCTGCCTTTTATTTTTTTGATCTACCTGATTTTATTCTAGTAGATTAAAATATTGTTTAGACTGGTATTTTAGTAAATAAAAATGACACACAAAATGGGATATTTAGCTCGGTTTCAGTGCAGCTTAACAAAGAAATTCCTGCAAAGCCAACAGTCTATAAAGAATAGTAATATTTACATTAACCTAATTGTAATAATCGTGATGTAATTACTTTAAAAAGAAAATAACAGTAATTGCTGTTAATTATATCAGGGTCTCCAGACTCTACTATACGGAGTAACAATAATTCAAGTACCAAACTGTATGAAAATACGTGACATTCATGAAGCATTTTTTCATGTTATGAATGTCGTTATCTGGTGGAACGAGTTTGGAGGTAGTTGGTCACGTGTAGCCTGAGGTTTGTATGTAGGTTTACATGTGTCCTGTCTGTTTTCAGTGGCAGGCATTGCAGTCATTCCAGTCTTACGCAAGTAATTCAAAATTAATTGTCAGGGCGTTGTCTGTACCTGATGAAAATCAATTCAATATTGTTCTGAAATCCATATGAAGGGTTCACTTGCATGAAATTGGGGAGACGTGGTAAGGCAAATATTTTAATCCGTTCTCTTTATCAACATGTAAAGAACACTGCTTTAATACACAACATGGTTAAAGGTTTTATATTTACTGTGAAATGGCCCACAGGGAAGCACTGATAACATACTGCCTCCCCACGCCACTTACCCTTTCTGGTGTTCACTTGCATCCAGTCTCCGGATGGTGATGCACCCAGTCTCCGCATGATGAAACACCCAGTCTCCGGATGAGGATGCACCCAGTCTCCGGATGATGATGTGATGAAGCACCCAGTCTCCGGATGATGAAGCACCCAGTCTCCGGATGATGATGTGATGAAGCACCCAGTCTCCGGATGGTGATGCACCCAGTCTCCGGATGGTGATGCACCCAGTCTCCGGATGATGAAGCACCCAGTCTCCGGATGATGATGCACCCAGTCTCCGGATGATGATGTGATGAAGCACCCAGTCTCCGGATGATGAAGCACCCAGTCTCCGGATGATGAAGCACCCAGTCTCCGGATGATGAAGCACCCAGTCTCCGGATGATGAAGTGATGAAGCACCTAGTCTCCGGATGCTGAAGCACCCAGTCTCCGGATGGTGAAACACCCAGTCTCCGGATGATGATGCACCCAGTCTCCGGATGATGATGCACCCAGTCTCCGGATGATGATGTGATGATGCACCCAGTCTCCGGATGATGATGCACCCAGTCTCCGGATGATGATGTGATGATGCACCCAATCTCCGGATGGTGATGCACCCAGTCTCCGGATGATGATGTGATGATGCACCCAATCTCCGGATGGTGATGCACCCAGTCTCCGGATGATGATGTGATGATGCACCCAATCTCCGGATGGTGATGCACCCAGTCTCCGGATGATGATGCACCCAGTCTCCGGATGATGATGCACCCAGTCTCCTGATGATGATGTGATGATGCACCCAGTCTCCAGATGATGATGTGATGATGCACCCAGTCTCCAGATGATGATGTGATGAAGCACCCAGTCTCCGGATGGTGATGCACCCAGTCTCCGGATGATGAAGCACCCAGTCTCCGGATGATGATGCACCCAGTCTCCGGATGATGATGCACCCAGTCTCCGGATGATGATGCACCCAGTCTCCGGATGATGATGTGATGAAGCACCCAGTCTCCGGATGATGAAGCACCCAGTCTCCGGATGATGAAGCACCCAGTCTCCGGATGATGATGTGATGAAGCACCCAGTCTCCGGATGCTGAAGCACCCAGTCTCCGGATGGTGAAACACCCAGTCTCCGGATGATGATGCACCCAGTCTCCGGATGATGATGCACCCAGTCTCCGGATGATGATGTGATGATGCACCCAGTCTCCGGATGATGATGCACCCAGTCTCCGGATGATGATGTGATGATGCACCCAGTCTCCGGATGATGATGCACCCAGTCTCCGGATGATGATGTGATGATGCACCCAATCTCCGGATGGTGATGCACCCAGTCTCCGGATGATGATGTGATGATGCACCCAATCTCCGGATGGTGATGCACCCAGTCTCCGGATGATGATGCACCCAGTCTCCGGATGATGATGCACCCAGTCTCCGGATGATGATGCACCCAGTCTCCTGATGATGATGTGATGATGCACCCAGTCTCCAGATGATGATGTGATGATGCACCCAGTCTCCGGATGGTGATGCACCCAGTCTCCGGATGGTGAGGCACCCAGTCTCCGGATGGTGAGGCACCCAGTCTCCGGATGGTGATGCACCCAGTCTCCGGATGGTGATGCACCCAGTCTCCGGATGATGATGTGATGATGCACCCAATCTCCGGATGATGAAGCACCCCGTCTCCGGATGATGAAGCACCCCGTCTCCGGATGGTGAAGCACCCAGTCTCCGGATGGTGAGGCACCCAGTCTCCGGATGGTGATGCACCCAGTCTCCGGATGGTGATGCACCCAGTCTCCGGATGGTGATGCACCCAGTCTCCGGATGGTGATGCACCCAGTCTCCGGATGGTGATGCACCCAGTCTCCGGATGGTGATGCACCCAGTCTCCGGATGGTGATGCACCCAGTCTCCGGATGATGATGTGATGATGCACCCAATCTCCGGATGGTGATGCACCCAGTCTCCGGATGATGATGCACCCAGTCTCCGGATGATGATGCACCCAGTCTCCGGATGATGATGCACCCAGTCTCCAGATGATGATGTGATGATGCACCCAGTCTCCGGATGGTGATGCACCCAGTCTCCGGATGGTGAAGCACCCAGTCTCCGGATGGTGAAGCACCCAGTCTCCGGATGGTGATGCACCCAGTCTCCGGATGGTGATGCACCCAGTCTCCGGATGGTGATGCACCCAGTCTCCGGATGGTGATGCACCCAGTCTCCGGATGGTGATGCACCCAGTCTCAGTCTCCGGATGGTGATGCACCCAGTCTCCGGATGGTGATGCACCCAGTCTCCGGATGATGATGTGATGATGCACCCAATCTCTGGATGGTGATGCACTCAGTCTCCGGATGATGATGTGATGATGCACCCAATCTCCGGATGGTGATGCACCCAGTCTCCGGATGGTGATGCACCCAGTCTCCGGATGGTGATGCACCCAGTCTCCGGAGGATGATGTGATGATGCACCCAATCTCCGGATGGTGATGCACCCAGTCTCCGGATGATGATGTGATGATGCACCCAATCTCCGGATGATGAAGCACCCAATCTCCGGATGGTGATGCACGCAGTCTCCGGAGGATGATGTGATGATGCACCCAATCTCCGGATGATGATGCACCCAATCTCCGGATGATGATGCACCCAATCTCCGGATGATGAAGCACCCAATCTCCGGATGGTGATGCACCCAGTCTCCGGAGGATGATGTGATGATGCACCCAATCTCTGGATGGTGAAGCACCCAGTCTCCGGATGGTGATGTGATGATGCACCCAATCTCCGGATGGTGATGCACCCAGTCTCCGGAGGATGATGTGATGATGCACCCAATCTCCGGATGGTGATGCACCCAATCTCCGGATGATGAAGCACCCAGTCTCCGGATGGTGATGCACCCAGTCTCCGGAGGATGATGTGATGATGCACCCAATCTCCGGATGGTGATGCACCCAGTCTCCGGATGATGATGTGATGATGCACCCAATCTCCGGATGATGAAGCACCCAGTCTCCGGATGGTGATGCACCCAGTCTCCGGATGGTGAAGCACCCCGTCTCCGGATGGTGAAGCACCCCGTCTCCGGATGATGAAGCACCCCGTCTCCGGATGGTGAAGCACCCCGTCTCCGGATGGTGAAGCACCCCGTCTCCGGATGATGAAGCACCCCGTCTCCGGATGATGAAGCACCCCGTCTCCGGATGATGATGTGATGAAGCACCCAGTCTCCGGATGGTGAAGCACCCAGTCTCCGGATGATGATGTGATGAAGCATACAGTCTCCTGATGATGATGCACCCAGTCTCCGGATGATGATGTGATGAAGCATACAGTCTCCGGATGATGAAGCACACAGTCTCCGGATGATGATGCACACAGTCTCCGGATGATGAAGCACACAGTCTCCGGATGATGATGCACACAGTCTCCGGATGATGATGCACCCAGTCTCCGGATGATGATGCACCCAGTCTCCGGATGGTGATGCACCCAGTCTCCGGATGGTGATGCACCCAGTCTCCGGATGGTGATGTGATGATGCACCCAGTCTCCGGATGATGAAGCACCCAGTCTCCGGAGGATGATGTGATGATGCACCCAATCTCCGGATGATGATGCACCCAGTCTCCGGATGATGATGTGATGAAGCACCCAGTCTCCGGATGATGAAGCACCCAGTCTCCGGATGGTGATGCACCCAGTCTCCGGATGGTGATGCACCCAGTCTCCGGATGGTGATGCACCCAGTCTCCGGATGGTGATGCACCCAGTCTCCGGATGGTGATGCACCCAGTCTCCGGATGGTGATGTGGTGATGCACCCAGTCTCCGGATGGTGATGTGATGATGCACCCAGTCTCCGGATGATGAAGCACCCAGTCTCCGGAGGATGATGTGATGATGCACCCAATCTCCGGATGATGATGCACCCAGTCTCCGGATGATGATGTGATGAAGCATACAGTCTCCGGATGATGAAGCACCCAGTCTCCGGATGGTGATGCACCCAGTCTCCGGATGGTGATGTGATGAAGCACCCAGTCTCCGGATGGTGATGTGATGAAGCACCCAGTCTCCGGATGGTGATGTGATGATGCACCCAGTCTCCGGATGGTGATGTGATGATGCACCCAGTCTCCGGATGGTGATGTGATGATGCACCCAGTCTCCGGATGGTGATGTGATGATGCACCCAGTCTCCGGATGATGAAGCACCCAGTCTCCGGAGGATGATGTGATGATGCACCCAATCTCCGGATGATGATGCACCCAGTCTCCGGATGATGATGTGATGAAGCATACAGTCTCCGGATGATGAAGCACCCAGTCTCCGGATGGTGATGCACCCAGTCTCCGGATGGTGATGCACCCAGTCTCCGGATGGTGATGTGATGAAGCACCCAGTCTCCGGATGGTGATGTGATGAAGCACCCAGTCTCCGGATGGTGATGTGATGATGCACCCAGTCTCCGGATGGTGATGTGATGATGCACCCAGTCTCCGGATGGTGATGTGATGATGCACCCAGTCTCCGGATGGTGATGTGATGATGCACCCAGTCTCTGGGCGATGATGCTAACATAATCCTGGGTCTTGTACAGTGTATGCATGAGAAGCCCACCTGGACCTCTTGTTCTGTACAAGGAGGCACCATGTATTGAGTGCGCCCTATGGTACAAATCCCCATGAAGTAGGAAATATTTCCAATTATTTTTTATACTTCGTAAATGACTTATCGGGTTGCTCTTCATTCATCAACAGTAAATGCGTATCTGATGCGGTTTCCTTCTGGTAATAGATGATTAACTTTTACGTTATTCTGTACAATGCCTAATAATTTCAAATATCTGGGTTATTTTTTGGTTTTATTTTCTGAGAGAAACCTAGTTGCTAAGAAGAGTGGGGATTAAAAATCTAAAACTTAAAGGGCCACTGTGGTTTAGGAGAAACATCACATTTATGAAGTAAGCAACAAATAACAACAGGTTGGATTTACTGAGCATCATAAGTAGCTGTGATGAGGTGTGAAGGGCTGTGATTGCAAAATGTATTCATAGGAAATAGTACATATTAAATACTGAGATGAACATCACGGTACCACATGTGATGCATAGTAAATACACACAATATTAGCAGTTATGCTAGCATGAGCATACAAGCATTTTCAGAAAAACATTATAGAATGTTCTGCACTTCTTCCTATCTTGGAGACTGATGGGTTGTGCTTATCTTATCTACCAGTGAAGGGAGATATGGGGCTTGTTATATCATACAAGCTTGACATCTACCGCTACCCCATACCTGTGAACATATCTTTCATATATATAATCTTCACCAAAGTATAATGGATGCCTCCAGAAACCAGTAGAGGCAACTATTTATTTATCTTATTAAAAACTAGGCGACAATTTCCCTTCCTAGTCATAATCACGTGTTTTTAAATATTTTTTTGTCCTTTAAACAAACACAGTTTGTGGAAATATAACTAGAAAAAGATCAGCTTTGTATTAATTTAAACTTATTTTGAAAAGCTAACAAGATAAATAAATAGTATATTTTATTTTCTTAATATCAGGACTTAAATCAATATCTTATTTAGAGCAGTGAGATCGTATCACAATAAGTATCTGTATCCTGTTATTCTGTGGCCCTAAAAAAGTTATATTTTTAATTGATAACTATATTGCATTATATTTCAAGTTTTATGGGTTAAGTCCTCTACCAAGGAAGTTCTACTAAGAAAGGTAAATTGCTACCAACTGCAATAATAATAATGTTCTTTTTTTATGTATACTGTGGTGTAGATTTAAAATATACTGTTTCATGGAACTACACTTGAAAATACATAAAATGTGTTCGAATAGAAAATAAAGTAATATAGCCTCTAGTATATCCACTTTTACCGGCAATTATGCTGCTGTGGGATCTACCATTTTGTTTTCTGCTTCTTTGTGATGATAAGAGACTTTGAATACAGATTAATTTTCTATCTAGTAGAATAGGGCATCTAAAACTGCTAGTGCATTTATTAGGTCCAATGGGATGCTCATGGCGGATCAGTTCATAAAAGAAAATTGATCCCTGTAGTAATGAATAATTGAGTATAAAAACGTAAAGGCTCTGTTTATTTATTTTGCTTTCTAAAGTAAATGTGCCCGTTATCATGATAAGCAATTCAGAGAATCATATAGAAAAATACCAGTACCAAAAATGCAATCCCTGGTTGTTACCTTTCCTGAACCTACAGATAAATCAAAACTATCTGATCATTCTTTAAAACTTACAGCATTCTTTTCTGGAGCCTGGGTTATTATTCTGTATTCAGTGGACCAGTACCATGGTTCAAGTCCGTTATGTTTTCTTTATATTTATTCCTAATAAGTACTTTGAAATGCTATGAAGCCCTGGTGGATTCAAATTTCAGAGAGTTCCTTTGTTAATGAAAACAGAAGATCTTTTGGATTGTATATAAAAATTAGATTGTTTTAAAAATATATGAAAAAAATATTATTATTGTAATGGGAAGAAAAAACATAAATAATAAAACTCCTAAGAACCCTGGTCTCTGCTATTTTAAAGCAGTCGACAAACCAGGCACTTGAGTGTAAAATCATTTACAGGGAGAAGGAATATATGTCACTACGAATTGTTCGTCTATAACATAGTATTAGGTGAGAAAAGCATTATGGGTAATACACATCTCAAGACATGCTACTGATTGGATTAATTAGTGAATGAGATCGGGATATAATTCTGTTTGGAGCAATTGGTCTTAAAGGACCATTACAGTTCAAGAAAAAAAATAAGTATTTCTATGTAATACACTAACATTATTAGCAGCTGTTGAAGCCATAAAAACATTTTTACGGAGACCACTTCCCTCTCACAGGCTCAGAAGCCGGTGGGAAGACACATTCTTGCCCTTTAAAGACACTTCAGGATAAAATACCCAAATGTTCTAAAACTTTTTTAAACCTCTTCTATTGAGATACCTGATTACTGCTATGTGCTATTACAGGTTAAATATAAATAACAAATTATTACAAAGCCCTTTACCTGAGCTTCTTACATTTTGTTATGGTCTACTCTGCTGGTTCCTCGTGATCATATCCGTATTTACAACTGTTCATTAATTAGAATGAGCACATCTTCACTAGCCATCATATCAATGTGTTGTGTTTGTGTTGCAATCCATTTCTTGTACTAAGTTATAGATATTTTTGGCAATCCTGCTATTTTTTGTTGTAAGGCTTCACAAAACAAAAACTGTTTCCTAATAGGTTTCAAAAACCTTTCAGACAAACCAATCCAATCCAAAGTCCTTGTTTACTGGGTTACATTAGTGGGTGGATGGAGACGTGATACTCTCAGGCTGGAAATTATGCTGTACCCATCCTTAACCACCACACATGCCATCCCACATGGGAAGCAACGGCAGCTCCATAACGTTTGATGTCTGCTGATCTTCAACATGCCATGGATGGTCATTATGCACAGGTTTGGGAATCTAACTTTTTATTGTATGTGCTACATATATTGTATGTTTACAGCATAGGTTTGGGCCATACTGTTCCTACCACTAAACAAACCACGTGGCATGATATTTACAGACATGAAACAGTGGCATCTGTGATAGACACTTGACAGCCCCCACTGCCCCTCCTAATTTTTGCAATATTGCTTGTGCAATAAACTGCAACAGATGATAGAGCAAAAAGGGAACTAGATGGACTGGGAAACAGTACAGTGATATAGACATGACTACAATATAAACACGTGTTATGTTAGGATTGATTGCTGCACTACGATTCCAAAGTATGGCATAATCTCCATTATGCTTCTAGTACAAAGGCATACAACTTGTCATATTAATTATTTTAATCTGCATGCAGGTTTTAATAGTCTACTTAAACATATGAACTTTACGTCTAAAGGACCATTGTATTGCATTTACAAGTAAAGCTTATATGTTTGTTTGCTGGATATAGGCTATTAAAACAGTATGCCGTTTTAAATAAATAAAAGTTAAAATATTTTCTTATGTTTCAAACTGTCTTTTCTCCACAAACAGAACAGCATATATCCTCCTACCTGTCTCTATAAGGGACGTGGCCAGCTCTGTCTGGGTGCAGGACTATCATGGAGCTTAGTAGCAGGCTGGGTTGATGTCACAGGCCCTGCCCCATGACATCACTAGCTCTGCCCCTACTGCCTACACAGAGGTAATAGTTATATTGTAAACTGCTTGCATCTGCCCCATAGTCACACCCCTTTACTGAGCATGTTCAGTCTAAAGGAGAACCTGGACTGGTCAGACTTTATTTTTAGTCCAGCACATCAGACGATCCCTGATAGTAACAGGTACGAGGAGATACACAGCTCAGCTTGAGGAGAAGACCAGCAGTTTAAAAGACAAGAACAAAATGTTAACATTGAACTGCATACTATTTTTAATAATCTATACCCAGCCAAAAAACATATGAGCCTTACTTGCAGTACATGATATTTTAAGGAGTATGCATTAACAATATGTGAGGAATCAGAACTACTACATCAGCTTGGTGGGTTTAATGCACCTCTGTGCAATGGAAAAAAAATATATATATTTTTGCTCCTTGAGTCTGACTAAGCATAATTGAGCAAGAAAAAAAAATCAGTTATTTGTTAATTAGAAAAAAAAATAAATATATATATATATATATATATATATATATATTGATGTTTCTGCAGAAAACTGTAGAGATTCATTATACATTGGTGGAGATTCATTATATATCCGATTCTGACGTTGTATCTAACTACCGCCCTATCTCTCTACTTCCGCTGGCTTCCAAACTGCAGGAGCGGCTTGTCTATAACCGCCTTACCAGTTTTATCTCCTCTAACTCTCTACTGGACCCTTTCCAATCCGGCTTTCGGCCCCAACACTCCACTGAGACAACCCTCATAAAAGTCATCAATGACCTGCTCACCGTCAAGTCTAAAGGACACTTTTCTATTTTGCTTCTCCTGGATCTCTCTGCCGCCTTTGACACAGTTGACCATCCGCTTCTACTCCACATTCTCTCCTCCCTCGGCATTCAAGACAATGCTCTCTTGTGGTTCTCATCATATCTCCAAGAACGATCATTTAGCGTCTCCTCCGTCACATCTTCTTCTCCTCAACCCCTGTCTATTGGCGTACCCCAAGGATCAGTCCTAGGCCCCCTCCTCTTCTCCATCTACACATCCTCAATCGGCACCCTAATAAACTCTTTTGGGTTCCAGTACCATCTCTATGCAGATGACACCCAAATCTACCTCTCAGCACCAGATCTATCCCCCTCTCTTCTAGCACACATCTCCGACTGCCTCTCTAGTATATCCTCTTGGATGTCCACCCACGATCTCAAACTCAACATATCTAAGACTAAACTCTTAATCTTCCCACCTTCTACTACAGCTTCAATTCCTCACATCTCTCTCTGTCAACAATGCTATCATCACTCCCACCTCCCAAGCCTGTTGTCTCGGGGTTCTACTGGACCCTGCCCTCTCTTTCATCCCACACATACAGTCTCTAACCAAATCCTGTCTTTTCCATCTAAAAAACATATCCAAAATACGCCATTACCTTACACAAGACACTACTAAGATTCTAATACACTCTCTCATAATTTCTCGTCTTGACTATTGCAACTCGCTCCTTGTTGGCCTGCCCATCACTCGCCTCTCCCCACTTCAATCCATAATAAATGCCTCCGCCAGACTCATCTTCAGTACACATCGTTCAGTGTCGGCAGCTCCTCTTTGTCAATCACTTCACTGGCTTCCCTTAGCCTCCAGAATAAAGTTTAAAATCTTGGCCCTAAATTATAAAACCCTCAACAACAGCCCCCCCCCCCCATACATCTCTGCTCTCATCTCCAAATACTCCCCCACACGCCCTCTTCGTTCTGCTAACGACCTTCTTCTTTCTACCACTCTTGTCACCTCCTCTCACTCCCGCCTCCAGGACTTTTCTCGCGCTGCCCCAATTCTCTGGAACTTCTTGCCTCGCTTCACCAGACTATCCTCCTGCCTTAAATCCTTCAAAACATCAATAAAAACGCACCTCTTTAAAGAAGCCTATAACCTTCCTCCCTAACATGCTCAACACTACTCTCTCCCTACTGTACCACATACACACTTCAACCTTTAGATTGGAAGTCTGCGAGTTTCAATCTTGCAAGGTGCTTTAGGGAAAGCGCTATGGACACCAGATTCCAAGCTCAAAGACAGGGCCCTCCATTCTTTGCAATGTGTGAATCTTGAACTTGTCATTGCCTGTAAAGTAACTTATGTATAGCGCTACGGAATATGTTGGCACGCTACAAATAAACAATAATAATAATAAGTTGTGTGTGAGAAGTGTTTACATTTTTGGAGAGCTGTGGTTGTATTGAATGATGCAAGGGGTCTACTTCTGGGCCACTGAGGAGGGAGGGGTGTGGTGTCAATTTCACTCATTTCCATTTATCAAACAAAGTCTATGGACACACACCCCATCATCAAACTCCTACTTTTTGGAGTGTTTTATAAATACCCTGTTCCTGAAATACTACATATGTGCATGAAGTGGTTCTAAATATTGAATATTTAAAGCTATTGGTAAATACTTTTATAAATTGAATGTTATGGAAAAAAATGTTTTCCTACAGGAAACAAACATTGACTGCATGCTCAGATTCCAGGGAGCATACCAAATCTTTTTGTTTTTCACATGAATTATATTGTAGATACTTTTCAATCGTGCTGTGTGCTTTAGTGAAAGCTCTGTGTACATGGCGTTAATATTATTTTGACCTGAACTTACCCCTGTACAGCACTACAGAATATGTTGGTGCGTTACAAAAAAAGGTAATGATCTCTTGATATTAATAAGTATTACTCTTTGTGGCTGGATCAAAACTCTCACCACTAAAAGCTACTAAATTCAATGCTAGCTTACTGTAGGAAAATTTAATTTTTAAAAATAACGCTCGTAAATTAAAAAAATACTGTATTTGAAACCTCCACTTTGTCACTTTTAACCTACCCATTTCCCTGTTAATGATGCTTATTGGCACATTATCTTGTTGTACATGCCTTTACAGCAATTCCTTATTACATGATAAGGTCATATGAGATATATATATATATATATATATATATATATATATATATATTTGGCTAATGAACACATAATGATTTGAGACTGACCTTGTAAGCTTATTTAGTGTGCTCCTTTGGCCCCATATATTTGCAGCTATGGCTTTTTGTTTTCTAATAGAGGGGTAGACTCAGAATGTGTAACCTATCCCTACAGCACAATGAGCTATATATATAACAACTTGTTATACAGGCCCCTGGTGTGTTGATATAAGCATAGAAACGGTGATATGAGAGAAGGAGGTAAAACAAGCTCATTCACTTAGGAGACGGAATAACAACTACAACTAAAATGCTGGTGGAGATGAATGGCTTAATTCAGGGGTAGCATGAATGGTTATGTGGAGCCACAAGCAGGTGAGCAAATGAGGGTTTTCTCTAATGTTACATTCTTATTGATTCCCATATGCACAGCAAAGAAATCCTCACATTAATGGCCTGTGTGCTGCTCTCCTGGAGCACCTTATCCTTGGACAATAATTTAATTATGGTGCAGTCTATCAAGGTATCTGTGATAAATACTAACCTCTTTGGGGCTGATTCTCTGTAATGCTGCTTTATTGTATCATACCTTAAAGAGCAAAACTCTGACACTCAGACTGTTAAAATTATCTACTAATAAGATTGGAAAACATAACAAGTATGCACATTTTATTCTTCATTATAGCTCATAATCCTCTCCAGTTATGTCCTATTTTCATAATAATATAGTATCTCATATGTGCTGCACCTACATTAGCATATATTACTGTAAAGGCTCATATTTGTCCTTCACATATAGAAGTTATTATTGACAACTCCTATTTGAAAGGCAACTCTTAAAGAAGCACATCCGTATTTTAAATATTTACTTTTTGAAGAACATCATGGTGCCAATTATAGTAAAAAAATTTTTTTTACATTGTTCAATTTATTAAAGGGAAATGGAAGGTTTCTGGATTTTATTCAGTATTTACTTATACATAATATTTATTTGTATGCACTTTATTTTATTAAGAAGGGTTTATAAGCTCTATTTTTACTGCCTAATTCACCTATTCATTTTGTAGGGAATAGCTCGGGCTAGTGGGTGGAAGGTTGACATGCACACCCTAGCCCAAATGGGCTAGCATGATAAGTAATACCCATTTGCTTCCTACATGGACATGTGGGAATCCTGAAGGGATCGTTATGTTTTAGTGAGGGATAATACGTTACATTTAACTTTAGCATATGTAAGGTAGCTACTGGGTTTTTTGTTGTTGCTTTGATCAGATACCTGTTTTTGGTGTCATTTTTGCTCTAGGCACTTTTTGCTCTAGGCACCTAGGATATGGCCCAGTAAATATTGAGGATGTGGTTTAATTAGATTAATGTGATCAAGCCCATAAAACTTGCAAACAGTGGCTTTTGTTATTTGCAACCTGATGACAGCAATGCAGATCGCAGAATATAGCTCCAAGAATAAAAAAAATAAAAGTAGCAGCATCAAAAGCAGACATCATATTAACACTCTCCAAAACACATATCTCAATACCAAACCTTTTGGATTTACCAATTTGGGGTCAATGCTGAATTCTAATCCTTCTTAATTAGCTGAATTTTAGTGTGAAATTCTAACTGTGTTGCAAAGAAGAATTATTTTTCTTAAAATCTTAGCACTTTTTTCATAAATAATGTTTAAAAGAATTTCATATAACTCAATTTAATATAGAAATTAAATTTTAAATCACTTATAGCCCAGTTATTTGAGTACTTGGATGGGAGACCACCTAGGAATACCAGGAGCTGTATGCTGTTGCCCACTGGAGAAGGAACTGGCAACCATCTCCAGTATCTCTGCCATGAATACCAAGTGGATCAGCATGACCATGGACATAAAGATATTCTGGTGTGTTACGATCCATGAGGTCACGAAGAGTCGCAAACAACTGAACGACACAAAAAAAAATCCCTCTTACGTTAATTTTTTTATTTGGTGAATCGGTTGAACCTTATGTTTTACACTCATGATGTCCCATTGAAAGGGAAAAACAAAATATTAGGACTGGAATGAAGCAAAAACCTACTATGTACTCAAAAACATGGTTGATTGTGAAAAAATTGTGTGCTTAACAATTTATCTTTTTTTTTTTTTTTATAAAGTACAAACTTGTATATGTGACTTTATTCATTTCCTTCTGTTAGGTTTGTGTCAAAGCCCATATGGACAGTTTCTGAACCCAAATGTTGAGGAACAACGTGTTGCCGGTGGATGGAGTGCAACAGTGTGATAAGACAGAAAGCACATGGCTGTATTGAAAAGCAAATTGATCATTGGCCAAAATGGCCGCATTAACAAACGAATCATTTTTATTCTGACAATATTGAGTTCCATTTTTGCTTTTTTTTTCTTCTGTGAATTCTTGGTTTACTATATTGTGATAATTCGATGCAGCTGGCTAAATGTGAAGAGCGTGCCTGGTCAGGATAGTGAATCCACTCTAAGGGTTATGTTTTTGGCAGACACACACCTGCTGGGAGAAATCCGGGGCCACTGGCTAGACAAGCTGAGAAGGTGAGACCCGACTTGCTGGTGAGATTTCTAAGTAGATTGGAAAAGTGCAGTAATGGTATTAAAATATGCAGTGGGATATTTGTAAGATTTATTAAATGTGTAAAAGCGGTTTAATTTTTTAATTGGCTTAGATGTTAGGATATTAAGCTATTACTTTATGGCTCCTGAAGCCCTTCCACTGGATACTGGGTAAATAGTGAGGATCAAGGATGTGACTGTTTATATTTTTGAACTTGATTTGTATACTCTGTCTTTACTGTGCAGAGAGATAGCAGATTATTTTTAGTAATTACTTATGTTATAAAAGGGTTTTAAGTTCACATCTGTTTATCATTTTTTGATAAGTTTTATTTAGTCCAAATAATTATTTCAAAAGCTGTACAAACCCTATAATTGTTTCATACCATAAACCCACAGTTAATAACTACTCTATTTTATCCAATGAACTAAATTAAATTAATATAAAAGGAAAAATCTTGGGGGGAATTACACCCGCTATCTTTTATCTCTGAGACTATAGTGTTACTACTTGAGCAGCATTTTCACAAGACTAACGGTGAGTTAAATAAGATATATAGCTAATATAGAATATGTAACCCTTTCTTATTGAGCCTGCACAGCAGGTTCTAATTAGTGCCTCCATATAATGCATCTCATTATCTATATAGCCAATTCAAAGTTAGATTTAAGCAACCTAAAACCATTAACTACAAATGCTCATAAATACATCAGTTTAGCAGCAATTTAAACACTTGTTCCACATGCGTTTGAACCTTCTATCTGATGGCAAAGATCACAGCTGGTTAATTCAGTGGTCCTTTAAGAAAAGCTTAAAAGTAGATACAGTCTGCAGACAACATAAATGTGATGGCATTTAAAAACTAATGTTCCTAATGTTGACACGTAAGCAGCAGTGTGTAAATGTTTTGTTTTGTACAAGATTCAATTAATATTTGTATTATTGATTATTCTAGAGAATGGCAAATGGAGAGGTCCTTCCAGAGTGCACTTTGGCTATTGCAACCTGACCTTGTCTTCATTCTAGGGGATCTGTTTGATGAAGGAAAGTGGAGTAGCCCCCAGGTGAGGGAATCGCAAGACTCTACCATTGTGTTCTCTATGTAGGAGGCCCACTTGGACCTAATACAGTGGTATTGCATTGATTAATGCATCTCACAATTCGCTGTGTTTTAGGAATTATGCAAACTGCTGTTAAATAAAATCGCCTTGCCTCAGTTTGGAAAATTAGTTGCGCTTTGTTCAGATCTATACAAAGCAAAGCGAGCCAAGTAGGACTAGTATAAAGACAATACCCTTAAGGGAGCATATGGATTTTATTTTGCCCTAGGCTCATCCAGATTTATATGCCCCTCTCCAAACCCCAGTTACTACTCTTACATCCATTTTACTATATCACAATCATAAGATTGCCACACACCTATACAACATATATCATATGTTGGTTATGTATGTACAGTAAACTCCCCATTATCCGGCACCTATGGGGACTCCCTATTGCTGGATAAGTGTAGTTTCCGGTTAATTGGGAGACCCCAGAATTTAAGGGTCTAAATGACCCTTAAACACCCCAAACCCCTCAAAATGCATTTAAAGGGGCATTAGCACCTAAACTGGACAATTTTTAGGCCCAAAAAAAAATATTATAAAGAAGTTAGCATTTTTTTTTTTGCAGTCTTGAACTCTGGATAGTGCCGGTTATGCTGGTTTAGTGATAGTAAATTTAAAATGGGGAAATTATGCCGGTGCCGGTTGCTTGAGCGTGCCAGTTGGTTAGGTGCTGGATAACCGGGAGTTTACTGTATACAGAATGTAAGAATGTGCCTCCAGACTGCACACATTATTCAATGGCACTTCATCAGCATTGTCATGCAGCCTGCTTCCCTAGGCAGAAATACACCACTGCATAACCCAAGAACATATACAGGGTAGTGCAATGCTTGCAAAGTCATAAGATTTCAGAAAACAATTACATTTGGTAGGCTTTAGTTCACTCTCTTTGTGATATTACAAACCTGCTCTTTCAAACGCATACGGGAAATTGTGGGAATTCAACTATGTACTTGCATATATAAATGAGAATCCTGCTTTGTGGATAACCAATATTTAATTTTATAGTTAAAAGAACAATATAGGGGTAACACTATATCTGTTGCATCTTGCCTAACAAGTTTTTATTATTATTAGCAAACTTTTAAAATGTATTTTTTTAATTCCATGTAGTGTTGGCCTCTCTTCTTTCCCGTTTTTTTCCCCCGTGTAGTGTTGGCCTCTCTTCTTTCTCTGTGTTTTCCCCCGTGTAGTGTTGGCCTCTCTTCTTTCCCGTTTTTTTCCCCCGTGTAGTGTTGGCCTCTCTTCTTTCTCTGTGTTTTCCCCCGTGTAGTGTTGGCCTCTCTTTTTTCTCTGTGTTTTCCCCCGTGTAGTGTTGGCCTCTCTTCTTTCTCTGTGTTTTCCCCCGTGTAGTGTTGGCCTCTCTTCTTTCTCTGTGTTTTCCCCCGTGTAGTGTTGGCCTCTCTTCTTTCTCTGTGTTTTCCCCCGTGCAGTGTTGGCCTCTCTTCTTTCTCTGTGTTTTCCCCCGTGTAGTGTTGGCCTCTCTTCTTTCTCTGTGTTTTCCCCCGTGTAGTGTTGGCCTCTCTTCTTTCTCTGTGTTTTCCCCCGTGCAGTGTTGGCCTCTCTTCTTTCTCTGTGTTTTCCCCCGTGTAGTGTTGGCCTCTCTTCTTTCTCTGTGTTTTCCCCCGTGTAGTGTTGGCCTCTCTTCTTTCTCTGTGTTTTCCCCCGTGTAGTGTTGGCCTCTCTTCTTTCTCTGTGTTTTCCCCCGTGTAGTGTTGGCCTCTCTTCTTTCTCTGTGTTTTCCCCCGTGTAGTGTTGGCCGCTCTTCTTTCTCTGTGTTTTCCCCCGTGTAGTGTTGGCCTCTCTTCTTTCTCTGTGTTTTCCCCCGTGTAGTGTTGGCCTCTCTTCTTTCTCTGTGTTTTCCCCCGTGTAGTGTTGGCCTCTCTTCTTTCTCTGTGTTTTCCCCCGTGTGAGAACTGTGAATCTCTATATTACATCTTGTAATGCACATAGCACAGTGAATGATTTCCTTTTGTACTGCGTGGCCATGTGATTCTACTTGCTTCCATACACCAATAGGAAGCCTTGGCTGGTTGCATTTAAAGCTGCAATATAGAGATTTACAGTTTGATGTCTGACTACGTCATATAGTGGCAGATGGAAAGAGGCCAACATGGCAACCCCAGATTACTTTTAAACAGCCTTGATGAGGTTTATTAAAAGCAGTTAAACTTACTGTATCTTCAATCTTATTAATTTTCTGTATTCCCACCAGGCTTGGAAAGAAGACGTCTCTCGCTTCCAGAGCATATTCAGACACCCTCCTCACACTGAGCTGATGGTTGTTGTTGGAAATCATGATATTGGGTTTCATTATGAGTAAGCATTAATTAAAGGGATATTTATATGTCAGTATCAGTACTATAGTAACAAAAAAAAGATAAATAAAAACCTGTATAAGGATCTAGAACAGTGGTGAGCAATCTATGAACAGAGGCTGTATGTGGCTCTTGAAGGCATCTCATGGAGCCCCAACCTGTTGTCTGGAATATGAAATCGCACCCATCTCTCTACAACTGGTATATTATACTCTCTTCTCACAAACAAATTATCCTCACTATCTATACCCTCTCACACTGTTTCTTTAGTATATGAAACCATTTGGGCTTTTTAAAGAACTCTGAGCTGAATAGGAGAATATTCAAGTAAAATAGGTGCCCTTGACTACCTACATTAACAGCACACATTCAAGTCACCCTTTAGTATGGGTGTGTGTGTGTATTCTGCAGCCGTGTGACCATTGTAGGGGAAATGTCTAATCTCCAGCCTAACCTTTTGCTTAATTCGAATAGCAATCAAATATCATTTACAGCCCTGACACTTATGAATGCTATGTATATACATTACAAGTCAGGGTGCATGGCCTTACAATATTGCACTGTTATGGATGGTTTTGATCTCTATATTATTTATGCTGAAAAGCCTTTGATTTTTATATGTGGGATTGTAAAATTAGGATTTCTGTCATGTAATAAAGTTTTATTTGCTTATTTAGTAACTGATTACTAATAACATTAGTACTGACTTTGAAATTAGTAGTGTAACTTCCAGCAGACTCTTTGACTTTTAAATTAGCCTGTCAGTGACCATCTCTCAGTAGCATGTTGCCATGATCTGGTTAATATGAGATATTGCACACCCTGTACTTAAAAGTACACTGTCTTCATGAGCTACAATAAAGTACACACAAGTAAAGAGATACATGGGGATATATTATTTCTAGTGACATCCAGAAACCTTCTATGTCCTTTTAGTGTATATATTTATGCTTTGCATTACTGTTATCACTGTGGTATCTCTGTGCTTTACAAAGAAAGATGTAAGAAAATGCATACCTGAAGATAGTGAGGGGAGGGAGCGGGCAAGGTGGAGAGGGTAATGGTGAGGGGGCTGCAGGTGGCAAACACTGAGAGGGAGGAAAGCAATGGTACACTGTGGGAGAGCAATGGTAGTGAGAACGCATGTCTGTACAACAAGTTACAAGATGTTGAGGCAGAGAGCATCTTCAAGGGTATGCAGGATGGCTTAGGGAAGAAAGGCATTTCCATAAACCCATTGAGTTGAATTATGTGTTTCTAACGCTTCTTATCACATCTCTTGCTTTTACAGTATGAACAGCTATAAATTAAAGAGATTTGAAAAAGTATTCAATATGACGTCTGGAAAAGTTGTGACTCGCAAAGGGATCAAGTAAGTGCTCTGTCTTTATTTCTCTTGTTTCTTAGTTTATCATTTCTTTTGTGTAGTATATTTTTAACATATCTTATTTGTGATTAGTACTTGTATTAATATAGACATTTGTATTCAGATATGTTGCTGTTCTTTGGCTTTTCAATCATTTTTAAGAATACACTGTATATTGTTTTAGAATTTCCAGTTTGAACATATCTAAAGATGTTAAAAAGAAGACGGATGGCATCACTCCTCCATTAAGTTGAAAGAAATATAACAATACCTACATACTTTGCCATGGGATTATTTTATTTAATTTTTAAATTACAAAAAGGCAAAAAAGAGAAAATATTCAATTAACAATAATGACCTATAAATACATAAAAAACCTAAACTCTGGTTTAAAGTAAATATTCACTTACTTAAAATAGATTGTGTATTTTTGTCACTTTTTGTGCTTGTGACATGTCATTTAATTTACTACACATTTTGAAATGTACACCATGACCGCACTGTAATGTGTGTGTGTCTATACAGCCCTCGGGTTATAACTATGCTGTTGTTATTATGCAAAGCCATTTTTGGGGTGGAGGAAAAATGTTAATAGTTTTGCTGTTGACTTAGCGTGCAGAACACAATTAAGTGGTCACTGGATTTCTCAGTCACACCTAGTTCAAAAGACCAGGCGATATTTATAGTATCGTAGTATTCACACTGGTTTATCAATCACCCCCTCTCCCTTTACACACAGAAGTTTGTGATCAATTATCGATATTACAACATTAGCTGGTATGTCCGCAAGACACTCCTGTATTGATATATGTGTAGTTGGCTAACATTGGTTCACAGAGCAATGTATAAATTGTGATCTTTTGTTAGTATTGTATGTCTTCAATTTGGGGTACATTTACATTAAATGACCTCCTATATAGTCTTTTGCATAACTAAACCTGATAATTGAGAAAATAGTTTCATAAAGCAACAAGCCACCCCCCCCCCCCATGTTAAAATGATTATTTACTGTGCATTTCAATTGCTTATAGTGTGCTGAAGCTTTTTCAGAAGTGTTTACCCTTGTAAATTACTAAGCTTGAAATTAATCTTATTGAAACAGTGGCATTTTAGCCACCACATTTGAATCGTATAGAAGCTTCATCTGCATTCAATGTTTTTTGAATCTCTGGAAGCGGATGAACATGAGCCAAAATTCACTGCATCATTAAATGTAAAACATTAAATACAGTATTATTATTTTTTTAATTTGTAAAAACAGTTTGGCTACCTAGGCCTACATTCAAAGGGTTCGTTAAGCAGCGAGGAAAGCCACCCTTGTACCTGTGTGAGCTTTTTTCCTCCTTCATAACTGTGTGACCATTCCTACCACCACAGGTGTCAATATTTTGTCTTATCTAAAGAATGGAGCTAATGGAGCTCCTCCTAATGACATTTGGAGCGCTTTCCTGTCTTAATTAGGCATTTTGAGGATTCTGATCGGCTGAAATATAATTGATACATATTTCCACCAATCAGAATAAAGTATTTACTGTAACCCTGCTCAGTTTCTGGATGGTTAATTGACCAACCAATCAGAATTCACAGATTGACAATAGAAATAGTAACTAAAAAAAGTGTTATTTTGACCCCTTACAGGTGTGTTTTTTAATGTTTGGTAGTCTTCTCCTTTTAATGTATAGTATTAATTTTAGGGACTATGGGGGTCCTTATGGATCCCCATCAAGAGTTAGGTCACATGAGGGTCCATTATGGACCCCTGTGGTCGTAGGAAGGGTAAGAACCCCATGGCACAGGGTTAATGTTAGGTGCCATGGTGATCTATGTGGAGTCCCATGGTTAGTGATATCATGGGGGTCAGTTGAATTATGGGGTTAAAGTTAGGTGTAGAGTTAATGTTAGGTATCACAGGGGAGAGTTGAGGACCTCCATTTAACAGGAGTTAATTCTTTGGACCCCCATGTTTATAGTTCAATATACCATGGGGGTCAGTGGAGACCCCCATGGAATAGGGGTTATATGTAGGTGCCACGGGGGTCAACTATAATTGTCCCCTATACCACTAAGATCTTATAGGGCTTATGAATAACCCTACAAGTGCTGTGATTTCACTACTGGAAAAATATAATGGCCTTTTAGAAAAGAAAACACCCCCAGGCTAAATTAGCATAAACTTCATAATTTGTTTGGCCAATCAGGAGGAAGCAGATGCAACTGAAACATTTGTATCAATCTCTGGCGTTTCTGTCTGTGCTGTAAAGCAGCCTGGGATATGTAGTCTGGCACCATGTTAGGAGGTGATATGTCTTTTAATATAAGAGTCTATCTGTGCGGCACATTCACACTTGATTACCACCCTGCAGGTTGTCCATTTCCTGCATATCTATCTATCTATCTATCTATCTCGCTCGCGGTCTCTCTCGCTCATGCACTCCCTCATCACTTATTTACCCCTCACTTTCTCTGGTGACAGCCGCAGTGTCTCATACACACAGCAGCTATGTCTGTGCTGATCTCTGGTGGGGGATGGGGCACAGCAGACACAGGAAGCGGCCGGATGGGTCACATTCCAGCAGGGACTTTGGGGCTGACATCGCTGCTCTCCTATTGGCTGAGCAAGACAAAGCATGTGAGTCCCCAAATGCTTGATGCAGATTTGGGGTACCCGTGCACATGTAGACACCCGGGAGGAGGGGGGGTTTGAAGTTGAGGAGGGGGGTTGAGGAAGGGGGCTGAGGATGGGGGTTTAGGTTTAGGATGGGGGTTTAGGATGGGGGTTGAGAATGAGGAGGGGGTTGAGGAGGGGGGTTGAGGAGGGTGATAAGGGAGGGAGAGGGGAAGAAACACAAGGGAGGGAGAGGGGGTAAGAAACACAGGGTCAGGAGAGGGGGTAAGAGACACAGGGGATGGAGAGGGGGTAGAGACACAGGGGAGGGAGAGGGGAGAAGAGACACAGGGGAGAGAGAGGGGGACACAGAGGGCACAAGAGGGCAGCACATTTCCCACCCTCGGCTTATACTCGAGTCACTAAGTTTTCCAAGTATTTTGTAGTAAAATAGGTGCCTCGGCTTATACTCGGGTCGGCTTATACTCGAGTATATACGGTACTTGATATTTTGCTAAGCTGTTTGTGAACTTTGGTGTTCAGTTAATGCTTCGGTATAATTTTCCTTTTGTTTATGGTATATGCAATATATAAACAGAGACATATACACAAAAAGGAACAATATATAAGCACACATTCACAAATAAAAACACAATTTAGGCACACATACGGAATAATAAAAACACACAAATAAACATAGAGAGAAAGCGTAAGAAATATAAATATGTAAAACGATACAAGCTCAGGTATATGTTGTGCCTCAGACAGGGAAAGACTTTCAAATAGAAATTAGCACATATGTACAGTGGGAAAAACATAAATAGGACCCACATAGGCACGGATAAAACTATAGACACTATACATGACAACACCCTTTTTTACTTTTTAATACTGTTTATTATAACTTACTAGCGACTTGCCCGTCAAAAATGACGGGGCAATACAAAAAGGTGTTGAAATGCTGTTTGTCACACAATGTGAGTGTACTGTGTGCCTCAACTATATAGACCCCTAAAGCACACCAATGAACGCATGTAATAACACTATAAGTGCCATGAGGGTCATCCAGGACCCTCATGACCCAAAATGTAAGCACTACACCATTTTAACCCGGTCTCTTATGGGGGTCTATACAGACCCTCATAAGCCTCTATTTAATCCCATTAGTCCCATATGGGACATTTAGAGGCCTAACATTACCCCATAAGTGCTATGAAGGTTCTCCAATACCCTCATGACACTAAGTACAAACAATACTCTGCACTATAAGCCCCCCCCAAGAAACCATTAAATCTAAACTAACCCCCCTCTACACTAACCTATTAACACCTACACTACTTACCTAAACTACCTACCCCCCCCCCCCTCCAGTCTAATTACATAAAATAAAAAAACCTAAGTCACAAAAAAGGAACATTACAGAATATAAAAAAATGGTGGTGGGGGGGGGTCGTAATGTATTTTTTTATTTTCTGTAATGCTCCTTTTTTTTTTTTGTGACCTAGGTTTTTTTATTTTATGTAATGTAGATTTTTTATTTTTGGTGACTAGTTTTTTTATTTTCTGTAATTAAAGTGTTGAGGGGGTTATTAGGGGGTAGGTAGGTAGTGTAGGTAGGTAATGTAGGTGTTAATAGGTTAGTGTAAAGGGGGGTTAGTTTAGATGTAATGGTTTATTGGGGGGTATAGTGCGGTGTAGTGTTTATACTTAGTGTCATGATGGTCCTTGAGGACCGTCATGGCACTTATGTGGTTAATGTTAGGGTTGTAACAGCCCCATAAGGGTCATAATATACCCTTATGGGACTGATGGGGTTAAATATAGGCTTATGAGGGTCTGTATTGACCCCCATGAGTGACCGGGTTATTTATTGGCTTATGGGGGTCTGTATTGACCCCCATGAGTGACAGGGTTAATTATATGTTTATGGGAGTCTGTATTGACCCCCATGAGTGACAGGGTTAAATAATGTATTATGGGGTTCTGTATTGACCCCCATGAGTGACGGGGTTAATTATAGGTTTATGGGGGTCTGTATTAACCCCCATAAGTGACAGGGTTAATTATGGGTTTATGGGGGTCTGTATTGACCCCCATGAGTGACAGGGTTTAATAATGTATTATGGGGTTCTGTATTGACCCCCCATGAGTGACGGGGTTAATTATAGGTTTATGGGGGTCTGTATTAACCCCCATGAGTGACAGGGTTAATTATGGGTTTATGGGTGTCTGTATTAACCCCCATGAGTGACAGGGTTAATTATGGGTTTATGGGGGTCTGGATTGACCCCTGTGAGTGACAGGGTTATTTAGGGGTTGATGGGGCTCTGTATAGAACCCAATGAGTGATAGGGTAAGACTGGAAATTTGAATTTTGATTGCAGCGGGGGTCCCCCACTGCGAGGGTTAATGTGGGGTTAATCAGGGCCCCCCACTGCGAGGCTTAATGTGGGGTTAATGCAGGGCTCCGAGCTTATCTCGGATCCCCTGGGGTTAATGCGGGTTTCCGAGCTTATCTCGGATCCCTTCTTAAGTAAGTTGTACATGGCTGGGCGGCCCGGGGTCGTGGAGCCTCGTTTTCATTTTTTCGGTGGCCGTTTTTTTCCACGCCTAGCCGTTTTTATAGTGCAGAAACGGGGGAATTTGGGGTTAAATTCGAGTGTAACCTCACTTCCAGATGTCCTGTGTTTTTAGTGTTTTTGTGTTTGCGCGGTTCGGGGGGTTAGTGCGGTGTTTTGCGAGACACAGGGGAGGGAGAGGACTAAGTGCTGCGAGTTAACGCTTGTGTGTAGTGGTTTGGGGCGCCGTAGGACTAAGTGCTGTGAGTTTAGAGGTGTGAGGGGTGGTGTTGTTTCAAAGTCATGCACAGTAAAGACTCCACCTTGATTCGCGAGGGTCCACATTTGCGGGCCAAACTGCTTCGCGAGGGATGCAGTTCTTGCGAGCTCGCAAAGTGTGACAACGTTTCGTAGTTTGAACACTATTATATGTGATAGGCATAAAAATGTAAGTGCTGTGTATATTACGAAGAGCGCTGGATAATGTAAGCTACATTGCTTCATTAAAAAAGTCAATCATAGCAACACAGTGTAGTATATAAACATATTTTATGAAATTAAAAGATGGAATATTGCCCCCAAAAAATTTAATTTCAGTTTGAATAAAACAACTTGAAAGGAATCATGTCTGCACAAATGTTTTTTTATGTTACAGCACCCGCATGCTTGTAATCTTTCCTACATGAAAGGACTGGGTATTAGGCAAGTAAAGCAGGATTTGCAGTTTTAAGTGCTTATCTGACCATCTGTGGGTGGAGGGAGTAGATGTACTATACTACAACACTACTAAATAGAAAAGAAACTGGTAAAGCAAAAATCAGCACCAGGCCAATAAACAGTGCTCTGGGAGATCAGTATGGAAGCCCTTAGACATAAGCAGAGCCTGCTAAAATATTTTCTCTAAAAGTGTTTTTATGCTCATGATTTACACATTTGGTAGTTTGTTACCTACTTCACAACCATGTGATGCTTATCCTCAAATGCAGTGGTCCTTACAACATTCTCCTTGATGCAGTATTGCTCTCCGAGACATGGCTTCCATGGGGATTGTTCCTAATTCTGAGTGATACAGGGACTTTCGTGGACAGCCCAAGATGGGGGGTTAATGCTACAGGGAATCCCTTCACTGCTCTGTAATGCTGCAATGTTTACTACAAAGTCAGCTCAGTTCTGGGATGTTGCTTCTAATGTGTGTCGGGGTCATAAGACCAATTGCTCTTAAGAGGAAAGTATGTTCCTCTGTTTCCTGAGGAAATTACCTTTTATAACCAAGAAACCCTGAGCATGCACATTGCACCAAGCCCACTTTTAATGGAGCTCAATAGATCGAAAACAGTAAATAGCAGATCCGCCACAAATTCCTCTTACAACAGTATTTTAGATGGATTATGGTTGTAGTATCACCTACTATATCCAGCTTGTTTTACTACTAGATTAATATGAAATTTATACTACTATACTAAATAATGACATTTAGTGATGCCAAAATAAAGCAAAGACTATTACTAAATCAGATAGAAAAATGTAAGAGTAGAGAGCTGGTGCCATCTAGTGTCTCAAAAATGAATTACTGTTTAGAAAATATGTCTGAATGCATGAGCGCTTTTCTGTTTTCATTTTTTAGATCTTATAATGGTCACGTAGTGAATAATGTTGGTACCACAATGCCACTATACTTCATGTGAAATTGGAATGTTTTGCGACTTACCTGGATCAATGTTTATATTGTTGAGGAAAATAATGCATGGATTAACATAGCACTATTATTATTATTATTATTATTTATATTCCGTAGCGCTGTACATATACATGTTAAGTACATAGCAAAAAACTAATTTAACACCTTGTAAAGAATGGTCGGGCCCTGTTTTTGAGCATAAAATCAAATGTACATAGAGCTTGTTTCCAAGGCCCTGACACAAGATTGAAAACTCGCAAACTTACAATCTAAGGGCCTCATTCAAATGCGATTTGGCCAATTGAATAGGGCTCTATATAAGCACATAGAATTTTTTTTTTTACAGATGCTTTTAGTTAATGAACTTCCAAAAGCAAGGTCTTCCCTAACTAAAAACTTCTGTTAAAAAAATATATGCTATGTGCTTATAAAGAGCCCTATTCAATTGGCCAAATTGCATTTGAATGAGGCCCTAAGGGTTTAGGTGTGATACAAGAGGGTGACAAATGCAAGATGGCAGTGTGAAAGCAATTTGTTTAGTCAATTGGAGGGGTCTGTGAGTTGTACTGTAGATTGTGGGTGTAGGTGTTATTAAGCTGTGGAATGTTCAGTTGTACATGTTAAGGCTGAAGGTGATAAGATTTTCAAACAGGTGTGTTTTTAGTAATTTTTTTAAAGTTAAAGTTTTGAGGCAGGAAGATAGGCTAATGGAGTGGGGCAAGGAGTCCCAAATAGTAGGGGCAGCATGAGAAAAGTCTTGACGACGGAAGTGAGAGGAGGTGATGAGAGAGGAGGAAAGAAGAAGGTCGTTAGCAGAGCGAAGGGGGCGGTTGTGAGAGTATTTATTTTGAAACAAGAGCAGAGATATAAGTGGGTGCACTGAGTAATTGACAGAGAGGAGCTGCAGACACTTATCGTTTGGTATTAAAGATGAGTCTAGCGGAGGCGTTCATTATGGATTGGAGGGGAGACAGACGAGAGATGGGGAGGCCAGCAAGGAGGGAATTGCAGTAGTCGAGTCGAGAGATGATGAGAGAGTGAATTAGAATTTTAGCTGTGTCTTCTGTAAGATAATGACGAATTTTGGATATGTTTTTTAGGTGAAACTGACATGATTTTGTTATTGATTGGATGTGAGGAATAAAAGAGAGGACGAGATCCAGTAGAACCCCAAAACAATGGGCCTGGGAGGTAGGAGTGATGATGGTGTTGTCAACAGTGAGAGATATTTGAGGAGTGGAAGCTGTAGTAGAGTGTGGAAAGATTAGGAGTTCAGTCTTAGGTTTGAGTTTGAGTTGATGGGCGGACATCCAGGAGGATGTGCTAGAAAGGCAGTTGGAAACTTGAGCTAAAAGAGAGGGGGATAGATCGGGTGCAGATAGGTAGATTTGAGTATCATCTGCATAGAGATGATACTGAAATCCAAAGGATTTTATAAGGGTGCCAAGGAAAGAGGTGTAGATGGAGAAGAGGAGGGGGCCTAGGACAGAGCCTTTGGGAACGCCAACAGACAGAGGGAGAGGTGAAGAAGAGGTGCCAGAGAAGGAGACGCTAAATGTACGATCTTTAAGATAGGATGTGAACCATGAAAGAGCTGTATCCTGGATGCCAAAAGAGTGGAGAGTTTGGATTAGAAGAGGGTGGTCAACTGTATCAAAGGTAGCAGAGAGATCCAGGAGAATTAGAATAGAGTAGTGACCCTTTGATTTGGCGGTTAGCAAGTCATTGGTGACTTTTGTGAGGGCTGTTTCTTTAGAGTGTTGGGCCCGGAAACCAGATTGGAAGGGGTCAAGAAGGGAATTGGAGGAAATAAAGCCAGGGGAAGTAGTGAGATAGGGCGATAGTTGGAGGCAGAAGCTGGGTCAGATGAGGGCTTCTTGAGAATGGGTGTAATTGTGGCATGTTTTAAGAAAGGATGGAAACTTGCCAGTGTTTAGGGAGAGGTTGAATAGATGTGTGAGAGCTGGGATAAGTGTGGTGGATAGGGGAGGGATTAGCTGGGATGGAATGGGATCATGTGGACAAGTTGTAAGGTAAGAGGTTGATAGTAAAGTAGATACTTCATCCTCGGTTACAGGGTCAAAGGAGTCCATAGTGGAGGTGGGATTGGGGAAGGGTAGTGGCTGGGTGTTGTCGGTTTGTGGAGAGGCTGGTGGGATACGGCCAAGCTGGGAGGAGAGCTCATTTCAATTTTATTTTTAAAGTGGCTGGCAAAGTCATCAGCAGTGAGAGAGGAAGGGGCAGGAGGTGGGTGTATGCAAAGGAGGGTGTTGAATGTAGCAAATAAACGTTTAGGGTTGGAGGACAGGTTTGATATTAGTGATGAAAAGTAGTGTTGTTTGGCAAGATTGAGGGCAGACAAGTAGGAGCGCAAGGTAAACTTCTAGTGGAGAAAGTCTGCTGAAGTGCGAGATTTCCTCTATAGCCGTTCTGCAGTGCGTGAGCATCTCTGTAGATAGTGTGTTTGTGCAGTGTGCCATGGTTGTGGATGAGAGCGAGGGCGTTTGCTTGTGATTATGGGGCCATGAGAGTCAAGGGTGGAGGTTAGAGTAGTGTTGTATTGTGAAGTGGCGACGTCAGGGCAGGCAAGGGTGGTGAGGGGGCTGAGAAGGGGATTTAGTACATTTGACAATTGTGGGTTGAGTGCTTGCAGGTTTCTGCGTGTTCTGGTGGCAGGATTTGAAGAAGGGTGGTGAGCGGAAGATGAGGTGAGGTTGTAAGTTAGCAGGTGGTGGTCAGATAGGGGAAGTGAGGAGATGTCAAGGTTGGAGAAAGTGCAGAGATTAGTAAAAAAAGGTCAATGGAGAGTCCACCAATGTGGGTTGCTGAATCTGTCCATTGTGAGAGGCCAAGGGAAGAGGTGAGTGCAAGTAATTTTGCAGTTGTTGGGGAGGTGGGTGTGTCAGTGGCAATGTTGAAATCGCCAAGAATGAGTGAAGGTATATTGGAGGAGAGAAAGTGAGGGAGCCAGGCGGCAAAGTTGTCCAGAAATTGAGAGGGTGATCCAGGCGGGCGAAATATCACAGCTACTCGCAGAGGAATGGGAGAGAAGATGCGAATAGTGTGGACTTCAAAAGATGAGAATTGGAGGGAAGGAACAGGGGGTATGCAGTGAAAAGTGCAGCGAGAGGATAGTAGTATGCCCACACCTCCACCTTGTTTGTTCCCAGGTCTAGAAGTGAGACTGAAGTGTAGACCACCATAAGAGAGTGCGGCAGGGGAGGCAGAGTCAGATGGTGTGAGCCAGGTTTCTGTGATAGCCAGTAAAGTGAGGGAGTTGGAAATGAAGAGGTCATGAATGAAAGTAAGTTTATTACAAACAGACCTTGCATTCCAGAGGGCACATGAGAAGGGCAAAGTAGATGGTTTGTGACAAGTGATGGGTATTAGATTATGGGAGTTTTGGGCATTTGCTGCCCTGAGGACTCTGCATGGCTGACAGCAGGTGGGAAGAGTGAGGGGCCATTAGAAGAAGGAGAGAGAGTGAAAGGAGATGGGAATAGGACTTACAGGAGCATTTCTGCTTTCCAGCTTTAGGGGAGGGATGAGATAGTGACTAGAGGAAGGAGAGGAGCTCATGGGAGCAGAGAAGAGGAGAGGAAAGCAGGGAAGGTGAGAGAGTTATATTATTGGAGACATACAGCCTTATTAAAGTGCGATTCAGTAAATTTAAAAGGGCTCTATTTAAGCACACAGCATATTTTTTTGCAGAAGTTTTTAGTTAGTGAACTTCTATCCAAAAGCAAGGTCTTCAGTAACTAAAAACTTTTGTAAATAAAATATGCTGTGTGCTTAAATAGAGCAATTTAATATGGCTGATGATGTGTAGAGACTGTATAAGAGAGGCTGAGAAAGAGGCAGCAGGTTATAGTGAGGAAGATGGTGTGAGAAAACATTGTGACATTGTATAAGCAAGTATTCTTAACGGGGGTTGGTTAGAGGTAATAAGCAGATGTCACTGATCCTTATATTACAGTCAGTCGACAGTCCCAAATCTGCACAAATTTTCCTTTTTCTAAAACGTAGTTCTTCATTTCCCTTTAATCTGAATTGGTAACATTTTTCAGGAACAGAGTATGTTGCTTTCTCCATCACATATATAGTTGTGAGCAAGCAGGTTGTTGCTAACGCTGCGCGAAGCGAGGGCCCAGCAACTGCGGACCTCGCAAAATTTACGGAGAGAAATACGAGACGCGGAACTTAGAAAAAAAAACATTACGACCTCGCAAAAATACAACCTTACCGCCCGATACCCGCGCACATAAAAAAATTAAAAACACAATAAATACACACAACAAATACATAAAAAGCTTACCTACAGCTGGGGGGGGGGGGGTAACCTTTTTATGTATTTCTTGTATTTCACTCGAAATACAAGAGTTTAGACACTCCCGAAAATCCCCTAAGCGAGAGAAAAAATGGCCGCCGAAAAAAATAAAAACGACAGGACTCTAAAGACGCAAAACACCACCAAACACATACGGATTTTCAGAAAAAGACGTACGAGATCTGAAAACAAGGACGCAACCTGTGCGACCCGAAAAACATTAGAAACACAATAAATACACACAACAAACACATAAAAAGCTTACACACAGCAAGGGGAGGCACCCAGAACCTCTGCAAGGGAAGTTAGACCTCCATTTAAGCCCAAATTACAGAGTTTAGACACCCGAAAATCACTTAAGCGAGAGAAAAAATGGCCGCCGAACAAAACAAAAACAAGGCTAAAGGACTCGAAACATGCAAAACACCACCAAACACATACAGATTTTCCGAAAAAGCCGGAAGAGATCCGAAAACAAGGGCGCAAAATCAGCCACAGCCGCGTACCACACATTAGGCGCCATTTTACAACAGTAACTTACACAATACGGAAGTACACAGCTACACTAATGCCTTTTCCTTGTGCACGCACACTATTACACTACACACTGCACACATTGCTGACACTTACACAGCAGCTCCACAGCACTGATGCTGCAGCAACATGATTGCCAGCTCTTCAACACAATGCTTCCTGCACATATATTGCTTCAAAATAGATAAAGTATATTCATTTATTATTTTATTAATTATTCATTGGCATACCAAAAAAAAACACCAACGCTGCTCATAGCACACCAACAACCAAGAGCCTTGCAATGAGCGCCGAAGGCTCTTGGAACACCAACAAAATTAATGTTGCACACAAACAACATTCCCTGCCTTACAATCTTATTGCTGTCATTTTTTGACAGGGAAGTCACTAGTATTAATATATTGTTGTGTTTAACGTCTACACCAGGGGTCTCCAAGTTCGGTCCTGCTGGGCTCCACACAGGCCTGGATTTTAGGATAGCCCTGCTGCACCCAGGTGAGACTATCATTTCTTCAGTCATCCTAAGTGACTCACCTAATTGACAAATCCACAAATCCAGGCCTGTGTGGCCCAGCAGGAGCAAACTTGGACACCCCTGGTCTACACCATGTATAGGTAACACCAGTCCTTTTTTTCTGTGCACAGGTCACAGTAATAGACTTCCCTTTTAGACTTGTCACAATGACAAGGCAGTTATTGATTTAACAGGCACAAACAGAAACTCCTGAGCTGGTCACAGCATTGAGGGCCTAACCCAGCCATGTTGTACACAACAATATTACATCTAATAATTATATTAATTATATCCTATACCCCTGAAAAGGTCTTCCTTCCTTCCTTTCATGTGATGTCTTTTAATTCTCATATATCCTTATCCTTTTTGTTTTGTTGTCAGGTTTTTGGTTTATCTTACATTACTCAACTTGAAATAATATTTATTATGTTTTTAGAATTTAGAACTGCCCTGTACTGGATACAGTAATACGTTCTAGTCAATGGAGGGGTGTTTTTCATTTTACCAATTTAAAAGTGTTCTAGCCCATCAGAAGAACTATGAAGACTATTTAGAACTGTGTACTGTTTTTAAATAATATTTTTTTTCCCCTTTAAAAGTAAATGCAACAAAGGTTAAAATGTGTAAATAGCCATTGCAAAAATATCAGGACATCTCTTGGGAGGTATCTAGATTAGATTTGATAAACTGAAGTGAGAACTGCATTCAAAAAGTTAGACCGCGTATGGTCCATGGTTATAATCAGAAATAACAGCACTCTGATATATTTAGATAATAAATATGAATAGGAAGTAACACACATTGCTGTATTTAACCATTATAACTGTAGACCTATGAAATAATAGATTTCCCTTCCCCAGCCATCACTCCCTTGGCCCTATATTTCTCCATACATTCCCAGTTACACACATGTCTATCTCACTCATGTACAAGCACATTCTTTCTTTTTTCTGCATGTGAGATATATAACTGCACAAGACTCATATGGGGGCTGTAAATATACAGAACTGGAAATGTCACAGGTTTAATATAAAGACAGTGATACATACATATATGTTCATATATTTGAGAAACGGCTGAGGATTGCATTTCAGGATTAGGTTGTAGGATATAAGATACTCCAGAGCTGGCTTTTTTATATTTTTTCTGGGTCCTGATTTTGTTGCAATGGCACCCTTTAGTGTTTTTTTTATTCATTTTTTTTTTTTTAAAGCTGATTTTTTAAATACCTGGAAATTATGCCTTTTTAATTGCATTTATTGGACTTTGTTGGTGTTGCACACACAGGTTGTGTTTGGAGCCATTACTAGCGCATGGATGCAACCTCCAGTCACAGTTGGGCTTCCATAGCTAAATTATATATATTTGCATTTTATATATGCTGGGGATTTAATGTTCTTCTCTCAGTTTTGTTCTAGTAAATAGCATTGCTCTGGAGGGAGATGGCTGTGAGATTTGCAGCGCTGCAGAAGACCAGCTAATCAAGATGTCTCGCAAGCTTAACTGCTCCAGGATGGTAAGCAGGACACAATGGCCTCCATTCAATTAAGCAATTGTTGTTTACTGGAGCCCGTAATGTAACCCGTAAACTAATTTGCTATTCAATTGGAATCTTTTAGCTACCCGCAAACCATTTGCGGGTTACAGTCTTAAAATCCCTGCGGTTGTCAAAATCGTAACTCCGACCCAGCTAAGCCTTTGATATTTCAAGTCCGTAATTGTAACAATAGCAAATCGCTATTCAGTTGCTGCAATTCCTCAATTGATTAACACCCATATATGGCAAATGTAGAAGAAAATCCTATTAGTACCAGATAGGACTCGCAAGGGGGTTAAACACCTGATTGTAGCACGGTGAATGCAAATAAAAAATCAATACTGCACTACAAAGTACAGGGAAAGCGATGAAAGACATTATAATTAATTGCACAACAGACTCATGCGTGCGAATCTGCAATCTTATTTTTTTTTTCCTTTTATTTTCATGTTTTATTGATCCCAGGAATCAAGGACTTAACTAGGGGTTAATTTTCAGTAACTAAATCGGCAATCCCAGCCACGCTCGGGATCACACAGTTTCCTTTGTCCGACATCCATCTTCCGGGTTCCCTTCCCTAGAAGCATAGGCGACGCAGGGGAGCGGAACAAGGTGGTCTGGCAGTGTCGGCACCCCCGAGTGTAACGCTTTAACACCCGGGGGCACTAACAAGGCCAGACTGCCTTGGAGGTTAATACATATCAGGCCACCCATATGGACTAGAACAGTATCGCCATTCATTTTTATTATTTTGTACATTGCTGGATTGTGAGTCCGATGGCATATGGGACCTCTAAACGCTAATTGATTGACGTGTAACCTCCATGTTTTACTGACGTAATGTTGACGGTCTCATTTACTATTGGCTGTTTCTAAATGGTTAGTTACAGCCTTGCTTAATTGATCATGATCACGCTCTGAAGTTTTACTTAGGATTGCAGGGTTTACGGTTTCTGCTTTCGGCCCATAAGTTGTGTGCTTGTTCAAGTAATTGTAGCAAATTTGAATAAGGCCTTATGCTTGCTTTAGTCAGATTAATATGGTGCACTGCATAAAAGTTCTTGGCTTTATTAACAACTAGGAAATTGCCCATCAAAAATGATGGGAGGAAAACTGTAATGGGCCCTCTGAGCACCTTTGGCGCTCATCGCGAGCCCCGCAACTTTCCTGCTTTTGAATGATCACCTTTGGCTCTCGTTGCGATCCCCACGATGAGCGCCTCTGGAGCTCATTGCAAGGCTTTCACCCTGTGTACTTTATAGGCGTCAAGCTTGAGTGTTATGGACTTGGGTTAAGTGTTACTTCCTTGGGTTAAGTGTTACTGGCTTGCATAAATGTTACTGCTGAGGGCTCGTTTTTACGTCCTACGGGCTAGTTTTACTTCCTTCGGCCTCGTTTTCATCATGTTGTGTTTTTTCGGCAGCCAGTTGTGACCCTTGCTCGCAGTTGTGACCCTTGCTGTGCGAGGACAGCAAACATGACCAACATCGTAAACGTTCATCACACTGACAACTATATATGATACTTGCATTTGCAAATTGCCATAAAGAGAACCCAAATTAATTGAAATGTTTCCACTATATTGGCCCACACTTCATTACTTGTAAGTAGTAAAGATAATCACATACCACCTCTTTATTTTGATAAATGTTAATGTATTGTGAGAAAACACATGCAATTAAAAAAAATCAGTTTTTTCTCCCCATTTTTGGGCTGTCACCTAAACTGATGCAATGTGTGGGCCAACAACCATGAGCGAAGGAGATGAAATAATTATGGGATGGGTATACAGTTCTTAGTATAGACAGACGGCACAGCAGCTTCTGTACACATTGAAATATCTGGGGTAAATATGTTCTCCTCATTCCCCCTTGTCCCTACACCCATGCCTACCACTGTCTATTTGATGTACAACTTGGTGGCAAAATATAAAAATATAGATGGGCTCCAGCCTAAACATGGTGGCAGCAATAAAGCAAATTCCAGTGTTTTCTCACAAAATACCCATTATTTTTTTTATAAATTGGAAAGCTGACGATACTGATCTTTGAGGAGAAAATCTAATCATTGTAACTTTATTTTAATAGCAGAGTAAACCCAGTTTTGAGAAGGAGTGCAGAGACCTTGAACTTCTACCAGCATCAGCACCAATCCTGTTACAGGTGAGGAAGCCAAAGTGTGTGGATATGCATGTGGTGTGTGTGTATATATAAATATATGTGTGTGTGTGTGTGTATACAGGGGATATAAAAGGTCTACACACCCCTGTTAAAATATAAGGTTTCTGTGCTGTAAAAAAATGAGACAAAGATAAATCATTTCAGAACTTCTTCAAACTGAAATCTTTTAGGTAGAGGGAAGATAAAATATAAAAATAAAATAATATGGTTGCATAAGTATGCACACCCTTAAACTAATACTTTTGTTGAAGCACCTTTTGATTTTATTACAGCACTCAGTCTTTTTGGGTATGAGTCTATCAGCATGGCACATTTTGACTTGGCAAGATTTGCCCATTCTTCTTTGCAAAAACACTCCAAATCTGTCAGATTGCGAGGGCATCTCCTGTGCACAACCTCCTTCAGATCACCCCACAGATTTTCAATCTGATTCAGGTCTGGGCTCTGGCTGGGCCATTCCGAAACTTTAATCTTCTTCTGGTGAAGCCATTCCTTTGTTGATTTTGATGTATGATTTGGGTCATGGCATGCTGAAAGATGAAGTTGCTCTTCATGTTCAGCTTTCTAAGCCTGAAGGTTTTGTGCCAATATTGACTGGTATTTGGAACTGTTCATAATTCCCTCTATCTTAACTAAGGCCCCAGTTCCAGCTGAAGAAAAACAGCCCCAAAGCATGATGTTGCCACCACCATGCTTCACTGTGGGTATGGTGTTCTTTTGGTGATGTGCAGTGTTGTTTTTGCGCCAAACATATGTTTTGGAATTATGGCGAAAAAGTTCAACCTTGGTTTCATCAGACCATAACACCTTTTCTCACATGCTTTTGGGAGACTTCTGATGTGTTTTTGCAAAATGTAGCCTGGCTTGGATGTTTTTCTTCGTAAGAAAAGGCTTTCATCTTGCCACTCTACCCCATAGCCCAGACATATGAAGAATACGGGAGATTGTTGTCACATGTACCACACAGCCAGTACTTGCCAGATATTCCTGCAGCTCCTTTAATGTTGCTGTAGGCCACTTGGTAGCCCCCCATACCAATTTTCTTCTCGTCTTTTCATCAATTTTGGAGGGAGCTCCAGTTCTTGGTAATGTCAGTGTTGTGCCATATATTCTCCACTCACTGTGTTCCATGGTATATCTAATGCCTTGGAAATTCTTTTGTACCCTTCTCCTGACTGATACCTTTTAACAATGAGATCCCTCTGATGCTTTGGAAGCTCTCTGTGGAGCATGGCTTTTGTTGTGGGATGTGACTAAGAAAATTTCAGAAAAGACCAACTAGAGCAGCTGAACTTTATTTGGGGTTAATCAGAGGCACTTCAAATGATGGCAGGTGTATGCTGACTCCTATTTAACACGATTTGGAATGTGATTGCTTAATTCTGAACACAGCTACATCCCCAGTGATAAGAGGGTGTGCAGACTTATGCAACCACATTATTTTTCTTTTTGTTTTCTTCCCTCCACCTAAAAGATTTCAGTTTGTTTTTTAATTGAGTTGTACAGTTTATAGGTCACATTAAAGGTGGAAAAAGTTCTGAAATAATTTATCTTTGCCTCATTTTTTTACAGCACAGAAACCTAACATTTTAACAGGGGTGTGTAGACTTTTTATATTTTATATATATATATATATATATATATATATATATATATATATATATATATATATATATATATATATATATATATATATATATATATATATATATATATATATATATATATATATATATATATATATATACAGGGAGTGCAGAATTATTAGGCAAATGAGTATTTTGACCACATCATCCTCTTTATGCATGTTGTCTTACTCCAAGCTGTATAGGCTCAAAAGCCTACTACCAATTAAGCATATTAGGTGATGTGCATCTCTGTAATGAGAAGGGGTGTGGTCTAATGACATCAACACCCTATATGAGGTGTGCATAATTATTAGGCAACTTCCTTTCCTTTGGCAAAATGGGTCAAAAGAAGGACTTGACAGGCTCAGAAAAGTCAAAAATAGTGAGATATCTTGCAGAGGGATGCAGCACTCTTAAAATTGCAAAGCTTCTGAAGCGAGATCATCGAACAATCAAGCGTTTCATTCAAAATAGTCAACAGGGTCGCAAGAAGCGTGTGGAAAAACCAAGGCGCAAAATAACTGCCCATGAACTGAGAAAAGTCAAGCGTGCAGCTGCCACGATGCCACTTGCCACCAGTTTGGCCATATTTCAGAGCAGCAATACTCAGAGACATGGCCAAGGTAAGAAAGGCTGAAAGACGACCACCACTGAACAAGACGCACAAGCTGAAACGTCAAGACTGGGCCAAGAAATATCTCAAGACTGATTTTTCTAAGGTTTTATGGACTGATGAAATGAGAGTGAGTCTTGATGGGCCCGTGGCTGGATTGGTAAAGGGCAGAGAGCTCCAGTCCGACTCATTGAAATATCTGGGGTAAATATGTTCTCCTCATTCCCCCTTGTCCCTACACCCATGCCTACCACTGTCTATTTGATGTACAACTTGGTGGCAAAATATAAAAATATAGATGGGCTCCAGCCTAAACATGGTGGCAGCAATAAAGCAAATTCCAGTGTTTTCTCACAAAATACCCATTATTTTTTTTATAAATTGGAAAGCTGACGATACTGATCTTTGAGGAGAAAATCTAATCATTGTAACTTTATTTTAATAGCAGAGTAAACCCAGTTTTGAGAAGGAGTGCAGAGACCTTGAACTTCTACCAGCATCAGCACCAATCCTGTTACAGGTGAGGAAGCCAAAGTGTGTGGATATGCATGTGGTGTGTGTGTATATATAAATATATGTGTGTGTGTGTGTGTATACAGGGGATATAAAAGGTCTACACACCCCTGTTAAAATATAAGGTTTCTGTGCTGTAAAAAAATGAGACAAAGATAAATCATTTCAGAACTTCTTCAAACTGAAATCTTTTAGGTAGAGGGAAGATAAAATATAAAAATAAAATAATATGGTTGCATAAGTATGCACACCCTTAAAACTAATACTTTTGTTGAAGCACCTTTTGATTTTATTACAGCACTCAGTCTTTTTGGGTATGAGTCTATCAGCATGGCACATTTTGACTTGGCAAGATTTGCCCATTCTTCTTTGCAAAAACACTCCAAATCTGTCAGATTGCGAGGGCATCTCCTGTGCACAACCTCCTTCAGATCACCCCACAGATTTTCAATCTGATTCAGGTCTGGGCTCTGGCTGGGCCATTCCGAAACTTTAATCTTCTTCTGGTGAAGCCATTCCTTTGTTGATTTTGATGTATGATTTGGGTCATGGCATGCTGAAAGATGAAGTTGCTCTTCATGTTCAGCTTTCTAAGCCTGAAGGTTTTGTGCCAATATTGACTGGTATTTGGAACTGTTCATAATTCCCTCTATCTTAACTAAGGCCCCAGTTCCAGCTGAAGAAAAACAGCCCCAAAGCATGATGTTGCCACCACCATGCTTCACTGTGGGTATGGTGTTCTTTTGGTGATGTGCAGTGTTGTTTTTGCGCCAAACATATGTTTTGGAATTATGGCGAAAAAGTTCAACCTTGGTTTCATCAGACCATAACACCTTTTCTCACATGCTTTTGGGAGACTTCTGATGTGTTTTTGCAAAATGTAGCCTGGCTTGGATGTTTTTCTTCGTAAGAAAAGGCTTTCATCTTGCCACTCTACCCCATAGCCCAGACATATGAAGAATACGGGAGATTGTTGTCACATGTACCACACAGCCAGTACTTGCCAGATATTCCTGCAGCTCCTTTAATGTTGCTGTAGGCCACTTGGTAGCCCCCCATACCAATTTTCTTCTCGTCTTTTCATCAATTTTGGAGGGAGCTCCAGTTCTTGGTAATGTCAGTGTTGTGCCATATATTCTCCACTCACTGTGTTCCATGGTATATCTAATGCCTTGGAAATTCTTTTGTACCCTTCTCCTGACTGATACCTTTTAACAATGAGATCCCTCTGATGCTTTGGAAGCTCTCTGTGGAGCATGGCTTTTGTTGTGGGATGTGACTAAGAAAATTTCAGAAAAGACCAACTAGAGCAGCTGAACTTTATTTGGGGTTAATCAGAGGCACTTCAAATGATGGCAGGTGTATGCTGACTCCTATTTAACACGATTTGGAATGTGATTGCTTAATTCTGAACACAGCTACATCCCCAGTGATAAGAGGGTGTGCAGACTTATGCAACCACATTATTTTTCTTTTTGTTTTCTTCCCTCCACCTAAAAGATTTCAGTTTGTTTTTTAATTGAGTTGTACAGTTTATAGGTCACATTAAAGGTGGAAAAAGTTCTGAAATAATTTATCTTTGCCTCATTTTTTTACAGCACAGAAACCTAACATTTTAACAGGGGTGTGTAGACTTTTTATATTTTATATATATATATATATATATATATATATATATATATATATATATATATATATATATATATATATATATATATATATATATATATATATATATATATACAGGGAGTGCAGAATTATTAGGCAAATGAGTATTTTGACCACATCATCCTCTTTATGCATGTTGTCTTACTCCAAGCTGTATAGGCTCAAAAGCCTACTACCAATTAAGCATATTAGGTGATGTGCATCTCTGTAATGAGAAGGGGTGTGGTCTAATGACATCAACACCCTATATGAGGTGTGCATAATTATTAGGCAACTTCCTTTCCTTTGGCAAAATGGGTCAAAAGAAGGACTTGACAGGCTCAGAAAAGTCAAAAATAGTGAGATATCTTGCAGAGGGATGCAGCACTCTTAAAATTGCAAAGCTTCTGAAGCGAGATCATCGAACAATCAAGCGTTTCATTCAAAATAGTCAACAGGGTCGCAAGAAGCGTGTGGAAAAACCAAGGCGCAAAATAACTGCCCATGAACTGAGAAAAGTCAAGCGTGCAGCTGCCACGATGCCACTTGCCACCAGTTTGGCCATATTTCAGAGCAGCAATACTCAGAGACATGGCCAAGGTAAGAAAGGCTGAAAGACGACCACCACTGAACAAGACGCACAAGCTGAAACGTCAAGACTGGGCCAAGAAATATCTCAAGACTGATTTTTCTAAGGTTTTATGGACTGATGAAATGAGAGTGAGTCTTGATGGGCCCGTGGCTGGATTGGTAAAGGGCAGAGAGCTCCAGTCCGACTCAGACGCCAGCAAGGTGGAGGTGGAGTACTGGTTTGGGCTGGTATCATCAAAGATGAGCTTGTGGGGCCTTTTCGGGTTGAGGATGGAGTCAAGCTCAACTCCCAGTCCTACTGCCAGTTCCTGGAAGACACCTTCTTCAAGCAGTGGTACAGGAAGAAGTCTGCATCCTTCAAGAAAAACATGATTTTCATGCAGGACAATGCTCCATCACACGCGTCCAAGTACTCCACAGCGTGGCTGGCAAGAAAGGGTATAAAAGAAGAAAATCTAATGACATGGCCTCCTTGTTCACCTGATCTGAACCCCATTGAGAACCTGTGGTCCATGATCAAATGTGAGATTTACAAGGAGGGAAAACAGTACACCTCTCTGAACAGTGTCTGGGAGGCTGTGGTTGCTGCTGCTGCACGCAATGTTGATGGTGAACAGATGAAAACACTGACAGAATCCATGGATGGCAGGCTTTTGAGTGTCCTTGCAAAGAAAGGTGGCTATATTGGTCACTGATTTGTTTTTGTTTTGTTTTTGAATGTCAGAAATGTATATTTGTGAATGTTGAGATGTTATATTGGTTTCACTGGTAAAAATAAATAATTGAAATGGGTATATATTTGTTTTTTGTTAAGTTGCCTAATAATTATGCACAGTAATAGTCACCTGCACACACAGATATCCCCCTAAAATAGCTAAAACTAAAAACAAACTAAAAACTACTTCCAAAATATTCAGCTTTGATATTAATGAGTTTTTTGGGTTCATTGAGAACATGGTTGTTGTTCAATAATAAAATTACTGTATATACCGTATATACTCGAGTATAAGCCGAGTTTTTCAGCCCTTTTTTTAAGGGTAAAAAGGGCCCCCTCGGCTTATACTCGAGTCACTCTCCACCCCGTGTCTCTCTAACCCCCCTGTGTCTCTTTCCCTCCCCCTCGTGTCTCTTTCCCTCCCCCTCCTCATCCTCAACCCCCCCTCCTCATTCTAACCCCCCTTCCTCACTTTACCCCTCTAAATACCTCCCCCTTTCCCTTCACTTACCTGCTTCTGCTCCGGCCTCCGCTCCTTTCAGGCGTCTTGACCCGGCCAATGCTAATGACGTGGCGCGCATGTGACGGCACCCGGTATATGCTAATGACGTGACATGCGCGCCACGTCATTAGCATTGGCCGGGTCAAGACCCCGGAAGGAGCGGAGGCGGAGCAGAAGCAGGTAAGTGAGGGGAAAGGGAGAGGGTGAGGTATTTAGAGGGGGGTTGAGGATGAGGAGGGGGGGTTGAGGATGAGGGGGGGGGTTGAGGATGAGGAGGGGGGGTTGAGGATGAGGAGGGAGGTTGAGGAGGGGGGTTGAGGAGGGGAATTGAGGAAGGAGGTTCAGGATGAGGAGGGGGGTTGAGAATGAGGAGGGGGTTGAGGAGGGTGATAAGGGAGGGGGAAGAGACACAGGGAAGGGAGAGGGGTGAAGAGACACAGGGGAGGGAGATGGGAGAAGAGACACAGGGGGCAGCACATTTCCCACCCTCGGCTTATACTCGCGTCACTCATTTTTCCCATTATTTTGTGGTAAAATAGGTGCCTCGGCTTATACTCGAGTATATACGGTGTGTATGTGTGTGTGTGTGTGTGTGTGTGTGTATATATATATATATATATATATATATATATATATATATATATATATATATATATATATATATATATATATATATATATATATATATATATATTAATTATTATTATTATTATTATTATTATTATTATCTTTATTTATATCGCGCCAACATATTCCGTAGCGCTGTACAGGGGTTGAGTACATAGCAGAAAACAAATTAAACACCTTGTAAAGAATGGAGGGCCCTGTTTTTGAGCATAAAATCAAATGTACATAGAGCTTGTTTCCAAGGCCTGACACAAGATTGAAAACTCACAAACTTACAATCTAAGGGCATATATATATATATATATATATATATATATATATATATCCTAAAAATAAGTTTAAAAAACTAATTTCCCACTCAGAATTCCGAGAAATATAGTTATTGCACTGTGCTCTGGCAAAGTGGGCCCAGACATGCAAATGGATCCACAATGCATTTTAATCCAATGTCACTTAATACATGGTTCCTTTTAGGCATATGCCTGCTGTATAACACAGCATTGAAGCGGACATAGGATGGCTTATGCACAAAATCTATAGCATGAGTTATTTACCAGCCCCACAGTGATGAGATTCATTTAAGATTGAAAAATCTGTGGGTAGTTCTCCTAGCTTATGCATACAATATCCTATGCTGTGCTTTACAGCAAGGAGTGAAAATGCATTGTGGACTCCTTTGCATGTCATTACCCAGTTTCCCCAGAGTCCTTGTAATAACCGTATCTCTTGGAGTTCAAAGTAGGAAATACGTATTTTTTTAACTTTATTTTAGACCTCCATACTGTGTTCTGTAGGGTGAATGTTTTCTATCACTAAATGATGTTGTGGATATATACAATATATATCTTTGTTCATACTGATGTTTTACGGACTTAAAATGATATTGGATGTTTACACGTTACGGAAGGGGCCAAATGCATAAGGAGTATAGATGTCCCATAAGATAACAGAGCAGTGAAGAGGCTCTTAAAGCTTCTCATATGACCCTCTTTTGTGTTATGACAGTATCAAGTATGAGGCAGATATTTGGGTGAATCCATATAATCTAGCTATCTATATTGTTGTGTGGTTTTTAGGATATGTAATTATTATATTTTTAACAATTATTTTATATTGTTATATTGTGCACTTTACAATTTCCTCACCAATTTGTCACCATTTCCAAAAATTTAATTTTTTTGTATTTGATAATGCAATTTAGCTGAATTTCACTAATTTATATTTATTGATTAGCACTATCCACTATTTCGGGAAAGTGACTCTGAATGTACTGGGGAAGATGCTGCTTCTCTGGAGGAAAAGAAGGTCCAGTTTCGAGAGAGATATGATGTTCTTTCCCACAGTGCTTCTCAGAAGGTTTGGTTTTGCAATTTTGTCCATTTTTATTCCTAATCAAGCTATAAATAAGTAGTTTGGTGTAGGGCTCACTTTAGATGAAGATCTCAACAAAGAACCCCCCAAAGCAAGGTTTTTATATCCATGGCTTGTTGTTGTTTAGTCTGTCTGTCAGTCATGTCTTACTCTCCATGACCCTATGGATCCCAGCACGCCAGGTACATCTGTCAGTCACCGCCTCTCTGAGCTCGATTTAAGTTCATGTTCATCACTTCAATGATCTCTTCTATCCATCTCCGCCTTGGTCGTCCCCTTCTTCCTGTGCCTTCAATCTTTCCCAGCATTAGTCTTTTCTAGGGAATCCTATCTTCTCATGATATGGCCAAAAGATTTAAGCTTCAGCCTTAAGATCATAGCTCCCAGTGAACAGTTTGTCTTGATTTCCTGAACTACTGATTTATTGGCTGGCTAACCCAGCTCTAAGCCATTTCTGTAAAGCACTTGGAGTATTTGCTAGCACTGTCTACTATGCTCTTAGAAAAAGGAGTACTAAATTTATATTTTACAAAAATGTAATGAGGAAATTGCAAAGTTACTCTATTACAGTAAATCACAGCAAGCACCACAGTCCAGGATTTCAGCTTTTGAATTAACTGCGCACAGCAGGGAAATAATGAAAACCAGAACTGTGTTCTACACTTCAGATTGATGTTGCCTATCTCTTCTGTAGAGCTCTTTTAACTTGCATTTAGTAAGTGTAATCTAAGTGGTTAGGATTCAGTGCTTTCACCGCTGCGACTTGGGTTTGATTCCAGTCTCAGAGCCGATAGGTCCCACCACCCTGAAGCAGAGCAGGGTTGGGCTTGGTCAGTACTTGGATGGGAGACCACCTAGGAATACCAGGCGCTGTATGCAATGGCCCACTGGAGAAGGAACTGGCAACCCACTCCAGTATCTCTGCCATTAAAACCAAGTGAATCAACATGAACATAACGATGTCTGGTGTGTTACGGTCCATGAGGTCACAGTCAAAAACGACTGAATGACGCAAAAAAAACGCAAGCAATACGGTTACCAAAAAATGTTCTTGTAGGTGATATTGTGTTTAAGGAACATTATTGATCTGACTGGCAAACATCTGTTCTAGCCTGCTAGGTGCTGCTTGCATCCAACCATCACCACAGCTCGCTTAAAAAAAATGAAAGAAATATAATACATTTTTTGTATCTGCTCCTTTTTATTTTAGTTTTTTTGTTTCACTTCTTATTTATGTCATGATTATTTAAAGCCATTCTTATCCCCGTTGCGTATTTGTGAGCTATACTAGTGTGCCATTTAGTAAGTGGGGCATATTTGCATTTTTGTTTACCTCTGGTCATAATTGTCTCATCCTTTGAACGTCTGCGGTAGACAAATTCTATCTTTGTATGGCTTTATAGCTGTGTTATAACTCATATTATTAGACTTTCATATTATAGATGGGATTTTTAAAAATTGCTAGCAAGAAATAAGTCATGATAACCAAATAAACAGGGAGTTATAATTAGAGATTTAAAGTACAGGATTTAGGGAATATCTAGAGTGGTCTTTGTCTCATATGAATGACTTTATGCTGAATCGGGTCATAGATGTAACATTTTATAACATATGTGTGTGATCAGATATACTCTGCAGTCTTCTCCCATTGATACTCTGTTTCTCTGCTTTTATAGCTGCTCCATCTGATCCAGCCAAGGTTAATCTTAAGTGGCCATACACACAGTGCTTGTGAAGTGCTTCATCAAGGAGTAATCCCAGAGATCAGTGTCCCATCATTCAGCTGGAGGAACAGAAACAACCCAAGCTTCATTATGGTAAGTAGGCTTATCCATTTATCTATTTATTTTGTTTAATTCTTAGCAAAAGTGATCCGTTTAGCTTTGTATGCTATTTGGGTGACTTCATAGAAGTGAGTGAAGTGTAAATTTTAAACAGTTATTAGATTGAGGAAAATAAAATGAATTAACGTAGTTATAGCATTTATATAAAACTAAAGTACGTGAAAATAGAAGTTTGTCTGTGTCAATAAACAATGTCTTTGTATGTGATCATTCCCATATCACAATGCAGCTTCCATGTTTTGCTTTGTGTATTGATTACAATATCTTATATATTAGACCTCATTATCCTGGACTGTTATCTTACTTCACTGGGGTTACTAAAAGCATAAACAGATATCCGTTGTATGACAAGTGATCTTGTGTTACTTAAGAGACCGTGGAAGCCTATTGGTATGGGTTTCAAGATTCAGTTTCTGAGATGTCTTAATAAACAGGTCATTAAAATAAAGAGTTAAAGGGCCACTGTAAGCACTGTTCATGTTAAACATATTATTTAGTTCACCATTAACATTAAAACACATATGGTGACCGCAGCAAATCAAAGCTTTAACCAGAAAATATAATTTTAAAACAGTTTACCGCATTAATGACCAGTGCCCGTTCCAACTCTCTCACAGAGCACTGCTGAAAGGATATGAAAGATTTCAATGGAGATAACATTAAATATACCGACTTATAAGGCGGTAATAACCTTATCTTAGTTGAAATATTTGGAATATATTTTGTTAAATAATGGTGAGCTTAAAAAAAAAGTAGGTTTAACATGAAAAGTGCTTACACTGGCCCTTTTTAAATTGGCAACATACTCGGCTATCAATTTCACAAAATTAAAATGACCATAATCTTACAATGAGCTTTTTGAGTAAAAAAAAATAAGTAAGTATACCAGTTTTATAAGTAAAACAACTGCATAAAGATTAATAATTAAATAGGGATGAATTTACCTCACAAATGGTGTACTTCCTTACACTCTGCGTCCTCTAAATCACTACAACCACAACTGCTTCTCCACATCCATTTATCAGATCCTTGTATTATTGTAATCAGATGCAAGAATGTATGTGAGCTTGAACATAAAACGGAAAGACATCTCGAATACATACTGCATTGATGTCAATGCTACCCTCATACAGTTTCATTTATTTGCTATAGCTATAGTCTACATTAATTACAATTAGTTCTTGCTAGGCTATTCTATCAAACTTTTCTTGAGGAGACTCCATAGGAGAGCGAGCGAGCGAGAGCACTCTTACAATTTCTGTAAACCTAAGAATCACTTGAGTTATAATACTGTAGAGTACCATGTATTTGTTTGTATATTACTAAGTTGTACTAGCTGTAATGTTTACCAGAATAAGTGTATAGGATAATGGTATATGTTTGGCTACAGTTCAATGATATGTTGATGTAGAAGTGGTTGAATAAATTCTTAAAGTCAAAGAAAATAAATAATCCCCCCCCAAAAAAATAATGGTATTTTGATATCAGTTGTGTATGGTCTTTCTGTGTGGATTATAATTATGTCTACATTTTTAAAGAACATTTCTTTTTTTTATACCATTATTATTCTACTGGTAAATATTGATCAACTGTTCATTGATTCTCTTCCGTTCAAAAGTCAAGACATGTATTTTAGAGAATTTATCCTCAATGAAGTAATTTCATTTTTATTTTGGAAGTCTGCAAGCAGTTAAATAGCATAAATACAATTGTGTTCAAATTTGTTGCCAGTGTGAGTCTCTGTATTACAAAGTGTACCAAGACATATTTAGGCTCCACACTTTGGCCATCGAGGGTTGTCGGAAGTCATTAAAGTCTACAAGTTTCCTACATTCACAAACTTTGGTGCAGATTTTACCCGTCTTATCTGGAGAGCAATGTAACACAAAGCTTTTTCACAACACGGAGGCAGCTTTGGCCGTTATTTTAAAGTGTTCACAATTTCAGAAGACCTTTTAGTGGTAATATGTACTCTTATGTAGTAATTTGTATTCTCCATAAGTGATTCTTTACAGATGCATCTTGCACTGAGAGAGATTCAGACTATATCATGTGAAACCTTCAGTATATTGTTATTGGGTTACAGTTCTTAGAGAAGCAAATCTGTTAATTGGTATTATTTCTTGTTTCAGGGGAGCATTACCGCTACTAATTTCACCCTTGCCAAGTGCTTCCTCCCAACTGAGAACACAATTCTCACAATCTACTGTACCGCTAGTATGTTGCTCCTTATTTATGTAGTGGCTTACAGCTGCTGTTTTACCTTTCTTGGAGTTGACTCAAAACAAAAGCCAATGTGACATTGTAAGTATGAAGAGCACAGAATGAAGACCAGCCCATGAAGCTGGACACCCTGCAGCAATATGCAAACTTGTTTTCCCTTGAATAGACCAGTACATTTTACCAAATATATATTTATTAAATGATGTACCTGTACAATATGTGACTCTTACCTATAAGTTAAGGAAAAAAAAAACTTTCATCATTGATTTATAGCCTTACCACTTGTTTGCACTAAATTAAAAAGTCCTACAGTACTGACCACATGACAGTGTACAACATGCCTTGTGTTTGGGACTCTCATTCCAGCCCATGGTGTAAAGCTTTCTGCTTCCGGGTTAATAGTTTTTAATTTTCATATCAAAAACTAGATTGTATATTAATAGGTCCACACCTTATATTCATTTATGATTTTGTTAAAATAAAATGTGATAGTCCAATATATTCAGACTTGTGTGTTAATTCATTTGGTACAAACTTTACACTGGTGAGCAAAGTAATAAAATAAAAAAAGGGCTGTTTTCTTCTATAACAAAAATGGACAAAATGGGGATGTCAAAAGAAATATGGATACTGATAACCAAAGAATAAACACACAGAACATCTCTTCTGCAATGTTACCACTATCCATTTTCTGGCCCACTACCACCTGATCATTCAGTTCTCCTATTTATTTTACATGGGACTAGTATAAAAGTAAACCATAGTGTGTGTATATGTATATATATATCCACTTTATTACTAGAGTAGCTAACAATACTGTGCAGGCCATACCAGCACGCACATGCTCAATCCATGGCTATCAACTACAGCACAGATTCCAACTGAGACACATAAACTTTGGGAATGTCCTGATCTAGCCCATTAACTGGATTTTTTGCCCCAAGGAAGCAAGTAAGAGCCCACCTAGTAACTGTTTAAAGTGTTTGCCTGACATACAGTATGTAAGAAATAAAGTCACAAATTGTAAGTAGGTGTCATAACTTTCTAAATCTGCTATTTCCAAATGCACATCATCTCAGTGCTCAAGGCCTGCAATGCATTGTGTTGAATCTTCCAACACTCTAGTCTGGAAGGAGACAACTTAAATATTGATGTCACTGAACAAGTCTGAAGTGAATTCACCTAATAAGACTTTTCTGAATTGCTGTTATTGCAACTGTAATTTTAGACATTGTACAGGTTATCTTGGACACAGGAAAAGTCTATACTCACATACATAAAACACCTAAGTATAAAATATAAAGCAGTGTAATAGTTACTAAAAAGGACATGCCTTATTGCTACAGCAGTTCTTGCTTTGTATATTTATATATATATTTATATTTATATATATAGTATTGTACCACAACTTCTTTAGAGAACGTTTGCATAAATTATTCAAGTTTGAGAAATATTCACACATATCAATTCTACAATATTTAAAATAAACCAACTTTCTAATGTGTCTCTTTATTAAAAGAGAAATAAAAATGTCATCTTGTAATTTATCAGGCTAGACATAAAGGTTTACACCCCCCCCACCCCCTTGTCGTGCTACTGACTTGCACAATAAAAGCAGCTGCTGTTACAAAAGGTAGACAAGCCTTAACTAGCGGTGCTGTCGTATTTTTTTTTTCTTCTTTTAAACATTCACAATAATCTTGTGAAATTTGTATGAATGATCAAAGAATTATCAAAGGTTTTTAGAAGAAATAATAAAAAAAAAACAAAACAAATGATCCTTGGTTCCCACTGAAACACCACTAAGTTGCAAATGTGGACATAAAAATGGAATTCAATGTTTTTTTGTTTTTTTAGTTTTTTCTTTAAAGCTGAGACTCTCCACTCCTTCCCTCCCCTGCACATAAAAATAGAGGGAAAAAAAGGCATGTTTGCTGCAACTGGTCACTGTAGGACCTTACTTGTAAAGGTAAGTGGTTAATTTGCATAATTTATACTTTTTTTTGTTTTTGTTTTTTCTTTTTTGTACTAAAGAGCATTTCCTTCTTTTATATAAACCAGAAAAAAACTAAATTCTACAGATAGTTCCTACCTGCAGTCACAGCTGCAGGTAAGTTTTGACATCAAGCTGTACAGCGCAATCAAAAACATACTTACATCTTAGCTCATTTTACAGGTACAGCCATAATCAAGGCACAAAGATCTTCTACAAGTATTTTTTTTTCAATAAAGTTGTACAAAATAATATTACATTTTACATCTGTACATTATAATAAACCAGCAGTTAAACAAAATCAAAAAGGAAAAAAAGAAGCTATATAGGACTAACGCCCATTAATGATCTAAGGCTAAAAAGATCATTTGTGGACAGAACGTATAATATCAGTGAGGGTGGTATTTTTTTTCTTCTGCCTTGACGTGAGAGGCTGAAAGCAGCTGCAGTTTGAATGCCTGAGGTGTGCAGAAACATTTAGCCACAAAACACCATAAAAATAAAGTAAAAAATTGCTTATCTGTACTTTGTCTCTTCATAATCTACCCTATGTACTGTTCCAGGAACGTTCTCAATCACCCCAGAGTTGTAAGGAAAGGCCTGGAATGCAATGCTCTACAATGGGTTCCAGGCTCTTCCTGACAACTTGGAAGTGGTACAGAGCAGAGGTCACTTTATCAGTTGACCTGCAACTCGACAATGCTATAAACTGACATTTAATAAATATTTCTGGTGCTGCTACATTTTGTGTAGAATTCCTCAACAGTATGTTTTTTTATTAACCTGATACAAAGTGCATTATTCTTATTTTTTTGTCCTCCATCAAGTACTCTTCAGTGTCATGTTAACAAAAAATACCTAGAACAAAACAAAAATAAAACCACACAGGGATAGGTCTGAGCATAGTGCCATCCAACAGATGGGTACATGTTACAGGGCCTGTTGCTGAGCAAAAGAAAAGAGGCAGCCTAAGGTTTAGTGGAATGGTATTAACCTTTCTTGTTCTGTGAGCCACTTGAAGAAAGCTGCTGTTTATAATGTTATATTGTCCATTCTCTGAATGGGCAGTCTCCATCAGAGATGGGGTTGAACCAGTGCTTCTCATCCATGACCTGACCGACTATGCTTCATGGAGAGCAATGTTCCTACTTGATGAACACCCAGGTATTTCCATTTTATTATATTCACTTGGATTTTTTTTTTTATGTAAAAATTCACTGGTACAATTTCAGAATTTAAAGGTGCAATCCAGATTACTCAACGTGATAATGTCTCTCAACACCTTATTTCTGATTTTCTAGATTATTTAATTTGTGTTGCAGACAACTCCAGAGATTGTACAGTGTGGAAGAGGGAGTGCTTTAAAGTGTCTATGTTTCTCCAGTAAAGGAAAAAGGACATGTAATTTGATCAATATTAAAAAAGTGCTGCATATGGAAGAGCACTCTGCAGAATGTATCATCTTATTTGGAGATATTGCACATATATCTATTCTGCTTCTTTCAGATCACATCACATGCCAAATGAAGTACTGCAATCCTCTAATAAGTTGTCACTTGCCAGGGAAGATGCAGCCAGGGATACTAGTGATGGCATCTACCACAATTCTAGCAGTCTCTGTCACACCATATTATACGTAGGGCATTTGCTTATGGTTTAGCATGTAAGTAAAAATTCAAAATACTATGAAAAGTAACAAGTCAGACGGAGTATGACTAGCAAAATGGAATGATAAAATACTACTGCTTTATGGGATGATTAAGAGAGGACACAAATTACTCCCTCTCTGTAAAGAGTAAAAATACATGGAATAAAACCCCCCACAAAGTAACAAACAAAAATGGGCTGTTGTATGCTTGTTTTGTCTTATATGAACGGATACAGAAAGAGTAGGAAAGGACAGAGAATTCACATTGGAGGAGGTGCATTCACCGGATAGTATCACTACAGCCACTGACCGGTAAAGCGAGGGGAGTAGAGTGTGCTTAATCATTTACCAAAGAGAAGTAAATGTACTGGTAACATGTACAGGAGGGAGGCATGGGATGGATGGCGTCATTGGTGTTTGCCATTTTTAGTCTTTTTAACTAAAATATTTTATGGCAGTTTGTTTATTAAAGGATTGTGATAATGTTACTTTACAAAATTTAAAAGGTATAATCCATAAGGAGTTTGTTTTGAATCTTATCAAGTTTATTTTTTTATTTTTTCCTGTAAGCTCCAGGGACTGGTGCTTTTTATAGAGTGTATCTATAATCACCAATGAAAACTAAGCCTTTATGTATATAATAATACATAGAAAGCCTCAATCCCAAATAAGCAGCCACTTTATTAAATATATTCATATATCTGCTTTTGAAGCTTTAATTTTCTTACATCAAGGATGCTCAGTGCAAGATACACACAGAGCCTACAGTGTACTTTCTTGATACACCATTTTTCATGTTGTAATGGCTTTGGATAGCACTAATATTATATTAGTAAACTTAATAACTTCTCACTGATGTAATTAATAATGAACTGTGATTACTTTTTATTGTGATTACTTGTTACTGTGAGGTTTATATAAATATATGTGCCTCTAGCTTAGATCTGCATCAAGATCTTGTGGCCAGAGAAATGCTGACCATTACCTTTTGTTGTCTTGCCCACCAACTTGCACTCTGTTATGTACCTCTGTAGAAAGGATTTATAATCCCTAGTCCAGCCAATACGGCCATCCCAAATTATTCTCCTGCTTCTAGCAAATTTACAGATGAACGATGGAGATAATGTAATCACATCAGTCTATTTACCTTTAGGAGGCTGCTGTACATAAGACACTTTATAATTCCCTCATATCTTAGTAATAATATTTTTAATACAAAAAGTACTCTTTTTTATCCAGGTACTGAAAATCAAATCAAATAATTATTGAGGATGATTTTAAATTAAATATTATTTTTAAATATATCTTGGAAACTGGTGGATACAGTTTAATATTAATTTATTTATGCATTACTTGTTTCAAATATTTTTAAATGCTTAACTAAAAGGCTACATGGTTTATAAAATCTATTATTGGTGGAATGCACATTTAAAGAAGAAGATTCACTTGAGCATGATGTCAGAGTGCAATACATCCCAAATGTAGAAGTGCAGTTCTCATTACTTCTGCCTGGGATATAAGCAGTCACTGGGTATTGCAGGAATGGATATGCATGAGCTTGTCTCATGTTAATTATCACAACTCTGGCAGACTCTATCACCATATGTTACTGGAATAAAGGGGTGTTTATAACATGCTGAACCATAAGCAAAAGTAACCAAGTGAAAACTACTACTTATCTGCATTGCAAAAGCCAAAAACACTGGCCTGAAAAGTCTCCATGGATGGTCTGAGTCACAGGTTGAGCAGCACTGGTGTAGTGGAATGGTAAAAAAGTGGCATTGGGAAATAACATGAGGGCACAAACTGTCCCCTCTCCATTAAAAGAAAACAAAAAGCAAAGAATAAAAAAAATCATGCTTAAAAAAAAATCTAGAGAAAAAATAAAAACATGAGGGTGCGCTGTAGGGTTGTTCCACCCTGTGTGGAGCAGTACAGAGAAAAGAAACAGAAAATGTAGCAAAGGATTTAAAACCACAGGCTCCACGGTGATTACAATTACAAGAGTTCATATTGGCGGAGGTGCATTCTCTGGATGATGTCTCGACAGTCATTGAAAACTCTGCGAATGTTCTCAGTGTCCACGGCACAGGTAAAGTGAGGGTAGCAATAATGTCTGTTGTCAACACTCGCTGTGCTTATCCTCTGCAAAGAAGAAAGGAACACTATTAGATCTTACCACCCATAAATAAACACTTTATATAAGCATACACCAAAAAACCCAACCCTAAGTATGCAGCCATTTTTATCAAACACATACAGCTTTATTAAATTGCGATTCGGTAAATTTAAAAGGGCTCTATTTAAGCACAGAGCATATTTTTTTACAGCAGTTTTTAGTTAGTGAACTTCTATCCAAAAGCAAGGTAACTAACTAAAAACTTCTGTAAAAAAATATGCTGTGTGCTTAAATAGAGCTCTTTTAAATTTACTGAATCGCAATTTAATAAGGCTGACGTGCAGATTGTGGCAGAGTACACTGGTCTCATTTACTAGTGGTATAAATCCTTGTCATGTTATCCCTTAAACTATTCAGTAGTTTGAAACTATTAAAAGTATGGTCATGGTGGATTTGCGTTGTAAGTATAACTTACCTAATACAATTTATTCCAATAAAAAATACACAGTATTTTAAACAATCACTGTAGTTTAGGAAAACCTCACATTTGTCAAGTATGTTACAAACTATATAAGCAACAGTGAAAACTGTGAACCCCCCCAAAAAAGTTTAGGTACTATTTTAATTCCTAATGACTCCATTTATATATAGAAGGTTTTGTCTCGTATGACTTCAGCATTTTCCAATTAGCTCTGAACCTAAAGGGATATATGTATGTAAGAAGGAAAGAGGGTTGGTGTAAAATTCCGAACTCTCAAGTATAATTCCGATCCCATTTAGAAAGTAAGTCTTGCAAGTTTTCTATCTTGTTTCGGTGCTTTATGGAAATCGATATGTACGTTTGGTTTTAAGCTCAAAGACAGAGCCCTCCATTTTTTTTGCATTGTGTGAATATTGTTTTGACTTTGGGTAAGTCCCTGTATAGCTCTACGGGATATGTTGGGGGCGTTACAAATAAAGGAAATATTATTATTAATAACCATAATAATATTTCCACACACATGCTCAAGAGCAAGCAACTTGTGGCGTTAAATGCAAGCCTTATTCTTGGAGAAATGTAAATGTCCCCTATACATACAACCTTCACCAAAATAACCAGCAGAGCATTACGATTTTATTTTATATTTTTGGAAATTAAATACTAGCTTTATAACATTTTCTAGCCTAATAATGCTCTGGTTTTTTTTTCTCACGAACATTTGAATTTCTGGTTGAATATATGATAATCTGCATCAGACTTCTTTTTGGATAAAAGACTATCCAATACAAAATCATGCCACTGCACCCTATAAGTGTCAGATAATGTGGACATGGGACAATAAAAGTCAGAAACTGCCTTTTTAAATTCAAAGTTGTATAAATTGTACTCACTAAAAACTCATCGCGTATGAAGAACTTGGCCCTTGTCACTTTGGGATCCTCTCCTACATCTGGGGTTGCTGCAAGAAAAAATAAAAGCAGAATGTCAAGAAAAACAAATATATTTAGCAAGTGTAAACTTGTGTGTAAAGTGATGAGACATTACGGTAATTTTGTTTTGCTTATGACTAGTTTCTGGGGTGCCAGGCACTGATGGGGAGCAATCCATGGTCTGTGTGCAACCTTGCTCATGAATCGTGGTCTCACATCCGTTCAGGGACATTGCTGGACATGGTACTGGATCTCTTTTGAACGAAGTCATGAGATATGCACCTTTTTGGTCACAATATTATAATTAGTTGTAGTGTGCTAATTATTCTTGGATGGGACCTCACTGCATGAGTACAAGGCAAAATAATCTATCTGTTTTATCAACAGATGAACTAATTCACAACTTATGTTACTAATTAGGAGTGTGTGCCTCTTGCACAAAGTGCAAATTAGGTAACAAAAGAAAAATAAATCTAATAAAATGTACAGTGTTTTTATATTGTGGAATTTCTTAATTTCATTTCTTTACATATGAGCGGGGTCACTTATAGTGTATGTACAGTTGTGGAAAATATTTAGTATGGCTAAATGAACCCATAACATTTATGTAAACCACAAGCAAGAATAGCACTGTTATAAAGCTATGCAAGTGATGTAATGCTCAGTATGTGCAGTGCCTGTCCAATGACTATCTTACCATCATCAGGTACAGTGTAGCGAACGTATTCTGGGAAATAATCTTCTATTTTAGACTTCCCTGCCAAAACTTTTTCAGCCAACATGTCTTGTTTGTTCAAAAACAAAATGATGGAAATGGTTCGTAACCACCTGGTGAAAAAGAAAAATATATACACTAAGCATCATTAAATCTAGAAATGATTTGTGGTGACAATATTAAACACGCCACTATAAACTGCATTGCAATGTCTTATTTAGAAAGGGATCAAAAGCTTTTAAATCCATGTGCTTGCTTTATGAATATTAAAAAGGAGAGAAAATTAAAAACAACATTCAAGTTTCTTCTAGCAGAATAATTCTTGTTAAAAGAATAATGTAAACCTCCAAACTGTGTGAGAGACTGTTTGGTGCCAACACATGGCCACATAGACACTAACAATGGGAGGCTGCGTTTAATTTACAGATTTTGCTATGGCTTCCATTTCTTCTTGCTATGTTCCTCTTTTAAAGGCCTACTACACCGATCCAGTTTTTATGACTTTTAAAATAGTATAAAATCGGCAAAAAGAGATTTTAAACTTTTTTAAAGATTGCTTGTTTTCCCACAATATTTGGATTGGAGCTTATCCTTTTTCAAACTGTGGCAGAAAGTGCAGCCCATCTCGTTACACTGTCTGTAAAGTTGTGCCGGTAATAAGCAACTACAAGGAAGTCTTTTGCAGGGTTTGCCACGGTTTGAAAGAGATGGGAGGAGCTCCTGCCAAAGGACATTAGGAAACAAACAACTTCCAGTATAAGGTTTCTCAGTATAAAATGAAAAGTTGGTAATACTAAGCTATGCTATTTAAAACTTACTAACCTATACTATTTATAAGTCATGAAAGCTGGGCTGTTCGAGTTGTACTAAAAATGTGTGTATCTGTAATAAACTTAAATTAATTCATTTCAACAATTCCTAATAAAAATGTTCCAGTACCCCTACTTTTCTGTGCTCTTACATTTAACTGTTCTATATAGTTCCTGAAGAAGTGTGTTATAATCTTTTTAGGAATGCTGTCAAACCTCCAAAGAGCAAAATGGTAACAAGATGCAAAAGAATATTTAGGTTTCAGTCTGTTCAAGAAAAATCTAATATTTCCACATACTATAAAAAAGTATATAGTTTTAGAGGGTCCATAAAAATACTGTTAGTTTAAAGGAATGAAGAAAATTCCAGCATTTAGCTGATCTCATCCGGGCGACAACTGAACACATTACACTATGGGCATCATCACTAGGCAGGTGTTGTCATTGTGATGCATCTTGAGGTGCAGGAGCAAGCTGTAACTACTTTACCTGTTATTCCAGATACTCTTAAACAGATCCAGTGCTTCTCGTAGTCGGTTTGTGTTATTGTCTTCTCGTATAACCATGTTGTAACTGCTACTAGCAACTACAAAAATTATAGCTGTGACATCTGCAGACGAGAGAGGAAAAATAACAATACAGATTGAATGTTTTATTCAATGTTTAATTACTGTGGCCAATATCATATACTCGCTATGTCAACAACTAATATGATAGAGTCTCTTTAGAGACGAGGTTAAGCATTATAGCTCAGTAATCCTTTAAAGTGGGACCGTAAGACCCTTTTCCATTGCACAGTCCACCCCACACCATACACCTATTTACTTTCACTTGGCGACCTCTTACATGGCCTTTCAAATTAAAATAGGGTACCCAGATACTATAAATGTTTAACAATGTAACTTCACCTAAATCTTATAAAAAAGAGAAACGTATGATACACTGGAGTGTCTTATCTTTCTTATAAATCTAGTATTGATCTATAGGAATAAAAGTATTCTGTATTTTTCTGTATAACTACTATACATGCTCATCTGTCCGTTACAATTGTTCTATAGAGATATGTAAAAGGAGTCCGCAATTAAATGCATCAAGTAAATAATGGAAGGGTATGGATAAGAGCAGGTGTAGATCGCTGAAAAGACTCATAAAATTCAAATTGTATCATAAAATATTAAAAAATATAAGCACTGGCCAGTTAAAAGTAATCCCAGCAAAAACTCAGACATTTGACCAAAAAGAGACACTTAAGTATTCCTAATGAGTAGATGCTAATATATAGGGAGAGGGGACACTGTTAACCAACAAAGTGACTGACCCACTTGTGCTTGCGATTTGAGAAAACTGCTACATTAAAGCAAGTCAGTCAAAATACCCAACAAAGTGACTGACCCACTTGTGCTTGCGATTTGAGAAAACTGCTACATTAAAGCAAGTCACTCAAAATACCCAACAAAGTGACTGACCTACTTGTGCTTAAGAAGATATATCCTTTAGTCCTGATCTGATACGGACGCTCGAGGACTGAAGAATCAACCCTATCTCTGCTATATTATTATAGATGTAAAGCAATTTTCATTAGTGCTCTGTATTGTATCCACACTAAAGGTACATTTTCAATGGCCTGATTTAAATATCTCTCTGCATTCAGCAACACAAATATTGTGCAGTTTCATAAGTAGACGAAGGCTGTAAAGGAGCTCAGGACACTGGCTTATATAAGATGCCAACTGTTGGATGAAAAAGGATCTTCTACAACATAGCATTCAGGGTAAAATATAATATAATGCTAATCTTAGCTTCTGCAGCGAGACAGTATAGCTTTAAAACAACTTACCATTAAAACATTGAATCCACTTTCTTCTCTCATCTCTCTGTCCACCTACATCAAACATGCTGTTAAAAAGACAATTATAAAATACACGGTTAGTTTTCAGGACCTTCTGATGTCACTCAGTGCCTCTATCATATTAGAGCAAAGATCTCTCACAAATTACACTGCATTGAACATGTACAGATGTATATGCATTTGTTTTTATTTATTCAAATGGTCCTACATGCAATATCCTCAACTGCTGTGAATAGCAACAACATTTTGAAAAATTTGCGGAGGAAATAAAGTTGGTAGTTAGTGCAGATACACATACCTAATCCACATACAGTGCCTTGCAAAAGTATTCACCCCCTAGACCTTTTACCTATTTTGTTACATTACAGACTTAAGTTGTTTTTGTTAATCTGAATTTTATGTGATGGATCAGAACACAATAGTCTAAGTTGGTGCAGTAAAATGAGAAAAATATATACAAAAAACTATTTTTTTTAAAAAGAAAACAGAAAATTGGCACCCCCTTTGTTATGAAGCCCCTAAAAAGCTCTGGTGCAACCAATTACCTTCAGAAGTCACATAATTAGTGAAATGATGTCCACCTGTGTGCAATCTAAGTGTCACATGATCTGTCATTAAATATACACACCTTTTTTGAAAGGCCCCAGAGGCTGCAACACCTAAGCAAGAGGCACCACTAACCAAACACTGCCATGAAGACCAAGGAACTCTCCAAACAAGTAAGGGACAATGTTGTTGAGAAGTATAAGTCAGGGTTAGGTTATAAAAAAAAATCCAAATCTTCGATGATCCCCAGGAGCATCATCAAATCTATCATAACCAAATGGAAAGAACATGGAACAACAGCAAACCTGCCAAGAGACGGCCGCCCACCAAAACTCACGGACCAGGCAAGGAGGGCATTAATCAGAGAGGCAGCACCGAGACCTAAGGTAACCCTGGAGGACCTGCAAAGTTCCACAGCAGAGACTGGAGTATCTGTACATAGGACGACAATAAGCCGTACGCTCCATAGAGTTGGGCTTTATGGCAGAGTGGCCAGAAGAAAGCCATTACTTTCAGCAAAAAACAAAATGGCACATTTTGAGTTTGCGAAAAGGCATGCGGGAGACTCTCAAAATGTATGGAGGAAGGTGCTCTGGTCTGATGAGACTAAAATGTAACTTTTCAGCCATCAAAGAAAATGCTATGTCTGGCGCAAACCCAACACATCACCCAAAGAACACCAGGACTGGGAAACTGGTCAGAGTTGAGGGAAAGATGGATGGTGCTAAATACAGTGATATTCTTGAGCAACACCTGTACCACTCTGTGCGTGATTTGAGGCTAGCACGGAGGTTCACCTTCCAGCAGGACAATGACCCCAAACACACTGCTAAAGCAATACTTGAGTGTTTTAAGGGGAAACATGTAAATGTGTTGGAATGGCCTAGTCAAAGCCCAGACCTCAATCCAATAGACAATATTTGGACAGACTTAAAGATTGCTGTTCACAAGCTCAACCCATCCAACTTGAAGGAGCTGCAGCAGTTTTGCAAGGAGAAATGGTCAAAATCCCAGTGGTAAGATGTGGCAAGCTCATAGAGTCTTACCCAAAGCGACTTGGAGCTGTAATTGCCACAAACGGTGGCTCTACAAAGTATTGACTTTAGGGGGGTGAAAAGTTATGCACATTGACTTTTTCTGTTATTCTGTCCTATTTGTTGTTTGTTTCACAATAAAATAAAATAAAAGAACATCTTCAAAGTTGTGGGCATGTTAATTCCAGGTTGTGAGGCAACAAAACACGAAAAATGCCAAGGCGGGTGAATACTTTTGCAAGGCACAAAGCTGTTCGTTCTGTCAATACTATTGATGTCAACACTTTGTTATATATCTCTTCCAAGGTCCCCCAAATCTTGAAAATGCTGTCATGCTAGTAGTGCCAACCCTTTGACCTTGTAAGGCTTTTGTCAGCCGTTGGCTATTATGTGTGCACCTGTGTGTATGTATGATCAGGACATAGTTCTTGTTAAAGACCCATGCTACATATCATACTCTATAGAACATCTCTCACGGTTTCAAACCTCTAAACTTTTACATGAATCTTTCTGAGTAATCCTAAAATTTCCACTTTAATAATTGCAACACACACATACTACAGAGAACTGTAGGATCTAACTGTTGGTTGGTTTATACACCAATATAATATGCAGTTGCCGTATCAAAGAAGCTGCCCTGTTGACTGTGCCACTATCCACTGAGCATCATTCTCATCTGATCACAGAGGCAGGGACCTCAATCTATTAGTATGTATTTAAATCTGTGTTTTCACAAATTATGTTTGACTGTGCCTTTCTATAGCTCTTCTTAAATATAGAAAAGAAAAAAAAAACACATAGTGTATGCCGTACACACACTATTAATGCACGCATAGATGTATAAAAGCACCCTAGTCCGAATGCATTGCATGTGTGAGAATATCCTATCTGTATTTTTTTTTACTTTTGATGATTATAATGCCTGTGTATTAAAAGCAAGTATGTGAAGTGAATAGCTGGATCTACAGCCAAATCATGGCCTCTACGTGCTTTCCTTTAGATCTGAAATGTCTTATTAAATTATTATTCATTTACTAATAAATAAACTTCTATATGGTTACATATATGATGCTGCCCACTCTCCTTATCCTCTATACCGTTTCCTTTTTAATCTTGAAAACCACTATAAAGTAATATATATGTCTGTATGTATGTATATAAGTGCCGACCTTGCCCTTTTTATAAACCTGCACCTTGATTGATTGATTACACCTGCTAAGGACTTTAGTAATGGCAACACAATGAAATATAAAAAAATATATACTCACTGGAAATTTACTTTGTCTACTTGAAATCGCGTTTCGAAAATCCCTGATGTCAAGACTCTGCATCTTAATAAGTCCTAAAAATGTAAAATAAAGATTGTAAACAAACACCATAAATAAAAACACCATTTAACTACTGCGGTGTCATGACATTAAAAATACAAAAATTGTTGGTAAAAAAATAAAATAAAAAAAATTACTAGATACACAATACTAAAATTATGAAGACAATGGAAGCTATTGAGAATGTTGTAGCCTGTGTTCTCCTCAGAACTTTACCTGGTGGTATGAAGGAGTGTGCTTGTGTGTTATGTGTCTCCAAGATGGGTGGAGCTCCCTCCTAAAATCTGGCTGGGGAGAAGAGTGTGTGTGTAGTGTGTATCTATTTATCTATCTACACACACAACAAGAAGTGAGGGTTGGAGGGAGAGGAGGTCACTAAAGATTATTTCTTGTCTGGAGTGCCATTTAGTCTAGAACCAGACTGATTCTTGTCCAGGCTATGTAATATAGTGACTTCGGTGACCATAAGAAATACAGCTAACCCTATATGTATTTATAGGCATTCTTGGGACTTGTCAGCTGACTTCCATTTTGCCAGTACAAAAGACCTGAGGATAAATACTATCACTCAGGTTTGTTCCATGGGTGTTTAGCCCAATGAGAAATTAACTTCTTTTAATTCAACTTTGATGCAGACAAATGAGCAAATCTCAGTACAATCAGCCTGTACCAGAATTGAAGGAATAACACCTTGAACATCCTGGTCTGTCTCGAGTTCAGAGAGTAAGTTATTGGGAACACATCTCTAGTACATCAGTATCTCTTCTTTTATTAGAGAATCTGCTTTACCTCATAGACAGGGCTATGTCCTATTCAGAATAAAACTGTATTTCAGGACTTGGCCCATTTTTCTTTTTAGACACTACCATCCAGCTACGATAAAGGACATTCTTTATCTGGGTTTCCACAATTGAGCTAAACGACATTGGTCCAAACACTGCAGGACAACTCAATGTGAAGTTTATTTTCAGAGCATCGGAGCAACAGAAATATATCCCGTTTTGCTGCAACAAAACATTTGCCTCAAACCTTCAGTAATAGCGTAAAAAGAGAGAGCATCCAGTTACCACGTAAACTGATCATTCTCTATAGGTGGCTATGAAGTAGATTAAAATATTTGAAAAATATTACCTGGTCTGTTGGTGTGTAGTCATTTTGCCTGACGTGGTCAATTTTCTCTAGAAAGCTGAAATTAAAGAAAATAAATTTATCGCTGTAAAATACGCTTACATACATTTTCTTTCATCGACTCACCCCTTGTTAATTATTTTAAGATATACATCACATAATTTGACAAATAAGAGCTAAATGACAGTGATGTGGATACATTTATCAATAAAAAAACAAATAAACTAATAGAGATTTTTAACCCAAAGCCTGGCTGCTGAGTATTGTGATTGCATGTATGGATAGAATAGAAGCACTACAAAGAAATGACCACAAGGGGAAGTATTTACACACTTTTACATGTTTCGCTCTCACATGATGTATGATTACCTGGACAGGACTTCTGATACCTCAAATGCCAGGTACTAGTACAGTGCTGTCCAACAGGTGCCCACGAGCAACAGGCAGCCTGGTCGCTGAATTTTGTGGACCACTCTAAACACACACAATTATATATATATATATATATATATATATATATATATATATATATATATATATATATATATATATATATATATATATATCGCTGATTGGGTAAATAACAGTAAAAAATTTGGACAGCACTGCACTAGAATATCTTCCTGGAAATATTTTGTGGATGTGGTCTAATGGGATTTAGCCACCTTGGACTGCATAAAAGAAAGAGTGCTCATACATGGCGACTGTGTGGCTGCGGCCAAATATCAGTTGTCAGGGAAACTTCAGCATTTTACAACTTTCCACCTATTTACTCAAACATAATAAGGAATCGGATTTTGACCACTCCCTGTCTGTGAACTAATTTAAGAGAACGCGCCAGAGAAGACAATCAATCTACTGAACGGGGGCCAACTACAGTGCTAATTATAATACCTGTAAATGTAAAACCCTGTGTGTTCAATGGCACTATTAAAAAACAAAACAAATATAGAAACACCTGTACTGAACTTCCGTTTCCATGTACACACATAGCCAAGACAAACTTTTACACAATATTTGCAAATTATAGTTACCTTCATATAATGATGTATTTTAGATGCAAGTCACAAACTTTCAACCAATTACATGGTGACAATATACACTGAAATTAAATGTATACGTATACCTTAATATTAGGAACACTAGTGTAATTATATTATGATAATTGTAGTTATTAATGTTAATTATAATA